>OX377612.1:58288410-59488410 GCA_947397855.1 Thelaira solivaga | reverse complement strand
GATTGATAAATTAATTGACACATGATCTATCTGCCCTTAGCATTTCATTTTTGTACTAAAGTCTAATGGCGTTTTCTTTTCTAATAAAAGTGTTGCATATATTCTTCCATTCAAGAATGTAATAGTTAAAATCAATATCACGTTCTGTTCTCAACATGTTGCATATAAAAGATGCTAAACTGGTACATGTTTTGCACTCAATTTATAAGTGAGCGTGAGATACTGCCCCTTTTTTCAACTGTGTCAACTACTTGTTTATACAATTAAGTAAATTATTTAATTTGTATTTATATAAAAACGGAGATTCAACATTTTCTCTGTCAAAATATTTTTCATAAAAATCCATTATTGGTCACTTTTGAAGCAAAAATTAATTTTTATTTTATATTAGGTGCAAAGTTTTTTTTTTGTCTCAGCTGTTTATCAGTTGTGTTAACGTAATCGGATTTCGCAAATCGGTCTAAAAGCATTAAGCTTTTAAAAATGATGCATAATAAATTTATTTTTGTTCTATTGAAACCATAAAAAAGGCATCACTTTGTGCAGTTTTAGTCAACCTAATTTAGAAGCAGAAGGTTTTTTTGCAAATAGAAAACGCCATAACTACTCTTCTTAAATTAAAATTATTTATTTTTTTATCGATATTTCGCTTTAATTTTTTGCAGCTTCTTTATAATAAAATTATAAATTAAATTAAACAAATTGGTCTAACTGAAAACTAACCCCCTTATTTAAAAAAATTATCGTAGACTTTAAAGTCAACTTTATACAAAATTTTCATATAAAATACTTTTTTTTATAAATTTTACTTTTAAACTTTTTTTTGATAAAAGCATAATTATTTACTCCACAAAATCATAAATTTAGCTATGGATAAATTCATCCAATACGGCTAACTAAATATGTTTTCTTTAGAATTGCACTTTTAAAGTAAATGGGTGGTAACGTATTAAAAAAAAACCATTAATTTTTATTTACAAGTTGTTAAAGATATAAAAAAAAACTCATCTCAACACATTCTCATTTCAATGAATTGATTTTTTTAAATTAATTTTTAAAACACAATAAAATTTGAAAATTACACTTCACTATTTAAAAACAGTTTTATAACTAAAAGTTAAAAAAAAATACTTATAATTATGTATTTATTAATTATTATTGTTGGCACTCAGCAAATTACTTGTTTCTAGACTTATTTGTTTCAAACAAATAATTATATATTTTGAATTTCTTTTTTATATAAAAACAAAATTTTAAACTTGTAATTTGGTGCTGAGGTGCTAAAAATAATTTAAAAAAATATTGTTATACCACTTTGAATAGTTTAAAGAAAAAAAGTACAAGAAATTTATATTTTGAGAAATTGAATATGAAAAAAAAAAAATCAAGAATGAATAATTTCAACAAAATTTATTTTAAGTAATTATATTTAATACCAACTAACAACAAAACATCTACACTACACAACATTAATAGACTTAAAAGAACTATAACAACAATAAAGATAAAAAAGGAAATTATACGAGTATTCAATGAAAAGAAAATTTCCAAAATAGTATTCTCGTTTTACATCCTTTACAAAAAGTTTGTCATTATGTGTGTAATTTCTATACCATATGTAGGACAAAGCTATAAAGTATGTATGTATATTTTGAGTCGTAATAGTTAGCGAAATCGATTTAGTGATGTCCGTGTAGCTGTTGAAATTAACTTTCTGAAATCTCTAGCAGACCTACAGAGAAGTTTAGTATGCCAATTTGTTGAAAGTTCCTGGCTTCAGGTTGCTATTTAAATTCAGCCTGATAGGTTTATAAATGACTGAGCTATGAGCTCTGAAGTGCAACTACTTCAATTTTTTTTACCATTCTTTGGTGTGTGTATTTTTTTGCGTAATTTTTCTAAACTACTAAACGAACAAAAAACATGGTATGCAGTTGTGTCTGAAATGACATTCATTAGGACTGTGGAAAAAATCAAAAGAATCGAACCACAGTTGACCGAGAAAAATTAAAAATACAGGCGAAATTTTAGTTTTTTATAGAAATTTTAAGCTGTACATGTAAGCTAAAGTTTGCGTATACTAACACGAAACCAGGCAGTCGTTTTTATACAAATGTGTGTTTTTTAAATGCCTTTTTGTGTAATAAAACTACAAAAACAGAAATCTTATTGAAAGAGAATTTTTTGATTTTTGCTGTTAATTTGAAATTCTTTATTTGATATAAAAAGCCTTTATAGCTCAGAATTTCTTCCTTATAGTGCAATAAAGAGGTTTTTTTTCAAGGGACTTAGCAAATTGACTTTTTCATTATAACGAAGTGTGTTATATCGAAGTCTCACTGTATAAGTATTTTGTGTTAAATTATTTTTATTGTTTTTGTATGGGTAAAACTTGAAGAAAAAATTAAGTTTTAACTTTTTTACATCAATATATTTAAATGCTTTTTCCTATGATGTAAAGGGTAAATTCAATTAAATTTAAAAATTAATAAATTAAGTGGGTTGCTTTTAAAATATTTATTGACTGATGCAAAAGTATATGGCAACATTTTTTTTTTAAAGATTTCAATCAATTTCAACGATTCTAAGAAAAATGTAGGCGTTGTAAATCGCAAAAAGAAACAAACAGAAAATTATTTTTAGATATTTTCTACAAAAAAGTATTCATTAAATTTTACATGAAGTTTTTTTTTTTTTTTTTTAATAAAATTACCAAAAAAAAAATATTTTAGAATTGATGATCAATAAATTTTCTTTTTCATTTTGTTGCACAGTGTTATTGTTTTAGAAAACCGAAACCATGTATAAAGAAAATAAAATATATGCAGAAAATTTATTAGTATTTCGTATGCATATTAATAAACAGACGATTTGTTATAATACCATTTTTGCAAATTCAAAAAAAAAAAAGAAAACCATTCAGCCACAAGTAAACTATTATCGAGTGGCCAAACAAAATATAAACAATAAAATAAAAGAGAAAAAATTAAACAGACATATTAAAGAATACACTAACAAATTTATATGTATTTTATTACAAAAAATATACTCGTCAGTTACTAACAAATAAAAAATTAAATGTTAATTAAATTTGGTAAAAAAGAATTAAAAAATTTATATCGTTGAAAATAAATTATATTCACACATACATACATAAATAATTTGTTTAAAAAATTTTATTTGATAAGCGTTTTTCGTATTTAGTTTCTGAGATATTTACCAAGTCTGTAATGCGATTCAATAACTTTTAAAGGTTCAACATGCTGTTATATTTAACTACATATTATTTGTTTGCACTAACGAATGTGTGATTCAGTAATTTTGGGCTTATTTTAGTAGTTACAAATTCACCATTAATATTAATACCGAGTACAACTACCATAAAGGCTACAAGTTACCATGTATAACCAAAAAAATTATTAAAACCAAAGTTTTATTGAGACATTTTTATTTTAATTTTAAATAAAATAAAATCAATTAATAAAAAGAATACTTAAAACTGTAATGTATTATTTTAAAAACAATGAAATTTTAACAGTAACAAGCTTTAACATAAAAGGGATTAATAAGAGAAAAAAAATCTTAAAAATTAATAGAAGAAAGAGCGCCCTTGCTCCCGGGGGCTAACAGAACTTAAGAGGATGGCTCTTACAATACACTTAAATCTAAATTAAATAAATAAAGATAAAAAATAATAACAATAAAGTAATAATAAAAAAAAAATAAAAATAATCTAAACTAAAGTATGTATAACAAGCAAAAATGACAATATATTTTTTTTATTAAATATTTTTCGATTAAATAAACACCACAAAAAATTTTGACTGACAAGTAAAAATTTTAGTTGAATCACAAATTCTTTAATTTTAGTGTTAACTATTTTTAACCAAACATTTTTCTTTAAAATTGAATAATGACGCGATTCATTAACTTTTATTACGACCATTCGTATCGAAAAAACCAGTATAACGATATTTTAACGAATTCGATATTCAGTAACTTTCCAACAAAAATATTCGAAATTTGCAACGGTCAGTAAATAACGATTTCTATCGTACCGAATATTTTTCTCGGAACGTTACTGAACACCGATTTCGATAAAAAATCTTTAAACTGGTTTTTTCAATACAAATGTTTGTAATAAAAGTTACTGAATCACACTACTGAATATGTTCCGAATAAAATTAGCCATATTTCATCAAAATCCTTTTATAAGTTCTGCATTTATTCACAATTTAAGAGTAGCACCTACAATTTTCTTAACAAGTATTTTTTTCTTATTCGAAATTAGAAAAAAAGTATAATCCAAGCCTTTAGATGCTATCACTAAATAAAAATTTTATAATAATGTAATTTAAAGTTTACTTCCCGATTCTTATGTGTTTTTGTAAGTTTAATCAAACAGCTAGTTCGCGAGTTATTGCACCCTAACTTGGGGGTCACACGATCAAGTTTTCGTTCAATTTTTAAAATTTCTCTCATTTTTTTTTACCAATACACTCACACTTTTAAAATTTGCTGAGAGTTTGCTTTCAATTTTTCGTTCAATTGAGTGTTTCAAATTACAGTCAAGAAAACAGCTGACTGCAGTTTTTTTATTCCAAATTTGAATTCTTATTCTGCCGCCAGTATTGTTTTGTTTTTTTTTTTTTAAATATGTTTGTGAACAAATTAAACAACTATAACGACGTTTTGCAGTTCATACAGATATACAGAAGGCATGAAGTTCTGTGGAACATGAATATTCCTGCATATAGACGGAATGATTTAAAAATTAAGGCATATAACTCTATTGCCGCCGAAACAAAACTGTCGGTGGAAGAGGAAAAAAAAAACATCTTGTTGAAAAACTTGCTTTGAAATTGCGTGCAGCCTACGTCACAGCTTTCAATTTTTGTGAATTTTGTAAATTTCTTGAAAGAGAATTGTAAAAAACTTGATCGTGTGACTGCAGTGTAAATGCGAACAATTTGCAAAATCTCAAAAACTAGAGCTGCTGGAAAAAAATACCAGTGTTATTTTCGTAATCTGCACATTTTTTTTTTTATCAAAAAAGTATGCAAAAACTTTTTGTTACGCTGTGTTATTAATTTCTATTATTATTTATCCATTGTTGCAATTTTGTAAAACTATAAATAGTGGCTTCTAAAAAAGCATCAACTTGTGACTGATTTACACCGCCCATTTGCGCTAGCGACCAGGTAAATAATTACAAAAAGAGACTTGCCTTTTTGAATACAATACTTTAGAAAAAAACACTCTTGTCTTATATAGTTTTTTTTTACTATTACCCTAAAAATCGACATATTGTTTTTAGTTATGATGTTGTTGCCGCAAATGAGCGATGTGTGCCATGTGAAAACATCTATTAAACACATTAGAAAATACAACTGCATGTATGTCACGTTACATATCTACATACATACAGAGATATGTAAATAAAAAATTCTTTAAAAAAAACTGACACAGAAAAAGCAACCTACACCAAAACAAGACGACAATTGTTTAAACAAATTACAGGTGGTATTTTTTGTTTTAATCGAAATAAGAAAAAAGAACCATTTTGGCTCTTGTTCAAAACCAAAGTCGGGGAAAAATTAAGAAAAAAAAAATACAAATAAAATGTTGTGAAAAGTATGTATATAAATAAAAAGAAAATAATTGAAATTCAGTTTATTTCTGTATGTACATGCATCACATTCAATGAGTGAAAAAATTAAGACAATTTAAGTTCTTGTCATTCTTTGTCAACTGAAATCACAAAGTAAAATTAAAAATTAATAATGGAATTTATGTAAAAATGTTTCTACACACATACATGCTTATAAATAGGTTGTACATTGCAGAAATTGTTGGATTATGTGGTCCATTTGAATTTAAAGGATTTTGTTGCAAACTACCACTACACCCAGCAAAAAAAAAAAAATCTGGATTTTGAAGCAATAGCGAAGATTCAAAGTAGTGTATTGCATTTTTAGAGGCAACAGCTTTTCAATATGTCCTCTCTCAAACTGAAAATATAACTTTGTTCAGTTTTGTGCTTCCATAGAAGCATTATAAAAGTCCTACAGGCATGTTCTGAAATCACGGTGATTTTAAACCACGAACGATTTTAAAATCACGTTAGTGATTTTTTGGTGTTCTGGAAATCACGAGATTTTAGCTTTTGAGTAGTGATTTTTACTGTTCTCATTCACGAGCTTAAATCCTTTTTGTTTTGTTTACAATAAAATTTGCTCAGAAAAAGAAGAACAAGAACGAAAAATACAAACAAAAGAAAAAACATTCTCCACACAAAATAAAGCGTATTTTAAAATTAAATAAATTTACGGTTCCGTTGTAAAAAACAAGTAATTTTTAGACAAAAACTAATAAAAAATTAATTTAAATTAAGTGTACTCATATTTAATCATTTTGTTAAGGAATTCTAAGCAAAATGCTTAAAATACTGCATGTGATTTGATATCGTAAGTCAGTTTGCTGACTGGTTTTAAATCACAAGATGTCAAATGATTTTGTGCGCAGAACACCTTTTTCGTGATTTTAAATCACTTTGAGAGAAAGTGATTTTCAGAACATGCCTGATAGTTTTGAATAAACACAACATAAAATTTAAATGTAGAAAATTCTATCCCAAGAACAAATGGAAATTTATTGCTTTCAAGAAGCACTAACGTAAGCGAGAGTTCAAAAAACATTTGTACAATAACTGACTGTGTGCCTGCTTTTTTGTGTACTCGTACAAGCACACACATTTCGCTTACGTAGTAGTTATTGAAAGTGAAAATAAGACAAACACTCAGCTTTGTGGCTGAAGTGGTTGAGTGAAGAGTTAATGTTTCTTAACTGTAGCGATGCCCTGGTTCGATTCCAGTAAGTGTTATGAATTAAATATAAGAAATTAAGTAGTTTCTAGTATTTTTTATAGAATATCAATTTAAGGCATCATAGAATGCATAAAACTATTGTTTCTAAGTGGCTCATCGTGAACAAAAATAATGCATTATATAATAAATGCGCAACTGCAAGTGATTCCGTTCGGTTGTCTCCCTTACAAAAATGCTACCAGTCAAGCACTAATTTTTGCTGGGTTGTTATACAAACAGACAAGGGATCAGTTAATTTGCACACCAGCAATTATTGTTATGCAAAAACTATTTGTATTTAAATGATTTCGAATAGTTTTGGAACTAAGCAGTAGATTGCAATATAAGAAAGTTTATCCTGGGTTCCAATATTTGGTTTACTGCGTGTATTACATCGTCATATGACTTTAAAGCTGAACATTTTTTTTTTTTTTAAATATCACTTAATGTTTCATATTAAGACAATTTTTATGACGTTATGAATAAATATGTATGAGATAACTCGATTGTATTTTTATTTTTGTTTATCAAATAAAGTAAATAATCAATAATGTAAAAAATTATGTATGTAGGTATGTTGTACAAGCTTATAGTTAAAATATTTATTAGATTTATCAAACCAGTTTTTGAATAATTTGACAAGCCGGATAGATTTTTTTGAATTTTTAGTGGTATTTTAATTTTGTATTAAAAAAAAAGCGATATTTTTAAAATTATTGACAACCCATTTCTTTATGTCGAATTATTTAGCAAAATTACATAAACACATATATTTTTAAACTGTTAATTTTCTATTTCAGATTATATGATTCACTTAAGGTACGTTCCCATTAATCAAATATTCGATTTAAAAAGTGATTTGTTGTTAAGAAGTTGATCCCCTCCGAAAATTTAAACTAGGCTGTTAACCACTAACTTCTGCTAGTACAGTCATTACAGAACCATTTAAAACATTTTTATGCAATTCAATGTAAGTAAAAAGGGTACACTCAGAGAAAAAATAACCACATACATTACACGCAAAGAAAAAATATGGTTGAGGCAACCATATTCCGGTGGAAAAATAGTATGGTTAGATTTATAATGGCATCTAACCATATATATTTTTAAACTAAATATATTAAAAATATTTCTCAACTGTAGATGTTGCGTTTGTACCCCCTGTCAGTTTAAAAATATTTTTTTTTTTAATTTTTATAATTTTTTTTTAAATAAAATTTTTATATACATTTTTTGTATAAATAATTTTTTTTTATTCTATTGACTTTTTCGTTTCTATTAATTTATATTTATTTGTTACATTATACAGCCGATTTGAATTTTTGTAAATTTTATGTGACTCTACCAGGATTCAAACTTTGGAATATTTAGTAAAGAAGCATTAACTCACCACTCAACCACTTCAGCTACAAAGCTCAGTTGAATTTGGACACTTAAGTTTTTGTTTTATACTCACTTTATTTATATGGTTGCGGAAGACACAAAATAGAAAACAATTTACTTTAAACCATATTTTTCTCATTATTTTGTTTGCTATAAACTTATTTATGGTTTCAGATAAAATTGTATCAAATATTTTATGATAAATTCAATCATATCTATGACGGTAAACATAGTATGGTTAAAAATAACTAGAAACATATTTATTGTGATAATAAAAATGATTATTAAATGCTTCAATTTAACAATAATACTTTTGCGGAGAACAAACTAAGTTTGCGGTGATCATATTTAACCATATTTTTTCTTTGTGTGTGCAGGCCATCAATTAAGTAAAGAAACACATTTACAACCATTATTACAACTAAACGATAACTAAAAGTAGAATGTTTTAGAACAGATAAATGCTTTTTGGTTATTACAAACAGACTTTAACTAAAGAGTGTATGATAAGCTAAAGATAGGCTTGTGTTGCTCATAACTTTTAACGTGAACTTTGAGCATTTAAAGTTGCTATATTTTTGATTTTAGATATGGCAACCTCAGCAGTCATAAACATTGAATAATTTTTTTTTTTAATACACAAAAAAAAATAATAATACAATTACACAATAAAATAAAATTTTAAAAGTAAAAAATTTCTTATAATAGTTATTTTAAAAATAATTGACAAAAAGAGGTATGCCGTTGCCACTTTGTATTTATAGAAACGAAAAGTAATCGGTAGTTACAGCAGTGATGCCACATTACAAATTTTATAATATTTAACTTATTGAGAATTTGTAATAATGGAAAAAAATTATTGATCATTTTGTCATTTACTTTAATTAAAGTTAATTATAGCTATCTGAGACCTTATAAGTAAGTTGTAATAAAAGCAAGAGAACGCATATGCTGCTAACATTGAATACTCTAATAAAAAGGCTTTTCTTTAAATTCTTTTTATCCTGCTGATTTTTTTCTTTTATTTCATTTTGTTTATTTATGTCACGTCTAAAAATTTTATTTAAAAACAATAACACAAGAACAGACACTAATGGAAATGTTTTAATTTGACTGCAAATTCTTTAATTGAAAAGGAAATTTCTTAAGAGAAAGTATGTCGTATATGTATGATGTGTATGATGTGTATGAGTGTGTGTGTGTGTGTGTGTGTGTGTATGTGAATTGAATTGAAAATATCAATAAATCAAAATAATTGTTGATAATTAAATGATTTATGGAAAAATCAATTATATTCAATAGAGAATAAAGAAACACATTCTGTGCTTGTTAAGCATTTCAAGAATTATAAATATTATGCCATGCCAAAGAAGAACAAAAACTTTTGCACAAGTATTTTTTACGTTAAAAGCACTTAACAAGTTTTACATTTTCTTTTTATTTTTATTTTGTCAGAATTGTATTTACCCATTGTGTAGTTAACAACCAAATAAACCTTTGTTGCTGTGAAATTGCATAAGTGCTGCTAAGATGATAAATAAATAAAAATCATTATTATGTTTGTTCGGCACTGACTAGGTGCTGCTGCAACCGAGTGCTTGTTGTTGCTAGAAGAAATTATTTTAATAATAACAAAAAAAAAAAAATAAAAAAAATATGTCAATTGTAAACAATCACCCTGAGCATCATACTTTCTTACACTTATTAATTCTAATTGACGTTTTTGCATGCTTATAATTGTCTTGTCTTGATAGTTATTTATTCAGTCTACTCTGTGCAAAAAAGCTATTAATTTTAACTAGTAATTAAGTCATTTTAAATCAACAATGTAAACTAATGCATGCCGTTAAATGCTTACGACAACTAGCATACAAACTTTAAAATATTCATTTAATATGCAACATATTAAAAAAAAATAATTCAAGTTTTTCTAAGATTGTCTAAACCTAAAGTTGTATCAAAATAGATTTCAATTTATACGAGTCAACTACACACCGTATAGAAACAAATTAATAAAAAAAAATTTTTTATTTAATTTTTTTTTTTTAAATTCACCACAATGAATTAGTTTTTTTTAAGGTCAATGCATTTAATTAATACCTAAAACACTGCTTTATTATGATTTTTTAAAAATTTTTTTTAGAGTACGGAGAGTGCTCGATTAAAAGCCCGGTTAAAAGCGATTTTTATATTCTGAATTGTAACGAGTTTTTGTTATTATTATGCTCGCGTGTTTTATTGTGTGCTACTAATCGTACTCGTAGCATAATTTTTCCCTGCCCTGATTTTTTTTAATTAAACTGTTGTATAATGGCATGTTCGCACGATGAGCTTCAACATTGATTTCGTTCTCTGAAAGTCTATTGTGAAGCTTACCGCTCAGACGGCATTTCATTGAGTTTCATTTGACATTTCTTTTTTTATATATACTTACAACTGCAGTTGCTTTAAAAGCTGTGAATGCTTCTGTTGCAAATCCGATAGAAGCTCGATGCACAACTTAGATTCCTCAAAAAATTTGAGCTTGGCCAGCATTCTACTTTTTCAAGCAACATACTAAGTTATTTGGTATTTAAAAAGTTAACAGTATTTTTTTTTTTTTTTTTTTTTTTGTTTGAGAGCTATTGAAGATAAATAAGCGATAGAAATTATGAACGGCACTAAATTTTCAAGGTTTCGGAAAGAGTTTAAAAATGAAACCTTATAGAATCTGCAGTTTTGCTTACTGAATGTTTCTTTGTACGGCGAATCTTTCTCTTTCTCTCGAGATTAGGTTAAAAGATTGCAAATCTTGTCTTGTCTGAACAAACTATGAGCCAACGTCAAGACGAAAGCGTTTAAAAAAATCGGATAAAACTTGTAACGTTTAATGGAAAATTAAATTTTATTTTTTAACTGCAAACTTACACAGAAAAAATTATGACAAAAACTTTTCCTAACAAACTTTTGTTTAAATTTATGTTTTATTCTATTATTTTTTTGCTGAAGCCTCTATTATTTTTGTTTGATATTTTGCTGCTGCTCATGTTTGCTTTAAAAAAAATTTTTTCTATTACACAAATACGAGTATTAATTGCGTGTTTGGTTTTACGAATTCTGTAATAAGTCCTATTTTATTTAAAAAATTAAATGTGTTTATGAATTTCGTAATTGAATATGATTTGTAGTTTTTTCTGTGTTTTTATTTATATTTTTGAATGTTACGTTACTTTTCATAAAAAACAGGCAAAAATTAAAGATAACAATTCTTAAAGTGTTTTTTTTTTTTAAATTAATTTATTTTCATTTTATGTTTTTTACTATAATATATTAAAAATAATTTTTACAATCAAATTTAATAAATTTTATCAAAATATTGCTTACAAATGTTGATGATCGCATTATCTGCAACTATGAACTATGCAACCTACTAGCCGAGGTTTTCCTAATGTCTAGCGACTTTGAGGTCTGAATGGACTGTATTACGAGATTCATAAGGAGTCTCGGATTGTAGTTAGGAACTGGGCTGCACAATAGATCTTAAAGGTCGCGTTGCGATTATAGCTCATAGTGATAATAGTAAGATTTAAGAATTAATTCGACAAGTTTACATCAAATAATATATGTACTCGTATATTAATATTTTTTTATGTGTGCGAAATTGTTTCAAAACAAATTTAAAAAATTTTTTAAATTTTATTTTTAAATTAAAATCTTAAAGCTTGAAAAAACTAGCCGTTTTCAATTGTATAAATTTTCACTAAAGTTTTAAATTCTTTTTAATCCGTAAAGTAATGCAGCCTTTTCTGAGTATATTTAAAAATTTCTTTAAATATCAAATAATGAATAAAAAAAAAATCATTTTGTTAAAAGAGAAGAGAAGAATAAAAATAGAATAGAATGTTGGTTGGGGAGTTTGTTTATACAGTTCAATGCTTACTGAGTTTTTTGTTTGAACATTTTGAAACTTTTTGGGAAACTATTAAGTAATAATTCTTATTTTTTCAATAGTTTTTTACAATGTGAAAGTTCTAATATTTGTCAAGAAATGTTATGAAAAATCTACTGAAGATTCAGAGTAGCGTCTGATGAAATGGTTCATATAGATATGCTATGCTCAGGAGGATAAAATAACCCAATACAAGTTTTGGAAGATTTTTTTTATCTTTTGAATTCCAAATAAATTTATAACAAAAAATTTTTAAGTTACAAAAAATATTCTTGGTCGCCATGCAAATTTAAGTCTTGACGATTTGAAATATTTATTTAGATTTTCATATTTTGCTCATGTTAATTGAAGTAAACTTTTTCGAAATTGTAATTAATATTGTGCAAACCGTGTTTAGAAATTTTTATCATGTCAAAATAAACTTAACTTTTAATAATTTCTGTCTTACTTGTGTTTTAGTTACTCTTTATCAAACGTGGAATTATTTTTGAATAGAGAAAATAATTAAATTGTTATTAATTTAAAACACTTGTTTAAATTAAATAGTTTTGCATCTAGAAATGAAAGCAAACGACCACATAAGCTTTTTTATTCTTAACAAATATTAAAAAAATTAATTCTTAATATTCCAAAAGTTGCGACTACGGTGTTTCTAATTATTTATTTAATTTATTTGATTAACCAGAGCCCTAATGTGTTTATTTACACACATTATTATACAATGTTATTTATAAAAATAATTTAAAAAAAAATTTAAATGACAGATAATAATAATAAAAAAAGTTTTTACTTTTTGTGAAGGGTATAAAAATTTAAATTAAATATATTTAAATATGGTGATGTGGTCTCAGGAGAGTTGTGGATTTGACACCAGTTTAGCTGCCTTTTTTAATTATTTACATAATTTATAAGCAAGACAAACCCAACAAAACATGGCTTTTCATATTTGTATATGTGTATGTATGTATAACAGGGCAATGTACAAGCCTACTTAAAAGGGCTTACAAGCACTTTTTATTATAAAATATTACACATGACTTGTAGGGATGTGCGGCTTTCAAGTATGCTTGTGCAGTGGTCTAGTGTATAATATAGGATCTAGATATATGTATTCTTTTAAATTTAGTAGGTGATTTATTATAAAACTTCATACACACTTTATACGCACACATGTAATGAGCAACAGAGTGACAACAAATTGTCTGCAACACATTGATACTAATAAGAAGGGCGCTACGACCCAAAATAAAATTCGAATATTAGAACAAATAACACACAAAAGTTGCGCATAATTTTTTAAAACACCGAAAACTGTTAACATTGTGTTTTTACAGAACTGAGTGACATTCATTCATACACACTTTTATAGGTATTATACTTTTTTTTTTCTTTCGAACAGTGAATAAAATAATTTTTAATTTTTCTGCTTAGATTTAATTTCTAGTAAAAAAAAAATTCCACAAACGAATTGCAAGTTTAATTATTTGCTTGTTTTTTATACATACATTTTTTGTTTTTGTTTTTGTCGTTTAAATGATGATTAACGCATAAAAAATCGGAACAATTATTTTTAAATATAATGAACAATTCGCACACACAATTCTCGTTTGCCGTACACTTTTTATATCCACTTCCACTGTATCGAACCGCCAATCAAACAACCAGCACAAGTTTCGTAAATAAAATCATTGCCAGTGCTTTTCGAACTGAAAAAGCAACACATCACAATTATCATATTGTTCTACTGCAGTTGACGACTATTTTTAGCGCCGTCGTAGACGAAAACCGTATATGTATATTAAAAAAAGTTGCCTGACTATTGAGTAGAATCTATTGACAAGTACAAACATATTCCTATTTAAAATTCAAAATTAACAAAATCCCACAAATCCAAAAAAAAAAAAATCTACTTTGATTAATTTTTTTTTTTTTTTTTTTTGAGATTTGTGCTGATTTTCAAGCTGCAACTAAATTATTAGTATCAGTTAAGAGATTTGTAAGCTTAAGACTTTTTCCTAATAAAAATAAAGTTAAACCCCTTATTCAAAAAAATTAACGTAAACTTTAAAGTCAACGTTAACAAAATTTTTCATAAATTTTACTTCAAAGTCTATTCCTATTTTTTTTTTTGGGTAAGGGCAAAAGTTTTTAATTGAGTCAATTAAAAAATTTTTCCACAAAAATTATTCTCTTGATTGATTGAATTCTGATGAATTTTTTTGTACTCTGCAATGAATTATAATAACATTGGAGTTAGTTAGTTGAGGAATGGGAAAAGAAGTAGAATCCAATTTTGGAAAATTTGTCTATTTGCAATTTTTGTCTTAGTATTACCATTTTCGTTTCTTTTTATGTAAAAAATTTAATGGAAAGTATTAAAATTCTAGCAAATTGCGAGTTCTCGTCGTTCGTTTTTCATTGCAAATAAGATATTTCATTAGTGCTGAAATTTCATAGGCCTTTTTAGGCTAGATTTAGCCTTTTTTTCTCGCATTTAGCTTTGACATTTATGATTTAGCCTCTAGATTTTTTTCATTTTCAGAATAGCCCTAAATAGCCTTTTTTTCTTTTTCGCAATTTTTTGTTGCGGATAGTGCGAAAACAATTTTTTTATCATTTTAAAAAAAAAGCAAGTTATGGCCAAAAAGGAAATCATGTTTAGTTTCTGTCTTTGTATGTTCTCTTCTTGATTTTTTATAAAAATCATAATTATTATTTTGAATTTTAAGCGATAGCTTTTTAATGTTTTTCTAGCTTTTTTGTGAGAGATTTAGCTTTTCTAGCCTTTTTTTTAGGCAAATTTAGCTTATTTTTTCTAGCTCTTGGCAGCGCTGTTCATTTTTTTCTTCTTATAAAATGAAAACTTTTATGTTTTTTTTTTTAATTTTGCCAATAATTTCGCACCCAAAATAAAGCAAAAACAAAATTTTCAAAATCTTAAAATTAACCATAGAGTAGTTATGAGGTGCTGAATTTTTCAATTCCGCATAAAATATTCGGATTCGGAATACAGAACAGCACTAATTATTAGAAATAATTAAAATGAAAAAATGTGTAATTTTTAAAGCTAAAGTTTTCAAATTTTAATTTTTATTAATGATAATGAAAATTTTTCAACATTTAATTTGATTGACATAATTGTTTTCTAATAACAATAAAAATAAATACGAGTAATAAAGACTTTTGCTCTTATCCAAAAAAAAGTTGACCTAGACTTTAAAGTAAAATTATATGAAAAATTTCGATAACGTTGACTTTAAAGTCTGCGTTAATTTTTTTGGATAAGGGGGTTTGTTTTTCTTTAAAAATTATTGTCATTTCTGAAAAGAAGGAAAAGAAAAAATTATTTGTTAAAACTAATATCCTGAAAAAGCGAAAGCTGGAGCGAAATATCGATATTAAAATAAATATTTATAATAAATGCGACTTCAAGCTTTATAAACTAGCCGTTTCAATTTTTTGTATAATTTTAAATTCTATCAATTTGGATATAATTTCATTTTACATTTTGAATTGAAGTTAAGAAATTTTTTTTAGAAATTATTATTCTTTCAGTAAACCAAAAATAAGGTTACATACAAATATATTTATTGCCTTGCTAATCTAAGTTATTCATAACACAGAAAGTCATTATTAAGTGTGAATTCAAGTTTATCAAGCAATAGCAATAAAAGATTTTTGCAAGCTTTGGTTTATGACATCCATATGTAGATGCCAAGTGATTCAAATTTTTCAAATATTAAATATTAGGGTATTCATTTACGATTTGAAATTTTTTTTTAAACCCAATGTGTGTAATCAATATTTATAATAAAAATTATTAAAAGTTTCCAAAATTGTGCCTAATTTAGTAGGTATTTATAGGCATATTGTCCTCTTCCTCTCTCTCTCTCTCTCTTGTACTGGTTACAGTTAAGTAGACAAATTTTAGAGCATATTTCGGACTTTATTTTTTAAGCATAATTCTTATTTACAAACTTTTGCACATTGACAATATTTTATGTTTACATATAGATTAATTTTTGTGTATTAAAATACTTCCACCAGTTGTATGAAGCTTTATTTAAATTCTATATGGCAGCATTATTATATTTAGTTTTGTGACAAACACACATTCACTCACGAATTTACACAACACTAAAATTACTATTTATTTATTTTATTCAGTAAAAACATTGTAATTTTAAAGCGTATAACTAAAGAAAACATTAGAATTTTGTTTTTCATGAAATTCTTTAAAATTTTCTCTCCCAGATATTATAATTTTTTAACTTTCTGGTTTGTAGGTATTTGTGTCTCATTTGAGACAAGTTTTTTTCCCTATTAAAGTAAATAAGATTTACATTTGTTTGTTTTATACACAATTCAATGTTCTTTTGTTATTTTTCAAATAAACCAAAGAAAACAAAAGCAATTATTTTTGTTACTTTTTTAACCCGTTTTTTAATTAATTATGCAAACATTTTTTTTATAATAAATACAAATTTTTGTCAATACAATATTTTTTTACGCACTTGACTCTTACTGATAAAACACAACAAAAACCCTATTTATTATCTAGTCTTTTTTTTTTAAGTTCGAAATCTCTGTAAATTCTGCTACCTGCAGCTGACTTTTTACAATCCCTTTTGAGATACTCTTTATTTCTTATGCCGTTTCGTTTTCTTTGCAGATTCTGTTATTGCTTTTTTTTCAGGCTTTGCCTGAACTCCTTTTCGTAAAAGGAAAAATTTGAAGTCATTTAGTTTTGCAATACTGTGATTATAAATTTATTGTTAGAGAAAATTTTTCACACAGCAAGTATTTTATGTTGACATATGGATTTCTGGCCAATTCATGTTTACTCACTTTTATCACCAATTGTGTACTTGTTTGCTTTGTTTATAGTTTTAAGCAATTAATTTTGTTTCTACAGAGGAAAGAAATATCTTTTTTGTTTAATTTGAAATCATTATCCGAAAAATATTGTGTGCTCCCTTCCGCCAACTAACTATGACTAATTTTTAATCGACTACTTTCTTTCATTATTATAAAATTGGCGAAAGCAAATCATCTTGCCAGATGTTTTAAATTTATATATTTTATCGGGATGTTGTTAGTGGAACTTTCAGAAACTGCATTATCCTCAAAGCTGTCATATTGAAAAATGGCACAATATATTGGCAGAAATTAAAATACTTTAAATTTGTATTATGCAACAAAAAAAAAGTGTAGTATACTATGTAATGTGTTTGCAATATTGTTTTCCCCCAAAATCATAATATAACAGCTGTTTTATTAGAAACACTAAATATTTAAAAAAAATTAATAAAAAAATTTTTTAGGAAATAAAAACAGTAAATACATTCATATGCCTTTGTTTTGCTTATAGGTTATGCTTACTTTTTATTGTACAAAAGTTGTATCACTTATTGCATAATATAACACAAAATGCAAATAATATGACAAATAATAATTTTATTAAATTTATTTAAATATATTATAATAATAAAATTCCTTGAAGAAGACCTTCAAAAGAAAGTCGAAAAATTGGAAAATTAATTTATTTGTTAATATGGTTATTTTATTAAGCCTGAGGTCTTATTTTATAAATTTTGTTTTCGCTCCAACTAGTGTAGCTTCTTTAGGATATAATTATAAATAGTAATATAAATAATTATAATTATATCCTGAAGAAGCTACACAAGTTGGAGCGAAATATCGATATAAAAATAAATTTGTAAAATAAGATCTCAAGCTTAATAAAATAGCCATATTAATTAATTGGAAAATTAAAATAAAAACAATTTTCATTGAGATCTTAAGCTTAAATAATATTTACTAATGACAAATAATACATACAATAATATTGTGTAATGGATGGGCCGCTTAAGAGTAGTTCTAAAATAGTCCAAAGACACTAAAAAACCAAGTAATCTACGAGTATATCTACATTTTAGCCAAGTTTTTTCAAAACTACTGCATTATATTGCCAGATGCAGTACCTAAATGTTATTTATACACAAATAATGTGTGTAGAATATTTGCTTGAATGCAAATGGAACGGTGCCTATTTGTATGACAAACAACTAGTTTGTAATGACCCCGTTTGGTTTGATTTGGTGGTCGTTTAAAGGAATCAAACTACAACTAAATGAAGGTCGTAATACCATTGATTTTTCTTTTTAATTTTTCAAGGATTAAATTCATCGCCTCACTTGTTGATTGGTTCTTATATATTTCTATCAAAACTATAGAATCATATTAATATAATATGGCATCTCTTAAAATATATATAAAATGTTAATTGTGCTCTTAAATCTGCAAAATTTCGAATTAAACGTATTTTTTTTTTTGTGGGATAAAGTATAAGTATACCTTAAGAAGTTGTCTCTTTCTCAGTGAAGTTCTCAATGATTTCGGTTAAAAAAACTAGGACAATGCGAAAGAGAGTGCCGAAATTTATTGATTAAAATTTTGTAATGCTTTTGTAGCTATTCTTTTCGTTAAGTATATTTTGTTTATACCATCTTCATTGCAGTAGAGAAAGGGGGGAATTTTTCATATGCAAAAAAAAAAAAAATTTATAAGTTTTTATTGTTATTTCCCACATGATATCAACAGGAAACAGATGGCATGTTCAAAGTTATAATGTTACATATAAAATAGTCAGCTTATATATTTTTTCAATGTAAAAAGAAATACAAACACAAACTATATTTTAGATATAATACAATTACCTACATATACACATGTATACCCATATATCTATTTCTTAAAGGTTTTTTGCATGTTAGTAAATTGTTTGTTATCCTGTTATTATCCTGTTTATGGTTAAAATTTATAGTAGCACAATATTTTATAAACTTTAATGAAAAATCCTAAATCAAAATAAAATTTACCACTAGTAGAAACAAAACATTCTAAAAGTCAAGGATATTTAAGTAAAATATGTGAAAAGCAAATTCTTATTGGAGTGCAAAGCAAATACGAGCATGTATATACAATTTAAGTGGAAAATCTTTTAATAAAAGATTTTTAGTTCAAGGTAAATTTTATGTGTATGTATATCAAGGGAGATACACAAATACACATATGAAAATTCTTATTCAAAGTCATGAGTTTTATTAAATATTATACACATGAACTCGTTTATAGAAAAAAAATTATACATATGTAATGCAGGATATTCGTTAAGTGTAGTGCTAAATTTAATATTGTTTGTATTAAGTGCAAATTGTATTTTTGATGCTAAAGAATCCTTGACAGATATGTACATAACATGCTATATAAATTCAATTAATGAGAGCAATCTGCTGGATAATATAAGTAGACTTCTATCTATTGACCTACAGTACTTCTTTTTATTCTTGTTCTCTCTCCAAAGATATTTATTATTTTCCTATAAGGTTGTTCAAATAACGATGCATTGAAAATTGCTTCTGCTGTTTATATCTAGTAGAACCCAAGAATGGTAGAAATATAAGATTACGGCATCCCGCACATAAAATTTAAATTTTCTGCTCATGTAGCACAAAGAACATCAGGCGATGTGTTCCTATTGGCTAAAAACTTACAGCTAAATAAGAGAGAGGAAGATAGAGAGAGAAATGTATTATTTTTTTCTTCAAACGTTATCTAACGTGAAATCATACTGATGGCCTAATCTCGATTACAACCATCTATATCTTTATACCTACGGTACTTATGTTTGTTCTAATTCTAAAAATGATATATTTTTTTTTTTTGCCTATGAGGTTGTCAATTTAGTTCAAATAACGATATATTGAAAAGTACTTCAGCAAATAAGTACACATTTCCGAATTTCCCCTATCGGAGAAGGAATATTTGATAATTTCTTTTATTGAGTATTTTCTTTTATTTCTTATAACTCGATTAGATTCAGCGGGGATCCCTGCAAGTTAACCATAGATTTGAAATTTTTTGTAAATAACTTTAATATTTTATAAAAAAAAAATTGCTCCAACGATTGCTCCTTACTCTGACAAAAATAGTTATGTATATATTAAAATTATATATACACACATATTTCTATTATTTTGTTAAATTAAGATAGAAATAGGTCAGCACAAAAATGTGTCAGTAATGCGATTCAGTAACTTTTAAACGTTCAACATGCTGTTATATTTAACTACATATTATTTGTTCGCACTAACGAATGTGTGATTCAGTAATTTTGGGCTTATTTTAGTAGTTACAAATTCACCACTAATATTAATACCGAGTACAACTACCATAAAGGCTACAAGTTACCATGTATAACCAAAAAAATTATTAAAACCAAAGTTTTATTGAGACATTTTTATTTTAATTTTAAATAAAATAAAATCAATTAATAAAAAGAATACTTAAAACAGTAACGTATTATTTGAAAAACAATGAGATTTTAACAGCAACAAGCTTTAACATAAAAGGGATTAATAAGAGAAAAAAAATGTTAAAAATTAATAGAAGAAAGAGCGCCCTTGCTCCTGGGGGCTAACAGAACTTAAGAGGATGACTCTTACAATACATTTAAATCTAAATTAAATAAATAAAGATAAAAAATAATAACAATAAAGTAATAATAATAAAAAAAAAAATAAAAATAATTTAAAATAAGGTATGTATAACAAAATGACAATATATTTTTTTTATTAAATATTTTTCGATTAAATAAACGCCACAAAAAATTTTGGCTGACAAGTAAAATTTTACTGAATCACAAATTCTTTAATTTTAGTGTTAACTATTTTTAACCAAACATTTTTCTTTAAAATTGAATAATAAATCGCACTACAGATGATACATATAAACTTATAAAAAGATTAGTTTATATTACTTAATATTATTCGAGCTTAGGGTCTTCAGTAAACTAATATAGAATATAAATAATATCAAATAATTTAATTACATATTAAGATTGGTTCAGATAACACGGCAAAATGATAGCACCTAAAACCGATTTCTCAAAAAAAAAAAAAAAAAAAAAAAAAAAAAAAAAAAAAAAAAAAAAAAAAAATCATACTCTAATTTTATTTTGTTTTAAAAGAACATGTATTTTTAATAATTTCTATTTATATTCTGAAGAAGCTACACAAATTGGATCGAAATATCAATATAAAAATAATTTTTTTAAAAATAAGACCTCAAGCTTAATAAAAAAGCCATATTATTAAAAAAAAAAAAAATAAAATAAAAACTATAAATTAATGTCCAAATTCATAAAAAAAACATTTGTGTTTAATAAGCGCTTATTAAGTAAAAATATTTTTTTATGAATTTGACTGTTAAAATTTTGAAGTAAAATAGGTATTAATGTAGAAATTAATTTGTATTGCTGTTTTAAAATTCTTATTAATACAATTTTTTTTCATTGTATATTAATTTTATTGAATAAGAAAAATTAAAATTATTCAGGCACTAGTTTGCTGGAGCGACGCTCTCGAAAAATTTAATAAGAATATATTAATAATTATAAGAGATTCAGCAATACAAAACAAAACGTGAAATAGGCCTGTTTAAAAAATAAAATAAAAAGTTTTTCCTTTAATACCTATTTTGTTTGTAAATTTATAATTTAAACGGTTAAAAAATTATTTTTTTTATTCATAATTTATAAAATTAAAAAATGTTTTTAAACTTTTTGAAAAAAGGAAAACAGCATTTGCAAAACACACTCCAAATGTTAAACTTCTGTTTTCGCACACAGTGGCAACATTAAATAAATGATAATAAAGTTCATATCAGTGCTTCTTAATGACTGCATAACATTTCACTTTGATTTTATTAAATGAAAACATTTTTTTTTATATAGCAGCTGCTTCAAGTGTTTTAATATGTTAAAAAAAAATAAGTACTTATTTCTGTGGCAGTTTCAAACATTCTAAATGATTTTTTTTTTATTTGGTGTTTTAGTATGCACTACTTAAATATACAACCCTGTTCGTTTTCGCATTCTCTTAACGTGTTATTAATTAATTTCTTGTCAGTTTGACATAACTATTACAAGCGTGCGGTTGTTTGGTTAGTTACTACTAGTTATTTCGTGTGTTTTAATTTTTTGTTGTTTTATTTGTTAGAGCCCGGCATTTTTTCAATTGTTTCGTCTTGTAGTACTACTTGGTGCCTTTTTATTGAATTATAAATTTTTTGCTAATTAAATTTAATTAAACGTATCAGTTGTTAAAAGTCTTCTCACAGTAGTTTAAATTTTAAATCTTGAACTGAAACTGTAATTCTATTCTTCGTGTGTGCGGTTTCAAAAAAATTTAGTTTAAGCAACAAACAGTTAAATTGAAAAAGTGGTTAATTATTGAATTAAATAAAAACTCCATAAAAATAAACAACCGGTTATATAAAGAAGGATCTTTTGCAGTAATTGAAATAGGTATTTTTCGTATGTTGAAATAAAAAAAAAGCACACACACACGTATTGTAAATTATGTGTTTTAAAAAGAAAAAAGAAAAATTATCAGTTGCAAAAGCAGAGCAATAATATATGTTTCAGTGTTTGTTGCTTTCTAAAAAGAATTAATAAAAAAATTTATCATGTACCTAGTACCTATTTAGTTATTTTGTTTTTATTTTTTTCTTTTTATTAAAATAAAAAAAGAAAAAAAAAGTGTTGTCGGCAAATATATTGTGAAAAAGAATTAAAAAAAGAAAAAAGAAATGTATTTTGCAAAATTTCATTGTTGCTAATAGTGTGTTTGCTGATTTTTTGCTGTTATTGTTATTACGATTTCATTCAGCATGCTAAACAAGCATTCACACACAAAATAACATAATTTTGGGGTAAAATGGATCGATTCCCATATAGTTCATTTACATATAAAAAGGAAAACAACAACACCACATAAAAACTTCAGCTATCAGTAATCAGATAAGCAAACCTAAAAAAAAACTATATTTATACTACCAGCTTCAAGATCAGTGTCAACAACACATTAATTATTAAATAAAAGAACAAGAATCAGCAACAATATCGCTCGAAGAAAAGCAGCAGCAACAGTTAGATAGTTAGTGCGAGTATGTACAAGAATTTATACAGCAACACTGTGCGTGAGAGTAAAAGAGTTGCGTAGTGGTAGTAGTGTGCTACAATTAATTGTGGATTTCGCCTTAATGCATTTGCCTTGTTATCATTTGTTTCCCCACATGTTTTTCAATGTATTCTTCTTCCTATTCGTCTGTCATTACCACCACAATCACTACATATACCACAAGTAGCCGCAGCAGCAGCAGCAGCTATTCAAATAAAATGCGTCGTTCTACTTTGAGTCGTAATCATTACTTTATTATTGGTTTATTTTTGGGTTTGGTCTTGTCGTTTTATGTGCCACAAGACATTTGGGAATTGGTACAGCAAGAAGAGTGTCCGCAACAAGTTGCAGAAAATAATTTAATTGAAAAATTTGGTCAGGAATTCGAGCCACATTTGAACCTGATCAACAAACCATTGGCAGCCAAGAAACCGGTAAGTTGTGTTAGCAAACTGCAAACTAAAATTTATTTACATTGTTTAAAAAAAGTACCAACAGTGGGATTACATTTAACTAGAGTTACTAAAGGTAGTTTTAAAAAAAGTATCTTTTTGTAAATAATAAATTAGCACATGATGTGTAGATACATATGCGTGCGTGTTTTTTTTAATAAAATTTTCAAAAGAGTATAAAAACGAACATTTTATATAAGCCTTACATATCCACAAACACACACATATATAGCTTAGCATACATACATACATACTAGTAGCTATTTTTGTTAACTTTCAAACCAATCAAGTTATCCTTAAGCTATTTTAATTTTGTGGTGTGTAAATGCATAACCAGTAATAGCTTCGTATTAGAATAATGAAAAGAATTGAACATTTGCATACAACCATTTTAGTCATAGCTACCTACTACTGTAAATAATTCCACAATTAAATATTTTTTTATTTGTAATTTAATGAAAAATGATCTTGAACTATTTTCAAGATTATAGGGTAAAAGCTCCTAATTTCGGCATATACCAGTATTCGTCATTTTTGATTTTTTCAACTCAAGAAAATAAGAATATTTACTCTTTATTAGTGCTTAATTCCAAATTATGTTGGTGTGCAAAATTCATTATTTTCCATGATATTCTCATGGAAAATTTCAAAAAATTGTTTACTTAGCACCCGATGGGTGTTCATATGGAAAAGAAAAATGAGAAATAAAAATAGAATATTTCTATTTGCTTTGTAGTGTTGGTTGAAAAAATTTTGTTTATTTGGTTCAATGCCTACTTTGTTAGTTTTTTATTTTCTTGCTTAAACACTTTGAAACTTTTTGTTTGCCTATTGACTAAAATTCTCATTTGGTCGATTGGTATAATGAAATAAGTATTCAAATGTTTGGGCAGGAATTTAACAAGGCTTGGGAGTAATCTACTGAAGATTCAGAGTAGCGTCTGATGAAACAGTTGTAAAGATATGCTTTCCCTCTTAGTACTTATTGTGCTAAGTAAACAATTTTTTGAAATTTTCCATGAGAATATCATGAAAAATAATGCGTTTTGCACACCAACATAATTTGGAATGAAGCACGACTAAAGATTAAATTTTGTTAAACTTTATAATTCCAAATAATTTAATATGTTGTCAAGTAAATAAAAAAATAAAAAATTAATTTTGGTTAACTAATGTACTCACTCTCTATTTCAAATGAGTTCATCTTATTGGAATGAGTAATTTATTCATAATTTGTCTTCTGCAAAATCTGCACAAGTGCTTGTTTTCTTTGGAAAAATTTGTTGGCAAGGCCAATTTTGAATGGCTGGGTAAAGCTATTATTTGACACAATTTCCATATTTTAATGGTTTCTATGGAAAGATAAGTAAGATAATGCATGTGGATGATTTAGGTGAGCACCTGCCGCTAGGGCCTAATCTCACCGTGGTCAAACCACGAGTGGTATTCATGCCTACCACTATAGCCCCTGTGACCAATAAAGGACACAGGTAGCAAATTGTGTGTGTTTCTGCCATGTCACATACACCACCCTTGTTAAGGGAGTTGGGCCTATCCAAAACCCGTGTCAAGTGACATCTGTTTCTATGAAACAGCACATCGAAAAACATGCCACCCTGCCAACGGTGACATGAACTTCGTTTGTATGTATGTTGCATTAGAGAAAAGCTAGAAGTATCTAAAATGTATTTACTTAAAAACTTATTTTTATATCTTATCATTGCCTCGTTTGGTAGCTCACAAAAGTAGCAATTTTTTTTTTATCATATTTTCAGATATCGTACAAAAAATCTCAAAAAACCAAAAAAAAATATTGTTAAAAACAGTGACATGATGACCCATTTATGTGCGTATGTATTTATTTTAATTAAATATAATTTTATTTCATAGAAAATTATGTGCTAATTTTTAAATTTGTTGTATTTATAAGCACAGATAGTAGATACGAGTATATTTTTTAGCACGACATTCTGCACACTATTTTGAATTTAAAAAGTTATTTTGCGATAAACATAGAAACAAAAAAGCAGGCTTTCTTAAGAGTTTACTTTTGTTCATAAAAATTTATGAACAATTGGCCAGTGTGAAGTTTTAAAAATTAAAAAAAAAATTCAATGACATGGCTAATATTGATTAAAATAATCACAGTTACACTAAAGCCGGCTTCTTTAAAAAAATTTAAATCCATAAATATTCCTGAACAAAACTTAGCTTTTAATAAAAACTTACTTTTTTGTGACTCTGATTCTGGCCCATAATATTCCAGTCAAAGAAATTGAAATTAATGAATTCTACGAAAAAATCCTTTCTTGTAGCTTTATTTGTAAAATCTTTAAAATGTCTGTATGTACTCATGCTTTAAACTCATTAAGAATTGAAAATAAATTTACAATTTGCAAAATATTTTTTTTAAGCACGATACTGAAATAATTTATTTAATTTCAGATAAAGAAATTGTAATTAACGGCAAAAATTATAGTTTTCACTTGTGAAGCAATTAACCATAAAAAGCAAAACAGAAATGAATAAAAACTCAAATTTTTTTTTTGTATTTTTCATATTTCTCCGCCATTCATTTGCCTATTGCACAGACATTACTACTGTCATTTGTGGCAAAATGCATATCACTTTTTTTTGTACGTTTCGTTTTTATAGACAAAAAATCTTTCAAAATAGAGATTGCTGTTTTTCACTCAAATCTCCGCTACTTATAGATTGATCAGGCTGAATTTCAATAACAACTTAAAGATGGCAACAACTGACAAATTGGTCGGCTAAACAGAAGGATGAACAAACACTGATAAATCGACTTCGCTATTTATAAGCAACTTAATAAGGTGCAGCTGTACGTTGTAAAGGGTATTTTTTATAGACGTATAGAACTTTAAATTGCAATAAAAAAACGATGGATTATTCGATTGACATGAATTTTATTTATGCGAAAGATAATCTTGTGGCATTACATTTTAAATATGATTTCTGGCATATGACCGCCACGGCTGGCTCGGATGTAGTTCAATCTGGACGTCCAATTTTCGATGACTTTTTCCAACATTTGTGGCCGTATATCGGCAATAACATGGCGAATGTTGTCTTCCAAATGGTCAAGCGTTTGTGGCTTATCCGCAGACCAATGACTTTACATAGCCCCACAGAAAGTAGTCTAGCGGTGTTAAATCACAAGATCTTGGAGGCCAATTCACTGGTCCAAAACGTGAAATTAGGCGGTCACCAAACGTGTCTTTCAATAAATTAATTGTGGCTGTGTGACATGTTGCGCCGTCTTGTTGGAACCACAGCTCCTGGACATCATGGTTGTTCAATTCAGGAATGAAAAAGTTAGTAATCATGGCTCTATACCGATCACCATTGACTTTAACGTTCTGCCCATCATCGTTTTTGAAGAAGTATGGACCAATGATTCCACCAGCCCATAAAGCGCACCAACAGCCATTCAACCAGAAGTGCGCTTCATCGCTAAACAAAATTCGCTTATGAAAATCGGGAACAACGGCAATCTCGTTTTCGAAATAAAATTGCACTATTTGCAAGCGTTGTTCAGGCGTGAGTCTATTCATGATGAATTGCCAAACCAAACTGAGAATAAATCACTTGACAGCTAATAAATCGGTCGCCATCTTGAACAGTAATGCCTTAAAGTTCTATACCTCTGTAAAAAACACCCTTTATAGTGAAGGGTATAAAAATGTATCGACTTTAGGTTGACTATGATTAAAAGTCATTATTTTGAAAAATTTTTCTTTCTGTAATATTATTTAAAAAATGCCATGAATTTTCCATCTCTGTTGTGTATTTATTTTTTTTTCACATGTTTTCTGTAGATTTAAAGAATAACAACATCTGCCACATTAAGTCGATTTTAAGTTATTGCTGCTAACTCGCTTTGCTTAAAATTATCTTTAGGAAATTCTAAAAATATAAAGAAAAATATTCAATATGTACACATGTTTGTATAATACAATTTAAAATAATTTTTTTCTCCAAAAAAAAAAAAATGGTTTCTGTATACAAACAAATGTCATTTTGAATACCCGAAATGAAATCTACTTTAAAATCTTTGAATATTTTTTTTATTTTATTTATTGTTATTTTATTATTAAAGAATTTTCTTTGAAAAAACAATTAGCATCTTCAGGAAAACTACTTACGTTACAAGCATATTTCTATGTATGTATGTTTGTGTATATGTTTAAAATGGAATTGACGTTCAAAAAACAACGTGTAACAGCTAAAATATAAACTCAGAAAGAGAAGTTTTAAAGCTCAAAACAGTGAAGGAAAATGAGGCACAATTGTGGCACTTTTTTTTCTAAATATTTTTTGGCCCTTTTATTGTTTTGCTTGTCAAAGAAAAACTTTTTGTTTTCTTTTGCACTTCTGTCTTGTTCCAAAGAAAAATAAAAAAAATATGTGAATCCAGTAAATGGAAGCTCCTAGGGCTTAAAGGATTAAGTATAAGTCAATTTTGGAAAAAAATTTATGCAGAATTGTTGAAGGAATTCTTTCTACTCCATACTTTTTAGCATGTGTAAATAAAATTTTTTCTTCCAAAAATTTTATCAAAACCAATTTAAGGAATAATTGCAATCGAAAGATTAAATAAAATCTACAACTTGTAAGATGGCTTTCACACTTGACACTTGACAAGCCAGTTTCTTGCGCAACTCTTGTGGTTTCAGTACACACTTGCAAAAAATACTTTTAAAAACTGTTTTAGTTTTTGTTTGAAATAAAATAAAACACTATTTTTTTGATGAATTTCTTGTTTTGCTATATCAATTGTATTATTTAAAAAACATTTTGGCCCTATCAAGTTATTTAAGCCCTTTTAAATCGTAAACTTGGCCCAAAATAAAGAAACTCAAAAATCATTAGTGTTGTAAAACTTTGCTAAGTGATCTATGTGATCTGAGATGTTCGATAACAAAAACAAAAACAAATACAAAACCATAACAGCAATTGTAATAAAGTACCTGTATTTATTATACAGGGTGGGCCAAAAGAAACCAAGGGGTGTAAAAGTTTAATAACTTTTTTGTTTATTAACTTTTTTGTTTATTATTTTTTTTTTATTTTTTCTTTCAGATTATATAATATAAAAAATGGAAATTTTTTTACACTAAGTATGAAAAATGATGTCTCTTAAATGACCACCGTTTTCAGCTTCGCACTGATGGGCTCTTTTTAGAGCATTTTCCATAACATCTTTCAAAACTTGTGGCTGTAGCGTTCGAATTTCTGCAACAATGTTTGCCTTGAGTTCAAGGATTGTCTCTAGCTTGTTCACATACACTCGCTCCTTCAAAAAACCCCAAAGAAAAAAGTCGGGTGCTGTCAAATCTGGCGATCGCGCTGGCCAAATAATTTCCGAATTTCGAGAAATTATTCGCTCTCCACAAATTTGACTTAAAAGTGCCATTGTGTCTCGGGCAGTATGGGCAGTGACTCCGTCCTGCTGAAACCACATACCAGGTCTGTTTTCAAGAGCAGGACGTAAAAAATTTTCTATCATAAAACGATACCGCTCTCCATTTACGGTTACAGCACTTCCATCTTCATTCTCGAAGAAGTAGGGCCCAATGACATTTTCAGATGTGATCCCACACCATACTGTGCACCTGATGGGGTGCAATTGGCGTTGATGAATGGCTCTTGGATTTTGAGAACCCCAGAACCTACAGTTCTGCTTGTTAACAAAGCCATTCAAATGAAAATGAGCTTCATCACTCATAATCAAATTTTCAATAAAGTTGATTTCATTTCTGGCCAACTCTTGAAATTTAACTGCAAAATTTAGACGTTGCCGATGATCTGCGGGTTTTAATTCTTGGACCAATCTGTAAATCTTTTTTTAAAATGCACCGTAGTGACGTACGAGACATTTCTAGCTGAGCAGAACGCCTTCTGCCAGATGTTTCTGGTGCTTCGTTAACACTTTGCTGTACTCGTTCAATATTTTCCGCAGTGCGACTTAAACATGGTCTACCGGTTCGAGGCAAATCTCTTACGCTGCCATGTTGGTGATGACGATTAACTAAGCAACGAATCATCACTTCAGAGGCCGAAATTCTGACGTTAAAATGTCGACGATATGCTCTTTGCGTTAAAATAATTGATCTCTGGTTTAAATAATAAAATTCTATTGTTCTGGTTCTCTGTTCAGTTGTGAACCTCTCCATTATAAATTCTCCAAGTGTTGTCTATATAATCTGAAAGAAAAAATAAAAAAAAAATTAATAAACAAAAAAGTTATTAAACTTTTACACCCCTTGGTTTCTTTTGGCCCACCCTGTACTCTCTCATATTATTAATTGCGCCCTGTTATCTGATACTTTAAACTATGATCTTTGAAACAGTTGTTATTTAAAAAGCCAGTATTGCTGCGTAACAATTTAATTACTTACTATCGCTTTTGTAACTTTTATGAAAGTTACTATTTTTAAATATGTATCTCACATACGAGTATGTGTGTATGAAGAAACAGCTTTTGAGCTGTTTTGTAAATAAAAGCGAGTAATTTTTTTTATAAAGTTTAACATAAAATTAATCTTAATTTTTTTTTTTTCAATTTATGGTTTACCTCATGATATTTTCACAAGTTATTGTTTGTTCAGTACAACAAGTGTTAAAGGGAATAGCATATCTATATAGATCGTTTTATTTTATTCAATATTAAGATGATATTTAGGAAGTTTGTTTATTCAGTTCAATGCTTACTGAGTTTTTTGTTTGAACATTTTGAAACTTTTTTGAAACTATTGAGAAATAATTCGTAATGTTGGGAGTAATGTACTGAGGATTGAGAGTAGCGTCTGATGAAATGGTCCATATAGATATGCTATCCCCTTCAGTACTTATTGTACTGAATAAATAACTCATGAGAATATCATGAGTAAAACAATAAATTTACAAACCAACACAATTTCTGGAATTAAACACAAATAAAGGTTAACATTTTATTAACTAATAATTTTTTTATAAAGTTTATTTTATTAATATTAAAAATAGTTGAACTTTTGTAAGTTTTTATAAAATAAAATTTGTAATACACGGTCATGTTCTGAGAAACGCAAGTTTTCAAAACGAAAAGGGTTTTGCAAAACGCCAAAGTATGTTCTAAAAACCACTTTCGACTTTCTTATAGATTGAGAATGGGAAAATTCCAGTTTATAAGAAAAAAATTTTAAATCATATTTTTTGCGAAAAAAGGCCAATTTTCTTTTCCATTTTGGTTGAAATAAAAAGTAAACCTATTTAGTTTAAACTGTGCAACATTTTATTTTCTTTTTCATTTTTAGTTTTTGCAAAAATTCATCACTTTGCTTCAGTGTGTGATTGCTGTTTGAAAACGCCAAGATTAAGCGTTTTGCAGAACATGGCTGATATTCATACATATTTAGTATTTCACTTTTCTGTGAAAAGCTACTACTAGAAAATTATAAATAATAATGAATAATAAATACCAAAATTTTATTTAATTTTTTTTTGCCTTTACTTCTTACTTTGATTACTTCACTTGACCGTAATCACTTTTATTTATTTATTTGTACTTATCCATAATATCAGCCGCTACATCTTTTTTTTAAGCAAATCTGTGTTCAGTTGAAAAAAAAATTGGAAATATACAAGCAAGCTATTACATAGCATCCATGTAAGTTCATATTTCACATATACGAAAGTATATCTCTGCTTAAAAATATCATTTAAAACGTTGCATATGCACTTCAAGTTAATTTAAGTTAATAAAATGAAATTTATGTATACGGGTAGCTATATTTGTGTTAAATATTATACATAGTATATGCGTATATATATACAAGGTGGCGCAAAAGTAATCCTACTATCAGAAAATGCAATAAATTTTGCGATTGGCCCCTAATGTCAGTTCTGTTTTGACATTTGTGTAGTAAACACATGCGAAATATTCGTTAATAAACAATGTTACGCTACACTGGTCCAGAACGCGGAATATTGGTGACTATTTATTTGACCAATAATCGGTCGGTGACTTTGGCACAACATGAATTTCGTCGCAGATTTCCTGGCCGTTCAACGCCTACTGGTGAAACACTGCGACAACACGAGATGCTGCCAGGCGTGGCAGACCCCGGAGTAGCCGTTCTGCAGAGAATATTGCTGCTGTAGCCGAGGATGTCATGGAAGCGCCGCTGACATCGACCAGACGACGTGCCACGCAAATGGGTATCAGTCGACGGTCTTTACAGCGAATTTTGGTACAAGATTTGAAGATGTTTCCGTACAAAGTCCAGACGGTACATCAGCTGTTAGCTGCTGACCGCCAATCGCGTCTAACATACGCTCAAGCCATCCTTAATCACCACCAAGAGGAAGATGATTTTTCATCAAAAATAATCATGAGTGAAGAGGCCCATTTCCATCTTAGCGGGTACGTAAATAAGCAAAATTTACGCTTCTGGGGCACTGAAAATCCGCGTGTAACCCAAGAAGAGCCATTACACCCGCTCAAAGTCACTGTATGGTGTGCTGTTTTCGCTGGAGGAGTCATCGGACCTTTTTTCTTCGAAGACGTCGCGGGCCAAACGGTTACTGTGAATGGTGATCAACGAGTTCTTTTTGCCGCAACTTGATGAATTGGGATTGGAAAACATGTGGTTCCAACAGGACGGTGCAACGGCACACACTGCACATGCCACAACCGATATGCTGAAGGATGCATTTCTCAGGCGCCTAATCTTCCGTTTTGGCTATTTGCACTGGCCAGCAAGATCGCCTGATTTCTTTTTGTGGGGCTTTTTGAAGTCGCGGGTTTATGTCAACAAGCCTCAGACTCTTGCAGCTCTTAAAGACAATATCCGTCAAAAATGTGAGGACCTATCGCCGGAAGTTTTGGCCAGAGTGATGGAAAATGCCATAAAAAGGGCTCAAATGACAATCAACTGTGGCGGCGGCCATTTACATGACATCATATTTTCGACTTGATGTAAAAAAATTAAAAGACCAAATAAAAATAATCCACAAGAAGAATCAAAGTTTTTCATTTTTTTTTTAATTACAGCCAAAAAACATCGGAAGGTTATTTTTGCGCCACCTTGTACATACATACTTGCTTAGTTTTGTATATAAATATGTATATAAAAGTTCATGCTTATATATATTTTGCACATCCTTTAATTATTATTATTTTTAAACCAACAAATTATATGAAAACAAAATAATATTACTTTTTGGTGGTAATTACAATTATGTTTAGTGCATATACATAGCGAACATTTTATGGAAGCTGCTCTGATCTTCAGTGGATTATTCCCATAGATTCTTGGTAAACATAATAAAACACTCAAAGAAAAATATGGTTGAATATGGACACGCAAAAATATTATTGTTAATTTGAAGCATCTAAACATTATTATGATCATGATAAATATTGATAAAATTTTAACTAAAACCATAATTATGTTTATAAATAGTAAACATGTTAAGATTATCATATACATAATAAAGATAAAAATATGGTTGCAAGTAAATTGTTTTCTATTTTGTCTCTTCTGCAACCATATAGATAAAGTGAGTATAAAACAAAACCTTAATCGCTCAAACTCAACTGAGCTCTGTGGCTGAAGTGGTTGAGTGGCGAGTTAATGGTTCTTAACTAAATAAAAAAAAAATTCAAACCTGCTGTATATAATGTGATAAATAAATATAAATTAATATAGATCCGAAAAAAAATAGAATAAAAAAGTTTATGTGTGTGAAGATAAATACGTATTTAAATATGAAATTTTAGCAAAGACAAAAACCGTACAAATTAACGTAGCTAAATTTGCATTTTACAGAGCCCTGTAACGGCCAGTGATCCTCTAGAGCAATTTAAAAAAAAATGATTTTTTTCAAAGTCAATTTTCTGGAATACCAAAATTATTTCAGAAATGTGTGGCTTGTAGTGGACCCCTTTTACTATCATACCTATATAGTGGGATACGTGTATAATTCCATTTTTGTCCAAAACGACTAGTGGTCTTGTAGAGAAATTGTCGAATATTGCAAAAAATGATTTTTTTCAAAGTCGATTTTCTGAAATCCTAAAATTATTTCAGAAATGTGACTAAGCATGATTTGTAATGAACCCCTTGGACTACCACAGCTATATAGTGGGATACGTGTGTAATTCCATTTTTGTCCAATATGGCCAATAATATACCCAAGGGAGCATTTTTAACAAAATCGAATTTTCCTACTCTGCGGCTATATTTATACATATCTGAAATACATAGATACATTATAAATCTCTTGGAAGACCTTTTTGCATATATTTTTTGTTAATCCTTGCCCCCACGTCTTTGTTTTCTCCTCCTGAATATTTCACTACTCTCTGTTAAGTGCTTTACAGGCCTCTGTAAAATGCAAATTTAGCTATGTTAATTTGTACGGTTTTTGTCTTTGCTAAAATTTCATATTTAAATACGTATTTATCTTCACACACATAAAAAGTTTTACTTATACAAAAAATTTATTTAAAAAAAATTTTATATAAAAAATTTATGAATGTTAAAAAAAAATATTTTTAAAAATTGTATAAAAAATTAAAAACAAAAATTTTTTTATATAATTGGTTTAAAAATATGTATGGTAAGATGCAATCGTAAATCTAACCATACTATGTTTCCAACAGAATATGGTTGAAGCAACCATATTTTTTCTTTGCGTGTACTTAATATATTGTAAATGTAATTAACTAAAACAGAATTAAATATCTCTGTTCGAATTAAAATAATAAAAAAAAAAACAAATTTTCGTGTATTATGCGAAAGAAGCTGAACAGGCTCAAAATATTTTTTCCGTTCTTGCTATACAAACATTAAGTTGACTTTTCCCAGACGAAGGCATTCGTATGAAAAATGTTTATTTTCCACACAAATTCTTGCTGCTCTAATTTTGTACAATTTACTTACCACGCTTTTCTAAGCTATAAATCATTAATAAGACTTTTAGTTTAATATGAAATTGATTGAGTGCTACTCCTTTTGATAGCAAAATGTCAGTAACAACGTGTTTGTGAATTAACAATTATTTTATTTATTTTTTGAAATTTTATGGTAAAATTACTGTATACGTACATACATTCGTGTATTAATAAATTAGTAACTTCACACCTTGTGCTCTTAATAAACGATACAGTAAATAAGAAATACTTTAATTTAATTTTATAAAAATTTTTTTTTTGGGTTCTTAAAAATTAATTTGATTTTCAATGGCCGATTTAGAAAAAGTAAATCTTAGAAATTTTATTTGGACACAGTAGAATTTTGTGAATGCAAATACAACTAATTCACTTTTTACCAGAATTTATTTACCACTAATTTGATTTAACATAAGTTAAAAAGAAAAAAATCTTTTTTTACACAAATTGTTTTGTTTTAACACGATTTTTAATATTCTAGGAATTTTTCTTGAATCTCATATCAGTAAGCCCGAAACAAATGAATTTTTTAATAATTCTCTTTTTACACGAATTTTTTTTGGAACGTATCTGTCGTGTAAAAAGAGAATTAGATGTAAATAGATTTTACCAAATCTATAAAACTAAAATTGTGTGGTAAGCTAAGGATCATATTACATTTAACTAACCAAAAGCTGATTAAGTGGTCTTTGAAATTCCAACTTTAACTATTGGGTCCATACATATTGGTTGTATTGAAAAATCGCTTTGTTTTTCCCTCACTTTTTGTAATTTGTTGTTAGTAAATCATTTCTTTATAATTAGTAAACCAAAGGGAAAATACAAATTTATGGTTAATAATAAAATAACTGTTCTTTTTTTTTTAAATCTTGTAAAAAAAATATTAAATCGGTTAAAAATTTTTTTTCAATTTTCCATAACGGCTGATAACTTTCAAAGATATTCCAATTTAATTCTCGGAAGTTGGCACCCCAGCACTATAAAGCCATTCAAGACTGGACGAAACATTTTACAAAAACCTTTAAAAAACCTAACAAAAGAAGATGGAGCAGAAAATATTCTTAAAGGACAGAAATTTAAATGTAGATAAACTGCAGTAATAAAAAATAAGATGAGCGAATGAGTTCAAGTTTTGTTTCTTTCACTAGAATACAAAGTGAAAGGGAAGTTTTCATCAACTTTTTCAAGAACTTTTTGTTTTTAGTACTTTTTTTTTTAATTTAAATGGCTATTTTATTAAGCTTGAGGTCTTATTTGATAAATTTATTTTTATATCAATATTTCGCTCCAACTTGTGTAGCTACTTCAGGCTATTATTATTGAAGAAGCTAGTTGGAGCGAAATATCGATATAAAAATAAATTTATCAAATAAGACCTCAAGCTTAATAAAATAGCCATATTAATTTAAAAGAAAAAGGTCAAATAAACTAAATTAATTAAAAATAATCGTGAAGTTTTACTTCAAATGAGTTAAACCAAAAAATCGTTGTATAAAAAACCACTTTAATTCATAAAAATATTCTTTTTGACTGAACTAGTGGAATTCTACTGTATTAAAAAAATTATAAAATTAACATCTTTTCTTTAAACTTATGATTTTCAAATTTCTCATCGATAAGTGTTGTGGCAAAAAAGCCGTGATTCATGTCTGCGTATTGCCCCTTTTTTATTTAAAAACCATAAGACCAAAAACGTCAATACTTAAAAATGTTGATTCTACTTGCTCATTAAAACAATTTAACATCAGTTTGGTTTATTTGTGAATATGTGTATGTGGCAGTATGAATATATTTTAATCATTTAAGACACAGTTTAATTTTTTATTTATTGTGTTCTACAAGGAAATAATTCACAGGCTGACGTGTGCAAATATGATAAGAGAGAAGCAACCTAAAAAAATTAATTCATATCAGCAAAAATTCACAGAATTTTAATTAAAACACAAGCTTTAAAAAAAAACTGCAAACAAATATATAATTGAAATAAATTAAATGAGAAATATGTAAAAATATGAATATATCGCATAGTAGTTACATTAATTATTGCACGTGCTTTAAATATTCGTACATAAATTTGATACCACCTGAATTCTTATCAAGTTATTTATACACAAAAAAAAAAAAAAAAAAAAAAAACATACTTGTTGTTTAAACAAATAGTTTAAACATTTCGTGTAAAAGTAACTTTTATTTTAATTATTCAAAGCAAAAGATAAAAATGAACAATAACCCCTATTAAAGAATAGCATTTCCCTCGAATTTTGTTCACTTTCACTGTGATATCAATCATGAAGGACTCCCCTACAATATTTTTTTAATTTGTTTTGTTCAATTTTTTTTTTTAATATGTTCACTTACTTTTTGCTGGCGAACACAAGTATTTTTGTTTGTTTTTTTCTTAAAATTTTTATTTATGAAGCAGAATTTAGCAATTTTTTAACAAAACAATTAAAACGTGGTTGTCTATCTATAAAAAATTCAATTATTTTCTAATAAAATAGTTTGCCCACAACAGTTGACAATTTTACTACAAGAAATATTCATAAATTGCTTTAGTAAAAAAATGTATTTTTTGCTCTTAAAATCTTATAAAATTACAGAAATATTGTATTTATGTGCACTGGCCACTGAAAACTGCTTAACAACAAAAGTTGACACCTTTACCATAAGAACTCTTCGTAAATTACAAAAATTTATTGTTTATCTCTTGAAAGCTTAGAAAATTTAATAAATTCTTCTTTATTATACATTCACTCTGCATTGACGATAGCAATTTTCCCTTTGAGGGGAATAAAAATTTCAAAGGAACAAGAATTTCACTTAAATTCGCGATAGGGGTAATTTTGTTAAGCTAACTTAATTGTAGATTAATGTTTAAGATTGTAGTGCGACAAGGTCTTATAAAACCAAGGGCAGGTGTTGCCACATATCACTATATTCGTTACTATAACGACACTAAAAATCCTATGGGCCTTAAAAATACCCTCTATATATGCCTAATTTTTAAATTACTTTATACAAAAATTTAAAAATTTTAATAAGTTGTATACGATATTAAATATTTACAACATACTGGGCTCAAGGTTTCATACTATAATGTTGTTGTTTTTTATTTTTAATTTTAATGAAACTCTCTGACGATGAGAGTAAGTGAGCAGAATATTGTTCGATAAGCAAAAGGCAAGTTTGTCTAACATTAAAGTTTTAAATATGAACTATAAGCCTTCCGCTGATGTATGTGCTTTTTGGCTACTGTTCAGGGTATCCGTAGCCTTTTCTTTTGTTGATGTACACGGTATTCATAAGAAATAAAATAATATTTTTTTATTAGGAAGTTGGTTGTAGTAATCTAAAAAAGTTAAAGGTCAGTTTATTATTGACTATAACTATCTGGCAAGTTGTAGTAATGGCCTTTATAGTTTCAAAATTTACTTTCACATAAAAAAATTGGTTTTAATTTTAAACACAATTCTTTTTTTCAGTGTCAATAAACATTTTACCATCAAAGAAATTTAATTTTATTTATCGAACAGATTGTAAATACAGTTATTGTCTGTGTGAATACATTTTAAGTATCGAAAAAACAATTGGCGAATGTTTAGTTTGACGCAATAGCTCTAATTAAATTACTGGTAACATTAAACATACACATTCAATGCAAAGTGATAAACTTTTATCTAATTTCGAATACTGTTTATATTTTTCGTAGAAAATTTCATAATAAATTAATTCGTGAAACGAAAAAGACAAGTTTAAGAGCATTTATTTTTTAATTCCAAGTACTAGCAAAATGAATTTTTTGTTTCTTTTTTTAAATCTCTTTACAAATCACACATGTGCACTCGCATTTTAGTTATAATTTCTTATTATTTTTCATGCACATTCACTAAATGCGAAGCCAACAAATTAATTCAAATAAACACTTTTATATTAAAAATCCAAGAAGCATCCGCTTTATAGAAAAGTAAGCATAGAGAAAAAAAACCGTTATATCTAAAAATTTCAATCTTATCTTGTTTTTGTTTTTTTTTTTTTTTTTGTTTTTATACATTCAACTTCTCACATGTTACTACGGCAAAAGTCAACATTTGCCTGTTATTGACGACAACAAAATTGAAATTTTAGCAAAACGAGAAAAAAAGTTTTCAATTGTCTTGTGGGTTCACCATAATTCGTACTTTCAAGTAATAAATATTTATGTGTGAATGTACATTCGGATGCCTACAATAAATAGTAAAAGTACACCAAGTAGACTTTTTGTGCTCTACATTATAATTTTTAAATCAACCTGAAAAACTTCCTTTATGGGGAAAATATTTCTAATTATCAAAATTTAGTGTTTAAGCGCTATCTGCGTGGCCTCTTTGCGCTGTCGACGAACTGCATGTCTTAGCAACATTGGCTCGTATTATTGATTCCGCACGGAAAGGAAAACTTTGCGAAAATAAATATTGATCGATACAGAAATTGCTATTTTTCTTCCTGCGGAATTATCTTATTATTTTGATTTGTTTAATTTAATTGTGAATTAAAAATTAGCCTATTGTGAATGAATTGTGTTAATTTTTCAGGCAAAAAATTAACTTTTTGAACATCAAAATAAATTTAAAATAAATAAAAAGAAATTTAATTTTCAATAAATAAAACATAATTATTTTCTACAAATACAGCAAATTAAGCTGAAACACATTTAATTTTTGCTCAATTTTTTATTTTTCATCTTTTTGTGAGAAAATTTTAGCGTAAGCAAAATGTTGAAATTTATCTATATCCCGGAATCAATAATTGCAAATTTTGCTTCCGCACAAAAAATGCTTTTCGCAATCGCGGAACGCAATGAATAATTAGACCCATTATATGCAAATCGTCTGTAAAATGGAAATTTTACCAGATACATATGACTTACAAAAGGTTTGAAAAGGTATATGTGTATAAACGGCCAAATTCATAAAAAATTTGCTTTATAAGGGTTTATGAAACCGATTTCCAAAAGAAAATTTTGCCCAAAAAGCCCTTATTAAGCAAAAATGTTTTTTTTTGTGAATTTGGGATAAAATTTTTACATACATTGTTTGCAAAGGATGAAACGCCATCCTACACATTCGTAGAATTTTATAGAAAAAATTCTGAATTTTTTTTTTTTTTTTTACTTTAAAAAATCTTCAAAATTCCTACGCATATGCCACACTATTATACAAAAATGTTTTTTGTTATCAACCATAAAAATAAACCTTTGGAGCCGATGATAAATAGCTGTCAGTGCTCGTAATAATTTAGTCTTAGAATTATTTTATAATCATGATGTTAAATAATTTTTTGGAATCACAATTGGCAGCGAACTTTGGTTTCAGCAAAATAAAACCAAGGACTACGAACAGACATGAGAAATTTGCCAATTGCCCAAATAAATTTTTGCTTAAAGGTCCCATACAAAACGACAACATACAAGTGCTTGTGCTAGAGGTTAGGTCATGTATGGACATTTTGTGTGATTGTACGCTGTGCTGTAGCGTTTCCAAACATATTATGCTAATGATGCCAGCTTTCTGGTATTGTCTATGGCAAAATTAACTCAGTTGAGGAAAGTTGTCAAAGAGGAAACATTAAAAATATATTTTATTAATAATAAAACCATTTCTTTGTAAACACACGCCTTTTCTTCAAATATTTTTTAATTTTTTTTTATAATTTTTTTTTAACATGCTTGGCCACTTCGTTTCTATGCTAACACAATCAATTACTAATACTGCTATAAATAAATAGTCCATTGCCCAATTTAAACCATATCCATTCAAATTTTAGTCATTTCATATAAATTTTTTTAAAAAATTTCAATATAAATTGCTTGATAGTGAGAGTAGGGCGACTTGAAAATAAATCTTAGAAAATATAAAAACTATAATAAATTTCTGATGAAACTTACGTACACTCATACGAGTTTTTAAACACATATCGTAGGGTATACAGCTGTCGTTTTCTAGCAGTTGAGATGAGATAAGATGCTGTTTTGGGCATTAATTTATTTCTTACTTGCATTCGTTTTAAGTTTTCTTTACTTATTTTTTTCAATAAAAAAATTTTTAAAATACATTTTTACAGTTATTTAATTCGTCATATAGTCAATTGCTCTGATTTATAGAAGGTTTTTTTTTTTAAATTTAAATTTTTACTTAAGCTTATCGTTGCTGTCTACACGATTCATTTTATAATTTAGTATTTGTTGCTTTTGTATTTATTTATATCTGAACTATACTTTCCAAAACGCATGATGATAACATTGATATTTGAGTTTCTTGTTTCGTAATGTTTTCAACAATCATGTTTATTAGTATTCATTCATCCATGTTTCCAGTACTTGTCTAAAAATTATTCGATTTTATTTTTTTTACAGCAGTTGTAGAAAAATTCAGCGCGTGCTCTTGTTAAGAACATTTTGAAATTGATATTTATGTGAAAATTAAATTAAAAAAAGAATATCATTGCTTTGAATTATGAGAAATCTAGAACTAAAGATTGAGTATTTTTTGTTTGAGCCATTGATCTGTTGATGATTTACAAATTGCATTATTTGTCACGTAATCAGTAAATGAATCATGAAACTAGAAAAAAATAATTAAATGCGATAGAGAAGACAGATTTTTATACCCTTCACTATAAAAGTTTGTGATTCCTTTTATAGTTTCTACTCTCTACCATAAAGAATATATATTCTGGATCCTTATAAATAGCAGGGTCGAATAAGATATCTGTCTGTCTATCAGTCTGTGACCCTTTAGTCATTGAAATCAACTTTCTGAAGTTCCTAAACAAGGCATATTGATGTATAAGGTAAAAGCAATCCTACTGTTTGTTATACTGGCAACTGTCAATTTTTTTTTTTCCAACAAACCATGTATTAAACTACATTACAACATGAAAATATTAAAAATTCTGAAGGTAACTATTATTATTTATTTATGAAATATAAATATATATGTCTGTTTTGTTTAAAGCAAATGGAAATATTTTTTTTTTAATTATTAATTTAATATTTTTCTCAAGTGACTTGGTTTGTTGGGTACGTTAATTTTACTTTTCAGTACTACAGCCATGTAATTCTACAACTACATGCATATAATTCTAACATCACAAAGGTAAAATAAGTTAGTTTTGTATGCTCGCAGTTACCTTGTTCCTAAGCAGCGTACGGAAAAGTTTAGTGTACTAATCTATCAGCTGTTGCTGTACCCCGATTGGTTCATAAATGGCTGATGTATGAGTCAAAAACCGAGACCACCTCTCCTTTTTGACCATTTTTCTGCGCTTATTTTGTTTAAAAGAGTACACAGAAATAAAAGTGGTATGCAGTCTTATCAGAAATGACATAAAAAATTAAATAAAAAAAACTTATCGTTTAAACGACACATGATTAGTTTTATTTAACAGTTTTTTTTTTTTTTGGGTTTATTTTCAAGCAAATATTCCTTCAAAAATTTATATATTAATTGATATTTTTACAGTAAGTGAATTTATTGATGTTCTGATAGTGCGAAAAATTTTTTTTGCACTAAAAATTACCACGAACTATCCCTTTTGCTTTTTTTGAAAAAGTTATAAAAAAAATTTTTTTACTGCCCCTTTACCGGCTTGATAACAATTTTGATAAATCGTAGTGTTTTCGTTTAAATAAAAACATAAACGTGTTTTTTTATTAAAATTTTTTAATATAAAGTATATAATTAGATGACAGCTAGTCAAAATAAACTAGAGATAGAAATTAGGGAAGACCCTAAATTTTCATGATTTCGGCTCACTTCATTTTTTATGGCGAATATTTCTGTGTCATGCGATATTGGGGTGTGAACCCTCAAAAGAGAGCGAATCTTGTCTCGTGTGAACATGCTATTAGTCTCACTTATTTGAATTTCTTTGACTGAATTTAATTATTCACTTGGGTCCTCTGAAGTGGTCCCTTTGTGATATGGGATTAACAAAAAAAAAAAAAAAAAAAAATAAATAAAATTATTTTAATCAATATTTGCTATTTCACTAAAAATCTTTTTTATAATTTTTTTATTTTATTTTTAATATTGAAGAATATGTATGACTAATTTATTAAGCTTGAGGTCTTATTTTTAAAAAATTTATTTTTATATCGACCTCAAGCTTAATAAATTTGTCATATTATTTAAAAGAAAAAGATCAAATAAAACTAACAAATAAATTGACGAATATGCCAAATTAGAAATATGAATATTTGGCTACTACAGTGAAGGCTACATAATGAGACTAGTCTTGTAAGTAATGTGACCATAAATTTTGGCATGTAAAATAAAGTATTTTATATTGTATGACTGCAGACGCAGTTTATATTTACTATAAATTAGGAAACCGTTTTATAAATTTCCAAATGTCACTCACTGTCTAGTAAACAATTTCTATTTCCATTTTTTTATTTTATTTTTTTTTTATTATTGCAATCAAGTACTAAAAGCATTTACTTCGTTTCCGCACAGACGTTTGGAAAAATGTTTGCATTGATTGTAGACTTGTGAATTGCATAAACTGTGTCTGCACTAAATTGCAATTACCTATTTTGGTTTATTGTGCGGTAAATTGTGCTTAAAAAAGAAACTCAAAAAGCAGACTGGAATTCCCCAAACGACCTTGTACTTTGCGTTTTGTTTTAAATTCCAAAGAAAAAAAATTCAATTGATAAAAACTCAAACTTAAAACTCGTTATCGTAGAAATTAAAATAGCTGCCTAATTTTTTAATTTAAATTAATTAGCAATACTTAAGATAATACGAAGAGTATCTCCTATTTAAATTTTTTTTATTTAATCTATCATCACCAACATTATTATATCATAATGAAAGAGCCTAAAATAAAACATTTAGAAAACCGATAAGTTGCTGTGGGTTGTGCAAATATTCACACATTTAGTCATTGAACACATAATACAAACCATATTTAATTATATTTTTAATTTTTGTTTTCTTTTATTTACTTTTTGTTTGTTTCCGCTAACAAATTAAGGTACGAGTGTGTAAATAGTGAAAGGCAAGTCCTACAATAGATGCAAAAGCATTTAAGACTGAGATGTACTCATGTTTGGTGTTCACTAAATTGTTGTCGTCATTGTATATATAATTTTTTTCGCTTTCTGAAATTTTAAGTATTTCAGACTTTTTTATTATCTTAACTTTCTGTTAGATGAGGCTTATCAATTTAGCGGTTTGTTACTTTAGTTGTAGAAATTGCTTTGATGACACGACTGCTTAAATGTACTTTTGTTTATTTAATTAATAGATGTTTATTCTTCAAACAGTGTGATCTATACGCCATTGGGGTTTTTGTAATATTGGATATTCATTAAAATTTATTATTGACATTTACATGCAAATATTGTTTTGGTAGATTTAATAGTTTAAATAAAGTGTTGTGTTTTCATTTAAAATTCAAATTGTGACATTTAGGGAAAAAATCTTCAGTAGACAAATCCTAAAATCTGGGAGCGATGGTCCTCAAATATATTTCTTAGATAAAAGGCGATAAGGAATTTAGAAAAACTGTGTGTGAAGCCAAAAAAATAATAATACACAAATTAAAATTGAATTCGTGCATTTGTTCTTAACAAAATTTCTGACCGCACAAAAAAAATTTTATGTATTATAGTTTTCAGTATGTCGCGCAAAGAAAAAAAATCTTAGAAATGTTAATTTGGGTCATGACCTGAAAAAGGTTGAGAAACACAGCTCTAGAATGAGTAATTAAATTTAGCCATAGTGCTACGACTGAGGAACACGTTTTTATCTATCAAAAATTCTCATGCCCATACAAAATGTATGGAACATAACAAAATAGCGCGGCGGCAACGCTGACTATTACAAAATTAAATTTTGACAGCGCGTTTTGTAGTGAAGTTGGCTGCAAAACATTGTTTTTTATTTTTGTTTTTTTATTTTTCACCAGTATCACAATTTAGCTATTTATATTTTTGAATTTAGCGTTTTTACCCCAATTTTTTTTTGTCTTTAATGGGTTTTATTAAACAAGATGATTAAAGTTACTCTAGAAAATACCCATCACTAGTGTTCTTATTTGGGTATGATGCTTTAATATAAATAGAGGGCGCTAAAAACGCTGCGCTTTTAGTTCAAACTGTTAATGGACAAAAAAAAATTCCTCACGATGAGAATACCGACTTGAGGAGCAGCATTGTCAACTTTTTAATTTGGAAACACATACCCAAGCCAAGAAAAGCAAAATTAATACACTAATTAAGGCTAAATTAGTCCACTTGGTGCCCCCACAATTTTTCTTATATAGTTCCAGGTATCTCGCGCAAAGAGAAAAAAAAATTTTATACGAACAACAATTTTCTCTAGAATGAGTGAGTGAATTCAGCTATAGTGGCACCATTGAGAAAAACAAAATAGAAACATTCGTTTCAAAAATTAAAAAAAAAAGATTAAAAACGGCCAGAGTTGACAACACTACTGACCATCATAAGAGAATACTTATTTATTTTTTGTTTGTTTTTTAAGTTTCTTCACATAAAAAAAAAAACAAAATTTGGCAGATATTGACCTCTTTACTTTAATTTTGTAATAACTTAAAAAAAAAATATATATAAATTCATATAAGACTTCAAGCTTAATAAAATAGTCATATTATTTAAAAGAAAATGGTCAAATAAAACTAATTAATAAGTAAATTCATATAGAATATTTTTTAAGTTCACACATTTTACACTGACAATTTAGTCAAATAAGTTTTTTGATATAGATAAAGTAAATATACGATTAATTAATTGCCTTAAAAATTAAAATAAAATTTTTTTTCTTTATCATGAGCGTTATATTGTCTACATGGACCACTGTATGTAATACCTAATTATAATAAAAAAAAACTGTGTCTGCAAACCGTACACTTTTGTTCCCTCCAAACAAACATTCATTATTTTCTTCTACACCTCATACGAGTACATATTGGCCTTTTAGTTTTAAACTCCATATAGCTATTACAGATCTTGTGTTCTACTTGGTAGAGAGCAAAAACATCACCTACTTTATTTTTAATTTATTTACTCAAATATTTAAATTTCTTTAATAAATAGCAGCGTATGCTTTTAAATTCTGTTGTTAAACAAAGTGTCCATAGGCAGATGTTTTACCTTTTAAATTGTTTGTGCTGGCCTTGGTTTTGATTTGTATACAAAACAAAAAATTGTAATAATTAAAAAAAAAAAAAAACAAAAAATATACACATCGCTTACTTACTTCATTAGTGTCATAACTCAAAAATATATTTTTTCAGAAGGGCAATTTAAAGTTTGCTATTTGCGGTTGGCTTTTTCATGGGAAAAATCTAAAATGTTTTATTCCGAAAAGAAGATTGGTATTTTTACAGACTATAAAATAAAATATGATTTATAAAAACATTTTTTGATTTGGACATTATTGAAATAAATGAGCGATGGAGATACATGTATGAGTCATTAAGGGTTTTATGGAAATAGTTTTGCAATGTTTGAAATAGAAAAAAACTAATAATTTTTTTGCAAAAAGAAAGTGGAACTGAAAGAAGCAAGTATTAATTTATTTTTATGTGTTGAATTTATATATAAATATACTAGTTGACCCGACAAACGTTGTCTTGCCTTAATATTTTTATATATTCGATCTTCTTACACTAAGAAATCGTACTCATAGAGTAAAGAACCGTGCGAGACCGGGTAAAAACAGGTAGTAGGCAAATAAGCCAGATACCGACTATAGCGCTACCTGGCGGGCGGATTTGTGACGTTAAACCTTCCAAGATTATACATATAAACCTTCCTCTTCAATCACTCTATCTATTAAATAAAAAACGGCATCAAAATCCGTTGCATGGTTTTAAAGATTTAAGCATACATAGGGATATAGGGACAGAGAAAGCGACATTGTTTTATACTATGTAGTGATTTTTAAATATTTACTTAGCCCGTTTTATCATTCCTTAATAAATTAGTAAACTTATGAACTCATGTGGCAAGTCTCATAATTTAGGGAAAGCTGCCTTAATTAAACAAACTGTGCGGTCGATTGTTTATTCTCGTTCTGTGCTAACATAAAGTGAAAAGTTTTTTTCACATTTACATAACTTAGCTGAAGGTGATTCAGTGAAATATATTCAAATGTTTTAACATGAAAAAAAAAGTTAACGAAACGAAAATTTTCCACAGTTACGCTGTGATTCAATTGGAAATTGCTGCTAAAATTTAAAAATAAAAAAACAAATCTTTTAAATATAAAATTTTTATGTGAAAATGAAAAAGGTAACAAGAGAAAAACACAACAATGAAAACCAAAGAGATTGTCGGTCTTGTTCCAAAAAAAATTTGTAGAGTAAACTTTATTTTTGATGTTCTACAAAAATTTGGGTTTTGGTTTTAAATTTTTTATCTCCTTTATCTCTATATATATCATGCGTATGTAATTGAATTCCTCCTAACTAGACTAGACCGATTTGAATGAATTGTTTTGTATGTTGGGTGGCGCCCTGAATGGTTTAGATGCATAAAATAGCCCGGCAGATGATGCTGCAGTCAGACAGGACAATGCCTGTCGGGCCCGCTAGTACATCTTAATATATAAAATTCGATTGTAAGTGGGTTTGACATTGTACTTCTTCTAAACGGCTGCACCGATTTAATTGAATTTCTGTGTATGCCTTTGGGTTACGCCTTGGAAGGTTTAGCGTCACAAATCCGACCGCCAGGTGGCGCTGCAGCCGGTATCTGGCTTATTTATCTACTACCTGTTATTACCCGGTCTTGTACGGTCCTTTACTCTATGAGCACGATTTCTTAGAGTAAGCTAATTGAATAAACAAAAATTTGAAGGCAAAACAACTCCTGCCGGGCCTACTAGTACATATATGTATATAATTCTACTGTATATGTGTATGTCACTGAATTCTTTCTAAGCGACTGGACCAATTTGAATGAATTTCCGAGATACCGATCCTGATCAAATGAAAAATCATGCAGGGCGAACGGCTATCGTGTTCGGTAGTTTATTTATGTATTTATAAAAATCAAATAATGAAATCCAAGTGAAGTCAAACCAAGTGAAATGTAGCACATGAACACGGATCTAATCCACTTTTTCCACTGGAAAAAACCTATCCTAGATTGGTATAATTTCATCAAAACGCCAAACACAATATTGGCTTTATAATAAAATTTTTTTCACTCAGAAATCCTAAACAAAAGTTAACTTATATGACAAAAATCAATACAAGTCGGGACTCTTAAAAGGCTGTAAAAATCTGATTTTTACATAATTGAATAGTGCAAACACGGAGTTTAATGATAATCAGCTTTTCAGACGATCTATAAAAGGAAACAAACTCTGTTGAAATTCATACAGGAATTGGTCATTTTATTTGGAGAATTAAGACCGATGTCCTATCAGTCATGAAGTTTTAAACTCATTTAGTGTAAAAAAATTTTAATTGTGCTTCAAACAAAAAAGTCCGAAAATAAAAAGATTTTTCTATTGGGTGGCAGCTGACTCAAATTTGAAATAACACACTAAACTATGAGGGATTGCTCATAGCCTCAGATAATCGACCACTTTGTTTTAATAAATGTAAAATTTAGAAATTTCAAATTAGTAAATTGTCATGCATTTAAAATTCAATTTAGCATCATTAAAAGTAACATAAATTTTCTTATTGCTTTCAGGTGAAAAATGTTATTCGCCCGCGTTACTATTCCTCAGAATTGGGGATACGTGAGAAAATCTTTATTGGTGTCATGACAACCCAAGACAACATCAATACATTGGCTACAGCAATAAATCGAACAACAGCACATCTAGTAAATAAAATAAAATTTTTCATCAATGCCGACAATGTTAAAACGAATTACAAATTAAAGAATATTGTTGGCTTTACAGACACAAGAGAAAATCTCCGACCATTCCATGTTATAAAATATATTGCAGATAATTACCTTGATGATTATGATTATTTTCTAATTATACAAGACAATGTGTATGTGGATGCAAGAAAATTAACATCAATGCTGTATCACATGAGCATCGCATTTGATCTGTATATGGGATCAACTGCTGAGAGCAGTTATGGTAGTTATGGCGTTAATAACAATGCCCGAATAGATGTTAATATTGCGGCCGCTTTGGCTGGCAATTTGAATACCCATCGTCGTGATAATGATGATAAGGTGGGTGAAGTTAATAATGCTGGAGCTGGTGCTAGTGATGGCAATAATGATGAATTTCGCATGCTAAGCGACCGTAATTATTGTGATTTAAATGCTGGCATTTTATTAAGCAGTAGTGTTATCAGAAAAATGCGCAATAATTTAGACTGGTGTGTTCGTAATGGCATTACAAATGTCCACAGCATTAATATTGGGCGTTGCGTTAAGTATTCAAGTAATTTACCCGGCTGTCAGGAAACATTTCAAGTAAGATTATTGTTAAAATATTTATTTGTTTAGTAAGCATTACATCAGCAAGTCGTTAATTGTTGGATGTAATTAACATTTATTTTTATCATTGATTCATTTGAATTGTCAAGTTTCAAGAATTTCTGGTTTTGTTTTAATGATTTATAAGCCATAAAATAACTTCTTACGCATGCAGGTTGTGTATGTATGTGCAAGTACAAAAATGATTGACAAAACTTTGAACCCGGTTGTAAGCTGACTAAATATTTTTTGTTTGTTTCTCTTTTAGTTTTAACTTATGCATAAAGTAATTTCTATTTTCAAATATGAAACTACAGTTATAGTAATTAAAGCCGTCAGGGATGTGAAGTTCAAGCTTTCGGTCTGCTTTACTATATGAAATCATTCAAAAGAACTTGAGGATATTATTACAATTAAAGCTGCCAATACAAGAGATGTTTTTTACATTGTATATGAGACATATTCTGAAATCACGGTGATTTTAAACCACAAGATTTAGAAATCACTCAAGTGATTTTTTATTGTTCTGGAAATCACGAGATTTCTGGCTTTTAGTGGTGATTTTTACTGTTCTAAATCTTGAGGCTAAAGCTCTTATTCTTTGTTTGCAATAACATTTTGCTTAGAAAAAGGAGAATAAGAAATGAAAATCATGAAAAATAAAGCGTCTATTTCAATTAGTAAATTTTACGATTCCCTTTTTTTACAAAAACTATTCAAGTTAATTGTATGTAATTATTTTGTTAACGTATTCCAAGCAAAATGCTTAAAAAGTTGTAAGCTGACTAGTTTCATTAGAAGTAGAAATTCTTTTTCTCTTTTTACTATCTCCCTACTTCATTTCACTCTTCTATTTCTATTAGTGTCTTTTTTCACTTTATGCTCTTATACAGATATCACAAAGGGACCAAAGAACTTAAGCGTAAATACCCTTATCTTATTAGGAAATTGTAAAAATGAAAAAAATTAAATTGACGCGATTTTCTTCTATCATGATAGAACTATCTGAGTGAGACCTTATTAGCAAGTTATAATTATGGTACAAAAAAATAACTGGCATCGCAAATTGTGTGGCAATTCAAAATTCTCCTTCTAAATGTGTATTTATACGTTTCGGGTATGAGTGTGCATGTTTTTCATTACCGACTTCAATTAGATTTTAATGATGGCCAAAGTTCTTGTGACAGACTTTAATTAAAGGAAATATTGTTATGCACAACCATTAATTAAATGTTTCCGTTATTGTTTCAATTAAAAAAATAAAACAAATTAATTTAAATTGTTATTGTTGTGGTGAATGTGTTTCATCTTTTGCGAAAAACAAAAAATGCGGCTTTAAGTTTTAAGTTGTAAGAAAACAAAACCAAACTCAATGGTTGTCATTTAAAAATAGAAATGAAGGGACACCAAAAAAGCAAAAAAAAAATTAATAAATTGATTTACCAAAACTTATTTTTACTTTTGACTTTAAGTAAAAAAAAAAAAGAAGCAGAAATGATATCAAAATGTACATCGAACTGCTGACAGGGCTTTGTACATTACTCCGCCCAAAAAAAAAAAAAAAAAGACCTTGTCTTTAAATCCCTCAGAGCAATAGCACATATGGGTATATGGAAATTAAAAAAAAATTAAAAATCATCCAAAGTAACTTATACAGGTATCACAAAGGGACCACGTCAGAGGACCCAAGTGAGCCCAGCTCTTGTTTTCTTTCTTTTCGGGCCACCTGTTTAACCTAACCTAAACTAACTTCTGAGTATTTGGGCAGTAGGTTACCAATCTAGACGACCTCCGCTAAACTACTGCTAAAAATATATATAAAAGTATTTAGTGACGTAAGACGTGTTTGATAAATATATCATTAATACCGAAAATACTAAAAAACTTCAGGGGTTACGTTAAAACATATTTAACTCACTTTAAAAAATTATCTAATTGAAACGCTTAGTTTATTAAGCTTTAGGTCATATTATATATAAAAATTTTTTTATTTATTATTGGAGCGAAATATTGATAAAAAAATATACTTTTATATAATAATAAGACCTCAACTTAACAAACTAGCCGTTTCAATAAAAATCATATAAATTAAAAAGCTATCAAAAAATAAAAAAATATTTGACTTGGCTTATTTTTTCTAGCTCCTGCTAAAGCTGTTTATCAGTATGTTTTAATTTTAGCTTGAACCAAAAGCTGGTTATGGTGTCTACAAAATTCTAACTATAATTATTTGGCTAACTTGTAGTAATTGTTCTATGGCTCCTAATATTTTTTTTTGACATCATTCAAATACAAAAAAAAACTCTTCTTCCACATCGTTATGAATATTTAAAAACTAAATTTTTTTTACTCTACCCCTTAAATTCTAAACAAAATTAATTAATTATAAATAAAATCATGAAAATAAGTCATGTTTTTCTTCCTCTAGGTAGACTAGAAAAGTATTAGAAAATTGTTTTCTTTTTATTCTTATTACAAGAATTTATTTGCTCATTTGATTATTTGATCAAAAGAATTCAGACTATAGTGCTTTTTATTTAAACAATTGTTTACTTGATTTACTATCTGTTTAAATAAGTCTAAAAAATATTATTCTGTTGTTTGCGATATTTTGGCCAATGTTAAAATTAATTAAAAGTGAGCAGGTAAATATGATCTTTAACAGATTTTATTCTCACATTTATCTATGCAAGAGTGTATATGTGTGTTTGTGCCACTTAGTTAAGTGGCTCGATGATGAGAAAATCAACTCTTGGATTTAATAATTTCAAAAAATAAAACAATTTAAATTGTTTAACAAGACATGTTGACGTAATAGTTTTGTGTTATAATTATTTTTTTTTAATTTAATACCCTGAATCACAGTCAAAAGAAATAAAAAAATTTTGGTTCTTTTATATCCAATCATGAAGTCTTGAAAACTTTACCATGTGCAAAGATATTTTTTTTTCATTTTGTTTAATAGATGTGTTCAAAATTACAAGGAACTATTAACACGCAAAGAAAAAATATGGCTGAGGCAACCATATTCTGGTGAAAACATAGTATGGTTAGATTTATGATTGCTTCTAACCATATATATTTTTAAATCAAAGATATTAAAAATAGGTTCAACCCCCGGGCAAGGCAAGAAATTTTTTTTTAATACATACTCGTACATATTTTAATATGATTTTAAAAAAAATTTTAATTTTAATTTTTTGTATAAATAAAGTTTTTTTTTATTCCACTAATTTTTCTTTTCATTCAATTTATTTATTGTATTTATTTATTACATAATACATCGGCTTTAAATTTATTTTTTTAAATTTTAGTTGACTCTACCAGGGCTCGAACTTGCGAACACTTAGTTGAGAAGCATTAACTCGCCACTTAACCACTTCAGCCACAAAGCTCAGTTGAGCTTGAACGATTAAGTTTTTGTTTTATACTCACTTTATTTACATGGTTGCGAAAGAGACAAAATAGAAAACAATTTTCATTCAACCATATTTTTATCATTATTATTTTTATCATATTAATTTCAAGTAAAATTTTATTAAACATAATATGATAATTATATAGTTGATCTAAGACAATAAACACAATATGGTTAAAAATAACTAGAAATATGTTTATCGTGATCAGAATAATGTTTAGATGCTTCAAATTAATAATAATATTTTTGTAAAGAACAAACTATGTTTGCGGTGACCATATTCAACCATCGTTTTTCTTTGCGTGTAGCTAACGGTGAGCTATTTTAAGATTATTACCTTGAAGGAGTGCTCAAAGTGCTAAAATAAGAGGAGATTGATTACAAAACAAAACAAATATTTTGCATTTAAGTATACGAGTATTCACTTTAAAGTATTTTTTGTTTTAATTTGTAATTATGTACATGATTTATTATCGTAATATTTTCACTGACGAAGGCATTCAAATGTGTGTGCAAATATTTCAAAAATGTAATAAAAATATTTTTTTAAGTGTAAGAGCTAAAAGGTTTTTATAAATATAGGAAAGTAACTGAATGGGTTTGCCATCAAACAACTACTGTAAAAGTTTTCAAGACGAGAAGGAGGAGGAGACTGTAGAAGACCTTCTCTTTGGATCACCACACTTCTCAACTAGGATGTGTGGAGTCCCAGTAAATCTCTGCTGCGGTTGCTATCTAGCCTAACCAGATCATCCTCGCCGTATTGCACCTTCCTTCGCCTCTCTTGTCTTTAGTATAATTTAAAAAAAAGTATAAATTTTTTTCTAAAATCCATTATTTTTTTGTTTACCTCTCCAAAAATTTAATATTGCTTTTTTAATTGAAATGAGGTTTTTATTTTACTAAACTTAAGCAATAAAAAGTTTATGTTTTTCTTCAGTTGTTCGTTGTTTTAATAGATTAAAGACGTAATGGAATAGAGAATAAAATTAAAGTTATTTAATTGCTAACACACTTAAAAACAAAAATATTTATTTGTTTGCTTATACTCGTAAAGTGTGTATCGATATTCACTTAAGATTTTGAATACAAAAAGTTTTTAATTTGTAAAATGCACAAAGAAGACATCTTTAACATCTGAAGTGGTAAACCTATAGTTTTTGGTACACTTTCTTCACACCCTTTAACACTGAAAGAAGAAACAACCGAAGTATAATTTTTTGTTATGTTGAATAAGAATGATGTAAAAAATTAAAAATAAGAATATTTTATTACTACAATGAAGGGCCGAATTTGATTTGTTCTCAACTTCATTTGTCCATTCTTAGAGTATGAAAACATAGTCAGCTTGAATGATACCTTCATCAGAGAAGCAGGCAATTGAAAATAAAACGTCTCTGTATCTATGAGTTTCTGTATATTTCCTTCGCTTTCACCATCATCCAAAACCTTTTCATAGCATGTGCAAAGTTCAGTTATTCTTCATCCAAATATTTGAGCCACATTTTCAATTTCACTTTTCAGCGGCCTTAAAATTAAATTCACTTTCTTTGTGTCAGGAATTTAATTTTTTTCAAGAATAATAATTTTTTTTCTCGCGTATCATCACAGTAAGCCAATTAATTAATTCTTTACAAGTTTGCGCACTCGTTTTGATCTTTAAAACGCAGCGAATTATATTTTTTCTCAGATTCCATACATCACGATAGACATGATTTAAATTATTTGAGCTTGAATAATGAAAATTAGGCCCCTATTATGGTTCACAACTCAACTTTACTGCAGTTGTAATTTTCATTACAATTGTGTTAGTGCAGTTGAGAAAAAAAAGACAACTCAGCAATAGCAGTTGTTTCAATTAGTCCCCATTTACATTATGGACATTTCTGTCCGGATATTTTTTCAATTCTCTTTTGTTCTTTTCTAAACCGTTTACATTTCGGACATTAATGTTCAGATAGAAATTATTTCAATTCTTCTTTCCATTTATTTTCGGGACGTGATTTGTATGAAAATTAATTGAAAAGAACTTTTGAAGCAAACCAAATTAAATTAATAATAAATAAATAAATTTTTAAAATTGATCTCTATAAAAATATGGGCAAATTAACACAGTGTACCAAAATGAAATGAAGCAGCAAGACGATTATTACGAAAAGTTGAAAATAGAGACAAAAAAATATCTAGTACAGACGGTCGTGTACTACATACCTTGCGTATTTGTCCCTCGCCAGCAAACTTCGTCTGTCCGAACAGAAATGTCCATAATATAAATGGGGGACTTAGTTGAGTTGTTAATCATAATACGGGCATTACTTACAAAGGCGGTTGCATCTTCGAAATTTGGAATGGTATTAACAGAAAGTTAACTTTCCACACATTTCTACTTTTTTTTTTAGTGCTATCAACGGGGATAAAAAATTTTTCATAAGCTTCATGATAAATTAATAAACTGAAAAAATTACAACCCAAATTTTTTCATATATTTTAGTGCCGAACTATCAACTACGCCAAAACTAGTTTTGACAAAACAATTAAAAAAATTCATATCCTTATATTATCGAGATCAGATAAAAATAGCTAGTAAACAAACTTACGAAAATCCAGAAAAAACCAGCTATAGGTAGGTGGCATAGCTAATATAGGGTCCGCCATCGAAGGTTTTTTTTTCAACTAGTGCTTATTTCGTGAATGGTAACACATAGCTCATGTTTTTAGTTTTATCCTTCCGCTGAAAGAATATGGTTGTGTTTTCACTTCGCTAAGTGGGCCTGCGATCGACTTACAGAAGATACCGATTTTGCCAAAAAAAATCATCTTTTCAGATGAAGCTCATTTTGATCTTGGTGGGTATGTAAACAAGCAAAATTGTCGCATTTGGGGCACAGAAAACCCGCACGCATACATTGAAAAGCCCACGCACCCAAAACGAGTCACTGTTTGGTGCGAATTTTGGTCCAGAGGCATAATTGGGCCATTTTTCTTCGAAAATGAGCAAGGAGTGGCCGTTACAGTCAATAGCGATCGTTGTCGGGCCATGTTGAACGAATTTTTGTTCACAAAAATTGAAGAGGAGGATATTGGCAACATTTGTTTTTAACAGAACGAAACTACACTCGATGTTTTTATAGCATTTTCAAAAAAAAAAAAGTTATTTGGCGGACCCTATAGAAAGCCACAAATATGACAATTGATAGTCCAAAAATTTTTTTTTAATATGTGTAGATTAGACCACTGTCATTTGTAACACATGCAATTGTGTTTTGAAGTGTTATAGAATGTATTTAATTAATATTGCTAGCCATCTCTTATTTTTTTAATTTCATATGAATTTTTTAAAAAATGAAGAGTTTTAAATGTGTTTAGCATAAAATTAAATAAATTTAAAAAAAACAATACTAAACCATAGCCATTACCAGTAGCTGTGAATCTAATAAATTTGAGCCTTGTGATTATTTTTCAAACCATACAGACATGAAAATAAATATCAAATTTCTTTCCTTTAAAATTAAAGTCATCAAGCTGCTTAAAAAAAAGCATAAAACCCATAATCCATCAATTAAATAATATCCGGTTGCAAAATGTGTAGAAAAAGTTTCTTTCATTTCGCACGAGTATGTGTTACGAGCATTACAATATACAAACATGGAAATATTTTTTAATTTTTTTTTTTTAATTTTCCATGAGAATTTAATGGCCATAAAGTCATCATATTAAGTTGACAATATTACCCATGGTTTTGCTATGACCAGCCGTTTAATCAAGTGATTTGTTTGAATCACAAAAAGACAAAACAAATTCGCTTTTAATATCCTTGGATGACACATGTTTTTTATTTGTTAAATTTTATATTTTGAAAGTTTAAAAAATAAAAACGTTACTCAGTTTTTTATTTTTCTGAAAATTTGATCGGCCACGATTTAGACTCATAAAAAAAACATCAGCTTGAGGGAGTAAAGCTGCGGTCACATTACACAAATATTTATTGAAATAAGAGTAATCGCTAATTTTTGGAAATATTTTTATAGTCTACACAAATATTTGTTGAAATATGCGTGACCACTAGTTTTTGGCAAATATTTTTATAGTCTAATACCATGTTCACACCTAGGTTTTTGAACGTGTTTAACGACTCATTCGTGTTTTTGAGCTAAAACCAGTAAATTTTATCAGGTTTTACATTGAAATGTTTTAATAAACATCTCAAGCGATGAGTTTTTGATAAAAATACTTCCAAAAACACTTCTAGGACAGGGTTGCATTTGCATTCAGTGGGTTTTCGGCAGTTTTATTTTTTGTTAATAGATTGCGACACGTCAAAAATATTTCGTGACCAAAAAAAAAATGTTAATTTAATATTTAGAGACTTATCACTTGAAATTTGAATATTAATATTTGGGGCTTGGTAAGTTTTTAGCTAATTATTGTATTAAAATTAAATAAAATCAAAAAATAAGATCAGCTGACCTAAAACATCTCAAAATTTATGTGAACGGCTGCGTTTTTGTTTTAAAACGTTTCGCTAAAACACGCTCAAAAACTTAGGTGTGAACATTTTATAAATAGTAGTAGATAAAATAATAATATGATAACACAAGTATTTCTTATGTTAATAAAAGATTAAACAATTCTAAGCCAAAATTTCTTTCTTCAAAATATATAAACGTTTATTTCGACAAATATTTGTGTAATGTGACCGTAGCTTAACATGACTTGTATTACATCAAATTAATTCATATAATTTTGCACTATCATAAAGTGTTTTATTAAAATATATTGTATTTTAATAAAATATTAAACTAATCTAAGCGAATATTTCTTTAAAATATATAAACGTACATGCTTATTTCGACAAATAATTGTTTAATGTGACCGTAGCTTAAGGCGATTTCAAATAATTGCCAGCTCTTTCAAACATTTGTTGTAGATTTTACAATTACTACTACGGCAACTATACTAAAAAATTTAATACTTTTGAAAATGAATAACCAACCCTCTACACATTAATTTTTAAACAAAAATTTCTTTGTGAAAACATTAAAAACTCTAATGTTTACGTATTCTTATGAAACTAAAATCTACAAAGCGAACTTTTGTTTATAATGCATTAAAAAAAAACATTTGGTGACAATATGTTTAATTAATTTTGTTTGTATCTTTGCAGGGTATCCAACAGAAGACGTTCGCTTTAAAAGCGAGTACAAAATTATTTAAAGATTTGAATTCATTAGCAAAAGATGAGGCCTTTAGAAATGCCAGCACAATATATCCGGTCACAACAACTGATGATTTTTATAGACTACATGCTTATTTCTCAAAGGTTAGTTTATGATTTGAATTTTAAAATATTTTTTTTTTTTTGCATAAAATAATTTCCCAGAAAAACTCAATTATAGAAATATTTTAGTTTTTTGCGATTTTAAGTCATTTCAAAAAAATTTGTTAATATTAGGTACAAATATTCACTCTGCAATCGCGGAACAAAAATTTTCAAATTTTGATTTTTCAGCTCTACCAAAGCAGTATTGTCATATCATTTTTTTCTTAAATATGGAATAATTTTTCTTCTTCTGACTCAATAAATAACACAATTCCCTCCCAATACAATTAAATTAATTAAAGGACAAAACACAAAATAATAAGATTAACCGGCAGTAATGAATAATTGCAATTTTGCATCTGGATCGGTATTTCTTTTCTTTGCCCGCGAAAAAAAAAATTATATAAATATGTCAGCTATATTATGTGCATACATAGGCATATACTACACAGAAAAAAAATTATTCGCCAATTAAAAATATTAATTAAAAAATTGTTAAATTGATGAAATTTTTAATTGAATCAATTAAATATTTCATTAATATTTTTTAATTGAATCAATTAAATATTGCATTAATACGAAAATTTACAAGCTTATCTAAAGAAATAATCACATTAATAGGCTATTCAGCGATGACGCAAAAAAGCCTAAGCGAACGAAAGCAAAAAACAAATTTTTGATACAAATGTGCTTTGCTTTCGTTCACTTAGGTTTTCGTGTGGCATAGGTGACCAGGCTATAAATATTTAATTAATTGAATTAAACATTTTAATAAAAATCACAGTTTTTGCATTAAATTTTAATTTTTTTTTTCGAGTAAATAACTTTATAATTCAAAGAAATTTCAATACATTTATTTATTATGGGAAATTATCTTTTCATAAAAACAAATTTAAATTATTGTTTAAAAACGGAAAATAGAATTTGAATTGGGCATAGCGTTATGTTATATAGCTTCTTATCGGTGAAAGAATTTTAAAAATCAGTTCGGCAGTTTTAGAGTTTATCCATTACAAACAAAAACAAATTTTTTTTTTATATGTTAGTATAAATGCAAAGGAAAGCTTTGTTCGCATAATTGTATTGAAAACAAAAACAGTACAAGAACATTTGTTTTTATTTTCAATACAATTATGCTAACGAAAGCTTTTTTTTGTTAAATAATTTTTTCACTTTCATTTCGGTTAATTTTGTTAAGGCAATTTTGAAATTTGTCTTGTTAACTTGGTTTTTATCTTAGTATCATTTAGAAATTGTTCATCTTAAGAGCGGAGAATTGGAACAAAAATCATATCGTATTGCCAATGGCACCATATCAAATAATATTTTAGAAATAAGATGGCCGTTGGGTGTTCAATTGGCCAGTGCTCCTGAGACGCGCCATGATATTCTTATGTGGCATTTGATTAATCGCACGCACATTTTTTTACCCAATGGTGAGAGTAATATCGAATCATTAAGTAGAATTGAATCGCAGGATCTACAGAAGGTGCTCGACATAACAATACAATACGCTAAAAGAAAATTTCCTGCTTTGATTCATACTGGCCTACATACTATTTATAGAAGATTCGATGCGACCCGTGGAATGGACTATCAAATACATTTGAATATGCGAGAAACAAGTCGAATCTCAGTTCTTACACAACAGAATGATGTAATAAAAAGTTTTGAAATTGTTAAGCCGTTGGGTCGTGTGGAGGTGGTACCCTCACCATATGTAACGGAAAGTACTCGCATAGCGATATTAGTGCCAACCTTTGAGCATCAGTTGGATGATGCCTCACATTTTATAATACAATATGAAAAGACATGCATGCACAATCAGGACAACACATTCTTATTAATGGTATATGTCAAATAAAAAAAAATAAAAAAAATCCTGACACCAAATCGCCGGACTAGTGAACAACAACTGATTGATATCATTTGATATCGAATGCGACGATTTGGGCCCTGCTTTCATAACACAACCCATCAACTCGTCTAAAAATTTTGTATGAAAAATATTGAAAATATTTGCGGCCAGACCATATAAAAGAGAACAAAAGCTTCGTTCGTACATTTGTATTGAAAACAAAAACTATTGTCGTTCGCTTTTACGGAGCCCGGCAGCCGTTAGCGTTTTTCATACAAATTTTTAAACAGAAGTTTTTATCTGTGTTTTGGAATCGGGACATAATTTTATTCTATTTTTGTTGACAGTCCTTATCACTTAATGATTTGTTATTGTTGCCTTGCATTTCCAACAACAACGAAAGAGCTATAATTTTTTTTAAGTTCTTTAAAATGAAAGGAAACAATAACATTCGATATTGTGGGATCGACTGTTACTATTTCACAATTTTATTAATTATAAATTTTTCTTGTTTTTAATAGATTTTTATGTATCGTTCTGATTCCTCCAGTAAAGGAGACACAGATCCTTTTAAAACTATAAAAACTCTTGCCTTAGATTTATCATCAAAATATAAAACTGATGGCTCTCGTATTGCTTGGGTATCCATACGATTACCTGCCGTATTAAGTGATATCGTACCATTTGACAATCTTATGTTGAATTCATTATATGGCCACTACGAAATACTGAGTGTGGCTGTGGCCGATCTTGCCTTGCCCAAAATTGGTTTAGATAGTTTAGTGTTAATGGCTTCTACTTCCATAACATTCAAACCAGACTTTCTCAATCGTGTATGCATTCTTCTTTTAATAATTTTTACTAAATTGAAAGATATTATTGTTAATTAAAATTCGCTTTTAGGTGCGCATGAACACTATACAAGGTTTTCAGGTTTATTCTCCTATTGGTTTCATGATGTATCCTTGCAAACTGGCTGGATTTTGTAAAGAATGTGACACATGTGATGTAAGTCAAAGTACTGGATACTTTGATAAATGGAATTATGATGTTATATCATTTTATAGCCGAGATTATGTACAAGGTGAGTATAATGAAAAAATGTATTGTACAAATTTTATTTATACTTTTTTATGTTCTTAACAAATTAATTTAAAATTTTTAAAGTCACTAAACTACAGTAAACTCGTATGTACAACTGCGAAATTCATGATGGGAAGTATTTTTACAGTTAATGTATATTTACTTAAAATTTTAACTATTTACTAAACGTTATTGAGTTTTTTCTAAAAATTGTTTTATCTGAAAGCTAAAAGTTGACACCATTTAGCGACAGCTAATGTTCACAATTGTAAAATGTATTTACTATGGGTTTTCATATTGTATTTCTGAAGCAGCGTTGTCATTTTAGCCTTTTCTTTCTCGCAATTATCTATTCAACGCAATAGAAATCAAGTCGATATCTGGAAAATTAAGCAAGTTATGACCAAGAAGGTAACCATTTCTACTACTGCCTTTCTCCGGCCATTTTTTAATAGAACTGGTTACCTTTTTGGTCATAACTTGCTTAGTTTGGTCATAACTTGCTTAAATTAAACATTTTTTTTCTTGCGGATAGTGCGAAAAATTTTTTTTTATCATTTTTGCAAAAAAATCAAAGGGGGTAGTCCATGGTAATTTTTGGCCATAACTTCCATTATTTTTGGTCATAACTTGCTAAGTTTTCAAGATATCGACTTGATTTCTATTTTGTTGAATAGAGAAACGTATTGGCTTTAATTAGAATTCTTTTTTCTGCGGATAGTGCGAAAATTTTTTTTTATCATTTTTGCAAAAAAATCAAAGGGGGTAGTCCATGGTAATTTTTGGCCATAACTTCCATTATTTTTGGTCATAACTTGCTAAGTTTTCAAGATATCGACTTGATTTCTATTTTGTTGAATAGAGAAACGTATTGGCTTTAATTAGAATTCTTTTTTCTGCGGATAGTGAGAAAAATTTTTTTTATCATTTTTGCAAAAAAAGCAAAGGGGGTAGTACATGGTAATTTTTGGCCATAACTTTCATTATTTTTGGTCATAACTTGCTCAGTTTTCAAGATATCGACTTGATTTCTATTTTGTTGAATAGAGAAACATATTGGCTTTAATTACAATTCTTTTTTCTGCGGATAGTGTGAAAAATTTTTTTTATCATTTTTGCAAAAAAAGCAAAGGGGGTAGTACATGGTAATTTTTGGCCATAACTTTCATTATTTTTGGTCATAACTTGCTCAGTTTTCAAGATATCGACTTGATTTCTATTTTTTTGAATAGAGAAACATATTGGCTTTAATTACAATTCTTTTTTCTGCGGATAGTGTGAAAAATTTTTTTTATCATTTTTGCAAAAAAAGCAAAGGGGGTAGTACATGGTAATTTTTGGCCATAACTTTCATTATTTTTGGTCATAACTTGCTCAGTTTTCAAGATATCGACTTGATTTCTATTTTGTTGAATAGAGAAACATATTGGCTTTAATAAGAATTCTTTTTTCTGCGGATAGTGTGAAAAATTTTTTTTATCATTTTTCCAAAAAAAGCAAAGGGGGTAGTACATGGTAATTTTTGGCCATAACTTTCATTATTTTTGGTCATAACTTGCTCAGTTTTCAAGATATCGACTTGATTTCTATTTTGTTGAATAGAGAAACATATTGGCTTTAATTACAATTCTTTTTTCTGCGGATAGTGTGAAAAATTTTTTTTATCATTTTTGCAAAAAAAGCAAAGGGGGTAGTACATGGTAATTTTTGGCCATAGCTTTCATTATTTTTGGTCATAACTTGCTCAGTTTTCAAGATATCGACTTGATTTCTATTTTGTTGAATAGAGAAACATATTGGCTTTAATTACAATTCTTTTTTCTGCGGATAGTGTGAAAAATTTTTTTTATCATTTTTGCAAAAAAAGCAAAGGGGGTAGTACATGGTAATTTTTGGCCATAACTTTCATTATTTTTGGTCATAACTTGCTCAGTTTTCAAGATATCGACTTGATTTCTATTTTGTTGAATAGAGAAACATATTGGCTTTAATTACAATTCTTTTTTCTGCGGATAGTGTGAAAAATTTTTTTTATCATTTTTGCAAAAAAAGCAAAGGGGGTAGTACATGGTAATTTTTGGCCATAACTTTCATTATTTTTAGTCATAACTTGCTCAGTTTTCAAGATATCGACTTGATTTCTATTTTGTTGAATAGAGAAACATATTGGCTTTAATTAGAATTCTTTTTTCTGCGGATAGTGTGAAAAAATTTTTTTTATCATTTTTGCAAAAAAAGCAAAGGGGGTAGTACATGGTAATTTTTGGCCATAACTTCCATTATTTTTGGTCATAACTTGCTCAGTTTTCAAGATATCGACTTGATTTCTATTTTGTTGAATAGAGAAACATATTGGCTTTAATTACAATTCTTTTTTCTGCGGATAGTGTGAAAAATTTTTTTTATCATTTTTGCAAAAAAAGCAAAGGGGGTAGTACATGGTAATTTTTGGCCATAACTTTCATTATTTTTGGTCATAACTTGCTCAGTTTTCAAGATATCGACTTGATTTCTATTTTGTTGAATAGAGAAACATATTGGCTTTAATTAGAATTCTTTTTTCTGCGGATAGTGTGAAAAATTTTTTTTATCATTTTTGCAAAAAAAGCAAAGGGGGTAGTACATGGTAATTTTTGGCCATAACTTTCATTATTTTTGGTCATAACTTGCTCAGTTTTCAAGATATCGACTTGATTTCTATTTTGTTGAATAGAGAAACATATTGGCTTTAATTACAATTCTTTTTTCTGCGGATAGTGTGAAAAATTTTTTTTATCATTTTTGCAAAAAAAGCAAAGGGGGTAGTACATGGTAATTTTTGGCCATAACTTTCATTATTTTTAGTCATAACTTGCTCAGTTTTCAAGATATCGACTTGATTTCTATTTTGTTGAATAGAGAAACATATTGGCTTTAATTAGAATTCTTTTTTCTGCGGATAGTGTGAAAAAATTTTTTTTATCATTTTTGCAAAAAAAGCAAAGGGGGTAGTACATGGTAATTTTTGGCCATAACTTCCATTATTTTTGGTCATAACTTGCTCAGTTTTCAAGATATCGACTTGATTTCTATTTTGTTGAATAGAGAAACATATTGGCTTTAATTACAATTCTTTTTTCTGCGGATAGTGTGAAAAATTTTTTTTATCATTTTTGCAAAAAAAGCAAAGGGGGTAGTACATGGTAATTTTTGGCCATAACTTTCATTATTTTTGGTCATAACTTGCTCAGTTTTCAAGATATCGACTTGATTTCTATTTTGTTGAATAGAGAAACATATTGGCTTTAATTAGAATTCTTTTTTCTGCGGATAGTGTGAAAAATTTTTTTTATCATTTTTGCAAAAAAAGCAAAGGGGGTAGTACATGGTAATTTTTGGCCATAACTTTCATTATTTTTGGTCATAACTTGCTCAGTTTTCAAGATATCGACTTGATTTCTATTTTGTTGAATAGAGAAACATATTGGCTTTAATTAGAATTCTTTTTTCTGCGGATAGTGTGAAAAATTTTTTTTATCATTTTTGCAAAAAAAGCAAAGGGGGTAGTACATGGTAATTTTTGGCCATAACTTTCATTATTTTTGGTCATAACTTGCTCAGTTTTCAAGATATCGACTTGATTTCTATTTTGTTGAATAGAGAAACATATTGGCTTTAATTACAATTCTTTTTTCTGCGGATAGTGTGAAAAATTTTTTTTATCATTTTTGCAAAAAAAGCAAAGGGGGTAGTACATGGTAATTTTTGGCCATAACTTTCATTATTTTTGGTCATAACTTGCTCAGTTTTCAAGATATCGACTTGATTTCTATTTTGTTGAATAGAGAAACATATTGGCTTTAATTAGAATTCTTTTTTCTGCGGATAGTGTGAAAAATTTTTTTTATCATTTTTGCAAAAAAAGCAAAGGGGGTAGTACATGGTAATTTTTGGCCATAACTTTCATTATTTTTGGTCATAACTTGCTCAGTTTTCAAGATATCGACTTGATTTCTATTTTGTTGAATAGAGAAACATATTGGCTTTAATTAGAATTCTTTTTTCTGCGGATAGTGTGAAAAATTTTTTTTATCATTTTTGCAAAAAAAGCAAAGGGGGTAGTACATGGTAATTTTTGGCCATAACTTTCATTATTTTTGGTCATAACTTGCTCAGTTTTCAAGATATCGACTTGATTTCTATTTTGTTGAATAGAGAAACATATTGGCTTTAATTACAATTCTTTTTTCTGCGGATAGTGTGAAAAAATTTTTTTTATCATTTTTGCAAAAAAAGCAAAGGGGGTAGTACATGGTAATTTTTGGCCATAACTTTCATTATTTTTGGTCATAACTTGCTCAGTTTTCAAGATATCGACTTGATTTCTATTTTGTTGAATAGAGAAACATATTGGCTTTAATTAGAATTCTTTTTTCTGCGGATAGTGTGAAAAATTTTTTTTATCATTTTTGCAAAAAAAGCAAAGGGGGTAGTACATGGTAATTTTTGGCCATAACTTTCATTATTTTTAGTCATAACTTGCTCAGTTTTCAAGATATCGACTTGATTTCTATTTTGTTGAATAGAGAAACATATTGGCTTTAATTAGAATTCTTTTTTCTGCGGATAGTGTGAAAAAATTTTTTTTATCATTTTTGCAAAAAAAGCAAAGGGGGTAGTACATGGTAATTTTTGGCCATAACTTTCATTATTTTTGGTCATAACTTGCTCAGTTTTCAAGATATCGACTTGATTTCTATTTTGTTGAATAGAGAAACATATTGGCTTTAATTAGAATTCTTTTTTCTGCGGATAGTGTGAAAAATTTTTTTTATCATTTTTGCAAAAAAAGCAAAGGGGGTAGTACATGGTAATTTTTGGCCATAACTTTCATTATTTTTAGTCATAACTTGCTCAGTTTTCAAGATATCGACTTGATTTCTATTTTGTTGAATAGAGAAACATATTGGCTTTAATTACAATTCTTTTTTCTGCGGATAGTGTGAAAAATTTTTTTTATCATTTTTGCAAAAAAAGCAAAGGGGGTAGTACATGGTAATTTTTGGCCATAACTTCCATTATTTTTGGTCATAACTTGCTCAGTTTTCAAGATATCGACTTGATTTCTATTTTGTTGAATAGAGAAACATATTGGCTTTAATTGGAATTCTTTTTTCTGCGGATAGTGTGAAAATTTTTTTTTATCATTTTTCCAAAAAAAGCAAAGGGGGTAGTACATGGTAATTTTTGGCCATAACTTTCATTATTTTTGGTCATAACTTGCTCAGTTTTCAAGATATCGACTTGATTTCTATTTTGTTGAATAGAGAAACATATTGGCTTTAATTGGAATTCTTTTTTCTGCGGATAGTGTGAAAATTTTTTTTTATCATTTTTGCAAAAAAAGCAAAGGGGGTAGTACATGGTAATTTTTGGCCATAACTTTCATTATTTTTGGTCATAACTTGCTCAGTTTTCAAGATATCGACTTGATTTCTATTTTGTTGAATAGAGAAACATATTGGCTTTAATTGGAATTCTTTTTTCTGCGGATAGTGTGAAAAATTTTTTTTATCATTTTTCCAAAAAAAGCAAAGGGGGTAGTACATGGTAATTTTTGGCCATAACTTTCATTATTTTTGGTCATAACTTGCTCAGTTTTCAAGATATCGACTTGATTTCTATTTTGTTGAATAGAGAAACATATTGGCTTTAATTGGAATTCTTTTTTCTGCGGATAGTGTGAAAAATTTTTTTTATCATTTTTGCAAAAAACGCAAAGGGGGTAGTACATGGTAATTTTTGGCCATAACTTCCATTATTTTTGGTCATAACTTGCTCAGTTTTCAAGATATCGACTTGATTTCTATTTTGTTGAATAGAGAAACATATTGGCTTTAATTACAATTCTTTTTTCTGCGGATAGTGTGAAAAATTTTTTTTATCATTTTTGCAAAAAAAGCAAAGGGGGTAGTACATGGTAATTTTTGGCCATAACTTTCATTATTTTTAGTCATAACTTGCTCAGTTTTCAAGATATCGACTTGATTTCTATTTTGTTGAATAGAGAAACATATTGGCTTTAATTGGAATTTTTTTTTTCTGCGGATAGTGTGAAAAATTTTTTTTATCATTTTTCCAAAAAAAGCAAAGGGGGTAGTACATGGTAATTTTTGGCCATAACTTTCATTATTTTTGGTCATAACTTGCTCAGTTTTCAAGATATCGACTTGATTTCTATTTTGTTGAATAGAGAAACATATTGGCTTTAATTACAATTCTTTTTTCTGCGGATAGTGTGAAAAATTTTTTTTATCATTTTTGCAAAAAAAGCAAAGGGGGTAGTACATGGTAATTTTTGGCCATAACTTTCATTATTTTTGGTCATAACTTGCTCAGTTTTCAAGATATCGACTTGATTTCTATTTTGTTGAATAGAGAAACATATTGGCTTTAATTACAATTCTTTTTTCTGCGGATAGTGTGAAAAATTTTTTTTATCATTTTTGCAAAAAAAGCAAAGGGGGTAGTACATGGTAATTTTTGGCCATAACTTTCATTATTTTTAGTCATAACTTGCTCAGTTTTCAAGATATCGACTTGATTTCTATTTTGTTGAATAGAGAAACATATTGGCTTTAATTAGAATTCTTTTTTCTGCGGATAGTGTGAAAAAATTTTTTTTATCATTTTTGCAAAAAAAGCAAAGGGGGTAGTACATGGTAATTTTTGGCCATAACTTCCATTATTTTTGGTCATAACTTGCTCAGTTTTCAAGATATCGACTTGATTTCTATTTTGTTGAATAGAGAAACATATTGGCTTTAATTAGAATTCTTTTTTCTGCGGATAGTGTGAAAATTTTTTTTTATCATTTTTGCAAAAAAAGCAAAGGGGGTAGTACATGGTAATTTTTGGCCATAACTTTCATTATTTTTGGTCATAACTTGCTCAGTTTTCAAGATATCGACTTGATTTCTATTTTGTTGAATAGAGAAACATATTGGCTTTAATTAGAATTCTTTTTTCTGCGGATAGTGTGAAAATTTTTTTTATCATTTTTGCAAAAAAAGCAAAGGGGGTAGTACATGGTAATTTTTGGCCATAACTTTCATTATTTTTAGTCATAACTTGCTCAGTTTTCAAGATATCGACTTGATTTCTATTTTGTTGAATAGAGAAACATATTGGCTTTAATTAGAATTCTTTTTTCTGCGGATAGTGTGAAAATTTTTTTTTATCATTTTTGCAAAAAAAGCAAAGGGGGTAGTACATGGTAATTTTTGGCCATAACTTTCATTATTTTTGGTCATAACTTGCTCAGTTTTCAAGATATCGACTTGATTTCTATTTTGTTGAATAGAGAAACATATTGGCTTTAATTACAATTCTTTTTTCTGCGGATAGTGTGAAAAATTTTTTTTATCATTTTTGCAAAAAAAGCAAAGGGGGTAGTACATGGTAATTTTTGGCCATAACTTTCATTATTTTTAGTCATAACTTGCTCAGTTTTCAAGATATCGACTTGATTTCTATTTTGTTGAATAGAGAAACATATTGGCTTTAATTAGAATTCTTTTTTCTGCGGATAGTGTGAAAAAATTTTTTTTATCATTTTTGCAAAAAAAGCAAAGGGGGTAGTACATGGTAATTTTTGGCCATAACTTTCATTATTTTTGGTCATAACTTGCTCAGTTTTCAAGATATCGACTTGATTTCTATTTTGTTGAATAGAGAAACATATTGGCTTTAATTACAATTCTTTTTTCTGCGGATAGTGTGAAAAATTTTTTTTATCATTTTTGCAAAAAAAGCAAAGGGGGTAGTACATGGTAATTTTTGGCCATAACTTTCATTATTTTTGGTCATAACTTGCTCAGTTTTCAAGATATCGACTTGATTTCTATTTTGTTGAATAGAGAAACATATTGGCTTTAATTACAATTCTTTTTTCTGCGGATAGTGTGAAAAATTTTTTTTATCATTTTTGCAAAAAAAGCAAAGGGGGTAGTACATGGTAATTTTTGGCCATAACTTTCATTATTTTTAGTCATAACTTGCTCAGTTTTCAAGATATCGACTTGATTTCTATTTTGTTGAATAGAGAAACATATTGGCTTTAATTAGAATTCTTTTTTCTGCGGATAGTGTGAAAAAATTTTTTTTATCATTTTTGCAAAAAAAGCAAAGGGGGTAGTACATGGTAATTTTTGGCCATAACTTCCATTATTTTTGGTCATAACTTGCTCAGTTTTCAAGATATCGACTTGATTTCTATTTTGTTGAATAGAGAAACATATTGGCTTTAATTACAATTCTTTTTTCTGCGGATAGTGTGAAAAATTTTTTTTATCATTTTTGCAAAAAAAGCAAAGGGGGTAGTACATGGTAATTTTTGGCCATAACTTTCATTATTTTTGGTCATAACTTGCTCAGTTTTCAAGATATCGACTTGATTTCTATTTTGTTGAATAGAGAAACATATTGGCTTTAATTACAATTCTTTTTTCTGCGGATAGTGTGAAAAATTTTTTTTATCATTTTTGCAAAAAAAGCAAAGGGGGTAGTACATGGTAATTTTTGGCCATAACTTTCATTATTTTTGGTCATAACTTGCTCAGTTTTCAAGATATCGACTTGATTTCTATTTTGTTGAATAGAGAAACATATTGGCTTTAATTACAATTCTTTTTTCTGCGGATAGTGTGAAAAATTTTTTTTATCATTTTTGCAAAAAAAGCAAAGGGGGTAGTACATGGTAATTTTTGGCCATAACTTTCATTATTTTTAGTCATAACTTGCTCAGTTTTCAAGATATCGACTTGATTTCTATTTTGTTGAATAGAGAAACATATTGGCTTTAATTAGAATTCTTTTTTCTGCGGATAGTGTGAAAAAATTTTTTTTATCATTTTTGCAAAAAAAGCAAAGGGGGTAGTACATGGTAATTTTTGGCCATAACTTCCATTATTTTTGGTCATAACTTGCTCAGTTTTCAAGATATCGACTTGATTTCTATTTTGTTGAATAGAGAAACATATTGGCTTTAATTACAATTCTTTTTTCTGCGGATAGTGTGAAAAATTTTTTTTATCATTTTTGCAAAAAAAGCAAAGGGGGTAGTACATGGTAATTTTTGGCCATAACTTTCATTATTTTTGGTCATAACTTGCTCAGTTTTCAAGATATCGACTTGATTTCTATTTTGTTGAATAGAGAAACATATTGGCTTTAATTAGAATTCTTTTTTCTGCGGATAGTGTGAAAAAATTTTTTTTATCATTTTTGCAAAAAAAGCAAAGGGGGTAGTACATGGTAATTTTTGGCCATAACTTTCATTATTTTTGGTCATAACTTGCTCAGTTTTCAAGATATCGACTTGATTTCTATTTTGTTGAATAGAGAAACATATTGGCTTTAATTAGAATTCTTTTTTCTGCGGATAGTGTGAAAAATTTTTTTTATCATTTTTGCAAAAAAAGCAAAGGGGGTAGTACATGGTAATTTTTGGCCATAACTTTCATTATTTTTGGTCATAACTTGCTCAGTTTTCAAGATATCGACTTGATTTCTATTTTGTTGAATAGAGAAACATATTGGCTTTAATTAGAATTCTTTTTTCTGCGGATAGTGTGAAAAATTTTTTTTATCATTTTTGCAAAAAAAGCAAAGGGGGTAGTACATGGTAATTTTTGGCCATAACTTTCATTATTTTTAGTCATAACTTGCTCAGTTTTCAAGATATCGACTTGATTTCTATTTTGTTGAATAGAGAAACATATTGGCTTTAATAAGAATTCTTTTTTCTGCGGATAGTGTGAAAAATTTTTTTTATCATTTTTCCAAAAAAAGCAAAGGGGGTAGTACATGGTAATTTTTGGCCATAACTTTCATTATTTTTGGTCATAACTTGCTCAGTTTTCAAGATATCGACTTGATTTCTATTTTGTTGAATAGAGAAACATATTGGCTTTAATTAGAATTCTTTTTTCTGCGGATAGTGTGAAAAATTTTTTTTATCATTTTTGCAAAAAAAGCAAAGGGGGTAGTACATGGTAATTTTTGGCCATAACTTTCATTATTTTTGGTCATAACTTGCTCAGTTTTCAAGATATCGACTTGATTTCTATTTTGTTGAATAGAGAAACATATTGGCTTTAATTACAATTCTTTTTTCTGCGGATAGTGTGAAAAATTTTTTTTATCATTTTTGCAAAAAAAGCAAAGGGGGTAGTACATGGTAATTTTTGGCCATAACTTTCATTATTTTTGGTCATAACTTGCTCAGTTTTCAAGATATCGACTTGATTTCTATTTTGTTGAATAGAGAAACATATTGGCTTTAATTACAATTCTTTTTTCTGCGGATAGTGTGAAAAATTTTTTTTATCATTTTTGCAAAAAAAGCAAAGGGGGTAGTACATGGTAATTTTTGGCCATAACTTTCATTATTTTTAGTCATAACTTGCTCAGTTTTCAAGATATCGACTTGATTTCTATTTTGTTGAATAGAGAAACATATTGGCTTTAATTAGAATTCTTTTTTCTGCGGATAGTGTGAAAAAATTTTTTTTATCATTTTTGCAAAAAAAGCAAAGGGGGTAGTACATGGTAATTTTTGGCCATAACTTCCATTATTTTTGGTCATAACTTGCTCAGTTTTCAAGATATCGACTTGATTTCTATTTTGTTGAATAGAGAAACATATTGGCTTTAATTACAATTCTTTTTTCTGCGGATAGTGTGAAAAATTTTTTTTATCATTTTTGCAAAAAAAGCAAAGGGGGTAGTACATGGTAATTTTTGGCCATAACTTTCATTATTTTTGGTCATAACTTGCTCAGTTTTCAAGATATCGACTTGATTTCTATTTTGTTGAATAGAGAAACATATTGGCTTTAATTACAATTCTTTTTTCTGCGGATAGTGTGAAAAATTTTTTTTATCATTTTTGCAAAAAAAGCAAAGGGGGTAGTACATGGTAATTTTTGGCCATAACTTTCATTATTTTTAGTCATAACTTGCTCAGTTTTCAAGATATCGACTTGATTTCTATTTTGTTGAATAGAGAAACATATTGGCTTTAATTAGAATTCTTTTTTCTGCGGATAGTGTGAAAAAATTTTTTTTATCATTTTTGCAAAAAAAGCAAAGGGGGTAGTACATGGTAATTTTTGGCCATAACTTCCATTATTTTTGGTCATAACTTGCTCAGTTTTCAAGATATCGACTTGATTTCTATTTTGTTGAATAGAGAAACATATTGGCTTTAATTACAATTCTTTTTTCTGCGGATAGTGTGAAAAATTTTTTTTATCATTTTTGCAAAAAAAGCAAAGGGGGTAGTACATGGTAATTTTTGGCCATAACTTTCATTATTTTTGGTCATAACTTGCTCAGTTTTCAAGATATCGACTTGATTTCTATTTTGTTGAATAGAGAAACATATTGGCTTTAATTACAATTCTTTTTTCTGCGGATAGTGTGAAAAATTTTTTTTATCATTTTTGCAAAAAAAGCAAAGGGGGTAGTACATGGTAATTTTTGGCCATAACTTTCATTATTTTTAGTCATAACTTGCTCAGTTTTCAAGATATCGACTTGATTTCTATTTTGTTGAATAGAGAAACATATTGGCTTTAATTAGAATTCTTTTTTCTGCGGATAGTGTGAAAAAATTTTTTTTATCATTTTTGCAAAAAAAGCAAAGGGGGTAGTACATGGTAATTTTTGGCCATAACTTTCATTATTTTTGGTCATAACTTGCTCAGTTTTCAAGATATCGACTTGATTTCTATTTTGTTGAATAGAGAAACATATTGGCTTTAATTAGAATTCTTTTTTCTGCGGATAGTGTGAAAAAATTTTTTTTATCATTTTTGCAAAAAAAGCAAAGGGGGTAGTACATGGTAATTTTTGGCCATAACTTCCATTATTTTTGGTCATAACTTGCTCAGTTTTCAAGATATCGACTTGATTTCTATTTTGTTGAATAGAGAAACATATTGGCTTTAATTACAATTCTTTTTTCTGCGGATAGTGTGAAAAATTTTTTTTATCATTTTTGCAAAAAAAGCAAAGGGGGTAGTACATGGTAATTTTTGGCCATAACTTTCATTATTTTTGGTCATAACTTGCTCAGTTTTCAAGATATCGACTTGATTTCTATTTTGTTGAATAGAGAAACATATTGGCTTTAATTAGAATTCTTTTTTCTGCGGATAGTGTGAAAAATTTTTTTTATCATTTTTGCAAAAAAAGCAAAGGGGGTAGTACATGGTAATTTTTGGCCATAACTTTCATTATTTTTAGTCATAACTTGCTCAGTTTTCAAGATATCGACTTGATTTCTATTTTGTTGAATAGAGAAACATATTGGCTTTAATTAGAATTCTTTTTTCTGCGGATAGTGTGAAAAAATTTTTTTTATCATTTTTGCAAAAAAAGCAAAGGGGGTAGTACATGGTAATTTTTGGCCATAACTTTCATTATTTTTGGTCATAACTTGCTCAGTTTTCAAGATATCGACTTGATTTCTATTTTGTTGAATAGAGAAACATATTGGCTTTAATTAGAATTCTTTTTTCTGCGGATAGTGTGAAAAATTTTTTTTATCATTTTTGCAAAAAAAGCAAAGGGGGTAGTACATGGTAATTTTTGGCCATAACTTTCATTATTTTTGGTCATAACTTGCTCAGTTTTCAAGATATCGACTTGATTTCTATTTTGTTGAATAGAGAAACATATTGGCTTTAATTAGAATTCTTTTTTCTGCGGATAGTGTGAAAAATTTTTTTTATCATTTTTGCAAAAAAAGCAAAGGGGGTAGTACATGGTAATTTTTGGCCATAACTTTCATTATTTTTAGTCATAACTTGCTCAGTTTTCAAGATATCGACTTGATTTCTATTTTGTTGAATAGAGAAACATATTGGCTTTAATAAGAATTCTTTTTTCTGCGGATAGTGTGAAAAATTTTTTTTATCATTTTTCCAAAAAAAGCAAAGGGGGTAGTACATGGTAATTTTTGGCCATAACTTTCATTATTTTTGGTCATAACTTGCTCAGTTTTCAAGATATCGACTTGATTTCTATTTTGTTGAATAGAGAAACATATTGGCTTTAATTAGAATTCTTTTTTCTGCGGATAGTGTGAAAAATTTTTTTTATCATTTTTGCAAAAAAAGCAAAGGGGGTAGTACATGGTAATTTTTGGCCATAACTTTCATTATTTTTGGTCATAACTTGCTCAGTTTTCAAGATATCGACTTGATTTCTATTTTGTTGAATAGAGAAACATATTGGCTTTAATTACAATTCTTTTTTCTGCGGATAGTGTGAAAAATTTTTTTTATCATTTTTGCAAAAAAAGCAAAGGGGGTAGTACATGGTAATTTTTGGCCATAACTTTCATTATTTTTGGTCATAACTTGCTCAGTTTTCAAGATATCGACTTGATTTCTATTTTGTTGAATAGAGAAACATATTGGCTTTAATTACAATTCTTTTTTCTGCGGATAGTGTGAAAAATTTTTTTTATCATTTTTGCAAAAAAAGCAAAGGGGGTAGTACATGGTAATTTTTGGCCATAACTTTCATTATTTTTAGTCATAACTTGCTCAGTTTTCAAGATATCGACTTGATTTCTATTTTGTTGAATAGAGAAACATATTGGCTTTAATTAGAATTCTTTTTTCTGCGGATAGTGTGAAAAAATTTTTTTTATCATTTTTGCAAAAAAAGCAAAGGGGGTAGTACATGGTAATTTTTGGCCATAACTTCCATTATTTTTGGTCATAACTTGCTCAGTTTTCAAGATATCGACTTGATTTCTATTTTGTTGAATAGAGAAACATATTGGCTTTAATTACAATTCTTTTTTCTGCGGATAGTGTGAAAAATTTTTTTTATCATTTTTGCAAAAAAAGCAAAGGGGGTAGTACATGGTAATTTTTGGCCATAACTTTCATTATTTTTGGTCATAACTTGCTCAGTTTTCAAGATATCGACTTGATTTCTATTTTGTTGAATAGAGAAACATATTGGCTTTAATTACAATTCTTTTTTCTGCGGATAGTGTGAAAAATTTTTTTTATCATTTTTGCAAAAAAAGCAAAGGGGGTAGTACATGGTAATTTTTGGCCATAACTTTCATTATTTTTGGTCATAACTTGCTCAGTTTTCAAGATATCGACTTGATTTCTATTTTGTTGAATAGAGAAACATATTGGCTTTAATTACAATTCTTTTTTCTGCGGATAGTGTGAAAAATTTTTTTTATAATTTTTGCAAAAAAAGCAAAGGGGGTAGTACATGGTAATTTTTGGCCATAACTTTCATTATTTTTAGTCATAACTTGCTCAGTTTTCAAGATATCGACTTGATTTCTATTTTGTTGAATAGAGAAACATATTGGCTTTAATTAGAATTCTTTTTTCTGCGGATAGTGTGAAAAAATTTTTTTTATCATTTTTGCAAAAAAAGCAAAGGGGGTAGTACATGGTAATTTTTGGCCATAACTTCCATTATTTTTGGTCATAACTTGCTCAGTTTTCAAGATATCGACTTGATTTCTATTTTGTTGAATAGAGAAACATATTGGCTTTAATTACAATTCTTTTTTCTGCGGATAGTGTGAAAAATTTTTTTTATCATTTTTGCAAAAAAAGCAAAGGGGGTAGTACATGGTAATTTTTGGCCATAACTTTCATTATTTTTGGTCATAACTTGCTCAGTTTTCAAGATATCGACTTGATTTCTATTTTGTTGAATAGAGAAACATATTGGCTTTAATTACAATTCTTTTTTCTGCGGATAGTGTGAAAAATTTTTTTTATCATTTTTGCAAAAAAAGCAAAGGGGGTAGTACATGGTAATTTTTGGCCATAACTTTCATTATTTTTAGTCATAACTTGCTCAGTTTTCAAGATATCGACTTGATTTCTATTTTGTTGAATAGAGAAACATATTGGCTTTAATTAGAATTCTTTTTTCTGCGGATAGTGTGAAAAAATTTTTTTTATCATTTTTGCAAAAAAAGCAAAGGGGGTAGTACATGGTAATTTTTGGCCATAACTTTCATTATTTTTGGTCATAACTTGCTCAGTTTTCAAGATATCGACTTGATTTCTATTTTGTTGAATAGAGAAACATATTGGCTTTAATTAGAATTCTTTTTTCTGCGGATAGTGTGAAAAATTTTTTTTATCATTTTTGCAAAAAAAGCAAAGGGGGTAGTACATGGTAATTTTTGGCCATAACTTTCATTATTTTTGGTCATAACTTGCTCAGTTTTCAAGATATCGACTTGATTTCTATTTTGTTGAATAGAGAAACATATTGGCTTTAATTAGAATTCTTTTTTCTGCGGATAGTGTGAAAAATTTTTTTTATCATTTTTGCAAAAAAAGCAAAGGGGGTAGTACATGGTAATTTTTGGCCATAACTTTCATTATTTTTAGTCATAACTTGCTCAGTTTTCAAGATATCGACTTGATTTCTATTTTGTTGAATAGAGAAACATATTGGCTTTAATAAGAATTCTTTTTTCTGCGGATAGTGTGAAAAATTTTTTTTATCATTTTTCCAAAAAAAGCAAAGGGGGTAGTACATGGTAATTTTTGGCCATAACTTTCATTATTTTTGGTCATAACTTGCTCAGTTTTCAAGATATCGACTTGATTTCTATTTTGTTGAATAGAGAAACATATTGGCTTTAATTAGAATTCTTTTTTCTGCGGATAGTGTGAAAAATTTTTTTTATCATTTTTGCAAAAAAAGCAAAGGGGGTAGTACATGGTAATTTTTGGCCATAACTTTCATTATTTTTAGTCATAACTTGCTCAGTTTTCAAGATATCGACTTGATTTCTATTTTGTTGAATAGAGAAACATATTGGCTTTAATAAGAATTCTTTTTTCTGCGGATAGTGTGAAAAATTTTTTTTATCATTTTTCCAAAAAAAGCAAAGGGGGTAGTACATGGTAATTTTTGGCCATAACTTTCATTATTTTTGGTCATAACTTGCTCAGTTTTCAAGATATCGACTTGATTTCTATTTTGTTGAATAGAGAAACATATTGGCTTTAATTAGAATTCTTTTTTCTGCGGATAGTGTGAAAAATTTTTTTTATCATTTTTGCAAAAAAAGCAAAGGGGGTAGTACATGGTAATTTTTGGCCATAACTTTCATTATTTTTAGTCATAACTTGCTCAGTTTTCAAGATATCGACTTGATTTCTATTTTGTTGAATAGAGAAACATATTGGCTTTAATTAGAATTCTTTTTTCTGCGGATAGTGTGAAAAATTTTTTTTTATCATTTTTGCAAAAAAAGCAAAGGGGGTAGTACATGGTAATTTTTGGCCATAACTTCCATTATTTTTGGTCATAACTTGCTCAGTTTTCAAGATATCGACTTGATTTCTATTTTGTTGAATAGAGAAACATATTGGCTTTAATTACAATTCTTTTTTCTGCGGATAGTGTGAAAATTTTTTTTTATCATTTTTGCAAAAAAAGCAAAGGGGGTAGTACATGGTAATTTTTGGCCATAACTTTCATTATTTTTGGTCATAACTTGCTCAGTTTTCAAGATATCGACTTGATTTCTATTTTGTTGAATAGAGAAACATATTGGCTTTAATTAGAATTCTTTTTTCTGCGGATAGTGTGAAAAATTTTTTTTATCATTTTTGCAAAAAAAGCAAAGGGGGTAGTACATGGTAATTTTTGGCCATAACTTTCATTATTTTTAGTCATAACTTGCTCAGTTTTCAAGATATCGACTTGATTTCTATTTTGTTGAATAGAGAAACATATTGGCTTTAATTACAATTCTTTTTTCTGCGGATAGTGTGAAAATTTTTTTTTATCATTTTTGCAAAAAAAGCAAAGGGGGTAGTACATGGTAATTTTTGGCCATAACTTCCATTATTTTTGGTCATAACTTGCTCAGTTTTCAAGATATCGACTTGATTTCTATTTTGTTGAATAGAGAAACATATTGGCTTTAATTAGAATTCTTTTTTCTGCGGATAGTGTGAAAAATTTTTTTTATCATTTTTGCAAAAAAAGCAAAGGGGGTAGTACATGGTAATTTTTGGCCATAACTTTCATTATTTTTGGTCATAACTTGCTCAGTTTTCAAGATATCGATTTGATTTCTATTTTGTTGAATAGAGAAACATATTGGCTTTAATTACAATTCTTTTTTCTGCGGATAGTGTGAAAAATTTTTTTTATCATTTTTGCAAAAAAAGCAAAGGGGGTAGTACATGGTAATTTTTGGCCATAACTTTCATTATTTTTGGTCATAACTTGCTCAGTTTTCAAGATATCGACTTGATTTCTATTTTGTTGAATAGAGAAACATATTGGCTTTAATTAGAATTCTTTTTTCTGCGGATAGTGTGAAAAATTTTTTTTATCATTTTTGCAAAAAAAGCAAAGGGGGTAGTACATGGTAATTTTTGGCCATAACTTTCATTATTTTTAGTCATAACTTGCTCAGTTTTCAAGATATCGACTTGATTTCTATTTTGTTGAATAGAGAAACATATTGGCTTTAATAAGAATTCTTTTTTCTGCGGATAGTGTGAAAAATTTTTTTTATCATTTTTCCAAAAAAAGCAAAGGGGGTAGTACATGGTAATTTTTGGCCATAACTTTCATTATTTTTGGTCATAACTTGCTCAGTTTTCAAGATATCGACTTGATTTCTATTTTGTTGAATAGAGAAACATATTGGCTTTAATTAGAATTCTTTTTTCTGCGGATAGTGTGAAAAATTTTTTTTATCATTTTTGCAAAAAAAGCAAAGGGGGTAGTACATGGTAATTTTTGGCCATAACTTTCATTATTTTTAGTCATAACTTGCTCAGTTTTCAAGATATCGACTTGATTTCTATTTTGTTGAATAGAGAAACATATTGGCTTTAATAAGAATTCTTTTTTCTGCGGATAGTGTGAAAAATTTTTTTTATCATTTTTCCAAAAAAAGCAAAGGGGGTAGTACATGGTAATTTTTGGCCATAACTTTCATTATTTTTGGTCATAACTTGCTCAGTTTTCAAGATATCGACTTGATTTCTATTTTGTTGAATAGAGAAACATATTGGCTTTAATTACAATTCTTTTTTCTGCGGATAGTGTGAAAAATTTTTTTTATCATTTTTGCAAAAAAAGCAAAGGGGGTAGTACATGGTAATTTTTGGCCATAACTTTCATTATTTTTGGTCATAACTTGCTCAGTTTTCAAGATATCGACTTGATTTCTATTTTGTTGAATAGAGAAACATATTGGCTTTAATTACAATTCTTTTTTCTGCGGATAGTGTGAAAAATTTTTTTTATCATTTTTGCAAAAAAAGCAAAGGGGGTAGTACATGGTAATTTTTGGCCATAACTTTCATTATTTTTAGTCATAACTTGCTCAGTTTTCAAGATATCGACTTGATTTCTATTTTGTTGAATAGAGAAACATATTGGCTTTAATAAGAATTCTTTTTTCTGCGGATAGTGTGAAAATTTTTTTTTATCATTTTTCCAAAAAAAGCAAAGGGGGTAGTACATGGTAATTTTTGGCCATAACTTTCATTATTTTTGGTCATAACTTGCTCAGTTTTCAAGATATCGACTTGATTTCTATTTTGTTGAATAGAGAAACATATTGGCTTTAATTAGAATTCTTTTTTCTGCGGATAGTGTGAAAAATTTTTTTTATCATTTTTGCAAAAAAAGCAAAGGGGGTAGTACATGGTAATTTTTGGCCATAACTTTCATTATTTTTGGTCATAACTTGCTCAGTTTTCAAGATATCGACTTGATTTCTATTTTGTTGAATAGAGAAACATATTGGCTTTAATTACAATTCTTTTTTCTGCGGATAGTGTGAAAAATTTTTTTTATCATTTTTGCAAAAAAAGCAAAGGGGGTAGTACATGGTAATTTTTGGCCATAACTTTCATTATTTTTAGTCATAACTTGCTCAGTTTTCAAGATATCGACTTGATTTCTATTTTGTTGAATAGAGAAACATATTGGCTTTAATAAGAATTCTTTTTTCTGCGGATAGTGTGAAAAATTTTTTTTATCATTTTTCCAAAAAAAGCAAAGGGGGTAGTACATGGTAATTTTTGGCCATAACTTTCATTATTTTTGGTCATAACTTGCTCAGTTTTCAAGATATCGACTTGATTTCTATTTTGTTGAATAGAGAAACATATTGGCTTTAATTAGAATTCTTTTTTCTGCGGATAGTGTGAAAAATTTTTTTTATCATTTTTGCAAAAAAAGCAAAGGGGGTAGTACATGGTAATTTTTGGCCATAACTTTCATTATTTTTGGTCATAACTTGCTCAGTTTTCAAGATATCGACTTGATTTCTATTTTGTTGAATAGAGAAACATATTGGCTTTAATTAGAATTCTTTTTTCTGCGGATAGTGTGAAAAATTTTTTTTATCATTTTTGCAAAAAAAGCAAAGGGGGTAGTACATGGTAATTTTTGGCCATAACTTTCATTATTTTTAGTCATAACTTGCTCAGTTTTCAAGATATCGACTTGATTTCTATTTTGTTGAATAGAGAAACATATTGGCTTTAATAAGAATTCTTTTTTCTGCGGATAGTGTGAAAAATTTTTTTTATCATTTTTCCAAAAAAAGCAAAGGGGGTAGTACATGGTAATTTTTGGCCATAACTTTCATTATTTTTGGTCATAACTTGCTCAGTTTTCAAGATATCGACTTGATTTCTATTTTGTTGAATAGAGAAACATATTGGCTTTAATTAGAATTCTTTTTTCTGCGGATAGTGTGAAAAATTTTTTTTATCATTTTTGCAAAAAAAGCAAAGGGGGTAGTACATGGTAATTTTTGGCCATAACTTTCATTATTTTTAGTCATAACTTGCTCAGTTTTCAAGATATCGACTTGATTTCTATTTTGTTGAATAGAGAAACATATTGGCTTTAATAAGAATTCTTTTTTCTGCGGATAGTGTGAAAAATTTTTTTTATCATTTTTCCAAAAAAAGCAAAGGGGGTAGTACATGGTAATTTTTGGCCATAACTTTCATTATTTTTGGTCATAACTTGCTCAGTTTTCAAGATATCGACTTGATTTCTATTTTGTTGAATAGAGAAACATATTGGCTTTAATTACAATTCTTTTTTCTGCGGATAGTGTGAAAAATTTTTTTTATCATTTTTGCAAAAAAAGCAAAGGGGGTAGTACATGGTAATTTTTGGCCATAACTTTCATTATTTTTGGTCATAACTTGCTCAGTTTTCAAGATATCGACTTGATTTCTATTTTGTTGAATAGAGAAACATATTGGCTTTAATTACAATTCTTTTTTCTGCGGATAGTGTGAAAAATTTTTTTTATCATTTTTGCAAAAAAAGCAAAGGGGGTAGTACATGGTAATTTTTGGCCATAACTTTCATTATTTTTAGTCATAACTTGCTCAGTTTTCAAGATATCGACTTGATTTCTATTTTGTTGAATAGAGAAACATATTGGCTTTAATAAGAATTCTTTTTTCTGCGGATAGTGTGAAAATTTTTTTTTATCATTTTTCCAAAAAAAGCAAAGGGGGTAGTACATGGTAATTTTTGGCCATAACTTTCATTATTTTTGGTCATAACTTGCTCAGTTTTCAAGATATCGACTTGATTTCTATTTTGTTGAATAGAGAAACATATTGGCTTTAATTAGAATTCTTTTTTCTGCGGATAGTGTGAAAAATTTTTTTTATCATTTTTGCAAAAAAAGCAAAGGGGGTAGTACATGGTAATTTTTGGCCATAACTTTCATTATTTTTGGTCATAACTTGCTCAGTTTTCAAGATATCGACTTGATTTCTATTTTGTTGAATAGAGAAACATATTGGCTTTAATTACAATTCTTTTTTCTGCGGATAGTGTGAAAAATTTTTTTTATCATTTTTGCAAAAAAAGCAAAGGGGGTAGTACATGGTAATTTTTGGCCATAACTTTCATTATTTTTAGTCATAACTTGCTCAGTTTTCAAGATATCGACTTGATTTCTATTTTGTTGAATAGAGAAACATATTGGCTTTAATAAGAATTCTTTTTTCTGCGGATAGTGTGAAAAATTTTTTTTATCATTTTTCCAAAAAAAGCAAAGGGGGTAGTACATGGTAATTTTTGGCCATAACTTTCATTATTTTTGGTCATAACTTGCTCAGTTTTCAAGATATCGACTTGATTTCTATTTTGTTGAATAGAGAAACATATTGGCTTTAATTACAATTCTTTTTTCTGCGGATAGTGTGAAAAATTTTTTTTATCATTTTTGCAAAAAAAGCAAAGGGGGTAGTACATGGTAATTTTTGGCCATAACTTTCATTATTTTTGGTCATAACTTGCTCAGTTTTCAAGATATCGACTTGATTTCTATTTTGTTGAATAGAGAAACATATTGGCTTTAATTACAATTCTTTTTTCTGCGGATAGTGTGAAAAATTTTTTTTATCATTTTTGCAAAAAAAGCAAAGGGGGTAGTACATGGTAATTTTTGGCCATAACTTTCATTATTTTTAGTCATAACTTGCTCAGTTTTCAAGATATCGACTTGATTTCTATTTTGTTGAATAGAGAAACATATTGGCTTTAATAAGAATTCTTTTTTCTGCGGATAGTGTGAAAATTTTTTTTTATCATTTTTCCAAAAAAAGCAAAGGGGGTAGTACATGGTAATTTTTGGCCATAACTTTCATTATTTTTGGTCATAACTTGCTCAGTTTTCAAGATATCGACTTGATTTCTATTTTGTTGAATAGAGAAACATATTGGCTTTAATTAGAATTCTTTTTTCTGCGGATAGTGTGAAAAATTTTTTTTATCATTTTTGCAAAAAAAGCAAAGGGGGTAGTACATGGTAATTTTTGGCCATAACTTCCATTATTTTTGGTCATAACTTGCTCAGTTTTCAAGATATCGACTTGATTTCTATTTTGTTGAATAGAGAAACATATTGGCTTTAATTAGAATTCTTTTTTCTGCGGATAGTGTGAAAAATTTTTTTTATCATTTTTGCAAAAAAAAGCAAAGGGGGTAGTACATGGTAATTTTTGGCCATAACTTTCATTATTTTTAGTCATAACTTGCTCAGTTTTCAAGATATCGACTTGATTTCTATTTTGTTGAATAGAGAAACATATTGGCTTTAATTACAATTCTTTTTTCTGCGGATAGTGTGAAAAATTTTTTTTATCATTTTTGCAAAAAAAGCAAAGGGGGTAGTACATGGTAATTTTTGGCCATAACTTTCATTATTTTTGGTCATAACTTGCTCAGTTTTCAAGATATCGACTTGATTTCTATTTTGTTGAATAGAGAAACATATTGGCTTTAATTAGAATTCTTTTTTCTGCGGATAGTGTGAAAAATTTTTTTTATCATTTTTGCAAAAAAAGCAAAGGGGGTAGTACATGGTAATTTTTGGCCATAACTTTCATTATTTTTGGTCATAACTTGCTCAGTTTTCAAGATATCGACTTGATTTCTATTTTGTTGAATAGAGAAACATATTGGCTTTAATTAGAATTCTTTTTTCTGCGGATAGTGTGAAAAATTTTTTTTATCATTTTTGCAAAAAAAGCAAAGGGGGTAGTACATGGTAATTTTTGGCCATAACTTTCATTATTTTTGGTCATAACTTGCTCAGTTTTCAAGATATCGACTTGATTTCTATTTTGTTGAATAGAGAAACATATTGGCTTTAATTAGAATTCTTTTTTCTGCGGATAGTGTGAAAAATTTTTTTTATCATTTTTGCAAAAAAAGCAAAGGGGGTAGTACATGGTAATTTTTGGCCATAACTTTCATTATTTTTGGTCATAACTTGCTCAGTTTTCAAGATATCGACTTGATTTCTATTTTGTTGAATAGAGAAACATATTGGCTTTAATTACAATTCTTTTTTCTGCGGATAGTGTGAAAAATTTTTTTTATCATTTTCAAAAAAGCAAAGGGGGTAGTACATGGTAATTTTTTGCCATAACTTCCATTATTTTTTGTCATAACTTGCTCAGTTTTTCAAGATATTCGACTTGATTTCTATTTTGTTGAATAGAGAAACATATTCGGCTTTAATTAGAATTCCTTTTCTTCTGCGGATAGTGTGAAAATTTTTTTTATCATATTTTGCAAAAAAAGCAAAGGGGGTAGTACATGGTAATTTTTGGCCATAACTTCCATTATTTTTGGTCATAACTTGCTCAGTTTTCAAGATATCGACTTGATTTCTATTTTGTTGAATAGAGAAACATATTGGCTTTAATTAGAATTCTTTTTTCTGCGGATAGTGTGAAAAAATTTTTTATCATTTTTGCAAAAAAAGCAAAGGGGGTAGTACATGGTAATTTTTGGCCATAACTTCCATTATTTTTGGTCATAACTTGCTCAGTTTTCAAGATATCGACTTGATTTCTATTTTGTTGAATAGAGAAACATATTGGCTTTAATTAGAATTCTTTTTTCTGCGGATAGTGTGAAAAATTTTTTTTATCATTTTTGCAAAAAAAGCAAAGGGGGTAGTACATGGTAATTTTTGGCCATAACTTCCATTATTTTTGGTCATAACTTGCTCAGTTTTCAAGATATCGACTTGATTTCTATTTTGTTGAATAGAGAAACATATTGGCTTTAATTAGAATTCTTTTTTCTGCGGATAGTGTGAAAAATTTTTTTATCATTTTTGCAAAAAAAGCAAAGGGGGTAGTACATGGTAATTTTTGGCCATAACTTCCATTATTTTTGGTCATAACTTGCTCAGTTTTCAAGATATCGACTTGATTTCTATTTTGTTGAATAGAGAAACATATTGGCTTTAATTAGAATTCTTTTTTCTGCGGATAGTGTGAAAAATTTTTTTTATCATTTTTGCAAAAAAAGCAAAGGGGGTAGTACATGGTAATTTTTGGCCATAACTTCCATTATTTTTGGTCATAACTTGCTCAGTTTTCAAGATATCGACTTGATTTCTATTTTGTTGAATAGAGAAACATATTGGCTTTAATTAGAATTCTTTTTTCTGCGGATAGTGTGAAAAAATTTTTTTTATCATTTTTGCAAAAAAAGCAAAGGGGGGTAGTACATGGTAATTTTTGGCCATAACTTCCATTATTTTTGGTCATAACTTGCTCAGTTTTCAAGATATCGACTTGATTTCTATTTTGTTGAATAGAGAAACATATTGGCTTTAATTAGAATTCTTTTTTCTGCGGATAGTGTGAAAAATTTTTTTTATCATTTTTGCAAAAAAAGCAAAGGGGGTAGTACATGGTAATTTTTGGCCATAACTTCCATTATTTTTGGTCATAACTTGCTCAGTTTTCAAGATATCGACTTGATTTCTATTTTGTTGAATAGAGAAACATATTGGCTTTAATTAGAATTCTTTTTTCTGCGGATAGTGTGAAAAATTTTTTTTTATCATTTTTGCAAAAAAAGCAAAGGGGGTAGTACATGGTAATTTTTGGCCATAACTTCCATTATTTTTGGTCATAACTTGCTCAGTTTTCAAGATATCGACTTGATTTCTATTTTGTTGAATAGAGAAACATATTGGCTTTAATTAGAATTCTTTTTTCTGCGGATAGTGTGAAAAATTTTTTTTATCATTTTTGCAAAAAAAGCAAAGGGGGTAGTACATGGTAATTTTTGGCCATAACTTCCATTATTTTTGGTCATAACTTGCTCAGTTTTCAAGATATCGACTTGATTTCTATTTTGTTGAATAGAGAAACATATTGGCTTTAATTAGAATTCTTTTTTCTGCGGATAGTGTGAAAAATTTTTTTTATCATTTTTGCAAAAAAAGCAAAGGGGGTAGTACATGGTAATTTTTGGCCATAACTTCCATTATTTTTGGTCATAACTTGCTCAGTTTTCAAGATATCGACTTGATTTCTATTTTGTTGAATAGAGAAACATATTGGCTTTAATTAGAATTCTTTTTTCTGCGGATAGTGTGAAAAATTTTTTTTATCATTTTTGCAAAAAAAGCAAAGGGGGTAGTACATGGTAATTTTTGGCCATAACTTCCATTATTTTTGGTCATAACTTGCTCAGTTTTCAAGATATCGACTTGATTTCTATTTTGTTGAATAGAGAAACATATTGGCTTTAATTAGAATTCTTTTTTCTGCGGATAGTGTGAAAAATTTTTTTTATCATTTTTGCAAAAAAAGCAAAGGGGGTAGTACATGGTAATTTTTGGCCATAACTTCCATTATTTTTGGTCATAACTTGCTCAGTTTTCAAGATATCGACTTGATTTCTATTTTGTTGAATAGAGAAACATATTGGCTTTAATTAGAATTCTTTTTTCTGCGGATAGTGTGAAAAAATTTTTTTATCATTTTTGCAAAAAAAGCAAAGGGGGTAGTACATGGTAATTTTTGGCCATAACTTCCATTATTTTTGGTCATAACTTGCTCAGTTTTCAAGATATCGACTTGATTTCTATTTTGTTGAATAGAGAAACATATTGGCTTTAATTAGAATTCTTTTTTCTGCGGATAGTGTGAAAAATTTTTTTTATCATTTTTGCAAAAAAAGCAAAGGGGGTAGTACATGGTAATTTTTGGCCATAACTTCCATTATTTTTGGTCATAACTTGCTCAGTTTTCAAGATATCGACTTGATTTCTATTTTGTTGAATAGAGAAACATATTGGCTTTAATTAGAATTCTTTTTTCTGCGGATAGTGTGAAAAATTTTTTTTATCATTTTTGCAAAAAAAGCAAAGGTAGTACATGGTAATTTTTGGCCATAACTTCCATTATTTTTGGTCATAACTTGCTCAGTTTTCAAGATATCGACTTGATTTCTATTTTGTTGAATAGAGAAACATATTGGCTTTAATTAGAATTCTTTTTTCTGCGGATAGTGTGAAAAAATTTTTTTATCATTTTTGCAAAAAAAGCAAAGGGGGTAGTACATGGTAATTTTTGGCCATAACTTCCATTATTTTTGGTCATAACTTGCTCAGTTTTCAAGATATCGACTTGATTTCTATTTTGTTGAATAGAGAAACATATTGGCTTTAATTAGAATTCTTTTTTCTGCGGATAGTGTGAAAAATTTTTTTTATCATTTTTGCAAAAAAAGCAAAGGGGGTAGTACATGGTAATTTTTGGCCATAACTTCCATTATTTTTGGTCATAACTTGCTCAGTTTTCAAGATATCGACTTGATTTCTATTTTGTTGAATAGAGAAACATATTGGCTTTAATTAGAATTCTTTTTTCTGCGGATAGTGTGAAAAATTTTTTTTATCATTTTTGCAAAAAAAGCAAAGTAGTACATGGTAATTTTTGGCCATAACTTCCATTATTTTTGGTCATAACTTGCTCAGTTTTCAAGATATCGACTTGATTTCTATTTTGTTGAATAGAGAAACATATTGGCTTTAATTAGAATTCTTTTTTCTGCGGATAGTGTGAAAAAATTTTTTTATCATTTTTGCAAAAAAAGCAAAGGGGGTAGTACATGGTAATTTTTGGCCATAACTTCCATTATTTTTGGTCATAACTTGCTCAGTTTTCAAGATATCGACTTGATTTCTATTTTGTTGAATAGAGAAACATATTGGCTTTAATTAGAATTCTTTTTTCTGCGGATAGTGTGAAAAATTTTTTTTTATCATTTTTGCAAAAAAAGCAAAGGGGGTAGTACATGGTAATTTTTGGCCATAACTTCCATTATTTTTGGTCATAACTTGCTCAGTTTTCAAGATATCGACTTGATTTCTATTTTGTTGAATAGAGAAACATATTGGCTTTAATTAGAATTCTTTTTTCTGCGGATAGTGTGAAAAATTTTTTTTATCATTTTTGCAAAAAAAGCAAAGGGGGTAGTACATGGTAATTTTTGGCCATAACTTCCATTATTTTTGGTCATAACTTGCTCAGTTTTCAAGATATCGACTTGATTTCTATTTTGTTGAATAGAGAAACATATTGGCTTTAATTAGAATTCTTTTTTCTGCGGATAGTGTGAAAAAATTTTTTTATCATTTTTGCAAAAAAAGCAAAGGGGGTAGTACATGGTAATTTTTGGCCATAACTTCCATTATTTTTGGTCATAATTTGCTCAGTTTTCAAGATATCGACTTGATTTCTATTTTGTTGAATAGAGAAACATATTGGCTTTAATTAGAATTCTTTTTTCTGCGGATAGTGTGAAAATTTTTTTTTATCATTTTTGCAAAAAAAGCAAAGGGGGTAGTACATGGTAATTTTTGGCCATAACTTCCATTATTTTTGGTCATAACTTGCTCAGTTTTCAAGATATCGACTTGATTTCTATTTTGTTGAATAGAGAAACATATTGGCTTTAATTAGAATTCTTTTTTCTGCGGATAGTGTGAAAAAATTTTTTTATCATTTTTGCAAAAAAAGCAAAGGGGGTAGTACATGGTAATTTTTGGCCATAACTTCCATTATTTTTGGTCATAATTTGCTCAGTTTTCAAGATATCGACTTGATTTCTATTTTGTTGAATAGAGAAACATATTGGCTTTAATTAGAATTCTTTTTTCTGCGGATAGTGTGAAAAATTTTTTTTATCATTTTTGCAAAAAAAGCAAAGGGGGTAGTACATGGTAATTTTTGGCCATAACTTCCATTATTTTTGGTCATAACTTGCTCAGTTTTCAAGATATCGACTTGATTTCTATTTTGTTGAATAGAGAAACATATTGGCTTTAATTAGAATTCTTTTTTCTGCGGATAGTGTGAAAAATTTTTTTTATCATTTTTGCAAAAAAAAGCAAAGGGGGTAGTACATGGTAATTTTTGGCCATAACTTCCATTATTTTTGGTCATAACTTGCTCAGTTTTCAAGATATCGACTTGATTTCTATTTTGTTGAATAGAGAAACATATTGGCTTTAATTAGAATTCTTTTTTCTGCGGATAGTGTGAAAAAATTTTTTTATCATTTTTGCAAAAAAAGCAAAGGGGGTAGTACATGGTAATTTTTGGCCATAACTTCCATTATTTTTGGTCATAATTTGCTCAGTTTTCAAGATATCGACTTGATTTCTATTTTGTTGAATAGAGAAACATATTGGCTTTAATTAGAATTCTTTTTTCTGCGGATAGTGTGAAAAATTTTTTTTATCATTTTTGCAAAAAAAGCAAAGGGGGTAGTACATGGTAATTTTTGGCCATAACTTCCATTATTTTTGGTATAACTTGCTCAGTTTTCAAGATATCGACTTGATTTCTATTTTGTTGAATAGAGAAACATATTGGCTTTAATTAGAATTCTTTTTTCTGCGGATAGTGTGAAAAAATTTTTTTATCATTTTTGCAAAAAAAGCAAAGGGGGTAGTACATGGTAATTTTTGGCCATAACTTCCATTATTTTTGGTCATAACTTGCTCAGTTTTCAAGATATCGACTTGATTTCTATTTTGTTGAATAGAGAAACATATTGGCTTTAATTAGAATTCTTTTTTCTGCGGATAGTGTGAAAAAATTTTTTTATCATTTTTGCAAAAAAAGCAAAGGGGGTAGTACATGGTAATTTTTGGCCATAACTTCCATTATTTTTGGTCATAACTTGCTCAGTTTTCAAGATATCGACTTGATTTCTATTTTGTTGAATAGAGAAACATATTGGCTTTAATTAGAATTCTTTTTTCTGCGGATAGTGTGAAAAATTTTTTTTATCATTTTTGCAAAAAAAGCAAAGGGGGTAGTACATGGTAATTTTTGGCCATAACTTCCATTATTTTTGGTCATAACTTGCTCAGTTTTCAAGATATCGACTTGATTTCTATTTTGTTGAATAGAGAAACATATTGGCTTTAATTAGAATTCTTTTTTCTGCGGATAGTGTGAAAAAATTTTTTTATCATTTTTGCAAAAAAAGCAAAGGGGGTAGTACATGGTAATTTTTGGCCATAACTTCCATTATTTTTGGTCATAACTTGCTCAGTTTTCAAGATATCGACTTGATTTCTATTTTGTTGAATAGAGAAACATATTGGCTTTAATTAGAATTCTTTTTTCTGCGGATAGTGTGAAAAAATTTTTTTATCATTTTTGCAAAAAAAGCAAAGGGGGTAGTACATGGTAATTTTTGGCCATAACTTCCATTATTTTTGGTATAACTTGCTCAGTTTTCAAGATATCGACTTGATTTCTATTTTGTTGAATAGAGAAACATATTGGCTTTAATTAGAATTCTTTTTTCTGCGGATAGTGTGAAAAAATTTTTTTATCATTTTTGCAAAAAAAGCAAAGGGGGTAGTACATGGTAATTTTTGGCCATAACTTCCATTATTTTTGGTCATAACTTGCTCAGTTTTCAAGATATCGACTTGATTTCTATTTTGTTGAATAGAGAAACATATTGGCTTTAATTAGAATTCTTTTTTCTGCGGATAGTGTGAAAAAATTTTTTTATCATTTTTGCAAAAAAAGCAAAGGGGGTAGTATATCGTAATTTTTGGCCATAACTTCCATTATTTTTGGTATAACTTGCTCAGTTTTCAAGATATCGACTTGATTTCTATTTTGTTGAATAGAGAAACATATTGGCTTTAATTAGAATTCTTTTTTCTGCGGATAGTGTGAAAATTTTTTTTTATCATTTTTGCAAAAAAAGCAAAGGGGGTAGTACATGGTAATTTTTGGCCATAACTTCCATTATTTTTGGTCATAACTTGCTCAGTTTTCAAGATATGGACTTGATTTCTATTTTGTTGAATAGAGAAACATATTGGCTTTAATTAGAATTCTTTTTTCTGCGGATAGTGTGAAAAATTTTTTTATCATTTTTACAAAAAAAGCAAAGGGGGTAGTACATGGTAATTTTTGGCCATAACTTCCATTATTTTTGGTCATAACTTGCTCAGTTTTCAAGATATCGACTTGATTTCTATTTTGTTGAATAGAGAAACATATTGGCTTTAATTAGAATTCTTTTTTCTGCGGATAGTGTGAAAAAATTTTTTTATCATTTTTGCAAAAAAAGCAAAGGGGGTAGTACATGGTAATTTTTGGCCATAACTTCTATTATTTTTGGTCATAACTTGCTCAGTTTTCAAGATATCGACTTGATTTCTATTTTGTTGAATAGAGAAACATATTGGCTTTAATTAGAATTCTTTTTTCTGCGGATAGTGTGAAAAATTTTTTTTATCATTTTTGCAAAAAAAGCAAAGGGGGTAGTACATGGTAATTTTTGGCCATAACTTCCATTATTTTTGGTCATAACTTGCTCAGTTTTCAAGATATCGACTTGATTTCTATTTTGTTGAATAGAGAAACATATTGGCTTTAATTAGAATTCTTTTTTCTGCGGATAGTGTGAAAAAATTTTTTTATCATTTTTGCAAAAAAAGCAAAGGGGGTTGTACATGGTAATTTTTGGCCATAACTTCCATTATTTTTGGTATAACTTGCTCAGTTTTCAAGATATCGACTTGATTTCTATTTTGTTGAATAGAGAAACATATTGGCTTTAATTAGAATTCTTTTTTCTGCGGATAGTGTGAAAAAAATTTTTTATCATTTTTGCAAAAAAAACAAAGGGGGTAGTACATGGTAATTTTTGGCCATAACTTCCATTATTTTTGGTCATAATTTGCTCAGTTTTCAAGATATCGACTTGATTTCTATTTTGTTGAATAGAGAAACATATTGGCTTTAATTAGAATTCTTTTTTCTGCGGATAGTGTGAAAAATTTTTTTTATCATTTTTGCAAAAAAAGCAAAGGGGGTAGTACATGGTAATTTTTGGCCATAACTTCCATTATTTTTGGTATAACTTGCTCAGTTTTCAAGATATCGACTTGATTTCTATTTTGTTGAATAGAGAAACATATTGGCTTTAATTAGAATTCTTTTTTCTGCGGATAGTGTGAAAAATTTTTTTTATCATTTTTGCAAAAAAAGCAAAGGGGGTAGTACATGGTAATTTTTGGCCATAACTTCCATTATTTTTGGTCATAACTTGCTCAGTTTTCAAGATATCGACTTGATTTCTATTTTGTTGAATAGAGAAACATATTGGCTTTAATTAGAATTCTTTTTTCTGCGGATAGTGTGAAAAATTTTTTTTATCATTTTTGCAAAAAAAGCAAAGGGGGTAGTACATCGTAATTTTTGGCCATAACTTCCATTATTTTTGGTCATAATTTGCTCAGTTTTCAAGATATCGCCTTGATTTCTATTTTGTTGAACAGAGAAACATATTGGCTTTAATTAGAATTCTTTTTTCTGCGGATAGTGTAAAAAATTTTATTTATCATTTTTGCAAAAAAAGCAAAGGGGGTAGTACATCGTAATTTTTGGCCATAACTTCCATTATTTTTGGTCATAACTTGCTCAGTTTTCAAGATATCGACTTGATTTCTATTTTGTTGAATAGAGAAACATATTGGCTTTAATTAGAATTCTTTTTTCTGCGGATAGTGTAAAAAATTTTTTTTATCATTTTTGCAAAAAAAACAAAGGGGGTAGTACATGGTAATTTTTGGCCATAACTTCCATTATTTTTGGTCATAACTTGCTCAGTTTTCAAGATATCGACTTGATTTCTATTTTGTTGAATAGAGAAACATATTGGCTTTAATTAGAATTCTTTTTTCTGCGGATAGTGTGAAAATTTTTTTTATCATTTTTGCAAAAAAAGCAAAGGGGGTAGTACATCGTAATTTTTGGCCATAACTTCCATTATTTTTGGTCATAATTTGCTCAGTTTTCAAGATATCGACTTGATTTCTATTTTGTTGAATAGAGAAACATATTGGCTTTAATTAGAATTCTTTTTTCTGCGGATAGTGTGAAAAATTTTTTTTATCATTTTTGCAAAAAAAGCAAAGGGGGTAGTACATCGTAATTTTTGGCCATAACTTCCATTATTTTTGGTCATAACTTGCTCAGTTTTCAAGATATCGACTTGATTTCTATTTTGTTGAATAGAGAAACATATTGGCTTTAATTAGAATTCTTTTTTCTGCGGATAGTGTAAAAAAATTTTTTTATCATTTTTGCAAAAAAAGCAAAGGGGGTAGTACATCGTAATTTTTGGCCATAACTTCCATTATTTTTGGTCATAATTTGCTCAGTTTTCAAGATATCGACTTGATTTCTATTTTGTTGAATAGAGAAACATATTGGCTTTAATTAGAATTCTTTTTTCTGCGGATAGTGTGAAAAATTTTTTTTATCATTTTTGCAAAAAAAGCAAAGGGGGTAGTACATCGTAATTTTTGGCCATAACTTCCATTATTTTTGGTCATAACTTGCTCAGTTTTCAAGATATCGACTTGATTTCTATTTTGTTGAATAGAGAAACATATTGGCTTTAATTAGAATTCTTTTTTCTGCGGATAGTGTGAAAAATTTTTTTATCATTTTTGCAAAAAAAGCAAAAGGGGTAGTACATCGTAATTTTTGGCCATAACTTCCATTATTTTTGGTCATAACTTGCTCAGTTTTCAAGATATCGACTTGATTTCTATTTTGTTGAATAGAGAAACATATTGGCTTTAATTAGAATTCTTTTTTCTGCGGATAGTGTGAAAAATTTTTTTATCATTTTTGCAAAAAAAGCAAAGGGGGTAGTACATGGTAATTTTTGGCCATAACTTCCATTATTTTTGGTCATAACTTGCTCAGTTTTCAAGATATCGACTTGATTTCTATTTTGTTGAATAGAGAAACATATTGGCTTTAATTAGAATTCTTTTTTCTGCGGATAGTGTGAAAAATTTTTTTTATCATTTTTGCGAAAAAAGCAATTTTTGGCCATAACTTCCATTATTTTTGGTCATAATTTGCTCAGTTTTCAAGATATCGACTTGATTTCTATTTTGTTGAATAGAGAAACATATTGGCTTTAATTAGAATTCTTTTTTCTGCGGATAGTGTGAAAAAATTTTTTTATCATTTTTGCAAAAAAAGCAAAGGGTAATTTTTGGCCATAACTTCCATTATTTTTGGTCATAACTTGCTCAGTTTTCAAGATATCGACTTGATTTCTATTTTGTTGAATAGAGAAACATATTGGCTTTAATTAGAATTCTTTTTTCTGCGGATAGTGTGAAACATTTTTTTATCATTTTTGCAAAAAAAGCAAAGGGGGTAGTACATGGTAATTTTTGGCCATAACTTCCATTATTTTTGGTCATAACTTGCTCAGTTTTCAAGATATCGACTTGATTTCTATTTTGTTGAATAGAGAAACATATTGGCTTTAATTAGAATTCTTTTTTCTGCGGATAGTGTGAAAAATTTTTTTTATCATTTTTGCGAAAAAAGCAATTTTTGGCCATAACTTCCATTATTTTTGGTCATAATTTGCTCAGTTTTCAAGATATCGACTTGATTTCTATTTTGTTGAATAGAGAAACATATTGGCTTTAATTAGAATTCTTTTTTCTGCGGATAGTGTGAAAAAATTTTTTTATCATTTTTGCAAAAAAAGCAAAGGGGGTAGTACATGGTAATTTTTGGCCATAACTTCCATTATTTTTGGTCATAACTTGCTCAGTTTTCAAGATATGGACTTGATTTCTATTTTGTTGAATAGAGAAACATATTGGCTTTAATTAGAATTCTTTTTTCTGCGGATAGTGTGAAAAATTTTTTTATCATTTTTACAAAAAAAGCAAAGGGGGTAGTACATGGTAATTTTTGGCCATAACTTCCATTATTTTTGGTCATAACTTGCTCAGTTTTCAAGATATCGACTTGATTTCTATTTTGTTGAATAGAGAAACATATTGGCTTTAATTAGAATTCTTTTTTCTGCGGATAGTGTGATAAAATTTTTTTATCATTTTTGCAAAAAAAGCAAAGGGGGTAGTACATGGTAATTTTTGGCCATAACTTCTATTATTTTTGGTCATAACTTGCTCAGTTTTCAAGATATCGACTTGATTTCTATTTTGTTGAATAGAGAAACATATTGGCTTTAATTAGAATTCTTTTTTCTGCGGATAGTGTGAAAAATTTTTTTTATCATTTTTGCAAAAAAAGCAAAGGGGGTAGTACATGGTAATTTTTGGCCATAACTTCCATTATTTTTGGTCATAACTTGCTCAGTTTTCAAGATATGGACTTGATTTCTATTTTGTTGAATAGAGAAACATATTGGCTTTAATTAGAATTCTTTTTTCTGCGGATAGTGTGAAAATTTTTTTTATCATTTTTGCAAAAAAAGCAAAGGGGGTAGTACATGGTAATTTTTGGCCATAACTTCCATTATTTTTGGTATAACTTGCTCAGTTTTCAAGATATCGACTTGATTTCTATTTTGTTGAATAGAGAAACATATTGGCTTTAATTAGAATTCTTTTTTCTGCGGATAGTGTGAAAAATTTTTTTTATCATTTTTGCAAAAAAAGCAAAGGGGGTAGTACATGGTAATTTTTGGCCATAACTTCTATTATTTTTGGTCATAACTTGCTCAGTTTTCAAGATATCGACTTGATTTCTATTTTGTTGAATAGAGAAACATATTGGCTTTAATTAGAATTCTTTTTTCTGCGGATAGTGTGAAAAATTTTTTTTATCATTTTTGCAAAAAAAGCAAAGGGGGTAGTACATGGTAATTTTTGGCCATAACTTCCATTATTTTTGGTCATAACTTGCTCAGTTTTCAAGATATCGACTTGATTTCTATTTTGTTGAATAGAGAAACATATTGGCTTTAATTAGAATTCTTTTTTCTGCGGATAGTGTGAAAAAATTTTTTTATCATTTTTGCAAAAAAAGCAAAGGGGGTAGTACATGGTAATTTTTGGCCATAACTTCCATTATTTTTGGTCAGAATTTGCTCAGTTTTCAAGATATCGACTTGATTTCTATTTTGTTGAATAGAGAAACATATTGGCTTTAATTAGAATTCTTTTTTCTGCGGATAGTGTGAAAAATTTTTTTTATCATTTTTGCAAAAAAAGCAAAGGGGGTAGTACATCGTAATTTTTGGCCATAACTTCCATTATTTTTGGTCATAATTTGCTCAGTTTTCAAGATATCGCCTTGATTTCTATTTTGTTGAACAGAGAAACATATTGGCTTTAATTAGAATTCTTTTTTCTGCGGATAGTGTAAAAAATTTTATTTATCATTTTTGCAAAAAAAGCAAAGGGGGTAGTACATCGTAATTTTTGGCCATAACTTCCATTATTTTTGGTCATAACTTGCTCAGTTTTCAAGATATCGACTTGATTTCTATTTTGTTGAATAGAGAAACATATTGGCTTTAATTAGAATTCTTTTTTCTGCGGATAGTGTAAAAAATTTTTTTTATCATTTTTGCAAAAAAAACAAAGGGGGTAGTACATGGTAATTTTTGGCCATAACTTCCATTATTTTTGGTCATAACTTGCTCAGTTTTCAAGATATCGACTTGATTTCTATTTTGTTGAATAGAGAAACATATTGGCTTTAATTAGAATTCTTTTTTCTGCGGATAGTGTGAAAAATTTTTTTATCATTTTTGCAAAAAAAGCAAAGGGGGTAGTACATCGTAATTTTTGGCCATAACTTCCATTATTTTTGGTCATAATTTGCTCAGTTTTCAAGATATCGACTTGATTTCTATTTTGTTGAATAGAGAAACATATTGGCTTTAATTAGAATTCTTTTTTCTGCGGATAGTGTGAAAAATTTTTTTTATCATTTTTGCAAAAAAAGCAAAGGGGGTAGTACATCGTAATTTTTGGCCATAACTTCCATTATTTTTGGTCATAACTTGCTCAGTTTTCAAGATATCGACTTGATTTCTATTTTGTTGAATAGAGAAACATATTGGCTTTAATTAGAATTCTTTTTTCTGCGGATAGTGTAAAAAATTTTTTTTATCATTTTTGCAAAAAAAACAAAGGGGGTAGTACATGGTAATTTTTGGCCATAACTTCCATTATTTTTGGTCATAACTTGCTCAGTTTTCAAGATATCGACTTGATTTCTATTTTGTTGAATAGAGAAACATATTGGCTTTAATTAGAATTCTTTTTTCTGCGGATAGTGTGAAAAATTTTTTTTATCATTTTTGCGAAAAAAGCAATTTTTGGCCATAACTTCCATTATTTTTGGTCATAATTTGCTCAGTTTTCAAGATATCGACTTGATTTCTATTTTGTTGAATAGAGAAACATATTGGCTTTAATTAGAATTCTTTTTTCTGCGGATAGTGTAAAAAATTTTTTTTATCATTTTTGCAAAAAAAACAAAGGGGGTAGTACATGGTAATTTTTGGCCATAACTTCCATTATTTTTGGTCATAACTTGCTCAGTTTTCAAGATATCGACTTGATTTCTATTTTGTTGAATAGAGAAACATATTGGCTTTAATTAGAATTCTTTTTTCTGCGGATAGTGTGAAAAAATTTTTTTATCATTTTTGCAAAAAAAGCAAAGGGGGTAGTACATGGTAATTTTTGGCCATAACTTCTATTATTTTTGGTCATAACTTGCTCAGTTTTCAAGATATCGACTTGATTTCTATTTTGTTGAATAGAGAAACATATTGGCTTTAATTAGAATTCTTTTTTCTGCGGATAGTGTGAAAAATTTTTTTTATCATTTTTGCAAAAAAAGCAAAGGGGGTAGTACATGGTAATTTTTGGCCATAACTTCCATTATTTTTGGTCATAACTTGCTCAGTTTTCAAGATATCGACTTGATTTCTATTTTGTTGAATAGAGAAACATATTGGCTTTAATTAGAATTCTTTTTTCTGCGGATAGTGTGAAAAATTTTTTTTATCATTTTTGCAAAAAAAGCAAAGGGGGTAGTACATGGTAATTTTTGGCCATAACTTCCATTATTTTTGGTATAACTTGCTCAGTTTTCAAGATATCGACTTGATTTCTATTTTGTTGAATAGAGAAACATATTGGCTTTAATTAGAATTCTTTTTTCTGCGGATAGTGTGAAAAATTTTTTTTATCATTTTTGCAAAAAAAGCAAAGGGGGTAGTACATGGTAATTTTTGGCCATAACTTCTATTATTTTTGGTCATAACTTGCTCAGTTTTCAAGATATCGACTTGATTTCTATTTTGTTGAATAGAGAAACATATTGGCTTTAATTAGAATTCTTTTTTCTGCGGATAGTGTGAAAAATTTTTTTTATCATTTTTGCAAAAAAAGCAAAGGGGGTAGTACATGGTAATTTTTGGCCATAACTTCCATTATTTTTGGTCATAACTTGCTCAGTTTTCAAGATATCGACTTGATTTCTATTTTGTTGAATAGAGAAACATATTGGCTTTAATTAGAATTCTTTTTTCTGCGGATAGTGTGAAAAAATTTTTTTATCATTTTTGCAAAAAAAGCAAAGGGGGTAGTACATGGTAATTTTTGGCCATAACTTCCATTATTTTTGGTCAGAATTTGCTCAGTTTTCAAGATATCGACTTGATTTCTATTTTGTTGAATAGAGAAACATATTGGCTTTAATTAGAATTCTTTTTTCTGCGGATAGTGTGAAAATTTTTTTTTATCATTTTTGCAAAAAAAGCAAAGGGGGTAGTACATCGTAATTTTTGGCCATAACTTCCATTATTTTTGGTCATAATTTGCTCAGTTTTCAAGATATCGCCTTGATTTCTATTTTGTTGAACAGAGAAACATATTGGCTTTAATTAGAATTCTTTTTTCTGCGGATAGTGTAAAAAATTTTATTTATCATTTTTGCAAAAAAAGCAAAGGGGGTAGTACATCGTAATTTTTGGCCATAACTTCCATTATTTTTGGTCATAACTTGCTCAGTTTTCAAGATATCGCCTTGATTTCTATTTTGTTGAATAGAGAAACATATTGGCTTTAATTAGAATTCTTTTTTCTGCGGATAGTGTGAAAAATTTTTTTATCATTTTTGCAAAAAAAGCAAAGGGGGTAGTACATCGTAATTTTTGGCCATAACTTCCATTATTTTTGGTCATAATTTGCTCAGTTTTCAAGATATCGACTTGATTTCTATTTTGTTGAATAGAGAAACATATTGGCTTTAATTAGAATTCTTTTTTCTGCGGATAGTGTGAAAAATTTTTTTTATCATTTTTGCAAAAAAAGCAAAGGGGGTAGTACATCGTAATTTTTGGCCATAACTTCCATTATTTTTGGTCATAACTTGCTCAGTTTTCAAGATATCGACTTGATTTCTATTTTGTTGAATAGAGAAACATATTGGCTTTAATTAGAATTCTTTTTTCTGCGGATAGTGTAAAAAATTTTTTTTATCATTTTTGCAAAAAAAACAAAGGGGGTAGTACATGGTAATTTTTGGCCATAACTTCCATTATTTTTGGTCATAACTTGCTCAGTTTTCAAGATATCGACTTGATTTCTATTTTGTTGAATAGAGAAACATATTGGCTTTAATTAGAATTCTTTTTTCTGCGGATAGTGTGAAAAATTTTTTTTATCATTTTTGCGAAAAAAGCAATTTTTGGCCATAACTTCCATTATTTTTGGTCATAATTTGCTCAGTTTTCAAGATATCGACTTGATTTCTATTTTGTTGAATAGAGAAACATATTGGCTTTAATTAGAATTCTTTTTTCTGCGGATAGTGTGAAAAAATTTTTTTATCATTTTTGCAAAAAAAGCAAAGGGGGTAGTACATGGTAATTTTTGGACATAAATTCCATTAGTTTTGGTCATAATTTGCTCAGTTTTCAAGATATCGACTTGATTTCTATTTTGTTGAATAGAGAAACATATTGGCTTTAATTAGAATTCTTTTTTCTGCGGATAGTGTGAAAAAATTTTTTTATCATTTTTGCAAAAAAAGCAAAGGGGGTAGTACATGGTAATTTTTGGCCATAACTTCCATTATTTTTGGTCATAACTTGCTCAGTTTTCAAGATATCGACTTGATTTCTATTTTGTTGAATAGAGAAACATATTGGCTTTAATTAGAATTCTTTTTTCTGCGGATAGTGTGAAAAAAATTTTTGATCATTTTTGCAAAAAAAGCAAAGGGGGTAGTACATGGTAATTTTTGGCCATAACTTCCATTAGTTTTGGTCATAATTTGCTCAGTTTTCAAGATATCGACTTGATTTCTATTTTGTTGAATAGAGAAACATATTGGCTTTAATTAGAATTCTTTTTTCTGCGGATAGTGTGAAAAATTTTTTTTATCATTTTTGCAAAAAAAGCAAAGGGTAATTTTTGGCCATAACTTCCATTATTTTTGGTCATAACTTGCTCAGTTTTCAAGATATCGACTTGATTTCTATTTTGTTGAATAGAGAAACATATTGGCTTTAATTAGAATTCTTTTTTCTGCGGATAGTGTGAAAATTTTTTTTTATCATTTTTGCAAAAAAAGCAAAGGGTAATTTTTGGCCATAACTTCCATTATTTTTGGTCATAACTTGCTCAGTTTTCAAGATATCGACTTGATTTCTATTTTGTTGAATAGAGAAACATATTGGCTTTAATTAGAATTCTTTTTTCTGCGGATAGTGTGAAAAATTTTTTTTATCATTTTTGCAAAAAAAGCAAAGGGTAATTTTTGGCCATAACTTCCATTATTTTTGGTCATAACTTGCTCAGTTTTCAAGATATCGACTTGATTTCTATTTTGTTGAATAGAGAAACATATTGGCTTTAATTAGAATTCTTTTTTCTGCGGATAGTGTGAAAATTTTTTTTTATCATTTTTGGAAAAAAAGCAATTTTTGGCCATAACTTCCATTAGTTTTGGTCATAATTTGCTCAGTTTTCAAGATATCGACTTGATTTCTATTTTGTTGAATAGAGAAACATATTGGCTTTAATTAGAATTCTTTTTTCTGCGGATAGTGTGAAAAATTTTTTTTATCATTTTTGCAAAAAAAGCAAAGGGGGTAGTACATGGTAATTTTTGGCCATAACTTCCATTATTTTTGGTCATAACTTGCTCAGTTTTCAAGATATCGACTTGATTTCTATTTTGTTGAATAGAGAAACATATTGGCTTTAATTAGAATTCTTTTTTCTGCGGATAGTGTGAAAAAAATTTTTGATAATTTTTGCAAAAAAAGCAAAGGGGGTAGTACATGGTAATTTTTGGCCATAACTTCCATTATTTTTGGTATAACTTGCTCAGTTTTCAAGATATCGACTTGATTTCTATTTTGTTGAATAGAGAAACATATTGGCTTTAATTAGAATTCTTTTTTCTGCGGATAGTGTGAAAATTTTTTTTATCATTTTTGCAAAAAAAGCAAAGGGGGTAGTACATGGTAATTTTTGGCCATAACTTCCATTATTTTTGGTCATAACTTGCTCAGTTTTCAAGATATCGACTTGATTTCTATTTTGTTGAATAGAGAAACATATTGGCTTTAATTAGAATTCTTTTTTCTGCGGATAGTGTGAAAAAAATTTTTGATAATTTTTGCAAAAAAGCAAAGGGGGTAGTACATGGTAATTTTTGGCCATAACTTCCATTATTTTTGGTATAACTTGCTCAGTTTTCAAGATATCGACTTGATTTCTATTTTGTTGAATAGAGAAACATATTGGCTTTAATTAGAATTCTTTTTTCTGCGGATAGTGTGAAAAATTTTTTTTATCATTTTTGCGAAAAAAGCAATTTTTGGCCATAACTTCCATTATTTTTGGTCATAATTTGCTCAGTTTTCAAGATATCGACTTGATTTCTATTTTGTTGAATAGAGAAACATATTGGCTTTAATTAGAATTCTTTTTTCTGCGGATAGTGTGAAAATTTTTTTTTATCATTTTTGCAAAAAAAGCAAAGGGGGTAGTACATGGTAATTTTTGGCCATAACTTCCATTATTTTTGGTCATAACTTGCTCAGTTTTCAAGATATCGACTTGATTTCTATTTTGTTGAATAGAGAAACATATTGGCTTTAATTAGAATTCTTTTTTCTGCGGATAGTGTGAAAAAAATTTTTGATCATTTTTGCAAAAAAAGCAAAGGGGGTAGTACATGGTAATTTTTGGCCATAACTTCCATTAGTTTTGGTCATAATTTGCTCAGTTTTCAAGATATCGACTTGATTTCTATTTTGTTGAATAGAGAAACATATTGGCTTTAATTAGAATTCTTTTTTCTGCGGATAGTGTGAAAAATTTTTTTTATCATTTTTGCAAAAAAAGCAAAGGGGGTAGTACATGGTAATTTTTGGCCATAACTTCCATTATTTTTGGTCATAACTTGCTCAGTTTTCAAGATATCGACTTGATTTCTATTTTGTTGAATAGAGAAACATATTGGCTTTAATTAGAATTCTTTTTTCTGCGGATAGTGTGAAAATTTTTTTTATCATTTTTGCAAAAAAAGCAATTTTTGGCCATAACTTCCATTAGTTTTGGTCATAATTTGCTCAGTTTTCTAGATATCGACTTGATTTCTATTTTGTTGAATAGAGAAATATATTGGCTTTAATTAGAATTCTTTTTTCTGCGGATAGTGTGAAAATTTTTTTTATCATTTTTGCAAAAAAAGCAAAGGGGGTAGTACATGGTAATTTTTGGCCATAACTTCCATTATTTTTGGTCATAACTTGCTCAGTTTTCAAGATATCGACTTGATTTCTATTTTGTTGAATAGAGAAACATATTGGCTTTAATTAGAATTCTTTTTTCTGCGGATAGTGTGAAAATTTTTTTTTATCATTTTTGCAAAAAAAGCAAAGGGGGTAGTACATGGTAATTTTTGGCCATAACTTCCATTATTTTTGGTCATAACTTGCTCAGTTTTCAAGATATCGACTTGATTTCTATTTTGTTGAATAGAGAAACATATTGGCTTTAATTAGAATTCTTTTTTCTGCGGATAGTGTGAAAAAAATTTTTGATAATTTTTGCAAAAAAAGCAAAGGGGGTAGTAGTACATGGTAATTTTTGGCCATAACTTCCATTATTTTTGGTATAACTTGCTCAGTTTTCAAGATATCGACTTGATTTCTATTTTGTTGAATAGAGAAACATATTGGCTTTAATTAGAATTCTTTTTTCTGCGGATAGTGTGAAAATTTTTTTTATCATTTTTGCAAAAAAAGCAAAGGGGGTAGTACATGGTAATTTTTGGCCATAACTTCCATTATTTTTGGTCATAACTTGCTCAGTTTTCAAGATATCGACTTGATTTCTATTTTGTTGAATAGAGAAACATATTGGCTTTAATTAGAATTCTTTTTTCTGCGGATAGTGTGAAAAAAATTTTTGATAATTTTTGCAAAAAAGCAAAGGGGGTAGTACATGGTAATTTTTGGCCATAACTTCCATTATTTTTGGTATAACTTGCTCAGTTTTCAAGATATCGACTTGATTTCTATTTTGTTGAATAGAGAAACATATTGGCTTTAATTAGAATTCTTTTTTCTGCGGATAGTGTGAAAAATTTTTTTTATCATTTTTGCGAAAAAAGCAATTTTTGGCCATAACTTCCATTATTTTTGGTCATAATTTGCTCAGTTTTCAAGATATCGACTTGATTTCTATTTTGTTGAATAGAGAAACATATTGGCTTTAATTAGAATTCTTTTTTCTGCGGATAGTGTGAAATTTTTTTTTTATCATTTTTGCAAAAAAAGCAATTTTTGGCCATAACTTCCATTAGTTTTGGTCATAATTTGCTCAGTTTTCAAGATATCGACTTGATTTCTATTTTGTTGAATAGAGAAACATATTGGCTTTAATTAGAATTCTTTTTTCTGCGGATAGTGTGAAAATTTTTTTTGATAATTTTTGCAAAAAAAGCAAAGGGTAATTTTTGGCCATAACTTCCATTATTTTTGGTATAACTTGCTCAGTTTTCAAGATATCGACTTGATTTCTATTTTGTTGAATAGAGAAAGATATTGGCTTTAATTAGAATTCTTTTTTCTGCGGATAGTGTGAAAATTTTTTTTTATCATTTTTGCAAAAAAAGCAATTTTTGGCCATAACTTCCATTAGTTTTGGTCATAATTTGCTCAGTTTTCAAGATATCGACTTGATTTCTATTTTGTTGAATAGAGAAACATATTGGCTTTAATTAGAATTCTTTTTTCTGCGGATAGTGCGAAAAAATTTTTTTATCATTTTTGCAAAAAAAGCAAAGGGGGTAGTACATGGTAATTTTTGGCCAGAACTTCCATTATTTTTGGTCATAACTTGCTCAGTTTTCAAGATATCGACTTGATTTCTATTTTGTTGAATAGAGAAACATATTGGCTTTAATTAGAATTCTTTTTTCTGTGGATAGTGTGAAAAATTTTTTTTATCATTTTTGCAAAAAAAGCAAAGGGGGTAGTACATGGTAATTTTTGGCCATAACTTCCATTATTTTTGGTCATAATTTGCTCAGTTTTCAAGATATCGACTTGATTTCTATTTTGTTGAATAGAGAAACATATTGGCTTTAATTAGAATTCTTTTTTCTGCGGATAGTGTGAAAAATTTTTTTTATCATTTTTGCAAAAAAAGCAAAGGGGGTAGTACATGGTAATTTTTGGCCATAACTTCCATTATTTTGGTCATAATTTGCTCAGTTTTCAAGATATCGACTTGATTTCTATTTTGTTGAATAGAGAAACATATTGGCTTTAATTAGAATTCTTTTTTCTGCGGATAGTGTGAAAATTTTTTTTTATCATTTTTGCAAAAAAAGCAATTTTTGGCCATAACTTCCATTAGTTTTGGTCATAATTTGCTCAGTTTTCAAGATATCGACTTGATTTCTATTTTGTTGAATAGAGAAACATATTGGCTTTAATTAGAATTCTTTTTTCTGCGGATAGTGTGAAATTTTTTTTTTATCATTTTTGCAAAAAAAGCAATTTTTGGCCATAACTTCCATTAGTTTTGGTCATAATTTGCTCAGTTTTCAAGATATCGACTTGATTTCTATTTTGTTGAATAGAGAAACATATTGGCTTTAATTAGAATTCTTTTTTCTGCGGATAGTGTGAAAATTTTTTTTATCATTTTTGCAAAAAAAGCAAAGGGGGTAGTACATGGTAATTTTTGGCCATAACTTCCATTATTTTTGGTCATAACTTGCTCAGTTTTCAAGATATCGACTTGATTTCTATTTTGTTGAATAGAGAAACATATTGGCTTTAATTAGAATTCTTTTTTCTGCGGATAGTGTGAAAAATTTTTTTTATCATTTTTGCAAAAAAAGCAAAGGGGGTAGTACATGGTAATTTTTGGCCATAACTTCCATTATTTTTGGTCATAATTTGCTCAGTTTTCAAGATATCGACTTGATTTCTATTTTGTTGAATAGAGAAACATATTGGCTTTAATTAGAATTCTTTTTTCTGCGGATAGTGTGAAAAATTTTTTTTATCATTTTTGCAAAAAAAGCAAAGGGGGTAGTACATGGTAATTTTTGGCCATAACTTCCATTAGTTTTGGTCATAATTTGCTCAGTTTTCAAGATATCGACTTGATTTCTATTTTGTTGAATAGAGAAACATATTGGCTTTAATTAGAATTCTTTTTTCTGCGGATAGTGTGAAAAAATTTTTTTATCATTTTTGCAAAAAAAGCAAAGGGGGTAGTACATGGTAATTTTTGGCCATAACTTCCATTATTTTTGGTCATAACTTGCTCAGTTTTCAAGATATCGACTTGATTTCTATTTTGTTGAATAGAGAAACATATTGGCTTTAATTAGAATTCTTTTTTCTGCGGATAGTGTGAAAAATTTTTTTTATCATTTTTGCAAAAAAAGCAAAGGGGGTAGTACATGGTAATTTTTGGCCATAACTTCCATTATTTTTGGTCATAACTTGCTCAGTTTTCAAGATATCGACTTGATTTCTATTTTGTTGAATAGAGAAACATATTGGCTTTAATTAGAATTCTTTTTTCTGCGGATAGTGTGAAAAAAATTTTTGATCATTTTTGCAAAAAAAGCAAAGGGGGTAGTACATGGTAATTTTTGGCCATAACTTCCATTAGTTTTGGTCATAATTTGCTCAGTTTTCAAGATATCGACTTGATTTCTATTTTGTTGAATAGAGAAACATATTGGCTTTAATTAGAATTCTTTTTTCTGCGGATAGTGTGAAAATTTTTTTTTATCATTTTTGCAAAAAAAGCAAAGGGGGTAGTACATGGTAATTTTTGGCCATAACTTCCATTATTTTTGGTCATAACTTGCTCAGTTTTCAAGATATCGACTTGATTTCTATTTTGTTGAATAGAGAAACATATTGGCTTTAATTAGAATTCTTTTTTCTGCGGATAGTGTGAAAAATTTTTTTTATCATTTTTGCAAAAAAAGCAAAGGGGGTAGTACATCGTAATTTTTGGCCATAACTTCCATTATTTTTGGTATAACTTGCTCAGTTTTCAAGATATCGACTTGATTTCTATTTTGTTGAATAGAGAAACATATTGGCTTTAATTAGAATTCTTTTTTCTGCGGATAGTGTGAAAAATTTTTTTTATCATTTTTGCAAAAAAAGCAAAGGGGGTAGTACATCGTAATTTTTGGCCATAACTTCCATTATTTTTGGTATAACTTGCTCAGTTTTCAAGATATCGACTTGATTTCTATTTTGTTGAATAGAGAAACATATTGGCTTTAATTAGAATTCTTTTTTCTGCGGATAGTGTGAAAAATTTTTTTTATCATTTTTGCAAAAAAAGCAAAGGGGGTAGTACATCGTAATTTTTGGCCATAACTTCCATTATTTTTGGTCATAATTTGCTCAGTTTTCAAGATATCGACTTGATTTCTATTTTGTTGAATAGAGAAACATATTGGCTTTAATTGGAATTCTTTTTTCTGCGGATAGTGTAAAAAATTTTATTTATCATTTTTGCAAAAAAAGCAAAGGGGGTAGTACATCGTAATTTTTGGCCATAACTTCCATTATTTTTGGTCATAACTTGCTCAGTTTTCAAGATATCGACTTGATTTCTATTTTGTTGAATAGAGAAACATATTGGCTTTAATTAGAATTCTTTTTTCTGCGGATAGTGTGAAAAATTTTTTTTATCATTTTTGCGAAAAAAGCAATTTTTGGCCATAACTTCCATTATTTTTGGTCATAATTTGCTCAGTTTTCAAGATATCGACTTGATTTCTATTTTGTTGAATAGAGAAACATATTAGCTTTAATTAGAATTCTTTTTTCTGCGGATAGTGTGAAAAAAATTTTTTATCATTTTTGCAAAAAAAGCAAAGGGTAATTTTTGGCCATAACTTCCATTATTTTTGGTCATAACTTGCTCAGTTTTCAAGATATCGACTTGATTTCTATTTTGTTGAATAGAGAAAGATATTGGCTTTAATTAGAATTCTTTTTTCTGCGGATAGTGTGAAAATTTTTTTTTATCATTTTTGCAAAAAAAGCAATTTTTGGCCATAACTTCCATTAGTTTTGGTCATAATTTGCTCAGTTTTCAAGATATCGACTTGATTTCTATTTTGTTGAATAGAGAAACATATTGGCTTTAATTAGAATTCTTTTTTCTGCGGATAGTGTGAAAAAATTTTTTTATCATTTTTGCAAAAAAAGCAAAGGGGGTAGTACATGGTAATTTTTGGCCATAACTTGCATTATTTTTGGTCATAACTTGCTCAGTTTTCAAGATATCGACTTGATTTCTATTTTGTTGAATAGAGAAACATATTGGCTTTAATTAAAATTCTTTTTTCTGCGGATAGTGTGAAAATTTTTTTTTATCATTTTTGCAAAAAAAGCAAAGGGGGTAGTCCATGGTAATTTTTGGCCATAACTTCCATTATTTTTGGTCATAACTTGCTCAGTTTTCAAGATATCGACTTGATTTCTATTTTGTTGAATAGAGAAACATATTGGCTTTAATTAGAATTCTTTTTTCTGCGGATAGTGTGAAAAATTTTTTTTATCATTTTTGCGAAAAAAGCAAAGGGGGTAGTACATGGTAATTTTTGGCCATAACTTGCATTATTTTTGGTCATAACTTGCTCAGTTTTCAAGATATCGACTTGATTTCTATTTTGTTGAATAGAGAAACATATTGGCTTTAATTAGAATTCTTTTTTCTGCGGATAGTGTGAAAAATTTTTTTTATCATTTTTGCAAAAAAAGCAAAGGGGGTAGTACATGGTAATTTTTGGCCATAACTTCCATTATTTTTGGTCATAATTTGCTCAGTTTTCAAGATATCGACTTGATTTCTATTTTGTTGAATAGAGAAACATATTGGCTTTAATTAGAATTCTTTTTTCTGCGGATAGTGTGAAAAAAATTTTTATCATTTTTGCAAAAAAAGCAAAGGGGGTAGTACATGGTAATTTTTGGCCATAACTTCCATTATTTTTGGTCATAACTTGCTCAGTTTTCAAGATATCGACTTGATTTCTATTTTGTTGAATAGAGAAACATATTGGCTTTAATTAGAATTCTTTTTTCTGCGGATAGTGTGAAAAATTTTTTTTATCATTTTTGCGAAAAAAGCAAAGGGGGTAGTACATGGTAATTTTTGGCCATAACTTGCATTATTTTTGGTCATAACTTGCTCAGTTTTCAAGATATCGACTTGATTTCTATTTTGTTGAATAGAGAAACATATTGGCTTTAATTAGAATTCTTTTTTCTGCGGATAGTGTGAAAAATTTTTTTTATCATTTTTGCAAAAAAAGCAAAGGGGGTAGTACATGGTAATTTTTGGCCATAACTTCCATTATTTTTGGTCATAATTTGCTCAGTTTTCAAGATATCGACTTGATTTCTATTTTGTTGAATAGAGAAACATATTGGCTTTAATTAGAATTCTTTTTTCTGCGGATAGTGTGAAAAATTTTTTTTATCATTTTTGCAAAAAAAGCAAAGGGTAATTTTTGGCCATAACTTCCATTATTTTTGGTCATAACTTGCTCAGTTTTCAAGATATCGACTTGATTTCTATTTTGTTGAATAGAGAAACATATTGGCTTTAATTAGAATTCTTTTTTCTGCGGATAGTGTGAAAATTTTTTTTTATCATTTTTGCAAAAAAAGCAATTTTTGGCCATAACTTCCATTAGTTTTGGTCATAATTTGCTCAGTTTTCAAGATATCGACTTGATTTCTATTTTGTTGAATAGAGAAACATATTGGCTTTAATTAGAATTCTTTTTTCTGCGGATAGTGTGAAAAATTTTTTTTATCATTTTTGCAAAAAAAGCAAAGGGTAATTTTTGGCCATAACTTCCATTATTTTTGGTCATAACTTGCTCAGTTTTCAAGATATCGACTTGATTTCTATTTTGTTGAATAGAGAAACATATTGGCTTTAATTAGAATTCTTTTTTCTGCGGATAGTGTGAAAAATTTTTTTTATCATTTTTGCGAAAAAAGCAAAGGGGGTAGTACATGGTAATTTTTGGCCATAACTTGCATTATTTTTGGTCATAACTTGCTCAGTTTTCAAGATATCGACTTGATTTCTATTTTGTTGAATAGAGAAACATATTGGCTTTAATTAGAATTCTTTTTTCTGCGGATAGTGTGAAAAATTTTTTTTATCATTTTTGCAAAAAAAGCAAAGGGGGTAGTACATGGTAATTTTTGGCCATAACTTCCATTATTTTTGGTCATAATTTGCTCAGTTTTCAAGATATCGACTTGATTTCTATTTTGTTGAATAGAGAAACATATTGGCTTTAATTAGAATTCTTTTTTCTGCGGATAGTGTGAAAAAAATTTTTATCATTTTTGCAAAAAAAGCAAAGGGGGTAGTACATGGTAATTTTTGGCCATAACTTCCATTATTTTTGGTCATAACTTGCTCAGTTTTCAAGATATCGACTTGATTTCTATTTTGTTGAATAGAGAAACATATTGGCTTTAATTAGAATTCTTTTTTCTGCGGATAGTGTGAAAAATTTTTTTTATCATTTTTGCGAAAAAAGCAAAGGGGGTAGTACATGGTAATTTTTGGCCATAACTTGCATTATTTTTGGTCATAACTTGCTCAGTTTTCAAGATATCGACTTGATTTCTATTTTGTTGAATAGAGAAACATATTGGCTTTAATTAAAATTCTTTTTTCTGCGGATAGTGTGAAAATTTTTTTTTATCATTTTTGCAAAAAAAGCAAAGGGGGTAGTCCATGGTAATTTTTGGCCATAACTTCCATTATTTTTGGTCATAACTTGCTCAGTTTTCAAGATATCGACTTGATTTCTATTTTGTTGAATAGAGAAACATATTGGCTTTAATTAGAATTCTTTTTTCTGCGGATAGTGTGAAAAATTTTTTTTATCATTTTTGCGAAAAAAGCAAAGGGGGTAGTACATGGTAATTTTTGGCCATAACTTGCATTATTTTTGGTCATAACTTGCTCAGTTTTCAAGATATCGACTTGATTTCTATTTTGTTGAATAGAGAAACATATTGGCTTTAATTAGAATTCTTTTTTCTGCGGATAGTGTGAAAAATTTTTTTTATCATTTTTGCAAAAAAAGCAAAGGGGGTAGTACATGGTAATTTTTGGCCATAACTTCCATTATTTTTGGTCATAACTTGCTCAGTTTTCAAGATATCGACTTGATTTCTATTTTGTTGAATAGAGAAACATATTGGCTTTAATTAGAATTCTTTTTTCTGCGGATAGTGTGAAAAATTTTTTTTATCATTTTTGCAAAAAAAGCAAAGGGGGTAGTACATGGTAATTTTTGGCCATAACTTGCATTATTTTTGGTCATAACTTGCTCAGTTTTCAAGATATCGACTTGATTTCTATTTTGTTGAATAGAGAAACATATTGGCTTTAATTAGAATTCTTTTTTCTGCGGATAGTGTGAAAAATTTTTTTTATCATTTTTGCGAAAAAAGCAAAGGGGCTAGTACATGGTAATTTTTGGCCAGAACTTTCATTATTTTTGGTCATAACTTGCTCAGTTTTCAAGATATCGACTTGATTTCTATTTTGTTGAATAGAGAAACATATTGGCTTTAATTAGAATTCTTTTTTCTGCGGATAGTGTGAAAAATTTTTTTTATCATTTTTGCAAAAAAAGCAAAGGGTAATTTTTGGCCATAACTTCCATTATTTTTGGTCATAACTTGCTCAGTTTTCAAGATATCGACTTGATTTCTATTTTGTTGAATAGAGAAAGATATTGGCTTTAATTAGAATTCTTTTTTCTGCGGATAGTGTGAAAATTTTTTTTTATCATTTTTGCAAAAAAAGCAATTTTTGGCCATAACTTCCATTAGTTTTGGTCATAATTTGCTCAGTTTTCAAGATATCGACTTGATTTCTATTTTGTTGAATAGAGAAACATATTGGCTTTAATTAGAATTCTTTTTTCTGCGGATAGTGTGAAAAAATTTTTTTATCATTTTTGCAAAAAAAGCAAAGGGGGTAGTACATGGTAATTTTTGGCCATAACTTGCATTATTTTTGGTCATAACTTGCTCAGTTTTCAAGATATCGACTTGATTTCTATTTTGTTGAATAGAGAAACATATTGGCTTTAATTAAAATTCTTTTTTCTGCGGATAGTGTGAAAATTTTTTTTAATCATTTTTGCAAAAAAAGCAAAGGGGGTAGTCCATGGTAATTTTTGGCCATAACTTCCATTATTTTTGGTCATAACTTGCTCAGTTTTCAAGATATCGACTTGATTTCTATTTTGTTGAATAGAGAAACATATTGGCTTTAATTAGAATTCTTTTTTCTGCGGATAGTGTGAAAAATTTTTTTTATCATTTTTGCAAAAAAAGCAAAGGGGGTAGTACATGGTAATTTTTGGCCATAACTTCCATTATTTTTGGTCATAATTTGCTCAGTTTTCAAGATATCGACTTGATTTCTATTTTGTTGAATAGAGAAACATATTGGCTTTAATTAGAATTCTTTTTTCTGCGGATAGTGTGAAAAAAATTTTTATCATTTTTGCAAAAAAAGCAAAGGGGGTAGTACATGGTAATTTTTGGCCATAACTTCCATTATTTTTGGTCATAACTTGCTCAGTTTTCAAGATATCGACTTGATTTCTATTTTGTTGAATAGAGAAACATATTGGCTTTAATTAGAATTCTTTTTTCTGCGGATAGTGTGAAAAATTTTTTTTATCATTTTTGCCATAACTTGCATTATTTTTGGTCATAACTTGCTCAGTTTTCAAGATATCGACTTGATTTCTATTTTGTTGAATAGAGAAACATATTGGCTTTAATTAAAATTCTTTTTTCTGCGGATAGTGTGAAAATTTTTTTTTATCATTTTTGCAAAAAAAGCAAAGGGGGTAGTCCATGGTAATTTTTGGCCATAACTTCCATTATTTTTGGTCATAACTTGCTCAGTTTTCAAGATATCGACTTGATTTCTATTTTGTTGAATAGAGAAACATATTGGCTTTAATTAGAATTCTTTTTTCTGCGGATAGTGTGAAAAATTTTTTTTATCATTTTTGCGAAAAAAGCAAAGGGGGTAGTACATGGTAATTTTTGGCCATAACTTGCATTATTTTTGGTCATAACTTGCTCAGTTTTCAAGATATCGACTTGATTTCTATTTTGTTGAATAGAGAAACATATTGGCTTTAATTAGAATTCTTTTTTCTGCGGATAGTGTGAAAAATTTTTTTTATCATTTTTGCAAAAAAAGCAAAGGGGGTAGTACATGGTAATTTTTGGCCATAACTTCCATTATTTTTGGTCATAACTTGCTCAGTTTTCAAGATATCGACTTGATTTCTATTTTGTTGAATAGAGAAACATATTGGCTTTAATTAGAATTCTTTTTTCTGCGGATAGTGTGAAAAATTTTTTTTATCATTTTTGCAAAAAAAGCAAAGGGGGTAGTACATGGTAATTTTTGGCCATAACTTGCATTATTTTTGGTCATAACTTGCTCAGTTTTCAAGATATCGACTTGATTTCTATTTTGTTGAATAGAGAAACATATTGGCTTTAATTAGAATTCTTTTTTCTGCGGATAGTGTGAAAAATTTTTTTTATCATTTTTGCGAAAAAAGCAAAGGGGCTAGTACATGGTAATTTTTGGCCATAACTTGCATTATTTTTGGTCATAACTTGCTCAGTTTTCAAGATATCGACTTGATTTCTATTTTGTTGAATAGAGAAACATATTGGCTTTAATTAAAATTCTTTTTTCTGCGGATAGTGTGAAAATTTTTTTTTATCATTTTTGCAAAAAAAGCAAAGGGGGTAGTCCATGGTAATTTTTGGCCATAACTTCCATTATTTTTGGTCATAACTTGCTCAGTTTTCAAGATATCGACTTGATTTCTATTTTGTTGAATAGAGAAACATATTGGCTTTAATTAGAATTCTTTTTTCTGCGGATAGTGTGAAAAAAATTTTTGATCATTTTTGCAAAAAAAGCAAAGGGGGTAGTACATGGTAATTTTTGGCCATAACTTCCATTAGTTTTGGTCATAATTTGCTCAGTTTTCAAGATATCGACTTGATTTCTATTTTGTTGAATAGAGAAACATATTGGCTTTAATTAGAATTCTTTTTTCTGCGGATAGTGTGAAAATTTTTTTTTATCATTTTTGCAAAAAAAGCAAAGGGGGTAGTACATGGTAATTTTTGGCCATAACTTCCATTATTTTTGGTCATAACTTGCTCAGTTTTCAAGATATCGACTTGATTTCTATTTTGTTGAATAGAGAAACATATTGGCTTTAATTAGAATTCTTTTTTCTGCGGATAGTGTGAAAAATTTTTTTTATCATTTTTGCAAAAAAAGCAAAGGGGGTAGTACATCGTAATTTTTGGCCATAACTTCCATTATTTTTGGTATAACTTGCTCAGTTTTCAAGATATCGACTTGATTTCTATTTTGTTGAATAGAGAAACATATTGGCTTTAATTAGAATTCTTTTTTCTGCGGATAGTGTGAAAAATTTTTTTTATCATTTTTGCAAAAAAAGCAAAGGGGGTAGTACATCGTAATTTTTGGCCATAACTTCCATTATTTTTGGTATAACTTGCTCAGTTTTCAAGATATCGACTTGATTTCTATTTTGTTGAATAGAGAAACATATTGGCTTTAATTAGAATTCTTTTTTCTGCGGATAGTGTGAAAAATTTTTTTTATCATTTTTGCAAAAAAAGCAAAGGGGGTAGTACATCGTAATTTTTGGCCATAACTTCCATTATTTTTGGTCATAATTTGCTCAGTTTTCAAGATATCGACTTGATTTCTATTTTGTTGAATAGAGAAACATATTGGCTTTAATTGGAATTCTTTTTTCTGCGAATAGTGTAAAAAATTTTATTTATCATTTTTGCAAAAAAAGCAAAGGGGGTAGTACATCGTAATTTTTGGCCATAACTTCCATTATTTTTGGTCATAACTTGCTCAGTTTTCAAGATATCGACTTGATTTCTATTTTGTTGAATAGAGAAACATATTGGCTTTAATTAGAATTCTTTTTTCTGCGGATAGTGTGAAAAATTTTTTTTATCATTTTTGCGAAAAAAGCAATTTTTGGCCATAACTTCCATTATTTTTGGTCATAATTTGCTCAGTTTTCAAGATATCGACTTGATTTCTATTTTGTTGAATAGAGAAACATATTAGCTTTAATTAGAATTCTTTTTTCTGCGGATAGTGTGAAAAAAATTTTTTATCATTTTTGCAAAAAAAGCAAAGGGTAATTTTTGGCCATAACTTCCATTATTTTTGGTCATAACTTGCTCAGTTTTCAAGATATCGACTTGATTTCTATTTTGTTGAATAGAGAAAGATATTGGCTTTAATTAGAATTCTTTTTTCTGCGGATAGTGTGAAAATTTTTTTTTATCATTTTTGCAAAAAAAGCAATTTTTGGCCATAACTTCCATTAGTTTTGGTCATAATTTGCTCAGTTTTCAAGATATCGACTTGATTTCTATTTTGTTGAATAGAGAAACATATTGGCTTTAATTAGAATTCTTTTTTCTGCGGATAGTGTGAAAAAATTTTTTTATCATTTTTGCAAAAAAAGCAAAGGGGGTAGTACATGGTAATTTTTGGCCATAACTTGCATTATTTTTGGTCATAACTTGCTCAGTTTTCAAGATATCGACTTGATTTCTATTTTGTTGAATAGAGAAACATATTGGCTTTAATTAAAATTCTTTTTTCTGCGGATAGTGTGAAAATTTTTTTTTATCATTTTTGCAAAAAAAGCAAAGGGGGTAGTCCATGGTAATTTTTGGCCATAACTTCCATTATTTTTGGTCATAACTTGCTCAGTTTTCAAGATATCGACTTGATTTCTATTTTGTTGAATAGAGAAACATATTGGCTTTAATTAGAATTCTTTTTTCTGCGGATAGTGTGAAAAATTTTTTTTATCATTTTTGCGAAAAAAGCAAAGGGGGTAGTACATGGTAATTTTTGGCCATAACTTGCATTATTTTTGGTCATAACTTGCTCAGTTTTCAAGATATCGACTTGATTTCTATTTTGTTGAATAGAGAAACATATTGGCTTTAATTAGAATTCTTTTTTCTGCGGATAGTGTGAAAAATTTTTTTTATCATTTTTGCAAAAAAAGCAAAGGGGGTAGTACATGGTAATTTTTGGCCATAACTTCCATTATTTTTGGTCATAATTTGCTCAGTTTTCAAGATATCGACTTGATTTCTATTTTGTTGAATAGAGAAACATATTGGCTTTAATTAGAATTCTTTTTTCTGCGGATAGTGTGAAAATTTTTTTTTATCATTTTTGCAAAAAAAGCAAGGGGTAATTTTTGGCCATAACTTCCATTATTTTTGGTCATAACTTGCTCAGTTTTCAAGATATCGACTTGATTTCTATTTTGTTGAATAGAGAAACATATTGGCTTTAATTAGAATTCTTTTTTCTGCGGATAGTGTGAAAATTTTTTTTTATCATTTTTGCAAAAAAAGCAATTTTTGGCCATAACTTCCATTAGTTTTGGTCATAATTTGCTCAGTTTTCAAGATATCGACTTGATTTCTATTTTGTTGAATAGAGAAACATATTGGCTTTAATTAGAATTCTTTTTTCTGCGGATAGTGTGAAAAATTTTTTTTATCATTTTTGCAAAAAAAGCAAAGGGTAATTTTTGGCCATAACTTCCATTATTTTTGGTCATAACTTGCTCAGTTTTCAAGATATCGACTTGATTTCTATTTTGTTGAATAGAGAAACATATTGGCTTTAATTAGAATTCTTTTTTCTGCGGATAGTGTGAAAAATTTTTTTTATCATTTTTGCGAAAAAAGCAAAGGGGGTAGTACATGGTAATTTTTGGCCATAACTTGCATTATTTTTGGTCATAACTTGCTCAGTTTTCAAGATATCGACTTGATTTCTATTTTGTTGAATAGAGAAACATATTGGCTTTAATTAGAATTCTTTTTTCTGCGGATAGTGTGAAAAATTTTTTTTATCATTTTTGCAAAAAAAGCAAAGGGGGTAGTACATGGTAATTTTTGGCCATAACTTCCATTATTTTTGGTCATAATTTGCTCAGTTTTCAAGATATCGACTTGATTTCTATTTTGTTGAATAGAGAAACATATTGGCTTTAATTAGAATTCTTTTTTCTGCGGATAGTGTGAAAAAAATTTTTATCATTTTTGCAAAAAAAGCAAAGGGGGTAGTACATGGTAATTTTTGGCCATAACTTCCATTATTTTTGGTCATAACTTGCTCAGTTTTCAAGATATCGACTTGATTTCTATTTTGTTGAATAGAGAAACATATTGGCTTTAATTAGAATTCTTTTTTCTGCGGATAGTGTGAAAAATTTTTTTTATCATTTTTGCGAAAAAAGCAAAGGGGGTAGTACATGGTAATTTTTGGCCATAACTTGCATTATTTTTGGTCATAACTTGCTCAGTTTTCAAGATATCGACTTGATTTCTATTTTGTTGAATAGAGAAACATATTGGCTTTAATTAAAATTCTTTTTTCTGCGGATAGTGTGAAAATTTTTTTTTATCATTTTTGCAAAAAAAGCAAAGGGGGTAGTCCATGGTAATTTTTGGCCATAACTTCCATTATTTTTGGTCATAACTTGCTCAGTTTTCAAGATATCGACTTGATTTCTATTTTGTTGAATAGAGAAACATATTGGCTTTAATTAGAATTCTTTTTTCTGCGGATAGTGTGAAAAATTTTTTTTATCATTTTTGCGAAAAAAGCAAAGGGGGTAGTACATGGTAATTTTTGGCCATAACTTGCATTATTTTTGGTCATAACTTGCTCAGTTTTCAAGATATCGACTTGATTTCTATTTTGTTGAATAGAGAAACATATTGGCTTTAATTAGAATTCTTTTTTCTGCGGATAGTGTGAAAAATTTTTTTTTATCATTTTTGCAAAAAAAGCAAAGGGGGTAGTACATGGTAATTTTTGGCCATAACTTCCATTATTTTTGGTCATAACTTGCTCAGTTTTCAAGATATCGACTTGATTTCTATTTTGTTGAATAGAGAAACATATTGGCTTTAATTAGAATTCTTTTTTCTGCGGATAGTGTGAAAAATTTTTTTTATCATTTTTGCAAAAAAAGCAAAGGGGGTAGTACATGGTAATTTTTGGCCATAACTTGCATTATTTTTGGTCATAACTTGCTCAGTTTTCAAGATATCGACTTGATTTCTATTTTGTTGAATAGAGAAACATATTGGCTTTAATTAGAATTCTTTTTTCTGCGGATAGTGTGAAAAATTTTTTTTATCATTTTTGCGAAAAAAGCAAAGGGGCTAGTACATGGTAATTTTTGGCCAGAACTTTCATTATTTTTGGTCATAACTTGCTCAGTTTTCAAGATATCGACTTGATTTCTATTTTGTTGAATAGAGAAACATATTGGCTTTAATTAGAATTCTTTTTTCTGCGGATAGTGTGAAAAATTTTTTTTATCATTTTTGCAAAAAAAGCAAAGGGTAATTTTTGGCCATAACTTCCATTATTTTTGGTCATAACTTGCTCAGTTTTCAAGATATCGACTTGATTTCTATTTTGTTGAATAGAGAAAGATATTGGCTTTAATTAGAATTCTTTTTTCTGCGGATAGTGTGAAAATTTTTTTTTATCATTTTTGCAAAAAAAGCAATTTTTGGCCATAACTTCCATTAGTTTTGGTCATAATTTGCTCAGTTTTCAAGATATCGACTTGATTTCTATTTTGTTGAATAGAGAAACATATTGGCTTTAATTAGAATTCTTTTTTCTGCGGATAGTGTGAAAAAATTTTTTTATCATTTTTGCAAAAAAAGCAAAGGGGGTAGTACATGGTAATTTTTGGCCATAACTTGCATTATTTTTGGTCATAACTTGCTCAGTTTTCAAGATATCGACTTGATTTCTATTTTGTTGAATAGAGAAACATATTGGCTTTAATTAAAATTCTTTTTTCTGCGGATAGTGTGAAAATTTTTTTTTATCATTTTTGCAAAAAAAGCAAAGGGGGTAGTCCATGGTAATTTTTGGCCATAACTTCCATTATTTTTGGTCATAACTTGCTCAGTTTTCAAGATATCGACTTGATTTCTATTTTGTTGAATAGAGAAACATATTGGCTTTAATTAGAATTCTTTTTTCTGCGGATAGTGTGAAAAATTTTTTTTATCATTTTTGCAAAAAAAGCAAAGGGGGTAGTACATGGTAATTTTTGGCCATAACTTCCATTATTTTTGGTCATAATTTGCTCAGTTTTCAAGATATCGACTTGATTTCTATTTTGTTGAATAGAGAAACATATTGGCTTTAATTAGAATTCTTTTTTCTGCGGATAGTGTGAAAAAAATTTTTATCATTTTTGCAAAAAAAGCAAAGGGGGTAGTACATGGTAATTTTTGGCCATAACTTCCATTATTTTTGGTCATAACTTGCTCAGTTTTCAAGATATCGACTTGATTTCTATTTTGTTGAATAGAGAAACATATTGGCTTTAATTAGAATTCTTTTTTCTGCGGATAGTGTGAAAATTTTTTTTTATCATTTTTGCGAAAAAAGCAAAGGGGGTAGTACATGGTAATTTTTGGCCATAACTTGCATTATTTTTGGTCATAACTTGCTCAGTTTTCAAGATATCGACTTGATTTCTATTTTGTTGAATAGAGAAACATATTGGCTTTAATTAAAATTCTTTTTTCTGCGGATAGTGTGAAAATTTTTTTTTATCATTTTTGCAAAAAAAGCAAAGGGGGTAGTCCATGGTAATTTTTGGCCATAACTTCCATTATTTTTGGTCATAACTTGCTCAGTTTTCAAGATATCGACTTGATTTCTATTTTGTTGAATAGAGAAACATATTGGCTTTAATTAGAATTCTTTTTTCTGCGGATAGTGTGAAAAATTTTTTTTATCATTTTTGCGAAAAAAGCAAAGGGGGTAGTACATGGTAATTTTTGGCCATAACTTGCATTATTTTTGGTCATAACTTGCTCAGTTTTCAAGATATCGACTTGATTTCTATTTTGTTGAATAGAGAAACATATTGGCTTTAATTAGAATTCTTTTTTCTGCGGATAGTGTGAAAAATTTTTTTATCATTTTTGCAAAAAAAGCAAAGGGGGTAGTACATGGTAATTTTTGGCCATAACTTCCATTATTTTTGGTCATAACTTGCTCAGTTTTCAAGATATCGACTTGATTTCTATTTTGTTGAATAGAGAAACATATTGGCTTTAATTAGAATTCTTTTTTCTGCGGATAGTGTGAAAAATTTTTTTTATCATTTTTGCAAAAAAAGCAAAGGGGGTAGTACATGGTAATTTTTGGCCATAACTTGCATTATTTTTGGTCATAACTTGCTCAGTTTTCAAGATATCGACTTGATTTCTATTTTGTTGAATAGAGAAACATATTGGCTTTAATTAGAATTCTTTTTTCTGCGGATAGTGTGAAAAATTTTTTTTATCATTTTTGCGAAAAAAGCAAAGGGGCTAGTACATGGTAATTTTTGGCCATAACTTGCATTATTTTTGGTCATAACTTGCTCAGTTTTCAAGATATCGACTTGATTTCTATTTTGTTGAATAGAGAAACATATTGGCTTTAATTAAAATTCTTTTTTCTGCGGATAGTGTGAAAATTTTTTTTTATCATTTTTGCAAAAAAAGCAAAGGGGGTAGTCCATGGTAATTTTTGGCCATAACTTCCATTATTTTTGGTCATAACTTGCTCAGTTTTCAAGATATCGACTTGATTTCTATTTTGTTGAATAGAGAAACATATTGGCTTTAATTAGAATTCTTTTTTCTGCGGATAGTGTGAAAAATTTTTTTTATCATTTTTGCAAAAAAAGCAAAGGGGGTAGTACATCGTAATTTTTGGCCATAACTTCCATTATTTTTGGTCATAATTTGCTCAGTTTTCAAGATATCGACTTGATTTCTATTTTGTTGAATAGAGAAACATATTGGCTTTAATTAGAATTCTTTTTTCTGCGGATAGTGTGAAAAAAATTTTTTATCATTTTTGCAACAAAAGCAAAGGGGGTAGTACATGGTAATTTTTGGCCAGAACTTTCATTATTTTTGGTCATAACTTGCTCAGTTTTCAAGATATCGACTTGATTTCTATTTTGTTGAATAGAGAAACATATTGGCTTTAATTAGAATTCTTTTTTCTGCGGATAGTGTGAAAAATTTTTTTTATCATTTTTGCAAAAAAAGCAAAGGGTAATTTTTGGCCATAACTTCCATTATTTTTGGTCATAACTTGCTCAGTTTTCAAGATATCGACTTGATTTCTATTTTGTTGAATAGAGAAAGATATTGGCTTTAATTAGATTTCTTTTTTCTGCGGATAGTGTGAAAATTTTTTTTTATCATTTTTGCAAAAAAAGCAATTTTTGGCCATAACTTCCATTAGTTTTGGTCATAATTTGCTCAGTTTTCAAGATATCGACTTGATTTCTATTTTGTTGAATAGAGAAACATATTGGCTTTAATTAGAATTCTTTTTTCTGCGGATAGTGTGAAAAAATTTTTTTTATCATTTTTGCAAAAAAAGCAAAGGGGGTAGTACATGGTAATTTTTGGCCAGAACTTCCATTATTTTTGGTCATAACTTGCTCAGTTTTCAAGATATCGACTTGATTTCTATTTTGTTGAATAGAGAAACATATTGGCTTTAATTAGAATTCTTTTTTCTGTGGATAGTGTGAAAAAATTTTTTTATCATTTTTGCAAAAAAAGCAAAGGGGGTAGTACATGGTAATTTTTGGCCATAACTTCCATTATTTTTGGTCATAATTTGCTCAGTTTTCAAGATATCGACTTGATTTCTATTTTGTTGAATAGAGAAACATATTGGCTTTAATTAGAATTCTTTTTTCTGCGGATAGTGTGAAAATTTTTTTTTATCATTTTTGCAAAAAAAGCAATTTTTGGCCATAACTTCCATTAGTTTTGGTCATAATTTGCTCAGTTTTCAAGATATCGACTTGATTTCTATTTTGTTGAATAGAGAAACATATTGGCTTTAATTAGAATTCTTTTTTCTGCGGATAGTGTGAAAATTTTTTTTTATCATTTTTGCAAAAAAAGCAATTTTTGGCCATAACTTCCATTAGTTTTGGTCATAATTTGCTCAGTTTTCAAGATATCGACTTGATTTCTATTTTGTTGAATAGAGAAACATATTGGCTTTAATTAGAATTCTTTTTTCTGCGGATAGTGTGAAAATTTTTTTTATCATTTTTGCAAAAAAAGCAAAGGGGGTAGTACATGGTAATTTTTGGCCATAACTTCCATTAGTTTTGGTCATAATTTGCTCAGTTTTCAAGATATCGACTTGATTTCTATTTTGTTGAATAGAGAAACATATTGGCTTTAATTAGAATTCTTTTTTCTGCGGATAGTGTGAAAAAATTTTTTTATCATTTTTGCAAAAAAAGCAAAGGGGGTAGTACATGGTAATTTTTGGCCATAACTTCCATTATTTTTGGTCATAACTTGCTCAGTTTTCAAGATATCGACTTGATTTCTATTTTGTTGAATAGAGAAACATATTGGCTTTAATTAGAATTCTTTTTTCTGCGGATAGTGTGAAAATTTTTTTTTATCATTTTTGCAAAAAAAGCAAAATGGCCATAACTTCCATTATTTTTGGTCATAACTTGCTCAGTTTTCAAGATATCGACTTGATTTCTATTTTGTTGAATAGAGAAACATATTGGCTTTAATTAGAATTCTTTTTTCTGCGGATAGTGTGAAAATTTTTTTTTATCATTTTTGCAAAAAAAGCAAAATGGCCATAACTTCCATTATTTTTGGTCATAATTTGCTCAGTTTTCAAGATATCGACTTGATTTCTATTTTGTTGAATAGAGAAACATATTGGCTTTAATTAGAATTCTTTTTTCTGCGGATAGTGTGAAAATTTTTTTTTATCATTTTTGCAAAAAAAGCAAAGGGGGTAGTACATGGTAATTTTTGGCCATAACTTCCATTATTTTTGGTCATAACTTGCTCAGTTTTCAAGATATCGACTTGATTTCTATTTTGTTGAATAGAGAAACATATTGGCTTTAATTAGAATTCTTTTTTCTGCGGATAGTGTGAAAAATTTTTTTTATCATTTTTGCAAAAAAAGCAAAGGGGGTAGTACATGGTAATTTTTGGCCATAACTTCCATTATTTTTGGTATAACTTGCTCAGTTTTCAAGATATCGACTTGATTTCTATTTTGTTGAATAGAGAAACATATTGGCTTTAATTAGAATTCTTTTTTCTGCGGATAGTGTGAAAAATTTTTTTTATCATTTTTGCAAAAAAAGCAAAGGGGGTAGTATATCGTAATTTTTGGCCATAACTTCCATTATTTTTGGTATAACTTGCTCAGTTTTCAAGATATCGACTTGATTTCTATTTTGTTGAATAGAGAAACATATTGGCTTTAATTAGAATTCTTTTTTCTGCGGATAGTGTGAAAAATTTTTTTTATCATTTTTGCAAAAAAAGCAAAGGGGGTAGTACATCGTAATTTTTGGCCATAACTTCCATTATTTTTGGTCATAATTTGCTCAGTTTTCAAGATATCGACTTGATTTCTATTTTGTTGAATAGAGAAACATATTGGCTTTAATTAGAATTCTTTTTTCTGCGGATAGTGTGAAAAATTTTATTTATCATTTTTGCAAAAAAAGCAAAGGGGGTAGTACATCGTAATTTTTGGCCATAACTTCCATTATTTTTGGTCATAACTTGCTCAGTTTTCAAGATATCGACTTGATTTCTATTTTGTTGAATAGAGAAACATATTGGCTTTAATTAGAATTCTTTTTTCTGCGGATAGTGTGAAAAATTTTTTTTATCATTTTTGCGAAAAAAGCAATTTTTGGCCATAACTTCCATTATTTTTGGTCATAATTTGCTCAGTTTTCAAGATATCGACTTGATTTCTATTTTGTTGAATAGAGAAACATATTGGCTTTAATTAGAATTCTTTTTTCTGCGGATAGTGTGAAAAAAATTTTTTATCATTTTTGCAAAAAAAGCAAAGGGTAATTTTTGGCCATAACTTCCATTATTTTTGGTCATAACTTGCTCAGTTTTCAAGATATCGACTTGATTTCTATTTTGTTGAATAGAGAAAGATATTGGCTTTAATTAGAATTCTTTTTTCTGCGGATAGTGTGAAAATTTTTTTTTATCATTTTTGCAAAAAAAGCAATTTTTGGCCATAACTTCCATTAGTTTTGGTCATAATTTGCTCAGTTTTCAAGATATCGACTTGATTTCTATTTTGTTGAATAGAGAAACATATTGGCTTTAATTAGAATTCTTTTTTCTGCGGATAGTGTGAAAAATTTTTTTTATCATTTTTGCAAAAAAAGCAAAGGGGGTAGTACATGGTAATTTTTGGCCATAACTTCCATTATTTTTGGTCATAACTTGCTCAGTTTTCAAGATATCGACTTGATTTCTATTTTGTTGAATAGAGAAACATATTGGCTTTAATTAGAATTCTTTTTTCTGTGGATAGTGTGAAAAATTTTTTTTATCATTTTTGCAAAAAAAGCAAAGGGGGTAGTACATGGTAATTTTTGGCCATAACTTCCATTATTTTTGGTCATAATTTGCTCAGTTTTCAAGATATCGACTTGATTTCTATTTTGTTGAATAGAGAAACATATTGGCTTTAATTAGAATTCTTTTTTCTGCGGATAGTGTGAAAAAAATTTTTTTATCATTTTTGCAAAAAAAGCAAAGGGGGTAGTACATGGTAATTTTTGGCCATAACTTCCATTAGTTTTGGTCATAATTTGCTCAGTTTTCAAGATATCGACTTGATTTCTATTTTGTTGAATAGAGAAACATATTGGCTTTAATTAGAATTCTTTTTTCTGCGGATAGTGTGAAAAATTTTTTTTATCATTTTTGCAAAAAAAGCAAAGGGGGTAGGTAGTACATGGTAATTTTTGGCCATAACTTCCATTATTTTTGGTCATAACTTGCTCAGTTTTCAAGATATCGACTTGATTTCTATTTTGTTGAATAGAGAAACATATTGGCTTTAATTAAAATTCTTTTTTCTGCGGATAGTGTGAAAATTTTTTTTTATCATTTTTGCAAAAAAAGCAAAGGGGGTAGTCCATGGTAATTTTTGGCCATAACTTCCATTATTTTTGGTCATAACTTGCTCAGTTTTCAAGATATCGACTTGATTTCTATTTTGTTGAATAGAGAAACATATTGGCTTTAATTAGAATTCTTTTTTCTGCGGATAGTGTGAAAAAAATTTTTATCATTTTTGCAAAAAAAGCAAAGGGGGTAGTACATGGTAATTTTTGGCCATAACTTCCATTATTTTTGGTCATAACTTGCTCAGTTTTCAAGATATCGACTTGATTTCTATTTTGTTGAATAGAGAAACATATTGGCTTTAATTAGAATTCTTTTTTCTGCGGATAGTGTGAAAAATTTTTTTTATCATTTTTGCGAAAAAAGCAAAGGGGGTAGTACATGGTAATTTTTGGCCATAACTTGCATTATTTTTGGTCATAACTTGCTCAGTTTTCAAGATATCGACTTGATTTCTATTTTGTTGAATAGAGAAACATATTGGCTTTAATTAAAATTCTTTTTTCTGCGGATAGTGTGAAAATTTTTTTTTATCATTTTTGCAAAAAAAGCAAAGGGGGTAGTCCATGGTAATTTTTGGCCATAACTTCCATTATTTTTGGTCATAACTTGCTCAGTTTTCAAGATATCGACTTGATTTCTATTTTGTTGAATAGAGAAACATATTGGCTTTAATTAGAATTCTTTTTTCTGCGGATAGTGTGAAAAATTTTTTTTATCATTTTTGCGAAAAAAGCAAAGGGGGTAGTACATGGTAATTTTTGGCCATAACTTGCATTATTTTTGGTCATAACTTGCTCAGTTTTCAAGATATCGACTTGATTTCTATTTTGTTGAATAGAGAAACATATTGGCTTTAATTAGAATTCTTTTTTCTGCGGATAGTGTGAAAAATTTTTTTTATCATTTTTGCAAAAAAAGCAAAGGGGGTAGTACATGGTAATTTTTGGCCATAACTTCCATTATTTTTGGTCATAACTTGCTCAGTTTTCAAGATATCGACTTGATTTCTATTTTGTTGAATAGAGAAACATATTGGCTTTAATTAGAATTCTTTTTTCTGCGGATAGTGTGAAAAAAATTTTTATCATTTTTGCAAAAAAAGCAAAGGGGGTAGTACATGGTAATTTTTGGCCATAACTTCCATTATTTTTGGTCATAACTTGCTCAGTTTTCAAGATATCGACTTGATTTCTATTTTGTTGAATAGAGAAACATATTGGCTTTAATTAGAATTCTTTTTTCTGCGGATAGTGTGAAAAATTTTTTTTATCATTTTTGCGAAAAAAGCAAAGGGGGTAGTACATGGTAATTTTTGGCCATAACTTGCATTATTTTTGGTCATAACTTGCTCAGTTTTCAAGATATCGACTTGATTTCTATTTTGTTGAATAGAGAAACATATTGGCTTTAATTAAAATTCTTTTTTCTGCGGATAGTGTGAAAATTTTTTTTTATCATTTTTGCAAAAAAAGCAAAGGGGGTAGTCCATGGTAATTTTTGGCCATAACTTCCATTATTTTTGGTCATAACTTGCTCAGTTTTCAAGATATCGACTTGATTTCTATTTTGTTGAATAGAGAAACATATTGGCTTTAATTAGAATTCTTTTTTCTGCGGATAGTGTGAAAAATTTTTTTTATCATTTTTGCGAAAAAAGCAAAGGGGGTAGTACATGGTAATTTTTGGCCATAACTTGCATTATTTTTGGTCATAACTTGCTCAGTTTTCAAGATATCGACTTGATTTCTATTTTGTTGAATAGAGAAACATATTGGCTTTAATTAGAATTCTTTTTTCTGCGGATAGTGTGAAAAATTTTTTTTATCATTTTTGCAAAAAAAGCAAAGGGGGTAGTACATGGTAATTTTTGGCCATAACTTCCATTATTTTTGGTCATAACTTGCTCAGTTTTCAAGATATCGACTTGATTTCTATTTTGTTGAATAGAGAAACATATTGGCTTTAATTAGAATTCTTTTTTCTGCGGATAGTGTGAAAAAAATTTTTATCATTTTTGCAAAAAAAGCAAAGGGGGTAGTACATGGTAATTTTTGGCCATAACTTCCATTATTTTTGGTCATAACTTGCTCAGTTTTCAAGATATCGACTTGATTTCTATTTTGTTGAATAGAGAAACATATTGGCTTTAATTAGAATTCTTTTTTCTGCGGATAGTGTGAAAAATTTTTTTTATCATTTTTGCGAAAAAAGCAAAGGGGGTAGTACATGGTAATTTTTGGCCATAACTTGCATTATTTTTGGTCATAACTTGCTCAGTTTTCAAGATATCGACTTGATTTCTATTTTGTTGAATAGAGAAACATATTGGCTTTAATTAAAATTCTTTTTTCTGCGGATAGTGTGAAAATTTTTTTTTATCATTTTTGCGAAAAAAGCAAAGGGGGTAGTACATGGTAATTTTTGGCCATAACTTGCATTATTTTTGGTCATAACTTGCTCAGTTTTCAAGATATCGACTTGATTTCTATTTTGTTGAATAGAGAAACATATTGGCTTTAATTAGAATTCTTTTTTCTGCGGATAGTGTGAAAAATTTTTTTTATCATTTTTGCAAAAAAAGCAAAGGGGGTAGTACATGGTAATTTTTGGCCATAACTTCCATTATTTTTGGTCATAACTTGCTCAGTTTTCAAGATATCGACTTGATTTCTATTTTGTTGAATAGAGAAACATATTGGCTTTAATTAGAATTCTTTTTTCTGCGGATAGTGTGAAAAAATTTTTTATCATTTTTGCAAAAAAAGCAAAGGGGGTAGTACATGGTAATTTTTGGCCATAACTTCCATTATTTTTGGTCATAACTTGCTCAGTTTTCAAGATATCGACTTAATTTCTATTTTGTTGAATAGAGAAACATATTGGCTTTAATTAGAATTCTTTTTTCTGCGGATAGTGTGAAAAATTTTTTTTATCATTTTTGCGAAAAAAGCAAAGGGGGTAGTACATGGTAATTTTTGGCCATAACTTGCATTATTTTTGGTCATAACTTGCTCAGTTTTCAAGATATCGACTTGATTTCTATTTTGTTGAATAGAGAAACATATTGGCTTTAATTAGAATTCTTTTTTCTGCGGATAGTGTGAAAAAAATTTTTGATAATTTTTGCAAAAAAAGCAAAGGGGGTAGTACATGGTAATTTTTGGCCATAACTTCCATTATTTTTGGTATAACTTGCTCAGTTTTCAAGATATCGACTTGATTTCTATTTTGTTGAATAGAGAAACATATTGGCTTTAATTAGAATTCTTTTTTCTGCGGATAGTGTGAAAAATTTTTTTTATCATTTTTGCAAAAAAAGCAAAGGGTAATTTTTGGCCATAACTTCCATTATTTTTGGTCATAACTTGCTCAGTTTTCAAGATATCGACTTGATTTCTATTTTGTTGAATAGAGAAACATATTGGCTTTAATTAGAATTCTTTTTTCTGCGGATAGTGTGAAAAAAATTTTTGATAATTTTTGCAAAAAAAGCAAAGGGGGTAGTACATGGTAATTTTTGGCCATAACTTCCATTATTTTTGGTATAACTTGCTCAGTTTTCAAGATATCGACTTGATTTCTATTTTGTTGAATAGAGAAACATATTGGCTTTAATTAGAATTCTTTTTTCTGCGGATAGTGTGAAAAATTTTTTTTATCATTTTTGCAAAAAAAGCAAAGGGTAATTTTTGGCCATAACTTCCATTATTTTTGGTCATAACTTGCTCAGTTTTCAAGATATCGACTTGATTTCTATTTTGTTGAATAGAGAAACATATTGGCTTTAATTAGAATTCTTTTTTCTGCGGATAGTGTGAAAAAAATTTTTGATAATTTTTGCAAAAAAAGCAAAGGGGGTAGTACATGGTAATTTTTGGCCATAACTTCCATTATTTTTGGTATAACTTGCTCAGTTTTCAAGATATCGACTTGATTTCTATTTTGTTGAATAGAGAAACATATTGGCTTTAATTAGAATTCTTTTTTCTGCGGATAGTGTGAAAAAAAATGTTTATCATTTTTGCAAAAAAAGCAAAGGGGGTAGTACATCGTAATTTTTGGCCATAACTTCCATTATTTTTGGTCATAATTTGCTCAGTTTTCAAGATATCGACTTGATTTCTATTTTGTTGAATAGAGAAACATATTGGCTTTAATTAGAATTCTTTTTTCTGCGGATAGTGTGAAAAATTTTTTTTATCATTTTTGCGAAAAAAGCAAAGGGGGTAGTACATGGTAATTTTTGGCCATAACTTGCATTATTTTTGGTCATAACTTGCTCAGTTTTCAAGATATCGACTTGATTTCTATTTTGTTGAATAGAGAAACATATTGGCTTTAATTAGAATTCTTTTTTCTGCGGATAGTGTGAAAAAAATTTTTGATAATTTTTGCAAAAAAAGCAAAGGGGGTAGTACATGGTAATTTTTGGCCATAACTTCCATTATTTTTGGTATAACTTGCTCAGTTTTCAAGATATCGACTTGATTTCTATTTTGTTGAATAGAGAAACATATTGGCTTTAATTAGAATTCTTTTTTCTGCGGATAGTGTGAAAAATTTTTTTTATCATTTTTGCAAAAAAAGCAAAGGGGGTAGTCCATGGTAATTTTTGGCCATAACTTCCATTATTTTTGGTCATAACTTGCTCAGTTTTCAAGATATCGACTTGATTTCTATTTTGTTGAATAGAGAAACATATTGGCTTTAATTAGAATTCTTTTTTCTGCGGATAGTGTGAAAAAAATTTTTGATAATTTTTGCAAAAAAAGCAAAGGGGGTAGTACATGGTAATTTTTGGCCATAACTTCCATTATTTTTGGTATAACTTGCTCAGTTTTCAAGATATCGACTTGATTTCTATTTTGTTGAATAGAGAAACATATTGGCTTTAATTAGAATTCTTTTTTCTGCGGATAGTGTGAAAAATTTTTTTTATCATTTTTGCAAAAAAAGCAAAGGGGGTAGTACATGGTAATTTTTGGCCATAACTTCCATTATTTTTGGTCATAACTTGCTCAGTTTTCAAGATATCGACTTGATTTCTATTTTGTTGAATAGAGAAACATATTGGCTTTAATTAGAATTCTTTTTTCTGCGGATAGTGTGAAAAAAAATGTTTATCATTTTTGCAAAAAAAGCAAAGGGGGTAGTACATCGTAATTTTTGGCCATAACTTCCATTATTTTTGGTCATAATTTGCTCAGTTTTCAAGATATCGACTTGATTTCTATTTTGTTGAATAGAGAAACATATTGGCTTTAATTAGAATTCTTTTTTCTGCGGATAGTGTGAAAAAATTTTTTTATCATTTTTGCAACAAAAGCAAAGGGGGTAGTACATGGTAATTTTTGGCCAGAACTTTCATTATTTTTGGTCATAACTTGCTCAGTTTTCAAGATATCGACTTGATTTCTATTTTGTTGAATAGAGAAACATATTGGCTTTAATTAGAATTCTTTTTTCTGCGGATAGTGTGAAAAATTTTTTTTATCATTTTTGCAAAAAAAGCAAAGGGTAATTTTTGGCCATAACTTCCATTATTTTTGGTCATAACTTGCTCAGTTTTCAAGATATCGACTTGATTTCTATTTTGTTGAATAGAGAAACATATTGGCTTTAATTAGAATTCTTTTTTCTGCGGATAGTGTGAAAATTTTTTTTTTATCATTTTTGCAAAAAAAGCAATTTTTGGCCATAACTTCCATTAGTTTTGGTCATAATTTGCTCAGTTTTCAAGATATCGACTTGATTTCTATTTTGTTGAATAGAGAAACATATTGGCTTTAATTAGAATTCTTTTTTCTGCGGATAGTGTGAAAATTTTTTTTTATCATTTTTGCAAAAAAAGCAATTTTTGGCCATAACTTCCATTAGTTTTGGTCATAATTTGCTCAGTTTTCAAGATATCGACTTGATTTTTATTTTGTTGAATAGAGAAACATATTGGCTTTAATTAGAATTCTTTTTTCTGTGGATAGTGTGAACAAATTTTTTTATCATTTTTGCAAAAAAAGCAAAGGGGGTAGTACATGGTAATTTTTGGCCAGAACTTCCATTATTTTTGGTCATAACTTGCTCAGTTTTCAAGATATCGACTTGATTTCTATTTTGTTGAATAGAGAAACATATTGGCTTTAATTAGAATTCTTTTTTCTGTGGATAGTGTGAACAAATTTTTTTATCATTTTTGCAAAAAAAGCAAAGGGGGTAGTACATGGTAATTTTTGGCCATAACTTCCATTATTTTTGGTCATAATTTGCTCAGTTTTCAAGATATCGACTTGATTTCTATTTTGTTGAATAGAGAAACATATTGGCTTTAATTAGAATTCTTTTTTCTGCGGATAGTGTGAAAATTTTTTTTATCATTTTTGCAAAAAAAGCAATTTTTGGCCATAACTTCCATTAGTTTTGGTCATAATTTGCTCAGTTTTCAAGATATCGACTTGATTTCTATTTTGTTGAATAGAGAAACATATTGGCTTTAATTAGAATTCTTTTTTCTGCGGATAGTGTGAAAATTTTTTTTATCATTTTTGCAAAAAAAGCAAAGGGGGTAGTACATGGTAATTTTTGGCCATAACTTCCATTATTTTTGGTCATAACTTGCTCAGTTTTCAAGATATCGACTTGATTTCTATTTTGTTGAATAGAGAATCATATTGGCTTTAATTAGAATTCTTTTTTCTGCGGATAGTGTGAAAAATTTTTTTATCATTTTTGCAAAAAAAGCAAAGGGGGTAGTACATGGTAATTTTTGGCCATAACTTCCATTATTTTTGGTCATAACTTGCTCAGTTTTCAAGATATCGACTTGATTCCTATTTTGTTGAATAGAGAAACATATTGGCTTTAATTAGAATTCTTTTTTCTGCGGATAGTATGAAAAATTTTTTTTTCATTTTTGCAAAAAATGCAAAGGGGGTAGTACATGGTAATTTTTGGCCATAACTTCCATTATTTTTGGTCATAACTTGCTCAGTTTTCAAGATATCGACTTGATTTCTATTTTGTTGAATAGAGAATCATATTGGCTTTAATTAGAATTCTTTTTTCTGCGGATAGTGTGAAAAAAATTTTTTATCATTTTTGCAAAAAAAGCAAAGGGGGTAGTACATGGTAATTTTTGGCCATAACTTCCATTATTTTTGGTCATAACTTGCTCAGTTTTCAAGATATCGACTTGATTTCTATTTTGTTGAATAGAGAAACATATTGGCTTTAATTAGAATTCTTTTTTCTGCGGATAGTGTGAAAAAATTTTGTTTATCATTTTTGTAAAAAAAAGCAAAGGGTACATGGTAATTTTTGGCCATAACTTCCATTATTTTTTGTCATAACTTGCTCAGTTTTCAAGATATCGACTTGATTTCTATTTTGTTGAATAGAGAATCATATTGGCTTTAATTAGAATTCTTTTTTCTGCGGATAGTGTGAAAAATTTTTTTTATCATTTTTGCAAAAAAAGCAAAGGGGGTAGTACATGGTAATTTTTGGCCATAACTTCCATTATTTTTTGTCATAACTTGCTCAGTTTTCAAGATATCGACTTGATTTCTATTTTGTTGAATAGAGAATCATATTGGCTTTAATTAGAATTCTTTTTTCTGCGGATAGTGTGAAAAATTTTTTTTATCATTTTTGCAAAAAAAGCAAAGGGGGTAGCACATGGTAATTTTTTGCCATAACTTCCATTATTTTTGGTCATAACTTGCTCAGTTTTCGAGATATCGACTTGATTTCTATTTTGTTGAATAGAGAATCATATTGGCTTTAATTAGAATTCTTTTTTCTGCGGATAGTGTGAAAATTTTTTTTTATCATTTTTGCAAAAAAAGCAAAGGGGGTAGTACATGGTAATTTTTGGCCATAACTTCCATTATTTTTGGTCAAACCTTGCTCAGTTTTCAAGATATCGACTTGATTTCTATTTTGTTGAATAGAGAATCATATTGGCTTTAATTAGAATTCTTTTTTCTGCGGATAGTGTGAAAAAATTTTTTTATCATTTTTGCAAAAAAAGCAAAGGGGGTAGTACATGGTAATTTTTGGCCATAACTTCCATTATTTTTGGTCATAACTTGCTCAGTTTTCAAGATATCGACTTGATTTCTATTTTGTTGAATAGAGAATCATATTGGCTTTAATTAGAATTCTTTTTTCTGCGGATAGTGTGAAAAAAATTTTTTATCATTTTTGCAAAAAAAGCAAAGGGGGTAGTACATGGTAATTTTTGGCCATAACTTCCATTATTTTTGGTCATAACTTGCTCAGTTTTCAAGATATCGACTTGATTCCTATTTTGTTGAATAGAGAAACATATTGGCTTTAATTAGAATTCTTTTTTCTGCGGATAGTGTGAAAATTTTTTTTTTCATTTTTGCAAAAAAAGCAAAGGGGGTAGTACATGGTAATTTTTGGCCATAACTTCCATTATTTTTGGTCATAACTTGCTCAGTTTTCAAGATATCGACTTGATTTCTATTTTGTTGAATAGAGAATCATATTGGCTTTAATTAGAATTCTTTTTTCTGCGGATAGTGTGAAAAATTTTTTTATCATTTTTGCAAAAAAAGCAAAGGGGGTAGTACATGGTAATTTTTGGCCATAACTTCCATTATTTTTGGTCATAACTTGCTCAGTTTTCAAGATATCGACTTGATTCCTATTTTGTTGAATAGAGAAACATATTGGCTTTAATTAGAATTCTTTTTTCTGCGGATAGTGTGAAAAAATTTTTTTTCTTTTTTGCAAACAAAGCAAAGGGGGTAGTACATGGTAATTTTTGGCCATAACTTCCATTATTTTTGGTCATAACTTGCTCAGTTTTCAAGATATCGACTTGATTTCTATTTTGTTGAATAGAGAATCATATTGGCTTTAATTAGAATTCTTTTTTCTGCGGATAGTGTGAAAAAATTTTTTTATCATTTTTGCAAAAAAAAAGCAAAGGGGGTAGTACATGGTAATTTTTGGCCATAACTTCCATTATTTTTGGTCATAACTTGCTCAGTTTTCAAGATATCGACTTGATTTCTATTTTGTTGAATAGGGAAACAGATTGGCTTTAATTAGAATTCTTTTTTCTGCGGATAGTGTGAAAATTTTTTTTTTCATTTTTGCAAAAAAAGCAAAGGGGGTAGTACATGGTAATTTTTGGCCATAACTTCCATTATTTTTGGTCATAACTTGCTCAGTTTCAAGATATCGACTTGATTTCTATTTTGTTGAATAGAGAATCATATTGGCTTTAATTAGAATTCTTTTTTCTGCGGATAGTGTGAAAAATTTTTTTATCATTTTTGCAAAAAAAGCAAAGGGGGTAGTACATGGTAATTTTTGGCCATAACTTCCATTATTTTTGGTCATAACTTGCTCAGTTTTCAAGATATCGACTTGATTTCTATTTTGTTGAATAGAGAATCATATTGGCTTTAATTAGAATTCTTTTTTCTGCGGATAGTGTGAAAAAATTTTTTTATCATTTTTGCAAAAAAAGCAAAGGGGGTAGTACATGGTAATTTTTGGCCATAACTTCCATTATTTTTGGTCATAACTTGCTCAGTTTTCAAGATATCGACTTGATTTCTATTTTGTTGAATAGAGAATCATATTGGCTTTAATTAGAATTCTTTTTTCTGCGGATAGTGTGAAAAAATTTTTTTATCATTTTTGCAAAAAAAGCAAAGGGGGTAATACATGGTAATTTTTGGCCATAACTTCCATTATTTTTGGTCATAGCTTGCTCAGTTTTCAAGATATCGACTTGATTTCTATTTTGTTGAATATTATTTTTGGTCATAACTTGCTCAGTTTTCAAGATATCGACTTGATTTCTATTTTGTTGAATAGAGAAACATATTGGCTTTAATTAGAATTCTTTTTTCTGCGGATAGTGTGAAAGAAATTTTTTATCATTTTTGCAAAAAAAGCAAAGGGGGTAGTACATGGTAATTTTTGGCCATAACTTCCATTATTTTTGGTCATAGCTTGCTCAGTTTTCAAGATATCGACTTGATTTCTATTTTGTTGAATATTATTTTTGGTCATAACTTGCTCAGTTTTCAAGATATCGACTTGATTTCTATTTTGTTGAATAGAGAAACATATTGGCTTTAATTAGAATTCTTTTTTCTGCGGATAGTGTGAAAAATTTTTTTTATCATTTTTGCAAAAAAAGCAAAGGGGGTAGTACATGGTAATTTTTGGCCATAACTTCCATTATTTTTGGTCATAACTTGCTCAGTTTTCAAGATATCGACTTGATTTCTATTTTGTTGAATAGAGAAACATATTGGCTTTAATTAGAATTCTTTTTTCTGCGGATAGTGTGAAAAAAAATGTTTATCATTTTTGCAAAAAAAGCAAAGGGGGTAGTACATGGTAATTTTTGGCCATAACTTCCATTATTTTTGGTCATAACTTGGTCAGTTTTCAAGATATCGACTTGATTTCTATTTTGTTGAATAGAGAAACATATTGGCTTTAATTAGAATTCTTTTTTCTGCGGATAGTGTGAAAAATTTTTTTTATCATTTTTGCAAAAAAAGCAAAGGGGGTAGTACATGGTAATTTTTGGCCATAACTTCCATTATTTTTGGTCATAACTTGCTCAGTTTTCAAGATATCGACTTGATTTCTATTTTGTTGAATAGAGAAACATATTGGCTTTAATTAGAATTCTTTTTTCTGCGGATAGTGTGAAAAAATTTTTTTATCATTTTTGCAAAAAAAGCAAAGGGGGTAGTACATGGTAATTTTTGGCCATAACTTCCATTATTTTTGGTCATAACTTGCTCAGTTTTCAAGATATCGACTTGATTTCTATTTTGTTGAATAGAGAAACATATTGGCTTTAATTAGAATTCTTTTTTCTGCGGATAGTGTGAAAAAAATTTTTTATCATTTTTGCAAAAAAAGCAAAGGGGGTAGTACATGGTAATTTTTGGCCATAACTTCCATTATTCTTGGTCATAACTTGCTCAGTTTTCAAGATATCGACTTGATTTCTATTTTGTTGAATAGAGAAACATATTGGCTTTAATTAGAATTCTTTTTTCTGCGGATAGTGTGAAAAAAATTTTTTATCATTTTTGCAAAAAAAGCAAAGGGGGTAATTTTTGGCCATAACTTCCATTATTTTTGGTCATAACTTGCTCAGTTTTCAAGATATCGACTTGATTTCTATTTTGTTGAATAGAGAAACATATTGGCTTTAATTAGAATTCTTTTTTCTGCGGATAGTGTGAAAAAAAATGTTTATCATTTTTGCAAAAAAAGCAAAGGGGGTAGTACATGGTAATTTTTGGCCATAACTTCCATTATTTTTGGTCATAACTTGCTCAGTTTTCAAGATATCGACTTGATTTCTATTTTGTTGAATAGAGAAACATATTGGCTTTAATTAGAATTCTTTTTTCTGCGGATAGTGTGAAAAAAAATGTTTATCATTTTTGCAAAAAAAGCAAAGGGGGTAGTACATGGTAATTTTTGGCCATAACTTCCATTATTTTTGGTCATAACTTGCTCAGTTTTCAAGATATCGACTTGATTTCTATTTTGTTGAATAGAGAAACATATTGGCTTTAATTAGAATTCTTTTTTCTGCGGATAGTGTGAAAAAATTTTTTTATCATTTTTGCAAAAAAAGCAAAGGGGGTAGTACATGGTAATTTTTGGCCATAACTTCCATTATTTTTGGTCATAACTTGCTCAGTTTTCAAGATATCGACTTGATTTCTATTTTGTTGAATAGAGAAACATATTGGCTTTAATTAGAATTCTTTTTTCTGCGGATAGTGTGAAAAATTTTTTTTATCATTTTTGCAAAAAAAGCAAAGGGGGTAGTACATGGTAATTTTTGGCCATAACTTCCATTATTTTTGGTCATAACTTGCTCAGTTTTCAAGATATCGACTTGATTTCTATTTTGTTGAATAGAGAAACATATTGGCTTTAATTAGAATTCTTTTTTCTGCGGATAGTGTGAAAAATTTTTTTTATCATTTTTGCAAAAAAAGCAAAGGGGGTAGTACATGGTAATTTTTGGCCATAACTTCCTTTATTTTTGGTCATAACTTGCTCAGTTTTCAAGATATCGACTTGATTTCTATTTTGTTGAATAGAGAAACATATTGGCTTTAATTAGAATTCTTTTTTCTGCGGATAGTGTGAAAAAAAATTTTTATCATTTTTGCAAAAAAAGCAAAGGGGGTAGTACATGGTAATTTTTGGCCATAACTTCCATTATTTTTGGTCATAACTTGCTCAGTTTTCAAGATATCGACTTGATTTCTATTTTGTTGAATAGAGAATCATATTGGCTTTAATTAGAATTCTTTTTTCTGCGGATAGTGTGAAAATTTTTTTTTATCATTTTTGCAAAAAAAGCAAAGGGGGTAGCACATGGTAATTTTTTGCCATAACTTCCATTATTTTTGGTCATAACTTGCTCAGTTTTCGAGATATCGACTTGATTTCTATTTTGTTGAATAGAGAATCATATTGGCTTTAATTAGAATTCTTTTTTCTGCGGATAGTGTGAAAATTTTTTTTTATCATTTTTGCAAAAAAAGCAAAGGGGGTAGTACATGGTAATTTTTGGCCATAACTTCCATTATTTTTGGTCATAACTTGCTCAGTTTTCAAGATATCGACTTGATTTCTATTTTGTTGAATAGAGAAACATATTGGCTTTAATTAGAATTCTTTTTTCTGCGGATAGTGTGAAAAAAAATGTTTATCATTTTTGCAAAAAAAGCAAAGGGGGTAGTACATGGTAATTTTTGGCCATAACTTCCATTATTTTTGGTCATAACTTGCTCAGTTTTCAAGATATCGACTTGATTTCTATTTTGTTGAATAGAGAAACATATTGGCTTTAATTAGAATTCTTTTTTCTGCGGATAGTGTGAAAAAATTTTTTTATCATTTTTGCAAAAAAAGCAAAGGGGGTAGTACATGGTAATTTTTGGCCATAACTTCCATTATTTTTGGTCATAACTTGCTCAGTTTTCAAGATATCGACTTGATTTCTATTTTGTTGAATAGAGAAACATATTGGCTTTAATTAGAATTCTTTTTTCTGCGGATAGTGTGAAAAATTTTTTTTATCATTTTTGCAAAAAAAGCAAAGGGGGTAGTACATGGTAATTTTTGGCCATAACTTCCATTATTTTTGGTCATAACTTGCTCAGTTTTCAAGATATCGACTTAATTTCTATTTTGTTGAATAGAGAAACATATTGGCTTTAATTAGAATTCTTTTTTCTGCGGATAGTGTGAAAAAAAATTTTTATCATTTTTGCAAAAAAAGCAAAGGGGGTAGTACATGGTAATTTTTGGCCATAACTTCCATTATTTTTGGTCATAACTTGCTCAGTTTTCAAGATATCGACTTGATTTCTATTTTGTTGAATAGAGAATCATATTGGCTTTAATTAGAATTCTTTTTTCTGCGGATAGTGTGAAAATTTTTTTTTATCATTTTTGCAAAAAAAGCAAAGGGGGTAGCACATGGTAATTTTTTGCCATAACTTCCATTATTTTTGGTCATAACTTGCTCAGTTTTCGAGATATCGACTTGATTTCTATTTTGTTGAATAGAGAATCATATTGGCTTTAATTAGAATTCTTTTTTCTGCGGATAGTGTGAAAATTTTTTTTTATCATTTTTGCAAAAAAAGCAAAGGGGGTAGTACATGGTAATTTTTGGCCATAACTTCCATTATTTTTGGTCAAACCTTGCTCAGTTTTCAAGATATCGACTTGATTTCTATTTTGTTGAATAGAGAATCATATTGGCTTTAATTAGAATTCTTTTTTCTGCGGATAGTGTGAAAAAATTTTTTTATCATTTTTGCAAAAAAAGCAAAGGGGGTAGTACATGGTAATTTTTGGCCATAACTTCCATTATTTTTGGTCATAACTTGCTCAGTTTTCAAGATATCGACTTGATTTCTATTTTGTTGAATAGAGAATCATATTGGCTTTAATTAGAATTCTTTTTTCTGCGGATAGTGTGAAAAAAATTTTTTATCATTTTTGCAAAAAAAGCAAAGGGGGTAGTACATGGTAATTTTTGGCCATAACTTCCATTATTTTTGGTCATAACTTGCTCAGTTTTCAAGATATCGACTTGATTCCTATTTTGTTGAATAGAGAAACATATTGGCTTTAATTAGAATTCTTTTTTCTGCGGATAGTGTGAAAATTTTTTTTTTCATTTTTGCAAAAAAAGCAAAGGGGGTAGTACATGGTAATTTTTGGCCATAACTTCCATTATTTTTGGTCATAACTTGCTCAGTTTTCAAGATATCGACTTGATTTCTATTTTGTTGAATAGAGAATCATATTGGCTTTAATTAGAATTCTTTTTTCTGCGGATAGTGTGAAAAATTTTTTTATCATTTTTGCAAAAAAAGCAAAGGGGGTAGTACATGGTAATTTTTGGCCATAACTTCCATTATTTTTGGTCATAACTTGCTCAGTTTTCAAGATATCGACTTGATTCCTATTTTGTTGAATAGAGAAACATATTGGCTTTAATTAGAATTCTTTTTTCTGCGGATAGTGTGAAAAAATTTTTTTTCTTTTTTGCAAACAAAGCAAAGGGGGTAGTACATGGTAATTTTTGGCCATAACTTCCATTATTTTTGGTCATAACTTGCTCAGTTTTCAAGATATCGACTTGATTTCTATTTTGTTGAATAGAGAATCATATTGGCTTTAATTAGAATTCTTTTTTCTGCGGATAGTGTGAAAAAATTTTTTTATCATTTTTGCAAAAAAAAAGCAAAGGGGGTAGTACATGGTAATTTTTGGCCATAACTTCCATTATTTTTGGTCATAACTTGCTCAGTTTTCAAGATATCGACTTGATTTCTATTTTGTTGAATAGGGAAACAGATTGGCTTTAATTAGAATTCTTTTTTCTGCGGATAGTGTGAAAATTTTTTTTTATCATTTTTGCAAAAAAAGCAAAGGGGGTAGTACATGGTAATTTTTGGCCATAACTTCCATTATTTTTGGTCATAACTTGCTAAGTTTCAAGATATCGACTTGATTTCTATTTTGTTGAATAGAGAATCATATTGGCTTTAATTAGAATTCTTTTTTCTGCGGATAGTGTGAAAAAATTTTTTATCATTTTTGCAAAAAAAGCAAAGGGGGTAGTACATGGTAATTTTTGGCCATAACTTCCATTATTTTTGGTCATAACTTGCTCAGTTTTCAAGATATCGACTTGATTTCTATTTTGTTGAATAGAGAATCATATTGGCTTTAATTAGAATTCTTTTTTCTGCGGATAGTGTGAAAAAATTTTTTTATCATTTTTGCAAAAAAAGCAAAGGGGGTAGTACATGGTAATTTTTGGCCATAACTTCCATTATTTTTGGTCATAACTTGCTCAGTTTTCAAGATATCGACTTGATTTCTATTTTGTTGAATAGAGAATCATATTGGCTTTAATTAGAATTCTTTTTTCTGCGGATAGTGTGAAAAAATTTTTTTATCATTTTTGCAAAAAAAGCAAAGGGGGTAATACATGGTAATTTTTGGCCATAACTTCCATTATTTTTGGTCATAGCTTGCTCAGTTTTCAAGATATCGACTTGATTTCTATTTTGTTGAATATTATTTTTGGTCATAACTTGCTCAGTTTTCAAGATATCGACTTGATTTCTATTTTGTTGAATAGAGAAACATATTGGCTTTAATTAGAATTCTTTTTTCTGCGGATAGTGTGAAAGAAATTTTTTATCATTTTTGCAAAAAAAGCAAAGGGGGTAGTACATGGTAATTTTTGGCCATAACTTCCATTATTTTTGGTCATAGCTTGCTCAGTTTTCAAGATATCGACTTGATTTCTATTTTGTTGAATATTATTTTTGGTCATAACTTGCTCAGTTTTCAAGATATCGACTTGATTTCTATTTTGTTGAATAGAGAAACATATTGGCTTTAATTAGAATTCTTTTTTCTGCGGATAGTGTGAAAAATTTTTTTTATCATTTTTGCAAAAAAAGCAAAGGGGGTAGTACATGGTAATTTTTGGCCATAACTTCCATTATTTTTGGTCATAACTTGCTCAGTTTTCAAGATATCGACTTGATTTCTATTTTGTTGAATAGAGAAACATATTGGCTTTAATTAGAATTCTTTTTTCTGCGGATAGTGTGAAAAAAAATGTTTATCATTTTTGCAAAAAAAGCAAAGGGGGTAGTACATGGTAATTTTTGGCCATAACTTCCATTATTTTTGGTCATAACTTGGTCAGTTTTCAAGATATCGACTTGATTTCTATTTTGTTGAATAGAGAAACATATTGGCTTTAATTAGAATTCTTTTTTCTGCGGATAGTGTGAAAAATTTTTTTTATCATTTTTGCAAAAAAAGCAAAGGGGGTAGTACATGGTAATTTTTGGCCATAACTTCCATTATTTTTGGTCATAACTTGCTCAGTTTTCAAGATATCGACTTGATTTCTATTTTGTTGAATAGAGAAACATATTGGCTTTAATTAGAATTCTTTTTTCTGCGGATAGTGTGAAAAAATTTTTTTATCATTTTTGCAAAAAAAGCAAAGGGGGTAGTACATGGTAATTTTTGGCCATAACTTCCATTATTTTTGGTCATAACTTGCTCAGTTTTCAAGATATCGACTTGATTTCTATTTTGTTGAATAGAGAAACATATTGGCTTTAATTAGAATTCTTTTTTCTGCGGATAGTGTGAAAAAAATTTTTTATCATTTTTGCAAAAAAAGCAAAGGGGGTAGTACATGGTAATTTTTGGCCATAACTTCCATTATTCTTGGTCATAACTTGCTCAGTTTTCAAGATATCGACTTGATTTCTATTTTGTTGAATAGAGAAACATATTGGCTTTAATTAGAATTCTTTTTTCTGCGGATAGTGTGAAAAAAATTTTTTATCATTTTTGCAAAAAAAGCAAAGGGGGTAATTTTTGGCCATAACTTCCATTATTTTTGGTCATAACTTGCTCAGTTTTCAAGATATCGACTTGATTTCTATTTTGTTGAATAGAGAAACATATTGGCTTTAATTAGAATTCTTTTTTCTGCGGATAGTGTGAAAAAAAATGTTTATCATTTTTGCAAAAAAAGCAAAGGGGGTAGTACATGGTAATTTTTGGCCATAACTTCCATTATTTTTGGTCATAACTTGCTCAGTTTTCAAGATATCGACTTGATTTCTATTTTGTTGAATAGAGAAACATATTGGCTTTAATTAGAATTCTTTTTTCTGCGGATAGTGTGAAAAAAAATGTTTATCATTTTTGCAAAAAAAGCAAAGGGGGTAGTACATGGTAATTTTTGGCCATAACTTCCATTATTTTTGGTCATAACTTGCTCAGTTTTCAAGATATCGACTTGATTTCTATTTTGTTGAATAGAGAAACATATTGGCTTTAATTAGAATTCTTTTTTCTGCGGATAGTGTGAAAAAATTTTTTTATCATTTTTGCAAAAAAAGCAAAGGGGGTAGTACATGGTAATTTTTGGCCATAACTTCCATTATTTTTGGTCATAACTTGCTCAGTTTTCAAGATATCGACTTGATTTCTATTTTGTTGAATAGAGAAACATATTGGCTTTAATTAGAATTCTTTTTTCTGCGGATAGTGTGAAAAATTTTTTTTATCATTTTTGCAAAAAAAGCAAAGGGGGTAGTACATGGTAATTTTTGGCCATAACTTCCATTATTTTTGGTCATAACTTGCTCAGTTTTCAAGATATCGACTTAATTTCTATTTTGTTGAATAGAGAAACATATTGGCTTTAATTAGAATTCTTTTTTCTGCGGATAGTGTGAAAAAAATTTTTATCATTTTTGCAAAAAAAGCAAAGGGGGTAGTACATGGTAATTTTTGGCCATAACTTCCATTATTTTTGGTCATAACTTGCTCAGTTTTCAAGATATCGACTTGATTTCTATTTTGTTGAATAGAGAAACATATTGGCTTTAATTAGAATTCTTTTTTCTGCGGATAGTGTGAAAAAATTTTTTTATCATTTTTGAAAAAAAAGCAAAGGGGGTAGTACATGGTAATTTTTGGCCATAACTTCCATTATTTTTGGTCATAACTTGCTCAGTTTTCAAGATATCGACTTGATTTCTATTTTGTTGAATAGAGAAACATATTGGCTTTAATTAGAATTCTTTTTTCTGCGGATAGTGTGAAAAATTTTTTTTATCATTTTTGCAAAAAAAGCAAAGGGGGTAATTTTTGGCCATAACTTCCATTATTTTTGGTCATAACTTGCTCAGTTTTCAAGATATCGACTTGATTTCTATTTTGTTGAATAGAGAAACATATTGGCTTTAATTAGAATTCTTTTTTCTGCGGATAGTGTGAAAAAAAATGTTTATCATTTTTGCAAAAAAAGCAAAGGGGGTAGTACATGGTAATTTTTGGCCATAACTTCCATTATTTTTGGTCATAACTTGCTCAGTTTTCAAGATATCGACTTGATTTCTATTTTGTTGAATAGAGAAACATATTGGCTTTAATTAGAATTCTTTTTTCTGCGGATAGTGTGAAAAAAAATGTTTATCATTTTTGCAAAAAAAGCAAAGGGGGTAGTACATGGTAATTTTTGGCCATAACTTCCATTATTTTTGGTCATAACTTGCTCAGTTTTCAAGATATCGACTTGATTTCTATTTTGTTGAATAGAGAAACATATTGGCTTTAATTAGAATTCTTTTTTCTGCGGATAGTGTGAAAAAATTTTTTTATCATTTTTGCAAAAAAAGCAAAGGGGGTAGTACATGGTAATTTTTGGCCATAACTTCCATTATTTTTGGTCATAACTTGCTCAGTTTTCAAGATATCGACTTGATTTCTATTTTGTTGAATAGAGAAACATATTGGCTTTAATTAGAATTCTTTTTTCTGCGGATAGTGTGAAAAAAAATTTTTATCATTTTTGCAAAAAAAGCAAAGGGGGTAGTACATGGTAATTTTTGGCCATAACTTCCATTATTTTTGGTCATAACTTGCTCAGTTTTCAAGATATCGACTTGATTTCTATTTTGTTGAATAGAGAAACATATTGGCTTTAATTAGAATTCTTTTTTCTGCGGATAGTGTGAAAAAATTTTTTTATCATTTTTGCAAAAAAAGCAAAGGGGGTAGTACATGGTAATTTTTGGCCATAACTTCCATTATTTTTGGTCATAACTTGCTCAGTTTTCAAGATATCGACTTGATTTCTATTTTGTTGAATAGAGAAACATATTGGCTTTAATTAGAATCTTTTTTTCTGCGGATAGTGTAAAAAATTTTTTTTATAATTTTTGCAAAAAAAACAAAGGGGGTAGTACATGGTAATTTTTGGCCATAACTTCCATTATTTTTGGTTATAACTTGCTCAGTTTTCAAGATATCGACTTGATTTCTATTTTGTTGAATAGAGAAACATATTGGCTTTAATTAGAATTCTTTTTTCTGCGGATAGTGTGAAAAAAAATTTTTATCATTTTTGCAAAAAAAGCAAAGGGGGTAATTTTTGGCCATAACTTCCTTTATTTTTGGTCATAACTTGCTCAGTTTTCAAGATATCGACTTGATTTCTATTTTGTTGAATAGAGAAACATATTGGCTTTAATTAGAATTTTTTTTTCTGCGGATAGTGTAAAAAATTTTTTTTATAATTTTTGCAAAAAAAACAAAGGGGGTAGTACATGGTAATTTTTGGCCATAACTTCCATTATTTTTGGTTATAACTTGCTCAGTTTTCAAGATATCGACTTGATTTCTATTTTGTTGAATAGAGAAACATATTGGCTTTAATTAGAATTCTTTTTTCTGCGGATAGTGTGAAAAAAAATTTTTATCATTTTTGCAAAAAAAGCAAAGGGGGTAGTACATGGTAATTTTTGGCCATAACTTCCTTTATTTTTGGTCATAACTTGCTCAATTTTCAAGATATCGACTTGATTTCTATTTTGTTGAATAGAGAAACATATTGGCTTTAATTAGAATTCTTTTTTCTGCGGATAGTGTGAAAAAATTTTTTTATCATTTTTGCAAAAAAAAGCAAAGGGGGTAGTCCATGGTAATTTTTGGCCATAACTTCCATTATTTTTGGTCATAACTTGCTCAGTTTTCAAGATATCGACTTGATTTCTATTTTGTTGAATAGAGAAACATATTGGCTTTAATTAGAATTCTTTTTTCTGCGGATAGTGTGAAAAAAAATTTTTATCATTTTTGCAAAAAAAGCAAAGGGGGTAATTTTTGGCCATAACTTCCATTATTTTTGGTCATAACTTGCTCAGTTTTCAAGATATCGACTTGATTTCTATTTTGTTGAATAGAGAAACATATTGGCTTTAATTAGAATTCTTTTTTCTGCGGATAGTGTGAAAAATTTTTTTTATCATTTTTGCAAAAAAAAGCAAAGGGGGTAGTCCATGGTAATTTTTGGCCATAACTTCCATTATTTTTGGTTATAACTTGCTCAGTTTTCAAGATATCGACTTGATTTCTATTTTGTTGAATAGAGAAACATATTGGCTTTAATTAGAATTCTTTTTTCTGCGGATAGTGTGAAAAAAAATTTTTATCATTTTTGCAAAAAAAGCAAAGGGGGTAATTTTTGGCCATAACTTCCATTATTTTTGGTCATAACTTGCTCAGTTTTCAAGATATCGACTTGATTTCTATTTTGTTGTATAGAGAAACATATTGGCTTTAATTAGAATTCTTTTTTCTGCGGATAGTGTGAAAAATTTTTTTTATCATTTTTGCAAAAAAAACAAAGGGGGTAGTACATGGTAATTTTTGGCCATAACTTCCATTATTTTTGGTCATAACTTGCTCAGTTTTCAAGATATCGACTTGATTTCTATTTTGTTGAATAGAGAAACATATTGGCTTTAATTAGAATTCTTTTTTCTGCGGATAGTGTGAAAAAAAATTTTTATCATTTTTGCAAAAAAAGCAAAGGGGGTAGTACATGGTAATTTTTGGCCATAACTTCCATTATTCTTGGTCATAACTTGCTCAGTTTTCAAGATATCGACTTGATTTCTATTTTGTTGAATAGAGAAACATATTGGCTTTAATTAGAATTCTTTTTTCTGCGGATAGTGTGAAAAAATTTTTTTATCATTTTTGCAAAAAAAGCAAAGGGGGTAATTTTTGGCCATAACTTCCATTATTTTTGGTCATAACTTGCTCAGTTTTCAAGATATCGACTTGATTTCTATTTTGTTGAATAGAGAAACATATTGGCTTTAATTAGAATTCTTTTTTCTGCGGATAGTGTGAAAAAATTTTTTTATCATTTTTGCAAAAAAAAGCAAAGGGGGTAGTCCATGGTAATTTTTGGCCATAACTTCCATTATTTTTGGTCATAACTTGCTCAGTTTTCAAGATATCGACTTGATTTCTATTTTGTTGAATAGAGAAACATATTGGCTTTAATTAGAATTCTTTTTTCTGCGGATAGTGTGAAAAAATTTTTTTATCATTTTTGCAAAAAAAAGCAAAGGGGGTAGTCCATGGTAATTTTTGGCCATAACTTCCATTATTTTTGGTCATAACTTGCTCAGTTTTCAAGATATCGACTTGATTTCTATTTTGTTGAATAGAGAAACATATTGGCTTTAATTAGAATTCTTTTTTCTGCGGATAGTGTGAAAAATTTTTTTTATCATTTTTGCAAAAAAAAGCAAAGGGGGTAGTCCATGGTAATTTTTGGCCATAACTTCCTTTATTTTTGGTCATAACTTGCTCAGTTTTCAAGATATCGACTTGATTTCTATTTTGTTGAATAGAGAAACATATTGGCTTTAATTAGAATTCTTTTTTCTGCGGATAGTGTGAAAAAATTTTTTTATCATTTTTGCAAAAAAAAGCAAAGGGGGTAGTCCATGGTAATTTTTGGCCATAACTTCCATTATTTTTGGTCATAACTTGCTCAGTTTTCAAGATATCGACTTGATTTCTATTTTGTTGAATAGAGAAACATATTGGCTTTAATTAGAATTCTTTTTTCTGCGGATAGTGTGAAAAATTTTTTTTATCATTTTTGCAAAAAAAAGCAAAGGGGGTAGTCCATGGTAATTTTTGGCCATAACTTCCTTTATTTTTGGTCATAACTTGCTCAGTTTTCAAGATATCGACTTGATTTCTATTTTGTTGAATAGAGAAACATATTGGCTTTAATTAGAATTCTTTTTTCTGCGGATAGTGTGAAAAAATTTTTTTATCATTTTTGCAAAAAAAAGCAAAGGGGGTAGTCCATGGTAATTTTTGGCCATAACTTCCATTATTTTTGGTCATAACTTGCTCAGTTTTCAAGATATCGACTTGATTTCTATTTTGTTGAATAGAGAAACATATTGGCTTTAATTAGAATTCTTTTTTCTGCGGATAGTGTGAAAAAAATTTTTTATCATTTTTGCAAAAAAAAGCAAAGGGGGTAGTCCATGGTAATTTTTGGCCATAACTTCCATTATTTTTGGTCATAACTTGCTCAGTTTTCAAGATATCGACTTGATTTCTATTTTGTTGAATAGAGAAACATATTGGCTTTAATTAGAATTCTTTTTTCTGCGGATAGTGTGAAAAAAATTTTTTATCATTTTTGCAAAAAAAAGCAAAGGGGGTAGTCCATGGTAATTTTTGGCCATAACTTCCATTATTTTTGGTCATAACTTGCTCAGTTTTCAAGATATCGACTTGATTTCTATTTTGTTGAATAGAGAAACATATTGGCTTTAATTAGAATTCTTTTTTCTGCGGATAGTGTGAAAATTTTTTTTTATCATTTTTGCAAAAAAAAGCAAAGGGGGTAGTCCATGGTAATTTTTGGCCATAACTTCCTTTATTTTTGGTCATAACTTGCTCAGTTTTCAAGATATCGACTTGATTTCTATTTTGTTGAATAGAGAAACATATTGGCTTTAATTAGAATTCTTTTTTCTGCGGATAGTGTGAAAAAATTTTTTTATCATTTTTGCAAAAAAAAGCAAAGGGGGTAGTCCATGGTAATTTTTGGCCATAACTTCCATTATTTTTGGTCATAACTTGCTCAGTTTTCAAGATATCGACTTGATTTCTATTTTGTTGAATAGAGAAACATATTGGCTTTAATTAGAATTCTTTTTTCTGCGGATAGTGTGAAAAAATTTTTTTATCATTTTTGCAAAAAAAAGCAAAGGGGGTAGTCCATGGTAATTTTTGGCCATAACTTCCATTATTTTTGGTCATAACTTGCTCAGTTTTCAAGATATCGACTTGATTTCTATTTTGTTGAATAGAGAAACATATTGGCTTTAATTAGAATTCTTTTTTCTGCGGATAGTGTGAAAAAAAATTTTTATCATTTTTGCAAAAAAAAGCAAAGGGGGTAGTACATGGTAATTTTTGGCCATAACTTCGATTATTTTTGGTCATAACTTGCTCAGTTTTCAAGATATCGACTTGATTTCTATTTTGTTGAATAGAGAAACATATTGGCTTTAATTAGAATTCTTTTTTCTGCGGATAGTGTGAAAAAAATTTTTTATCATTTTTGCAAAAAAAAGCAAAGGGGGTAGTACATGGTAATTTTTGGCCATAACTTCCATTATTTTTGGTCATAACTTGCTCAGTTTTCAAGATATCGACTTGATTTCTATTTTGTTGAATAGAGAAACATATTGGCTTTAATTAGAATTCTTTTTTCTGCGGATAGTGTGAAAAAAAATTTTTATCATTTTTGCAAAAAAAAAGCAAAGGGGGTAGTACATGGTAATTTTTGGCCATAACTTCGATTATTTTTGGTCATAACTTGCTCAGTTTTCAAGATATCGACTTGATTTCTATTTTGTTGAATAGAGAAACATATTGGCTTTAATTAGAATTCTTTTTTCTGCGGATAGTGTGAAAAAAAATTTTTATCATTTTTGCAAAAAAAGCAAAGGGGGTAGTACATGGTAATTTTTGGCCATAACTTCCATTATTCTTGGTCATAACTTGCTCAGTTTTCAAGATATCGACTTGATTTCTATTTTGTTGAATAGAGAAACATATTGGCTTTAATTAGAATTCTTTTTTCTGCGGATAGTGTGAAAAAAAATTTTTATCATTTTTGCAAAAAAAGCTAAGGGGGTAGTACATGGTCATTTTTGGCCATAACTTCCATTATTCTTGGTCATAACTTGCTCAGTTTTCAAGATATCGACTTGATTTCTATTTTGTTGAATAGAGAAACATATTGGCTTTAATTAGAATTCTTTTTTCTGCGGATAGTGTGAAAAATTTTTTTTATCATTTTTGCAAAAAAAGCAAAGGGGGTAGTACATGGTAATTTTTGGCCATAACTTCCATTATTCTTGGTCATAACTTGCTCAGTTTTCAAGATATCGACTTGATTTCTATTTTGTTGAATAGAGAAACATATTGGCTTTAATTAGAATTCTTTTTTCTGCGGATAGTGTGAAAAAATTTTTTTATCATTTTTGCAAAAAAAGCAAAGGGGGTAATTTTTGGCCATAACTTCCATTATTTTTGGTCATAACTTGCTCAGTTTTCAAGATATCGACTTGATTTCTATTTTGTTGAATAGAGAAACATATTGGCTTTAATTAGAATTCTTTTTTCTGCGGATAGTGTGAAAAAATTTTTTTATCATTTTTGCAAAAAAAAGCAAAGGGGGTAGTCCATGGTAATTTTTGGCCATAACTTCCATTATTTTTGGTCATAACTTGCTCAGTTTTCAAGATATCGACTTGATTTCTATTTTGTTGAATAGAGAAACATATTGGCTTTAATTAGAATTCTTTTTTCTGCGGATAGTGTGAAAAAAAATTTTTATCATTTTTGCAAAAAAAGCTAAGGGGGTAGTACATGGTCATTTTTGGCCATAACTTCCATTATTCTTGGTCATAACTTGCTCAGTTTTCAAGATATCGACTTGATTTCTATTTTGTTGAATAGAGAAACATATTGGCTTTAATTAGAATTCTTTTTTCTGCGGATAGTGTGAAAAATTTTTTTTATCATTTTTGCAAAAAAAGCAAAGGGGGTAGTACATGGTAATTTTTGGCCATAACTTCCATTATTCTTGGTCATAACTTGCTCAGTTTTCAAGATATCGACTTGATTTCTATTTTGTTGAATAGAGAAACGTATTTGCTTTAATTAAACATTTTTTTTCTTGCGGATATTGCTAAAAAAATTTTATAATTTTTTATATTTAAAAAAAAAAAAGTTATGACCATGTTTAAAACGACCGTATTTTCTTTTTGTTTTTGTCATCGTTTGTTCGCTTTTTGATTTTTTTTTTAAATCATAATTTTTTTGGTGACTGTGTTTATTAGTTTGCTTTTTCATTTTAATTCCGTTCTTTTCTTTTATTGCGGTATAATGAACTTTGTCGGAATTATTTTTCATTTAAAATTATGGTCGTGGTTGTTAATGTCATATAAGACATAGCACTTGTGATATTAATCCTTTCAGCCATCACACCTTTTTTTAAACAATATTTTTTTCTTTCTTTTCTTTCACAACAAACAGCTCGTAAACTTGTTGAATCATCTTTGCCGATTACACGTACTGACCTGGATATAGAACAATTGCTAACACGTACTGACAAAACAATAAACAATATTCTGGATATGTTTGTATCATCACAGCTGCCAGTGCACATGTTGCGTGGAGTGGAACCAAATCTACGTTATGGTGGGACCATAAAAACTTTCTTTGATAAAAATTATGGAAACAATTTTGACAAGAATTTTAAGATTAATATTCCTAAATGTATGCATGCAGAACATACAAATGAAAACACTCAACAAGAGAAAAGTATAAGAAGGAATGTAAATGGCGACAGCCGGCATAAGTGCATACATTTAGCATCGAGAAAACAAATTGGTGATTCAATAATACGTTATGAAGATAAAAGTATTATACACAAATGAAATTACACACCAGACTAACTGCATGCGAGCATATCAATCAACCTCTTCAATAATGTTCATAAGCACTTCCTCTTTATCAGTTGAAAATTTTTTACTTTAATTTATTAATTTTTTCTTTTTTTTTGCATTTAAATCTTATTTTTTAAGATTTTGTTATATACAGACACTATAGTTGTTAGTTAGGAAATATTAAATTAAATTATATAAATTTTATTGTTATTTATTAATTTTTTTGTAAATAATATCTTTCTTGACTTAGAGTTCAAAACTTTATTTAGAAAAAATATGTTTAAATGTAGCACTTTAAGAAAGAAATTAGTTTTTTTTTATTAAAATACGTTTAAATACATACACGAAGTTTTACTAATAACAAAGACATACACACTCTTTGATAAAACAAAACGAAACGTATATTTTATAAAAATAATAATTAAGTAATGAATTCTCATATGCTCTATGTATGCATGGGTGTGTGTAAAAGTGTGTTTCGTTTGATTAAGAGTAAGGCTTCATAAAAACATTTATTAATATGCTGTTTCAATAAGAAAATCGTTTAACTCGTCTAGAAATTTTATAAAAATTTTCTAGACGAAATTGATCGCTCGGTGTTAAAGGAAACAGCACATAAAACTCTAAATCCTAATTGATTTCAATTTTCATCAGTAGTTTTTCATAAAAAGTTTCATCTTTTATTTATTAAATTTAAATAAAATTCAATCCAAAGACAAATATTTTTTAAAATGGAAAGTTTTTCAGTCTTTAAAATAACACCAAACTAAATTATGTTGCAGTGGAATTAAAACGAAACTTTTTAAATTAAAGAAAAAAAGAGTTTTTTTTTACTTTACGGAATCTTTAATAAAGACGATTGGATTGTGTTGTACACACATAGTTGCTGAACCGACACCATTTTTGAAATTTTAATATCATCGTTGTTGAAAGCCAGCTTTAGTAATAAGTATTTCATGCATATTGCACCAGTGCACCAATTCACCAAAAAATTCAGATCATGTTTAAAACGTCTTCGGGAGCAATATTAAGAATTTGGTGCCTAGAAATTCTTAATATTATTCTCAGCCGAACGATTATATTGAGCGATAATTTGGGGATTTTTACTAAATACAGCATTTACAGCTCCACCACTTTTTACTGGATTTTTATTATTTTCAAAGGTCCAAATTTAATTCATTATAACATTTGTTAAAGATTTTACTAATAATGCGCCAACAACTAAAAAGTTTGAATCTCTCCAATATGCCATAATTAGGAAATTGTTCTAAAAAAAACAATTTATATAAGAAAAACTGTTTTTAGATTTAACATTGAGTGCGTCCCAGAAAATTTCAGAAAATATTCAATTTTGGGTTCAAAAATATTTGTGGTCAGCTGCACAAGCATAGCTTGAATTTTTTTTTATAATGTAATATATTACACATATTTGTAGAGATGTGGGGCTTTCAAGTAGGCTTCTGCATTGCTCTAGTAATTACACATGTTATTACTGTATCAACTAATTATTTTATATGTGAAGCTCACAAGGAATATGGGCTCGTGTTATTAATTTTGATAACTTAATCAATGATATTTTTTTAAATAATTATATGATCATAATCAATCACTACACTTTAATGTTTGAATATTTATACAAAACGAGTTAAATACTCGGTTTCAAAGAACACAGTTTCCAAATTCATTTACACAAATTCAAACCATGTGAGTACGTAATATCTTTAATTTGATATGTATAGGTGGTATATTGAACAGTAGGTTATTTTTTTAGGAATTTTATTGAGTCTTATTTAATAAAGTTTGAGTCTTACCTATACAAAAATTTATGTGCTGTTTTTATAACATATAAACTTGTATGAACATATATGAAAAATACTCATTAATTTGAAAACTTTTCATATAAAATTTCTAGACGAGTTTATCGTATGTATTCTAAAAACAGCACATTAATTTCATTTGCACTGAAGTAAAAAAAATAATGTTTTTTGTTATGTGGAATACTTTTTTTTTTACTAAGGCAAAAGTTTATTTCGACCTTGTTTTTCTAGGACAAGCCATCAAATGAGATAAAAAATTTGTATGAAAAACATCTATTTTTTTTTAATGTGAGATCAATTCTCTGTACATTTTATATAAAAAATACTCGAAATATTGAGTGGTTTTCATACAAATTTTGTAGACAGGTTGATCTTTTGTGTTACAAAAACAGCACACAAAACTTTTTATACAAAGTTTTCTAACGATTTGATTAGTTGGGTAACAGAAACACCACATTTTTTTTTTAATCAATGAACTAAAACATAGAAATGGAACAAAAATTCTACACTTCCGATTAAAATTTTCGGATTCTAAATATAAAACAGCAGCGCTTATTATAAAAATATTTTGAAGAACTTTACGAGATATTGAGAAATTATCAAGACTCATTTTTAAAACATCTCATCTTTAAACAGTATAATTACTAGAAAAATTTAACACAAAAAAAAATATTATTTTGTAAAATAATAAAAAAAATTAAATTATAAATTAAGCAATAACAAAGATTTACAGCCAAATTCATAACAAATATTTTTGCTTAACAAGCGCTTAATAAAAATATTTCTAATAGAAAATTTACTTATTAAACCCTTATTAAACAAAAATGTTTTTTATGATCTGTGGTGGAAGGTATAAAAAAATGTTTCATGCTTAAATTGTGTTATTTTTATATGTGTGTATGAATTTATGTATATTTATTTTAATATATAATTTATAAACTACGCAGTTTCGTTTAAAAAATTTCTCTGCTTCTGAACATAATTTATTCCTATAGCTTGTAGTTGTTTTTTTCTAAGACTTTTTTATTTTAAATTTAATAATTATTATTATATAACAGCTAGATAAAAATTAATTCCATTTTTGGCTTCTTTCGTAAAAATTATATGTAAAACAATTTTTATCTCATGACTGCCTTAGTGTTACTACTACCTCTCTATCAATTTTTTATTTCTTATTAAGTTTTATTTATTATTCAACCATGTCTACATTAATAAATGTATTTCAATTAATTTATACAGACTTTAATGCAGCTTAAACTTTTGTGGAGATGATTATAGTTATTTTTTGTTTGAATTTTTATTATTTTATAAAATTGCCAAAGGTTTACTAACTACTTTTTACATTAAACAAGTTCACTAAAAATATTAATATGAAATACAGTTGTATTTGTGTAGTAAAAATAAAAGTTAGATACGAGGGTTGGGTTAAGGTTACAAACCTAAGTCAATTATCAAAATCCTAAGTCATAAAAACGTAACATAGAACCTATTATTATGTTTTGTTTTTTTTAGTTTTGTTTACGTGTTTGCATTTAGCTTTCGATACTATTTTTGTACGTAATACAATATTAATTTTTTAATTTTCATATATTATCATGAAAAATACCTTGTTTATGTAGTACAATAAATATTAAGAGGTTAGAGCATATCCCTATATGTACGAGTATACCCTGTACCCTATACATGATATATTTAATTTTTAAATTCTTAATGTTAAATATTAAAAAAAAATATTTCAGAAAATGTTCAATAAAATAACAAATATTGCCTAAAATATATATATTTTTTAATTAAATAAAAAAATATTTTTTAGCTTTTTTGGTTTTTTTTATATTTTAATTTTTATTAAATTATATTCCAATATTTCGACACACCTTCGTGGGTCTTTCTCAAGGAAAATAATTTCATAAAATATTTATTTATTTAATTTAAGATAAAAAGGTTAAAAAATCAAGATTAAAATTTAAATAATTTTTGTAATATTTTATTAAAAAATACAATACTGAAATAATTATTTACTTTCATGGGAAGGAAGTTAAACTAAAGACATTCATGAAAAAATCCACTCTAGCAACCTTATTTTTTAAGCAATTAATGTAATTGTATGTAATTTGTATGAAAAACACTTAATACTTTGAGTACTTTTCATATAAAATTTCCAGACGAGCTAATCGCTTGTGTTATAAAAACAGCACATAAATGTCTGTAGCTCAGAAAAGGCAATTTTAAGTATTGAAAAAATATTTCTAAAAAAAAAAGTCAATATTAATATAAAATAAATGCAATTTAATTTAAAATGTTAGCAAATATTTTTTTAATCAAACAAAATGCTGAAATAAATATTTAACTTTAGATAAAGAAATTCAAATTAACGGCGAAATTCTAATTATACGCAAAAATTCCTATCTGGCATCAGGCACATATATACTCATATATGATACTTTTCGTGTGTATGCACGCACACACATTGCTTTCGTATGTTTAAAAATTTCCTTAAAAAAAAAAAACCAAAACAGAAGTTAATGAGAAACTAAAATTTGGGTTGTATTTTTGATTTTACTAGGACTGATTGTTTTGATTTTTTGCACAGACATTAGACTGCGATTTCTGATAAAACTGCATACCAGGGTGGCTACTCTGTATTGCGATGCGAAATCTAAATGTTTTACGTTTACTCTGAATTTCAATAGCAACAGATTGGCATGCTAAATTTTTCAGAGAGTTGATTTCAACGACTACACAAACGGACGGCTTACTGTACTACTTATAGGTATCCAGAATATATATCGTTTGACACATGTACGTTGTAGAAAAAAATTACATTTACCCTTCTACTTACGGTATAAAGGGTATAATAATAAAATATATCTAATAAATAAATAAACATTTTATTTTTCATAATAATATATCATGAAAAATTATGTATTTTGCAAGCACAACATAATTGAAATTATGCAACAAAAAATATTAATATATATTTTTTTTTACTTTAAAAATAAAATTATTATGCCATTAACTTGCTGATATATTATTATACCTATGCTTACTTTTAAGAATTATTACATGTATGTATACGCTTCTAATTTATGTTATATGCAAATGAAAAAATGCTAATTAATATCAATTGTATATATTACATTATATGCACATTTATGTATTTAGTTTATATATTAAATTTAATATAATTTGTTTTAAATCGTAGTAAATGTAATAAATAATATATTTAAGATATCAATCAAGCTACTATCTTAACAACTAAATGTACATATTCCTCTATTTTAATTATTTATTAAAATTGATGTAGTAAAGGAATAACTTTGTCACTAAAATGCCAAAAGAAATGACAAATTTTGTCAATAAAATTTTTTTCAGGTCAAATATGTATTTTCTAAAATTTTGAAAATATAATAATAAAATTTTATTTCATTATTTTAAAATAATTTTAAATTCTTATTAGTACACATGGTGTAAGAAAACCAGGTGACACTGACACGCCATCTGAATCATACATGATTGAAGCTCGTTCTGTCAAAAATTAAGAGATATCAATGTGTTAAAGAGATATTAAAAGAGGAAACAAATTTCTTCTTTCACTCTAGCACACTTCTTGATATCAACCATCGGAAATAGTTTTTGACAGGAGGAGCCTCAAAAGCAATAACAAAATAAATGGGCTTTTTTTAATGTTGTTATTTTTGTAGTTTTGAAGTTACCTGGTTTTATTGTACCATGTTTTTACATAAGCGAAAACTAAATCTCAAAAAATTGTAATTACTTGTCTGTCAATCAGTTTGAAAAAGGCTAAACCAATTTGATTTTTTTTTAAAGCAAACTTTCTGTTTTTTCTGGTCAAAGGTACCAGTGCTCGTTAACAAACTTAATCTTAGAATTAATTTCTAATATTAAATAATAATATGTAATAATTTCTATTTGGAATTTAAAAGTTTAACAAAATATTAATCTTTAGTTGTGCTTAATTCCAGAAATTGTGTTGGTTTTAAAATTTATGCTCTCCCCTTCAGTACTTATTGTACTGAATGAATAACTCATGAGAATATCATGAGTAAAAGAATAAATTTTAAAACCAACACAATTTCTGGAATTAAGCACAAATAAAGATTAATATTTTATTAAATAATAATAATAATTTTTTGGTGAATTTTTATTTATTGGTGCAGAATTTGTGATTCTGTTGGATAATTAAATAAAAAATCAGTGGATTTGAAAATTAAACAAAAAAAATTAATTAATAATTTAAAAAATTAGTTTTTCTCATTAACATAAATTTCAAAAGTAATATTGATTAATAAAAATTGTTTTACAAATTGTATTTTACACAAGTATAAAAAAATTGGGCCATAATCATAGTCACACTAAAGTCGGTATCTGTTTAAAAACTACTTTAAATTCATATAATTCTTATGAAAATAAGTCGGCTCTTAATAAAAGCCTACTTTTGACTACTTGTGACTATGATTATGGCCTATTTTTTTTTAATAATATAAAAAATACCTAAAACATCAATTAACAAATTTGTTTTCTTTCAAGCTGGCGAAATTTTTAACATAAATTTTTTTGTTATTTTTTACTACATGAAATGTGTACATTTTTATTTAATAGTGCAAGATTTGACATTCTAAAAAAATTATTTTTTAAATGGATTAAATTTTAAGATTCAAATTGTAAATTTAAATAAATTTTAACAATATTGAATAATTGGCTAATACGACCATTTAACATATAGTTACAATAAAATACCAGCTATGCAAGAACAGACCTAATGTAATAACATATGTTGTTTATAACATAAGAGTTGCCAAGCTTGTTCACTTTTAATGCATTGAAAAAGTTTATTTAAACATGAATTGTTAGAACTAGGAGAAATTTCCAAGTTGACTTTTTTTCAATTTTTCTTATAGTAAACTTTGTACATGATCCACTCAATGTGAACAAAAATAGTGTTTTTGTTTTCAATAAAAGATTTAAATTAAAATGTTTTACAACAGCACGACAACACTGTTATTAACAGTTTTTAATAAAAGCAAGTGTTTTTTTTTGTCATTTATCACTTAATGTAAGCCTATTGATAATATTTATAGCATTAAGAAAAAATAGTTCCATTCACAGAACATAGAAAAAGTCGAAATGTCTGCAAAACGTTCCTTATTGTTACTATCTTCTTCTCGAGTTTTTGGTTACGGTTATTTGGAACATGCCAAAGAGGAAATAATCAAGTTTTTTAATAAGTAAGTGCATGCATACAAGTACTAGTTAATAATTGACAAACTGTTTTTATTGTAGAAAAAACGTAACTGAAATACTCTTTGTACCTTACGCAATGCCAGACCATGATGCCTACACAAATGTAGTTAATGAAGCTTTAGCACCATGGGGTTACACAGTGGAAGGTATTCATACCAAACAGAACCCTCTTGATGCTTTATCTGCAGCCCAAGCAATATTTGTGGGTGGTGGTAATACTTTTGTTTTACTAAAAACACTATATGATTTAAACTTAGTAGACACCATCAAAGAATTGATATTAAATAAAGGCATTCCTTATATGGGTAGTAGTGCAGGTACTAACGTGGCCACTCGCTCCATAAATACCACTAACGACATGCCCATAATCCATCCTCCGACATTTGAAGCACTAAATTTAGTGCCATTTAATATAAATCCCCATTATTTAGAAACAGATCCAAACACTGAACACAAAGGTGAAACTAGAGATCAACGTTTAGAAGAATTTTTACTTTATCATAAAAGGCCTGTGCTAGGCTTGCGGGAGGGTACAGCTGTTCTAGTAGAAGGTGATAAAGCCACCTTGGTGGGTGACAGAAACGCAAAATTGTTCAGACCGTAAGTATTTTAACAGAGATTACTTTTTAAGCAACAAAGATTTCTATCAGTGTGTTAAAAACTGTTGTTTTTTTTATTTATTTTAATCCAAAAAAATTTTTCTTTACAGAAAATTAGAGCCAATTGAATATGAACCCAATTCAGATTTAAGTTTTTTATTACATGAAATTTGAAATTATTTATGATTTTAAAACAATTTTGCACCACAGATTGTTTTTTTTTTTGCACTTTTTGTATTAAAAAATTAATAATAAAGTACGAAATTTATTTTTTATGAATATTGCTAGTTGGTGTACATAAATATTTATCAAATAGATAATTTCCTAAATCACATTCTGAACGTTCAATTTGCCTTATAATATCAGCCAATTGTTTCATGGCATCAACTTGTTCTTGAAGAAAGTTTGATTCAATAAAATCGCACATATTTGGATCATTGTTTTTAGAGGCAACGCCATGAGCTTCCAATAAAGACTACATTAAAAAATTTAAACAACTTAAATTGATACCATGACCATGTATTATTTGTGTATTGTGTGTTGAAGAATATTGTTAATAAAACAAAGTTTATGGAGCTTACCTGATTTATATTTTTTTCCATGTTTAAAGCTTCCATAAAAGCACTTTTAATTGATTCAATTTTAGTAGGTGGAGCTTGGAGTATTTCTACTTTGATCGTACCACCTCTTTTATTCATATATTCCATTAATAATTCAGCATGCTTACGTTCTTCTTGGCTGGCATCCTTTAAAAATTTAAAAACTCCTGGAGCTGCTACATCACTTCGATCAAAGTGAAAAGCCTAGAATTTAAGTATAATAAAATCTTCGGATCCACTTACAAAAAGAAATACACATGTATGTACATTCATTTTTACATTATGTATGTATGTCTGTACATATGTATTTTTTATAATTATGGATTGTATGCTACCATAGCCAAATAATTATGACACGCTTGCAGTTCCATATTAATTTGTCTATTTATTTTATCTTCACATTCTTTTGCAAAATTTTGTTTGGCTAATAAACACAAAACCCGTTTAAAATTTAGCCTAGTCAGTGACTTCATATTCCAAAAATTGATAGTTTGAAAAAAAAAAATAAAACGAAAAATATTTTTCAAATAACAGGCGCTCTAAATTAAATCCCTGATGTGATAACACTTTAAAACAGTAAATCAATTGCCTACTTTTTATAATAAATCACAAAACAACTGAAAATAGTTCATATTTATCAAGATTTGTTTGATAGTTAATAGTTTAAAAAAATATCCATTTCAATTATAAAAGAAAAGGCCAAGTATACTTAAAATAACTACGCCGCAGAAGTTACTGCTCCATTTGATTCAAATGGGTTATTGTTAAACATGGTCAAGACATAGCAATGTAAAAAATAAAACATTTTCTTCATATATTAGTCCATGTGAGGAATGTCTATATGATATACTCTTAAGTGCAGTGCATCCATGATTAGGTGAGAGACTTATTGTCATCATGATAATTATTATTTTTATATGCCAAACATTATGGGCATAAACTCTGGTGTCTACATTTAAAATCGTCTTCTGCTCAGAAGCCTGTTATATGCTTTTATCAACCATCAGTTCCAATACTATTATTATTGTAAATAGGCCATATGTACCGCGACCCAGAAGATCTGTTGAACAGCAAAGTACTATGCATATCACCAACCTATTTTGAACCTGACAAAATGGAAATTGAAGAGGAAAAATACACAGCTGACTGATTTCACACCTAGTCAAGAGCAAAATGAGTTAAATAACTTGAATCTATCAAGTGTTTCGAAATGTTGACATTTCGTCTTAAAGAAATTTACTCAAACAAAAAATTGTTTTCTTGGCAAACATAAATCAGGACACAATTTACAACTAGTTAATTTGAAACACCTGGGCTGTAAAACGAGCATAAAATTAACAGTGTATTTTGCATTTTCATTTGAATCGACTTTCTGAAAACCTTTGAGGTTACAGTGAAGAGCAAGGCGAAAGGTTTTTAAAAGACATTCGCACTATGGAAGAACTTTACCAAGAGATGTGGGACATACCATGATGGCTGATTACTGCTGGAAACTTTGTTGGCGCCCAACTAAAAAATCTTATACAAAATAATCATTATAAATATTTAACCTACCCGTTAAATAAAAACTAGAGCTGTTAAAAAAAACCCAGTGCTATTTTCGTAATTAGCACATTTTAGTTAATCCAAACGGATTCAAACATTGGAAATTTTTTCAATGTGGACCAGTGTAATGTTACATTAAATTTTGAAGCTTTATTGAGAACATAAATAAATTGTACAATCCGGACACGTAGAAGCCAAATATATGTATAAGTTTATTCTAAAATATAATCATAAAATTATAACTTATATTAATATATATGAAAAGCATTCATTAAAATTATTAAAAAAAATATATATCTATATTACTCAAATTGCATTTAAAATGGCACACTTATTAAATAATTTACAGGTATTTTAGGCTTAATAAATTGAGATCATAAAACATATTTATGCATGAACGATATATACAAATAATTATCAAACACAGGGTTTAGACTAGATCGCTAGGCGACAATTGGGACTCACCCTCAGCTAAATACATGCACATTGCCTTGAAAAGCAAGGATATACCAAAATATTTTTTTTCTTTCATACTCCAGGTTTTGGAGGGGCCGTAATAATCGCCTCGTTTACAATTTGTTAAATGTTGTAAACCTAACGCATCTATAATGGCAGCTTCACGTGTATAAGCATCAATAGGCAAAATATTATGGAAGACATGAAGGCAAACAACGCCGTACCCATTGCTCCAAATATTTAATATGCGATCAAGCTTTTTACTATCCAGGGGTTTTTGTGGAGGTGATTTAAAAATATCAACATTTAAAGGCTGTTTTTTAACTGGGAAATAATTATGGAAAATTTCTTTTAGTTTATTTTACTTAAAAAATACAATTATTTAACTTTAATTGAAATTTTCAAATTATTTGATAAAAAAATATATAAATTTTGATAAATTTAGACCCAACTTTCCGGTTCTATAGGATTAGAAATTTCTATTGATATCAATAGAGTTAGTTCGGATAATATTGTATAGGCGGGTATTGTGGTATACCAGCTTATATAAAAAACTTAGAATATGGAAATAAATGAACGTTGCTAGATACGTCGACATGCTAAGAAAAATGTGAAAGCGAATGTATATTTTATTCTAGCGAATTTTACAAAGATTGATGTAGTAGTAAAAAAATGTGTTTGGTAATGTTAACTGTTTTTAATTTGAAGCAAGAGTAAAATAGAATTAACTTACTTGATATTGTTTTACCCTGATCATTAGTTTTCTCCAAAAAATCTTTATTGTGCAAACGCATGTGTTTTTTCATTGCATCATACAAATGGGAATATGGTCGTATTGTTTTGCCTTTGCCCACATAAAAAATCGATTTTAAAAATCGTTGCCAAACATCCAATTCTTTTAAATACTAAAATTAAAAAAAAAAAAAAAAACAAGTTTATTAAAATTTAATTGCATATAAATTTTAAAATAATTGTAACATACCACACTCTCTCCAGGTAAATTACATGATATTCGTGGGTCTATAAGCATGTAAATGAAACTTTGCTTTAAATGCCCCTCACGCATTTGTTTTTTGTTAATTTTTCCCTCAAAATATTCTATCGATTGCGTATCATACTTAATGTAATCTCTTATACGTCGAAAATTTTCTTCAGACCTAAAAGTTTTCTGTAGCTCTACGGAAAATTCTGCAAACAAAATTAATATTAATTATAGATTTCTTCGAAATGATATTCAAATCTTAACTGTACTTTTGACAGTCTTTTTTTGCTGCTTAAATTTTGCAAAATATCTTAAACAGATTGAGTTTTGAAAATTTACTTTTACACTAAAATTTAGAAAAAACATCTCAAAATAGACAACTTTAAAAATGTTAATAAACAAAAAAAATTAATCAGAAAACTTAAAACAAATATCTATGTATATGACTAAAAAATTATTTGTAAAAACAAAAGTTTTGCACAGTGGGGAAATACTTCTATTGTGTAAAGAACCAGTTAAATTCGGCGGTGTGGAGTGTTATTTTTGCATTTTAATTCAGACTATTTAAATTCAGACCAATCGGTTCATAAATGGTTGAGCAATGAGCTCTGAACTGCTACTACCTCTATTTTTTTACAATTTTTTGAGTGCGATTTTTGGTTATTTTGTCTAAAATATTTACAAAATGGAGAAAAAAAGCGTGGTACACAGTTTTATCAGAAATGACACCCTAATGTCTTTGCATAAAACCCATGCAAGAGGTTTAACTAATGGCTGAGAGAAATCAAAAGTACAACCGAAATTTTAGTTGCTCATTAATTTCTATGCCTTGTATTTAACTATTTTTACAATCTTAGTTTGCCTTGATTTATATATTTCAAGAGAAAATAATTTATAATTCATATTTTTTTTAAAAAATTTTAAATTCATAGAATTTTGTATAAATAAAAATCATGTCAACAACTTTATTTGGAAAAGATATTTTAATGGCACTTTTTGAGCTAAAAAGTCCTGCAAATTTAATGGAAATTATAAGCTATTTTTCTACCAAAAATATAGGCAGTCAGACCGCAATATCGGAAAAGATTCAAACTATTTTGAACGCTGGTGTAGAATTTGGTTTCATTAAAGAACAAGAGAACAAATACAGCATAGAAGACTTAATATACAAATATAGGAAGTTTGCACAAACCGAAGCTGAAAATATTAATGAAGAGGGGGCTTCTACACATGTGTCACCTATCAAGAAAATTTCTACTTCTAGTGAGAAAGTGTTAAAGAAATCAGGTACCCATATTATTTCAGAATCAGATGATGACGCTAATAGCCGTGACGATATTGAATTTGAAAATGAAAATGAACAAGATGAATTTAGTGATCAGGAGGATTGTTATAGTCCGCGATTTACAAGAAAGAGATCACGCAGTCGCAGTAAGAGCAAAGGTCGTAGTAGCCGCCATAGTAACCGTCGTAGCAGACGTCGTAGTAATCGTCGCAGAATGCCTACAGGTAGTCGAAAAACAAATGCTTAGTTTTAGAATGTGTAAAAATGCAAAATTTTTAGTTTCAACATTTTTGAATTGATAATAAAATTAATATTAAATATTCATTTAAAGTTGCATTTAATTGTAGTGTATGTATACGGCAAGCAAGTTTTGCAATGTTATATACATTCCTTGTAATTAATTTATCAAAAGTTATAAATTTGATTGTAGTCGGATTCTTGAGAGTTTGAAATTGCAGAAGCCACAGACACGGTTCAAATCAAGGCCTATTCGTGTATAAGGTAACAGCAAAAACAGCTGTATATTTTTTATCGTTTGTTGAAGTTCAAACTTTCAAAGTATTTTTTGTTTTTCTTGAACCAACGAACCATGTAGTAATCAAACTACAATAGGCTTTTACAATATTACAAATTCTGTAGGTAATTACTATGTAATAAATTCATTGGGAATTCTAAGGTTTAAAAAATATTCTCGATATTCTCATTCTCGTGAATATAACTTGTTTTTTTAATACATCATGTTAAAATAATTCAAATTATTGAGCCGAGACTTTAGACACCGTTTAACATATCGAGAAATTCGAATTAAATAGTTTCAAATTATCAGTAGTGTACTGATGAATGCTCTTTCTCTTTGATATTGAATGTACATTATTATTTAACTCCACATTTTTACTGTTATTTTAATGGCAACCAGTAAATTGATATCTTGAAAATAACTTTTTTATTTTATATTAAGGTTCTACTACGACAAGAGAATAATAGGAAATATTTCTTAAGTTGAAAACCATGAAACAATAAAAATTTGCAAGGCGATTCTAGTTCATCTACTGGCTATTTTTTCTAGATTTATTGGTTGTTAAGACGTCACTTCCAGCAAAATGTTTGACATTTCAAAAACAAAATATTTATTCTTACAAATTACAAATCTCAGGAAATTATATTTTATAATAAAAGTTTAAATTTTTACTTACTATTTTGGTTTTGATTTTGATTTTCAGGCAAATTCTCTTTATTTATTGCCTTTCGTTTGTACTTGATTAACTTTTTAATGTATAATTTCTTAGTAGTTTTTGTTATGGGACCAGGTGGTTCACCAAAGGCGGTCAATTCTGCTCTTAATGTATCAGTTTCATAATCTATCGGTAAAGTAATATTTGTAGATTGACTAGTTAATGTACTATCCAAATCGCCGGCATCAGCAGTTTTTAGCACACTAAAAAAAATGTAATTAATTGTTTAATAAAAATTAAATAAATTACACTCTTATTCAAAATAAAGATGTCAGAAGAAAGCCAAAGCACATTTGTATTGAAAACAAAAACAAATTTTCGTACATTGTTTTTGCTTTTAATACAAATATGATTTGCTTTTGTTCGCTTAGATTTTCTTGTGACATCGCTGAACAGGCTATTAATCCATTTAACAAAACTTACCAGGCATTTCTTTGAAGGGCTATTTTATTGCCAACATTGCTTAGAAGTTTCGTTTCATAAAACACTAAACCATTTTCATCGTCTGTATGTACATACGCTTCAGTCATTTGCAAAAAATATTCATTATTTTTGGGTGAATGTATAAAGTTTGCAGTAGTGTTTTGTTGCTTCAGCTGTTTCTCATTGTTTGAAGATTTATTTTCTATCTCTGGCACAGTTTTATAACTACTTTCAAAATCTGTACTTTGATCTTCAGATGTTACACTAATTACTGAATGATTTGATTCCAAATCTCTTTTTTGGTGTACTTTAATTAAACTTATTTGAGGTTTTGCCAAAGTTTTATTTACATCGGATTCTCTTGGAACAGAAGCCTCATTAAAGCTTGATAAGGTACTAGATGTTGCATAAGAGAATGCACAATCTCCACTCACAACTGGCTGTTTTGCTTCTTTCACAGACGATTTTTCTTTTAATTCACAATTTTTAATATGTAAAAGCTCACTTTCATTGACTACATCTATAGTTTCGCCGATATTTTCAAAATGTTTAATTATAGATTGTCTGGCACGATATTTCTGCACTTTTTCACGCCACATTTCAATTGAAGGGATACGTGATCTTTCATATGAAGTGGAGCAGTGAGTGAGTTCTTTTAAATTTTCTTTAGTTAATGAAAATATATTTACTGCTTCTGTGGGCTTTGGTGAGGACAATTTGGTATTTTGCATTGTAATAGATAATATATCTTCAACGGTATTATTATTCTCTAGTTCACCATTTACATTTGTATCGTCTAGAAGCATTGCAGGAAATTTTGGCTGAGGTTTATCTCTTCTATGGGTAATATTTATATAATATGGTGAGGTGACATCATAGTTATAATGTATATGATTTGGTGTAAGCTTTTTGGTGTCGTGTCCATTACCACCTGAATCATCAATAGAATTAGTTATTTTTAAAAGATGCTTATTTCTTTTCCTTTTAAGCTCATTATTTTTATTTGTTGTAGATTTTGGTGTTGAATATGATCTTTGTTGTAATGAATTTTCAAATTTAGACTCTGTAGGTACTGCTATATTAGTTCCTTTTATTTTTTCATACTTTTTTAGGAAGATGTAATCTTTCATTATTTGTATAACTTCAAAGTTACATTCTTCAACAGCGTATATAACAGGGGTTTTTCCATCGTCATCGTATACTTCCAGCTCAGCACCATATTGCTAAAGAAATTTGACATAAATACTTGATATACGTAAATATATATTATACATATATACCCCACAAAAAGTGTGAGTAAAAAGAAGTGGGAGAATCTCTACAACTGCAGCCTAGAAAAACTTCTGCGTATGAGGTAAAGCCAATGAACTTAATATTAGCCTGCCATTGAAAGAAACTTGTTTTGAAAAATTTTCACTGAATAAAATTGGCATCTAAGAAGCTATAAAATGTAATACTCGGTGACAATTTTGTTAGCATTGTCTGAATTATGTTTAATTCTGTATGATTGTGGTGCTAAAATAGTAATAAAATTGTAGAGTAAAAGGTGATTGAAGCCGCCGCATACCATAGGTGGTTAAAAGTGATTTCTTTAACACCTGAAATGGCAATTACTTTTTGTGAAGTGATCAAAGATGCACTTCGAATGTATATGATATAGAGTGATTATTGCAATCACCGGATTGGGTATTTTAAAAATAAGCAGTGTGTGGAATAACGTCCAGAAAGCTTCTTTGATATCTTCGAACTTCAACCTTAGTACTTAAATGAAATAACGGTATACGGAAGCATTTAAAGCCTGTTTAAAATTTGGTTCGATCCTAAGCAGAATTAGGCCCCATTTTACTATTCATGGCAATACATTAAAAAATTGTTAAGTAAAATCAAAAATATGTATGTAACACTGAAAACATAAGCCGTTTTAGTAAATCTAATACATGTGGGTAATTAGTCCCATAACCCTAAACTTAAAAGGAAATTTACTGCATATGTGTTCTGAGATATGTTAGATTAGGAAAGCAACTATTCCTAATGATTATAATTAGTCTTTAAATAATATTTTGCTGTATATACCTATGTATACATTACATGAATTTAAAATTTTTTATACATACCAATAACAAGCGCACGACTACTTCTCTGCCATACATGGCTGCAACATGCAATGGTGTCATGTTCTCTTCGCTACGACAATTTGGATTAGCTACTAATAAATATGGCTTAATTAAAAAGTTTATCTTAATTTTAAAAACACTTCTTTACCACTCATTTCAAGGAAAAGTTTTGTGATATCTGCTGCCAATCGTTCATTCTGCATGCCGCAGACGTAATGAAGCGGAGCAATCCCTCTGTCTTGAGGAACATATGATGGGTCAATAACTTTACTATTAGTTTGCAATATGGATTTTATATCACTAAAGAAAAATTAATAAGTCGTAAAAATTTAGTTACATCCGACTAACAAACCTCTCATTTTCGTCCTCCAATGCGTCTAATAGCATCAACGATAAATAATTAACTCTTTTATCCATCGGACAAAATCTCTTTCTTATTTCGTTTTCATTTACTTTATTCTTTTTCTATACAATAATTACTTTATTTTATTTTTATTTAAATTAATTTCACTTGTTTTGTTTAATGTTTTATACTACTTTCATGGCGGTTCAATTCCACCATGGTTATTTTCTTACTACCAGTTATTACATGCAGGCGACGCTAAAAACAGTATAAAGAAAAAAATGATGCCACCCTAGAATTTTTTTAATATATAACTTGCCGGCAGCACTGCCAACTTAGTATACTGTATTTAGTGCTTTTTATGGTTTTTTTGTCTTTGCCATAAAATTTATGTACGAATTTTATATCGCAACCATTCCTTTCTTTCAGTTTTTTACAACGATAAATCAAAAAGCCAGAATAATTACGAAATTAAAAAAAGCAGTATTAAATAAAGAATTTAAAAAGTTACTTTTTATTATGAAAATATTACACATGTTTAAAGTATTGTGTAACTTTCAAGTATACTTGTACAGAACTATATTGTGTACAGTATACACACAGTGCGCACATGTACAGTTTAAAAATTTCATAAAAAAAAACAAAGAAGAAATTAATGAAACTCTGAAATTTAGTTCGTTTTTTTGATTTTTTTCCGTCTTTTTGGTGACCGATTTTTTTGGGACAAAGTTTATTTATAACTGTTATAAAACTGCGTACCACGTTTTTTTCCGATTTGTATTTTCTACAAAATACTCAAAAACCCACTCAGAATAATGGTAAAAATATAGAGATAGTTGCAATATTTCATTTAAAGCATCCGCCATTTATGGACCCATCAAGCTGAATTGCAATAACAACCTGAAAACAGCTACAGCTGACAGATTGGTATGCTAAACTTTTTTGTACGTTATCTAGGGACTTCAGAAAGTTGATTTCAACGACTACACAGACAGACATCGCAAATACTGCAAACATTTTTTGGGATATGTATAAAAACAATTGTTTGATTTTTTATATAATATGTAGTATGTTATACTTTTATTTATTATTTTTCATAATATTTTTTATAATTAACTTCAATCATCCACAAAAGAATCTATTAATGATTTGCTTTCAATAACTCTCTTGTAATAACGTGCTGAATATTTGGCAATACGTTCTTTACTATCACTTGAAATGTTCACATAGTACAAACCAAATTTTTCCCTAAAACAAAATACAAAATATTATAAGCAACTCTTATCAACTCATCTTAATTCATGGGTTTGTTATTAGGCTAATGAATTTTATTTAGTGCTCTGTAGTTTTATATAAGCCCTATGAGCGATTGAAAATAAAACTTGTGAGCAAAAAATAAAGCTCAACAGCATAATACGAGTAATAAAACAAGGAATATACATAAAACTGGCTCGGAGCTGAGCTCAATTCGAATTTTCTCAAAACTCTGAAAATAACTACTTACGTGTAACCACGCTGCCATTCAAAATTATCGATTAAACTCCAATGCGTGTATCGTGTTATATTGCAACCCATATTAATGGCATTTAAAACAGCCTGCAAATGAGCCTATATGTATATGTAGATACATAAATTTAAAAGGATTAGTATATGTGAACATTTGTATGTATGTGTAAGCATGTATAGATGCATATGGACATTAATTACCTTTAGGTAGTCAATACGTTCGGTATCATTTAGCTGACCCTCATCGGACCACCCATTTTCAGTTATAATAACTTCAACATTATTGTAATTATTTTTAATCCAGCTAAATTTTAGTAATCAATTAGACCGGTTGTATTGAATAAAGATTCAAATAAACTTACTTTAATATGTCCTGTAGTCCTTGGGGAACGCAGTATAACCATTTTGATTTAGCTCTTCTCCATTTTTCATCTATTGCATATTTCAAACGTGAATCATACTGTGATGAAGGGTTTTTCCCCTGTGGTGGATTGGCTTCTTCTACGTATCGAGATGTGTAATAATTCAGGCCGAGAAAATCTGCAGAATGTTTTATAATATTCCTTTCTAGTGTTGCTATATTTCTGAGACGGGACCAAGCTCTTCCTTCTTCTTTGCTGTTCTTTGAAACGTCTTCCAACATCATTTTCGGGTAATTACCTGTTTCACCATATATGGGATACGCCAACCAACCCAGCTTAAATTAACAAGATATCATATAAAATTTCATTTAACTATTTTTGCATAGACCCAGCAAAAAAAAAGTGAGGAACAGGTAGTAGAAAAATCACTATAATTGCATCTTAGAAGTACTTCTACTTTTTATGGAATAAAATATCCATTTAAGAAGCTACTAGTACAAAGCTAAAATTGTAATGAAATGGTTGCGATTAAAAATGACTTCATCAGCACCCAAAATCACTTCTTTTGCAGTTATTAAGATGCATTTCCCATAAAACCACCATTATTTTTTGCTGGGGTGTATTCGGTCTTACAGAATATTGTACAGCTCGATCTACAATAGAAGCGTTGCCAGTTTTTGAAAAATAAAATCTTGAACTTAAAGTAATGCCAATCTTTCCCTTTTGTTTTTCAAAAAACATCTTCCTATATAAGCGATAAACCTCCGCATGTGCTTTAAGAGTGGTATCCATACATATATAATCAGCAACACCATGATCATGACCCATGGGTGGAAAATTTCCATCACCATAGCCAGGTATGCAGTAGTCATAGGGTTCATTAAATGTAATCTAAACTTTGACACGATCGCCATAAGTTTGAAATAATAACTTGGCATAGCTGGCAAAATATTCTACCAGCAAAGAGTTGGTAAAGCCTCCATAAAGGTTAAGGCTCTCAGGTAAATCATAATGACACATTGTAACAACCGGTTCTATACCATTTTCTAATAGCTTATCGATCATCATATTATAATAATCTATACCCTTTTGGTTTTTAGAAGAAATTTCACCATTGGGAAGTATGCGAGACCACGATATAGAAAACCGATAGAAATTAACCTTAAAATAAAAATCTCAAAAGAAGCTGAACAAAAATCAAATAAAATTAAGCAGTACCTTTAACTCCTTAAGTGCTTTTAAGTCTAAGTCAAATTTATGGTAGGAATCAGTTGCTTTATCTGCCGTAGAATGATCATCAATCATTTCTGGATGTTCGTGGGTAAAAGTATCCCATATAGATGGGCCACGACCATCTTCATTCCAGCCACCCTCAATTTGGAACGCCGATGTTGAAACGCCAAATTGAAAATATGAAGGAAAATGTTTACTGCCAGTTTTGGGTAACAAATCGCAAATTTTTTCATCAATTTGACTGGCCTCAGATGTTATAGTCAGCAATGATATTATGGTAAGGCTGTATTTTTAAACAGTTTTATATATAACTTTCAAAATTCTTTACATTTACATAAATAAATTTATACGTACTTACCCTAACTTTACTTTACTTGCTCTCAGCATTTTGTTTCTTTCTAATGAAAACCACAGCCGTTTTTATTAGCTTCGTGCCTGGTGGGCATAATATAAATACATAGGTATTATTAATAGATATTCCATTTATATTACTTAAAGATACACACAAATACAGTAGAACATAAATATAACGAACCGTGATTATAAAAAGTTTGTATAGCAAACTCACATTATATTCTGGAAAAAAAAAGAATTAAAAAAAAAAACGCTTTAACTATAGCTCAGGAGACTACTACAGTTAGGAAAAAAACTAATGTTGATACCATCTGTTTTTTGTTGATATCCTTTTCTACCCATTTTTACCCCCTTAATATTTGAATTTCTAAAAATCCTACATATTGTGAGAGGAACCCAGTTACATTTAAAAATTTTTAGAAGAGAAGCCAAAAAGTTCAATTATATGAAAAATTATAAAACTTGTTGAAGTTTTTCACTCCTACAATTAAAAATAAAGTTCTTAAATTGATGCTTAAGCTAAACAAACTTCAAAAAGTTTTGATAATTTTTCATAATACCCACGTTTTTGGTTTCTTCTCTAAAATTTTTTAAATGTAACTTAAGAATACGAATAGTGTTAATAAATTTTTTCATAATTACTAATGAACGCCTCTAAAAATCTAAGTTTTGAGCTACTGGAAGTTTTTTAAAAAAGCTATGAAATTTATTCACTTATTTTGTGAACAGCAAATATATATCAGCCAAGTAAAATAGTGTTGAGTAATTTTTAGTATAACTATCTTAGCTATCGTTCATTAAATTTCATTATAACCGTTACCAACTGTGTAATAGCGTAATTTTCAAGCAAATCACTCGATTGGATATAAATTGATATACTAGCATAAATGAAAATTAATTGAAACTCATGTTCACTAAAAAAAAGATAATTTACATAATGCAAGTATCAAGTTCATATTTTAATTTTTTAGTCGTTGTTAGTGGACTAGTGGTATGCGTGGTTTAAACAACGAAATGACAAAATATCCTGATTAAACTTTTTAATCCATGCGAGTATATTTCTAATTGAAAACATTAGTGTAAATAATCTATATAAATAAAATTAATTTTCTATTTGTTTGTTTGTGAGATAAGTGTCCATGTTGTACTTTTCTAGTCTATAATGCTATTATTGAAAAATCACTTAAGTCTACTTGAGAACAAATTTACTTGCTGTCGCAATTACCTACATATTGACACAGATACTTCAAGCAAGGTTGAAATGTATGGTACTTTTGTACCGGTAGCGCCCACTTTAACGCTATTTTTTAATAGAAGAAGTTAAATTAATTTTTTAATGATTATGTTAAAATTATACAACATATCAAATTATTTGGAATTATAAAGCTTAACAAAATTTATTTTTTATTCGCGTTTAATTCCAAATTAATATTAATTCATATGTAAAAGAAAAAAGAGAAATAAAAATAGAATATTTCTATTTGCTTTGTAGTGTTGGTTGAAAAAATTTTGTTTATTTGGTTCAATGCCTATTTTGTTATTTTTTTATTTTCTTGTTTAAACATTTTGAAACTTTTTGTTTGCCCATTGACTAAAATTCTGATTTGGTCGATTGGTATAATGAAATAAGTATTCAAATGTTTGGGCAGGAATTTAACAAGACTTGGGAGTAATCTACTGAAGATTCAGAGTAGCATCTGATGAAACAGCTGTATAGATATGTTTTCCCTCTTAGTACTTATTGTACTAAGTAAACAATTTTTTTAAGTTTTCCATAAGAATATCATGGAAAATAATGCATTTGGCACACCAACATAATTTGGAATTAAGGACGAATAAAGATTAAATTTTGATTAAAATTATATTTTTAAATTTACTTTTTGATAAAATAATTTTAATTATTTTTTAAATAAATAATTCTTTCACATTTTTATACATAACTGAAAAATACTTATGTGCTGTTTTTATAACGCAAACAACCAGCTCGTCTAGAATATTTATACGAAAAGTATTCAAAATATTGAGTTTTTTTCTTAAACATATTTTAGACGAGGTGATCGCTTGTGTCATAAAAATAGCACATTATTAAAAATTTTATTTTATTAAAATCGATTTTGATATTTTTCCAAATTCATTTTTATTTTGTAAACATATTCTATATATAATTTTAAAGATGAATATCAGGTATTACTTTATTTTCAATAACTGCCCTGTAATAACGGGCTGATTGTTTAGCAATGCGCTCTCTGCCTTCACTTGTCATGTTCACGTAGTATAACCCAAATCTATGGCTAAAATGAAAAAAAAAACAAGTTAAATTCGTTTCTACTGAATATTTATAATTTTGCATATTCAATAAAAAAATTTATAAAAAGAATTTTTAATTAAATAGCCAATATTGATTAAAATAATGTTCTTTAAATATTATTTATTAGTCCTAAAATAAATAATTCATTTCAGTTAAGAAATTCAACTTAAGTACATTCTGAGATCATTATTTTTGAAAGCAACAAAATTTCTGTAGTTACTCAATTTGTATACAAAAAAAAAAAAATAAATTTTAAGAAAGATATCCAATAAGAATGCAAAATAAATTAAATTAAATTTAATTTAAAATGTTTGCAAATATTTTTAAAGGGAAATATAATGGTGAAATAAATATTTAATTTCAGATAAAGCATCAAAAACTCCTCTCTAGAATCTCTGTTGCAGTGAGATGCTTAATTCTATTGCACACAAGACATTTAAAGGACACACATGCATACATACACACGTTTGTATAGACTGATTGCCTGATTTCTTGTGTGCACATACACATTACGGACATGTACAGCTTGAAATATTTTCATAAAAAAGAAAAACTAAAATTATGGTTGTATTTTTGATATTTCTCATCCATTTATGAACCGATAGTTTTGATTTTTTTCACTGACATTATGACTGTCATTTCTGACAAAACTGCATACCACGTTTTTTAGTCCGCTATTCGCTCAGAAAAATAGTAAAAAAAATTTAAGTAGTTGCGGTTTTTGACTAATAGCTCCATCATTTATTGGTCCATAATCGGGCTGAATTTCAATAGCAAGTTTAAGACAGCAACAATTGACAGATTAGTATGCTTAGCTTTTCTGGGCATTATCTAGGGTCTTCAGTAAGTTGATTTCAACTACTAACAGACAGATTTGGATAAATTGAGTGCGCTATTTTAGGATTAGGATAGCACATGTATGGTGTACAAATTGCAAACGGTATTATAATATTACTTATAGTGAAGGGTATAATAATAATTTAAGGGGCAATAATTTAAATTTAAACTCTTCCAATTAAAAATTATTTAATAACAACACTTACCTATAGCCGTGCAACCATTCAAAATTATCAATTAAGCTCCAATGTGTATATCGTGTTACGTTGCACCCATTGTTAATGGCATTTAAAACTGCTTGTAAATGAGCCTACAAATAGAATTTATAATGACATTATTTAAGTTCAAAGTTTGTATATCGTTACGCAACATGCGATTCCAATTAGTGATCAATTAGAGTATTTTGAAACAACATAATTTCAGAATTATTTAATGGTGGAGAAGAATTTTGAAAAATTTTCATAATCTAAATTAATTACGATAAATGATAAATATTTAGATTAATAATTATGCAAAACTAAATGTAAACGTAACTTCTATAGCATCGTAATTTCTATAACACATTTCATATAGTACATACTGCATACAAAAATTACCTTAAGGAAGTCAATACGTTCATCATCATTTAGTTGTCCATCATCAGGATATCCATTTTCAGTTATAATGACTTCTATATTATTGTAATTGTTTTTAATCCAGCTAATTTGCAAAGTCAATTAGGAAAGCGATATTAATATATGATTGCAGTTCACTTACTTTAATAAGCCCTCTAGTCCCTCCGGAACACAATATGACCACTCAGCTTTGCCTCTTTTCCATTTTGGATCTACTAAATATTTTAAACGGGAATCATATTCATGTGAGGGATTTTTTCCCAATGGTGGATTAGCTTCCTCTATGTATCGAGATGTGTAATAATTTAATCCAAGAAAATCTGCGGAATGCTTAATAATTTGCCTTTCTAATATAGATATACTTCTAAGACGAGACCATGCTCTTCCTTCTTCTTTGCTATTTTTTGCAATGTCGTCCAACATAATTTTTGGATAATTGCCTGTTTCACCATATATGGGATAGGCCGTCCAACCCAGCTGAAATTTTAAATGTTTAAAATAAAAATAAAATTCTATATGTATGTAAATAATACGTATATTATTCTTACGGAATATTGTAAGGCGCGATCTATAATAGATGAATTACCACTTTTCGAGAAAAAAAAGCGGGTGCTTATAGATATGCCAATCTTTCCTTTTTGCTTTTCAAAAAACATCTGCCTGTATAAACGATAAACTCTAGCATGTGCTTTAAGCGTGGTATCCATGCAGACATAATCAGCAACTCCATGATCCTGTCCCATGGGTGGATAATTACCATCACTACAGCCTGAAATGCAGAACTCATAGGGTTCATTAAAAGTAATCCATACCTTGACACGATTACCAAAAATTTCAAATAATAACTTGGCATAACTAGCAAAATATTTTACTAACAAAGAGTTGGTAAAGCCTCCATAAAATTTAAGGCTCTCGGGTAAATCATAATGAAACATTGTAACGACCGGTTCTATACCATTTTCTAATAGCTTATCGATTATCATATTATAATAATCTATACCCTTTTGGTTCTTAGAAGAAATTTCACCATTGGGAAGTATGCGAGACCACGATATAGAAAACCGATAGAAATTGACCTTAAAATAAAAATCTCATAAGAAGCTGAACAAAAATCAAATAAAATTAAGCAGTACCTTTAACTCCTTAAGTGCTTTTATATCTAGATCAAATTTATGATAAGAATCGGCTGCTACATCTGCCGTAGAATGATCATCAATCCTTTCTGGATGTTGGTGGGTAAAAGTATCCCATATAGATGGGCCGCGACTATCTTCATTCCAACCACCCTCAATTTGAAATGCCGATGTTGAAACGCCAAATTGAAAATATGAAGGAAAATGTTTACTACCAGGCTTAGGTAACAATTCGCAAAATTTTTCATCATTTTGACTGCTTCCACTTGTCGCCGTCCACAGAGTAATTAGAAATAAGCTATGATAGAAACTATTTAATATTAATTTCTAGAAAACCAATATTTGTAAAAGTTTTAAAAATATAATAAACGTATTATCAAAAAATGTATAAATAGCTCCTACTCACCTCAATGTTAATGGGTCTCGCAACATTTTGTTTCTTTTCAAAGTTAATATTCAACTAACTTTATTTAAATACTTTTGAAATATAATAGAATATAATTTTCTCAAAATAACAAAGTATTGACGATAATTTACTTCAATTAATTACACTGCCCAACAAAAATGTATTTTCATAAAATTTTCCAAAAATTACATTTGAAGTATTTTTGAGATTTTTTAGTTTTAAGTGGGAAAATTTTTATTCAAGTAAATTTTAAAATATAGATACAAAGAGAAGACCTTACTTAAACAATCCGGATAAATGTCATAACTCGATCACCGATTTCGTAAAGTTTGCCTATTTTAACTACTTTCGAGTAAATATTTTTGTAATCTACAGAAATCATGGGTGCCAAATATTATAAATCTCTTTCCGACAATGGACAAGTGGAAATAGATCTGCTCTTAAGCTCAGGACTTCCATGAGGGAAGCTCGTAGTCATTATGATAATTATTATTGTATGGTAAGCTCTGCAAATGACTCTTGCACGTTCTAATCAGGAACGATCTTTAACAGCAAACCTGTAAATGTTTCGTTTTGGAATCATAAATCGGGACACTATTCTTCAACTACAATAACTCTTTGAAATAAAATCTATGAAGTCATTATTTTTAACCTGTCCATATATTAAAAACTAGAGCTGCAAAAACAGTATATATTATTTTCGTAAGCACACTTTAGTTAATCGTAAATGAATACAAACACTTTGCACAATTTTTTTTGTGTTGACCAGTGTTATTGTATTGTACACTTATTCAACTTACGTATTAATTAATAAATATATATATACATACAATAATACATATAATAAATATATAATAATGTTATCATATACATACATACATAATTATTGATTAGATGTATATCACTGAACTGAAGTGGATGATATTAAATTAATTCTGGATGCAATTCTAAATATTTCTCTTGAAAAAGTTAATATAAAAAGTTAATAATAATATCAATACACGCAAAGAAATCATTTGGTTGAGGCAACCATAATCTATTGGAAATATAATTAGATTAGATTATAATTACATTAAACTATATATTTTCATATCAAACATATTAAAATTACTTCTCAGCTGCAGATATCCATGTTCAAGCCCCCGTCAGATCCAAAATATATTTTTTTAATATTCTATGTAAACTTTTTAAATATAATTTTTAAAATAAATTTTTTATAAACTAAAATTTAATTTTTTAAAATGCATGTAAAATTTGCTTTGCAAAAACAATACTTCTAAAAACTGTTTTAGTTTTTGTAAGTTGCTGTTTTAAAAATAATAAAACACTCTTTTTTGATAAATATATTTTATTAAATTTTGTAAAGATTTTTTAGATTAAAAAATGTATATTACAAAGAAAATTAGCCATATCAAAGGTATTTCGGCTCGTTTGACTCGTAAATTTGGCACAAAATAAAGAAACTCAAAATTCACTCAAACGGCTAAAATACAGAAACTGGTGTACAAAAGTGGTGTTTTTATTATTTTATTCGCAACTTTATTAATTTTTTCTTTCATAAAAAGCTTCTCCTTACAATAACAAACTCAACAAAAAAGAAACTAGTGAAATTGGTCTAACCGTTCCCGAGTTTTACCTTTACCAAAGCAATTGAAGATTCAGTTTTATTATAATACATAAATAGTATCTGATCCAACAAACATTGTTTTGACTTCAAATTTAATTTATATTGAAATGCATAAAAATAGTTTAAAATATAGAAGAAAAGACGTATGTTTGAATGATAATTTGAGCTATGGGTCCGGTAGTGGAAACAGCGGTGGCAATTTCACGTTACCATTTGGCCAACACAATTTAGGAGGTTCATTACTGAACGTGTTTATGATAATCGATTCCGTTCAATTTAATTTCGCTCTTGGACTTGCTCCATATTTTGATTATATCGAAAATGAAATTGGTATAAAACAATACGATTTTTGTTACCTAAATTGCCTTTTTAATCGTTTAAAACTTCAAAAGCCACTAAATTAATCTCTAAATTTGCTTGAGATAAAACGATGTAACTTATTTCAATTTGTGAAACAGTTCCATGTACTTGCAATAGAATCTTATTGAAAACACTAAACTTTTTAACTTACAATTAATTACTCCATTTGTTTTATTTTGCCTGAATTAATTAAAAACTTATGACCTTTAAAAAATTAATCTTTTCAGAAACACTAAATTTTGTAATACACAATAAATCACTCAACTTATTATTATTTTTTGTCAACCAATTTAAAAAATTTGACAATAAGCAGTTAATCAACGTTTTTCTTTTTCTTGCTGAAAAAAAAAATTAATTAAAATAAATATTGAATTTTTATTAAATATTCATACAAAAAAACTTTTGACTATTTAGTGCGTTTGTGTAAAAACCATTGTCTTGATACAAGAACAATAATTTTGAAATCGCAAACAATTTTTACACTTCGCTCATCATGCATGATGAAATTGATAATAGTGATGAAACAGATTTTAATTGGCAAGTTGTATCTTCGCCTAAAACAAAAAAGAGAAAAACAACTGAAACGCCAAAATCAATTAATAATAAAAAATTATTGTTTGTCAACAAAGAAGATGCAGTTAATGATAGTTTAATAATTAATGCAAACTGCAATACTCTAATCAACAACGGCGCTAGCACATCGAAACAGGCAAAAATAGGTATAAGCAGAGCAACAAAAGACTATCAGAATCGTTTTGCTAGTCTCCAAAATGACGAAAATGAAGAAAATGAAGATAATTTAACAGACTTTGAAGAAAGTGACATTGATATTGATAGTAAAATTAATAGTAATGAACCAAAACCTCCGCCTATATTTATTCCATTTGTTGCTGATATAAGTGGAATGATCAAAGCATTATCAAAAGTAATTCCTTCTAATGAATATCAGTTTAAGTCATTAAGGGACGGACAAATAAGATTAATGGTAAAAAATATAAAATCATATAGAGCAACTGTTGCCCATTTAAATAAAAAAGAAATCAAATTTCACACCTACCAAATTAAACAAGATCGTGCATATAGAGTCGTAATAAAAAATTTGCATTCCTCAACACCAATCTCTGATATTAAACATAGTATTGAAAATAACGGTCATAAAGTCAGAAATATTACTAATGTGCGTAGCATAGTTACCAAAAATCCCCTTCCAATGTTTTATATTGACCTAGAGCCTGATGTAAACAATAAATGTGTTTATAATATTAAACACATAAATAGTGCCATTATCAATGTTGAACCCCCAAGAAAAACATATTGTGCAATGTCATCGGTGTCAAGGTTTTGGACATACCAAAACGTATTGTCATAAACAGGTAAATTGTGTTAAATGTGGATTAGGTCATCTAACAATTGACTGCCCTAAAAACAATGAAACTCCTCCACGCTGTGTTAATTGCTTGCAAAATCATCCAGCAAATTATAGGGGTTGTATTGTTTACAAAGAAATACTAAAGAGAAAATTACAAAATAATAATTTATACAAAAGAGATAGAAATATCAGAAACAATTTTAGTTCTAACATGTATGCAACTCAATTAACCCAAAATACTAATCAAAATAACGTATCATATTCTGAAGTTTTACAAACCCCACAACAAAAGATAAGCAATAATTCTTTCCAAAAACTTGAAAAGTTGATCGAAAATCAAATAGAGTTAACCAATAAGCTCATAAGCATGATGTCAGTGTTAATAACAAAATTATGCAACTAAATATTAGGTTAGCAATATGGAACGCTAATGGGCTTTCCAGACATACACAAGAATTAGAAATATTTATTAAAACTCATTTTATTGATATTCTTCTCGTTTCTGAGACTCATTTTACAAATAAATCATATTTCAAAATAAAAGATTATGATTTAATATGTGCTAACCACCCAGATGATAGGGCACATGCATTAGCAGCTATACTAATAAAATCTTCAATCAATTACGAACTTTCTTATGAAATAAGAACTCCATCGTTTCAAGCCGCTTGTATAAAAGTTTTATGTAACTCAACCTACATCTCTATATGTGCTATTTATTTTCCACCACGATTTTCTGTAAAATGCCAACAATTTCAAGACTTTTTTCGAAATTTAGGAACAAGATTTCTGGTTGGAGGTGATTTTAATGCTAAACATAATATGTGGGGTTCAAGACTTTGTAATCCTAAAGGTAGGGAGCTATACAAATGTATTAGTAACAACAATTACTCAGTTTTATCTACTGGTAATCCTACATACTGGCCTACAGATACATTGAAAATACCAGATATATTAGATTTCGTTGTGTACTCAGGTATACCTAGTAGTCTTCTGCAAATAACTGATTGTGAAGAATTAAGCTCTGACCACACGCCACTTATTGTAGATTTCAATACACTTATACAGTGCCATTCAAAAAAACATAAAATACTGAACAATAAAACTGATCTAATTCACTCAACGCCTGGATAGATAGAAATGTTGATCTTAACGTATCAATAAAATCTGCTTCAGAGTTAGATAACGTAGTTGAAAGTTTTAGCAATCTTATCCATGAAGCCGGATTTTTATCAACACCACATAATGAGAGTCATATTGTAGAAAATCAGTTTTATGTCACTGCCGAAATCAGAGGAATGATTCGCAATAAAAGAAGATTAAGAAGAATTTGGCAAATGAGTAGAAACCTTTACGATAAACGCAATCTAAATAAAGCCTCTAATGACCTTAAACTTCGGTTATTGGAAATTAAAAATGAGCACATTGCAAATTTTGTGCAGAATCTCAATATAAATAAGAATGATGAATACTCCTTATGGCATGCCACTAAATACTTAAAACGTCCAGTTAAAAGAAATGTTCCTATCAGAAACGAAAACGGCTCATGGTACAAAACAGATAAAAGCAAAGCTGAAGGATTTGCTTTACATCTGCATAAAACTTTTCAGCCTCATGAAATCAACAATAACTATTATGAACAAGAAATAGATAATTTTTTAGATATCCCCTGCCAAATGGATTGGCCAATCAAGCATATATCACCTCTTGAAATACAAGATAAAATAAAGAAGCTGAATTCTAAGAAATCTCCTGGATATGATTGTATCGACGGAAGGGTTATTCAAGCGCTATCGAAAAAAGCAATAATATATGTCACTCTTATATTCAATTCAATTCTTAGATTAAATCATTTTCCATCACAATGGAAATGTGCTGAAGTAGTAATGGTACCTAAACCAGGGAAGCCTGAGAATGTTATCACATCATATCGTCCAATCAGCTTACTTGTAACATTCTCCAAAATATTTGAAAGAATATTATTGAGTAAAATGATGCCTTTACTGGAAAAAAATAACATTATACCTGATTATCAATTTGGATTTCGACAAAGTCATGGCACACCCGAACAATGTCATCGAATAGTTAATTGTATACGGGATTCTTTAGAGACCAAAAAATTTTGTACAGGTGTATTTCTGGATATACAGCAGGCTTTCGACCGTGTTTGGCATAAGGGTTTATTTTTCAAATTAAAACAAATATTTCCAATGCATTTTTATTTGGTATTAAAATCATATCTTAGCGATAGACACTACTACGTGAAATATAATAAAGAATATTCGGATATTTATAACATCGGAGCTGGTGTGCCTCAGGGTAGAGTATTGGCTCCAGTTTTATATACAATTTTTACATATGACATGCCCGTTAAAAACAACATTTTAGTTGCAACATACGCTGATGATACTGCAATTCTAGCCGCTAGCACTGATCCTACTGACGCATCAACTCAACTGCAAGAAGAATTGGATGACATCGAAAATTGGATGACAAAATGGAAAATAAAAGTTAACTCGCAAAAATCCTCCCAGGTAACATTTACATTACGTCGTGGAAATTGTGCAAACGTATCTCTTAATGGCCACCAAATACCTCAACGCGATTCAGTAAAATATTTAGGATTACATATAGATCGTCGGCTGACATGGAAAAATCATATAAAAGCTAAAAGAACACATTTAAATCTTAAGTTTAAAAGACTTTACTGGTTGCTAGGATCAAGATCAACAGGATTTCAAAACAAACTTCGCCTTGAAAACAAACTCACCATCTGCAAAGTAATGCTAAAACCTGTATGGACTTACGGTATACAGCTATGGGGAACAGCCAGTAATTCCAACATCGAAATTTTACAAAGGTTTCAGTCTAAAACCTTGAGATCAATAGTAAATGCCCCGTGGCTTATTTCAAACAAGGCTATTCATGACGACTTAAAAATACCTATGATTAAAGATGAAATAAACAGATTTACCAAGAACTACTTGGACAGGTTGAGTAACCATACTAATGTATTAGCAATATCACTATTGGATGATACAACCGAAGTTCGTAGATTAAAACGAAATCATATTTTGGATTTGCCTTTCAGAAGTTAAATACTCATTAAAATATGTTTGTATAATATAAGTATATGCATATATATATAAATATTTTCATACATGTAAAAACAAAAATTAGAAATTACGGCATATTTATATTATAAACTTAATTATCGGTATATAAATAGCTTATAAGTCTAAATACAATATGTATTGCTGCTCCCAAGGAGGTTCAGCAACAAATGATATTTTAAATTTATATAAGATTTGCTTATTATCTTCGGATAGATTGTAAATAAGGTAAACGAGAGAAAAAAAAAAAAAATAAGCAGTTAATGAACATTTGAATGTGTTAAAAAATAATTTGAATTTGAAATGTAAATAAAATAACGGCATGTTTTGTAAGTAATGTTTACTTTAGAATACTTCACCATGACTGAAAGTATAAGATCACGGACATTTTGTTCGCAATTTTAAAGCTTCTGTAAAGTCTTTAAAACTTTATTTGATGATAATAGTTTAAATAAAATAAAAATTGTTTATGAGTATTAACATTAAACAATAAAATTTTGGATATACATACATACATTATACTGTGTGGCTCTTAGGTTTTCTATATCGACGTTTTAATTTTAAGTTAAGATAAATCGAATATTAAACTGGCTTTTTGAAATGTAAAGCAAAACATTTACATAAATATACAACAGTTGTTTTTTGCTGTCGTATTTCTTATCATTCGTAGCTTACGGAAGCTTGAAGAATGAAACCAAGGCAAAAAGAACTATCAGTTACTATTATGTTTTGTATTCTTGGCCTTCTGATTAAAATCACAAATAACTATTTTTTACCAAATTCTTTAACCTTTACTTTAATTGACAGAGTGGCATCACTTTTTCAAGCGAATTCATGGTGTAACTATGAATTGAATATATGACTTCGCCATTCTTGTTTTTATAAAAATAGAGCATGGCAACATATAAACTTGATAGCAGCTGATAGTTATAATGAGAAACCTATATAAATAAATAATTGTGTGAATTTGTTTATTTTTAAAGTTAAATTATTATTTTTTACTAAAAATGTATTCTATGCTAAATTCCACTTTAATACATAAAAAAATTTTACTATTTTACGAAAGTCAGCATTATGAAAAATGTAATCATAATTTTTCACTATTTTTCCAATTCAACAATGCATTTGATGCAGTAAAAATTGTTGATTATATATGGCCAACTTTGAAATGTGATGAAGTATTGAAAGGTAATTATTCTATGTGCTATTTTCTCATTTGAGGATACAAATCAAGTGTATTGCACCTACCGGGAAATTACAGATTAGTACTTTCTGCGTTAATTCTATCGTTGTATAAAATAATGAGTTGCTTGTTTGTTAAATTTTAATCACCAAACTCTAGACCACATACTTGGCCTTATGTCATTCCAAATTTTGCTTCCATAACTACATATTTAATTAATTTCGTTAATGTGTATGCAATAATTAATTTTTAGAAATTCGTTGGCAAAATTTGTTTTAATATTGAAACCTTACTTCATTTTAGAACTGGAGAATTACAAATATGAGGACTATTTGCAATGTTGCAATAAATTGCAACCGATTTTTCAATACACCAGCAAAATAATAAATGATTTAAATAAAAACGCTGATAGTTTTTTGAAAATTCAGTGGATGGGTAACAACGTAAATTTATATTTGGACATTAAAAGCAATTATAACAATACTGAAACGGCAACATATGAACACACTCTACTGTTAACTTCACTGCTAGCCAACGCATTAACTAATGTGTATATGAGCCAAATCCATTCAAACCATGGCCCTCCTCACCTCTTGAAGGATTTGATTAGCTCTTTCGAAATAAAAAATTTCTTTGGCCTGGAAATGGTAAAAATCATTATTTAAGTTATACATAATTTGTTAAAACGTTGTAGCAATGAATTTTATATACTGAACTTTTCTTTATTTTAGGTGATTCTTCTGAAAGTTTTAATGGGTTCACCCAATTCCATAAATCTTCGCAATATTGTGTGGCATGGTTTTCCCAAGCCCATGGACATTCCAACATATTATGTTAATGTTTTATTAATAACTGTACACTCTTTAGGATGTGTTATTGAAAACAAGAAAATTCCAATTATTGAGAGGAGTTTAATACAAAATTTTAATGATCATTTACAGTTAATTAAAAATGATTTTCAATTAAAGCCTATGGACTTAACATATATAGAAGAAAAAATTAAAAAAACGAACAATGATTATGTGATATATTGGCTTCAGTTACTGTCATTATAAATCTGAAAAATATAAAGAATTTATTTTACTTGTGCTACCACAAATTGAGCTTCTACTGAGATTGCACTATGGTACAATTAACAATTGTGACATTACTGCAAAATTGGATGAATATTATATAACTATGGATACAATCTTTAAATCTGAGGTAAAAAAAGGAGTATTAAATAAAGAATTTAAAAGTTACTTTTTATTATGAAAATATTCCACATGTTTGAAGTAATGTGTAACTTTCAACTATACTTGTACAGAACTCTAGTGTGTACAGTATACACACAGTGCGCACTGTACAGTTTAAAAATTTCATAAAAAAACAAAGAAGAAATTAATGAAAATCTAAAATTTATTTCGTTTTTTTTATTTTTTTCCGCCCTTTTTGTGACCGATTTTTTTGGGACAAAGTTTATTTATAACTGTTATAAAACTGCGTACCACGTTTTTTTCCGATTTGTATTTTCTACAAAATACTCAAAAACCCACTCAGAATAATGGTAAAAATATAGAGATAGTTGCAATATTTCATTTAAAGCATCCGCCATTTATGGACCCATCAAGCTGAATTGCAATAAAAACCTGAAAACAGCTACAACTGACAGATTGGTATGCTAAACTTTTTTGTACGTTATCTAGGGACTTCAGATAGTTGATTTCAACAACTACACAGACAGACATCGCAAATACTGCAAACATTTTTTGGGATATGTATAAAAACAATTGTTTGATTTTTTATATAATATGTAGTATGTTATACTTTTATTTATTATTTTTCATAATATTTTTTATAATTAACTTCAATCATCCACAAAAGAATCTATTAATGATTTGCTTTCAATAACTCTCTTGTAATAACGTGCTGAATATTTGGCAATACGTTCTTTACTATCACTTGAAATGTTCACATAGTACAAACCAAATTTTTCCCTAAAACAAAATACAAAATATTATAAGCAACTCTTATCAACTCATCTTAATTCATGGGTTTGTTATTAGGCTAATGAATTTTATTTAGTGCTCTGTAGTTTTATATAAGCCCTATGAGCGATTGAAAATAAAACTTGTGAGCAAAAAATAAAGCTCAACAGCATAATACGAGTAATAAAACAAGGAATATACATAAAACTGGCTCGGAGCTGAGCTCAATTCGAATTTTCTCAAAACTCTGAAAATAACTACTTACGTGTAACCACGCTGCCATTCAAAATTATCGATTAAACTCCAATGCGTGTATCGTGTTATATTGCAACCCATATTAATGGCATTTAAAACAGCCTGCAAATGAGCCTATATGTATATGTAGATACATAAATTTAAAAGGATTAGTATATGTGAACATTTGTATGTATGTGTAAGCATGTATAGATGCATATGGACATTAATTACCTTTAGGTAGTCAATACGTTCGGTATCATTTAGCTGACCCTCATCGGACCACCCATTTTCAGTTATAATAACTTCAACATTATTGTAATTATTTTTAATCCAGCTAAATTTTAGTAATCAATTAGACCGGTTGTATTGAATAAAGATTCAAATAAACTTACTTTAATATGTCCTGTAGTCCTTGGGGAACGCAGTATAACCATTTTGATTTAGCTCTTCTCCATTTTTCATCTATTGCATATTTCAAACGTGAATCATACTGTAATGAAGGGTTTTTCCCCTGTGGTGGATTGGCTTCTTCTACGTATCGAGATGTGTAATAATTCAGGCCGAGAAAATCTGCAGAATGTTTTATAATATTCCTTTCTAGTGTTGCTATATTTCTGAGACGGGACCAAGCTCTTCCTTCTTCTTTGCTGTTCTTTGAAACGTCTTCCAACATCATTTTCGGGTAATTACCTGTTTCACCATATATGGGATACGCCAACCAACCCAGCTTAAATTAACAAGATATCATATAAAATTTCATTTAACTATTTTTGCATAGACCCAGCAAAAAAAAAGTGAGGTACAGGTAGTAGAAAAATCACTATAATTGCATCTTAGAAGTACTTCTACTTTTTATGGAATAAAATATCCATTTAAGAAGCTACTAGTACAAAGCTAAAATTGTAATGAAATGGTTGCGATTAAAAATGACTTCATCAGCACCCAAAATCACTTCTTTTGCAGTTATTAAGATGCATTTCCCATAAAACCACCATTATTTTTTGCTGGGGTGTATTCGGTCTTACAGAATATTGTACAGCTCGATCTACAATAGAAGCGTTGCCAGTTTTTGAAAAATAAAATCTTGAACTTAAAGTAATGCCAATCTTTCCCTTTTGTTTTTCAAAAAACATCTTCCTATATAAGCGATAAACCTCCGCATGTGCTTTAAGAGTGGTATCCATACATATATAATCAGCAACACCATGATCATGACCCATGGGTGGAAAATTTCCATCACCATAGCCAGGTATGCAGTAGTCATAGGGTTCATTAAATGTAATCCAAACTTTGACACGATCGCCATAAGTTTGAAATAATAACTTGGCATAGCTGGCAAAATATTCTACCAGCAAAGAGTTGGTAAAGCCTCCATAAAGGTTAAGGCTCTCAGGTAAATCATAATGACACATTGTAACAACCGGTTCTATACCATTTTCTAATAGCTTATCGATCATCATATTATAATAATCTATACCCTTTTGGTTTTTAGAAGAAATTTCACCATTGGGAAGTATGCGAGACCACGATATAGAAAACCGATAGAAATTAACCTTAAAATAAAAATCTCAAAAGAAGCTGAACAAAAATCAAATAAAATTAAGCAGTACCTTTAACTCCTTAAGTGCTTTTAAGTCTAAGTCAAATTTATGGTAGGAATCAGTTGCTTTATCTGCCGTAGAATGATCATCAATCATTTCTGGATGTTCGTGGGTAAAAGTATCCCATATAGATGGGCCACGACCATCTTCATTCCAGCCACCCTCAATTTGGAACGCCGATGTTGAAACGCCAAATTGAAAATATGAAGGAAAATGTTTACTGCCAGTTTTGGGTAACAAATCGCAAATTTTTTCATCAATTTGACTGGCCTCAGATGTTATAGTCAGCAATGATATTATGGTAAGGCTGTATTTTTAAACAGTTTTATATATAACTTTCAAAATTCTTTACATTTACATAAATAAATTTATACGTACTTACCCTAACTTTACTTTACTTGCTCTCAGCATTTTGTTTCTTTCTAATGAAAACCACAGCCGTTTTTATTAGCTTCGTGCCTGGTGGGCATAATATAAATACATAGGTATTATTAATAGATATTCCATTTATATTACTTAAAGATACACACAAATACAGTAGAACATAAATATAACGAACCGTGATTATAAAAAGTTTGTATAGCAAACTCACATTATATTCTGGAAAAAAAAAAGAATTAAAAAAAAAAACGCTTTAACTATAGCTCAGGAGACTATTACAGTTAGGAAAAAAACTAATGTTGATACCATCTGTTTTTTGTTGATATCCTTTTCTACCCATTTTTACCCCCTTAATATTTGAATTTCTAAAAATCCTACATATTGTGAGAGGAACCCAGTTACATTTAAAAATTTTTAGAAGAGAAGCCAAAAAGTTCAATTATATGAAAAATTATAAAACTTGTTGAAGTTTTTCACTCCTACAATTAAAAATAAAGTTCTTAAATTGATGCTTAAGCTAAACAAACTTCAAAAAGTTTTGATAATTTTTCATAATACCCACGTTTTTGGTTTCTTCTCTAAAATTTTTTAAATGTAACTTAAGAATACGAATAGTGTTAATAAATTTTTTCATAATTACTAATGAACGCCTCTAAAAATCTAAGTTTTGAGCTACTGGAAGTTTTTTAAAAAAGCTATGAAATTTATTCACTTATTTTGTGAACAGCAAATATATATCAGCCAAGTAAAATAGTGTTGAGTAATTTTTAGTATAACTATCTTAGCTATCGTTCATTAAATTTCATTATAACCGTTACCAACTGTGTAATAGCGTAATTTTCAAGCAAATCACTCGATTGGATATAAATTGATATACTAGCATAAATGAAAATTAATTGAAACTCATGTTCACTAAAAAAAAGATAATTTACATAATGCAAGTATCAAGTTCATATTTTAATTTTTTAGTCGTTGTTAGTGGACTAGTGGTATGCGTGGTTTAAACAACGAAATGACAAAATATCCTGATTAAACTTTTTAATCCATGCGAGTATATTTCTAATTGAAAACATTAGTGTAAATAATCTATATAAATAAAATTAATTTTCTATTTGTTTGTTTGTGATATAAGTGTCCATGTTGTACTTTTCTAGTCTATAATGCTATTATTGAAAAATCACTTAAGTCTACTTGAGAACAAATTTACTTGCTGTCGCAATTACCTACATATTGACACAGATACTTCAAGCAAGGTTGAAATGTATGGTACTTTTGTACCGGTAGCACCCACTTTAACGCTATTTTTTAATAGAACAAGTTAAATTAATTTTTTAATGATTATGTTAAAATTATACAACATATCAAATTATTTGGAATTATAAAGCTTAACAAAATTTATTTTTTATTCGTGTTTAATTCCAAATTAATATTAATTCATATGTAAAAGAAAAAAGAGAAATAAAAATAGAATATTTCTATTTGCTTTGTAGTGTTGGTTGAAAAAATTTTGTTTATTTGGTTCAATGCCTATTTTGTTATTTTTTTATTTTCTTGTTTAAACATTTTGAAACTTTTTGTTTGCCCATTGACTAAAATTCTGATTTGGTCGATTGGTATAATGAAATAAGTATTCAAATGTTTGGGCAGGAATTTAACAAGACTTGGGAGTAATCTACTGAAGATTCAGAGTAGCATCTGATGAAACAGCTGTATAGATATGTTTTCCCTCTTAGTACTTATTGTACTAAGTAAACAATTTTTTTAAGTTTTCCATAAGAATATCATGGAAAATAATGCATTTGGCACACCAACATAATTTGGAATTAAGGACGAATAAAGATTAAATTTTGATTAAAATTATATTTTTAAATTTACTTTTTGATAAAATAATTTTAATTATTTTTTAAATAAATAATTCTTTCACATTTTTATACATAACTGAAAAATACTTATGTGCTGTTTTTATAACGCAAACAACCAGCTCGTCTAGAATATTTATACGAAAAGTATTCAAAATATTGAGTTTTTTTCTTAAACATATTTTAGACGAGGTGATCGCTTGTGTCATAAAAATAGCACATTATTAAAAATTTTATTTTATTAAAATCGATTTTGATATTTTTCCAAATTCATTTTTATTTTGTAAACATATTCTATATATAATTTTAAAGATGAATATCAGGTATTACTTTATTTTCAATAACTGCCCTGTAATAACGGGCTGATTGTTTAGCAATGCGCTCTCTGCCTTCACTTGTCATGTTCACGTAGTATAACCCAAATCTATGGCTAAAATGAAAAAAAAAACAAGTTAAATTCGTTTCTACTGAATATTTATAATTTTGCATATTCAATAAAAAAATTTATAAAAAGAATTTTTAATTAAATAGCCAATATTGATTAAAATAATGTTCTTTAAATATTATTTATTAGTCCTAAAATAAATAATTCATTTCAGTTAAGAAATTCAACTTAAGTACATTCTGAGATCATTATTTTTGAAAGCAACAAAATTTCTGTAGTTACTCAATTTGTATACAAAAAAAAAAAAATAAATTTTAAGAAAGATATCCAATAAGAATGCAAAATAAATTAAATTAAATTTAATTTAAAATGTTTGCAAATATTTTTAAAGGGAAATATAATGGTGAAATAAATATTTAATTTCAGATAAAGCATCAAAAACTCCTCTCTAGAATCTCTGTTGCAGTGAGATGCTTAATTCTATTGCACACAAGACATTTAAAGGACACACATGCATACATACACACGTTTGTATAGACTGATTGCCTGATTTCTTGTGTGCACATACACATTACGGACATGTACAGCTTGAAATATTTTCATAAAAAAGAAAAACTAAAATTATGGTTGTATTTTTGATATTTCTCATCCATTTATGAACCGATAGTTTTGATTTTTTTCACTGACATTATGACTGTCATTTCTGACAAAACTGCATACCACGTTTTTTAGTCCGCTATTCGCTCAGAAAAATAGTAAAAAAAATTTAAGTAGTTGCGGTTTTTGACTAATAGCTCCATCATTTATTGGTCCATAATCGGGCTGAATTTCAATAGCAAGTTTAAGACAGCAACAATTGACAGATTAGTATGCTTAGCTTTTCTGGGCATTATCTAGGGTCTTCAGTAAGTTGATTTCAACTACTAACAGACAGATTTGGATAAATTGAGTGCGCTATTTTAGGATTAGGATAGCACATGTATGGTGTACAAATTGCAAACGGTATTATAATATTACTTATAGTGAAGGGTATAATAATAATTTAAGGGGCAATAATTTAAATTTAAACTCTTCCAATTAAAAATTATTTAATAACAACACTTACCTATAGCCGTGCAACCATTCAAAATTATCAATTAAGCTCCAATGTGTATATCGTGTTACGTTGCACCCATTGTTAATGGCATTTAAAACTGCTTGTAAATGAGCCTACAAATAGAATTTATAATGACATTATTTAAGTTCAAAGTTTGTATATCGTTACGCAACATGCGATTCCAATTAGTGATCAATTAGAGTATTTTGAAACAACATAATTTCAGAATTATTTAATGGTGGAGAAGAATTTTGAAAAATTTTCATAATCTAAATTAATTACGATAAATGATAAATATTTAGATTAATAATTATGCAAAACTAAATGTAAACGTAACTTCTATAGCATCGTAATTTCTATAACACATTTCATATAGTACATACTGCATACAAAAATTACCTTAAGGAAGTCAATACGTTCATCATCATTTAGTTGTCCATCATCAGGATATCCATTTTCAGTTATAATGACTTCTATATTATTGTAATTGTTTTTAATCCAGCTAATTTGCAAAGTCAATTAGGAAAGCGATATTAATATATGATTGCAGTTCACTTACTTTAATAAGCCCTCTAGTCCCTCCGGAACACAATATGACCACTCAGCTTTGCCTCTTTTCCATTTTGGATCTACTAAATATTTTAAACGGGAATCATATTCATGTGAGGGATTTTTTCCCAATGGTGGATTAGCTTCCTCTATGTATCGAGATGTGTAATAATTTAATCCAAGAAAATCTGCGGAATGCTTAATAATTTGCCTTTCTAATATAGATATACTTCTAAGACGAGACCATGCTCTTCCTTCTTCTTTGCTATTTTTTGCAATGTCGTCCAACATAATTTTTGGATAATTGCCTGTTTCACCATATATGGGATAGGCCGTCCAACCCAGCTGAAATTTTAAATGTTTAAAATAAAAATAAAATTCTATATGTATGTAAATAATACGTATATTATTCTTACGGAATATTGTAAGGCGCGATCTATAATAGATGAATTACCACTTTTCGAGAAAAAAAAGCGGGTGCTTATAGATATGCCAATCTTTCCTTTTTGCTTTTCAAAAAACATCTGCCTGTATAAACGATAAACTCTAGCATGTGCTTTAAGCGTCGTATCCATGCAGACGTAATCAGCAACCCCATGATCCTGCCCCATGGGTGGATAATTACCATCACTATAGCCTGAAATGCAGAACTCATAGGGTTCATTAAAAGTAATCCATACCTTGACACGATTACCAAAAATTTCAAATAATAACTTGGCATAACTAGCAAAATATTTTACTAACAAAGAGTTGGTAAAGCCTCCATAAAATTTAAGGCTCTCGGGTAAATCATAATGAAACATTGTAACGACCGGTTCTATACCATTTTCTAATAGCTTATCGATTATCATATTATAATAATCTATACCCTTTTGGTTCTTAGAAGAAATTTCACCATTGGGAAGTATGCGAGACCACGATATAGAAAACCGATAGAAATTGACCTTAAAATAAAAATCTCATAAGAAGCTGAACAAAAATCAAATAAAATTAAGCAGTACCTTTAACTCCTTAAGTGCTTTTATATCTAGATCAAATTTATGATAAGAATCGGCTGCTACATCTGCCGTAGAATGATCATCAATCCTTTCTGGATGTTGGTGGGTAAAAGTATCCCATATAGATGGGCCGCGACTATCTTCATTCCAACCACCCTCAATTTGAAATGCCGATGTTGAAACGCCAAATTGAAAATATGAAGGAAAATGTTTACTACCAGGCTTAGGTAACAATTCGCAAAATTTTTCATCATTTTGACTGCTTCCACTTGTCGCCGTCCACAGAGTAATTAGAAATATGCTATGATAGAAACTATTTAATATTAATTTCTAGAAAACCAATATATGTAAAAGTTTTAAAAATATAATAAACCTATTATCAAAAAATGTATAAATAGCTCCTACTCACCTCAATGTTAATGGGTCTCGCAACATTTTGTTTCTTTTCAAAGTTAATATTCAACTAACTTTATTTAAATACTTTTGAAATATAATAGAATATAATTTTCTCAAAATAACAAAGTATTGACGATAATTTACTTCAATTAATTACACTGCCCAACAAAAATGTATTTTCATAAAATTTTCCAAAAATTACATTTGAAGTATTTTTGAGATTTTTTAGTTTTAAGTGGGAAAATTTTTATTCAAGTAAATTTTAAAATATAGATACAAAGAGAAGACCTTACTTAAACAATCCGGATAAATGTCATAACTCGATCACCGATTTCGTAAAGTTTGCCTATTTTAACTACTTTCGAGTAAATATTTTTGTAATCTACAGAAATCATGGGTGCCAAATATTATAAATCTCTTTCCGACAATGGACAAGTGGAAATAGATCTGCTCTTAAGCTCAGGACTTCCATGAGGGAAGCTCGTAGTCATTATGATAATTATTATTGTATGGTAAGCTCTGCAAATGACTCTTACACGTTCTAATCAGGAACGATCTTTAACAGCAAACCTGTAAATGTTTCGTTTTGGAATCATAAATCGGGACACTATTCTTCAACTACAATAACTCTTTGAAATAAAATCTATGAAGTCATTATTTTTAACCTGTCCATATATTAAAAACTAGAGCTGCAAAAACAGTATATATTATTTTCGTAAGCACACTTTAGTTAATCGTAAATGAATACAAACACTTTGCACAATTTTTTTGTGTTGACCAGTGTTATTGTATTGCACACTTATTCAACTTACGTATTAATTAATAAATATATATATATATATATATACATACAATAATACATGTAATAAATATATAATAATGTTATCATATACATACATACATAATTATTGATTAGATGTATATCACTGGACTGAAGTGGATGATATTAAATTAATTCTGGATGCAATTCTAAATATTTCTCTTGAAAAAGTTAATATAAATTATTTTACAGTTATATTGCAATAATAATATCAATACACGCAAAGAAATCATTTGGTTGAGGCAACCATAATCTATTGGAAATATAATTAGATTAGATTATAATTGCATTAAACTATATATTTTCATATCAAACATATTAAAATTACTTCTCAGCTGCAGATATCCATGTTCAAGCCCCCGTCAGATCCAAAATATATTTTTTTAATATTCTATGTAAACTTTTTAAATATAATTTTTAAAATAAATTTTTTATAAACTAAAATTTAATTTTTTAAAATGCATGTAAAATTTGCATTGCAAAAAAAAAATACTTCTAAAAACTGTTTTAGTTTTTGTAAGTTGCTGTTTTAAAAATAATAAAACACTCTTTTTTGATAAATATATTTTATTAAATTTTGTAAAGATTTTTTAGATTAAAAAATGTATATTACAAAGAAAATTAGCCATATCAAAGGTATTTCGGCTCGTTTGACTCGTAAATTTGGCACAAAATAAAGAAACTCAAAATTCACTCAAACGGCTAAAATACAGAAACTGGTGTACAAAAGTGGTGTTTTTATTATTTTATTCGCAACTTTATTAATTTTTTCTTTCATAAAAAGCTTCTCCTTACAATAACAAACTCAACAAAAAAGAAACTAGTGAAATTGGTCTAACCGTTCCCGAGTTTTACCTTTACCAAAGCAATTGAAGATTCAGTTTTATTATAATACATAAATAGTAGCTGATCCAACAAACATTGTTTTGACTTCAAATTTAATTTATATTGAAATGCATAAAAATAGTTTAAAATATAGAAGAAAAGACGTATGTTTGAATGATAATTTGAGCTATGGGTCCGGTAGTGGAAACAGCGGTGGCAATTTCACGTTACCATTTGGCCAACACAATTTAGGAGGTTCATTACTGAACGTGTTTATGATAATCGATTCCGTTCAATTTAATTTCGCTCTTGGACTTGCTCCATATTTTGATTATATCGAAAATGAAATTGGTATAAAACAATACGATTTTTGTTACCTAAATTGCCTTTTTAATCGTTTAAAACTTCAAAAGCCACTAAATTAATCTCTAAATTTGCTTGAGATAAAACGATGTAACTTATTTCAATTTGTGAAACAGTTCCATGTACTTGCAATAGAATCTTATTGAAAACACTAAACTTTTTAACTTACAATTAATTACTCCATTTGTTTTATTTTTAAAAAATTAATCTTTTCAGAAACACTAAATTTTGTAATACACAATAAATCACTCAACTTATTATTATTTTTTGTCAACCAATTTAAAACATTTGACAATAAGCAGTTAATGAACATTTGAATGTGCTAAAAAATAATTTGAATTTGAAATGTAAATAAAATAACGGCATGTTTTGTAAGTAATGTTTACTTTAGAATACTTCACCATGACTGAAAGTATAAGATCACGGACATTTTGTTCGCAATTTTAAAGCTTCTGTAAAGTCTTTAAAACTTTATTTGATGATAATAGTTTAAATAAAATAAAAATTGTTTATGAGTATTAACATTAAACAATAAAATGTTGGATATACATACATACATTATACTGTGTGGCTCTTAGGTTTTCTATATCGACGTTTTAATTTTAAGTTAAGATAAATCGAATATTAAACTGGCTTTTTGAAATGTAAAGCAAAACATTTACATAAATATACAACAGTTGTTTTTTGCTGTCGTATTTCTTATCATTCGTAGCTTACGGAAGCTTGAAGAATGAAACCAAGGCAAAAAGAACTATCAGTTACTATTATGTTTTGTATTGGCCTTCTGATTAAAATCACAAATAACTATTTTTTACCAAATTCTTTAACCTTTACTTTAATTGACAGAGTGGCATCACTTTTTCAAGCGAATTCATGGTGTAACTATGAATTGAATATATGACTTCGCCATTCTTGTTTTTATAAAAATAGAGCATGGCAACATATAAACTTGATAGCAGCTGATAGTTATAATGAGAAACCTATATAAATAAATAATTGTGTGAATTTGTTTATTTTTAAAGTTAAATTATTATTTTTTACTAAAAATGTATTCTATGCTAAATTCCACTTTAATACATAAAAAAATTTTACTATTTTACGAAAGTCAGCATTATGAAAAATGTAATCATAATTTTTCACTATTTTTCCAATTCAACAATGCATTTGATGCAGTAAAAATTGTTGATTATATATGGCCAACTTTGAAATGTGATGAAGTATTGAAAGGTAATTATTCTATGTGCTATTTTCTCATTTGAGGATACAAATCAAGTGTATTGCACCTACCGGGAAATTACAGATTAGTACTTTCTGCGTTAATTCTATCGTTGTATAAAATAATGAGTTGCTTGTTTGTTAAATTTTAATCACCAAACTCTAGACCACATACTTGGCCTTATGTCATTCCAAATTTTGCTTCCATAACTACATATTTAATTAATTTCGTTAATGTGTATGCAATAATTAATTTTTAGAAATTCGTTGGCAAAATTTGTTTTAATATTGAAACCTTACTTCATTTTAGAACTGGAAAATTACAAATATGAGGACTATTTGCAATGTTGCAATAAATTGCAACCGATTTTTCAATACACCAGCAAAATAATAAATGATTTAAATAAAAACGCTGATAGTTTTTTGAAAATTCAGTGGATGGGTAACAACGTAAATTTATATTTGGACATTAAAAGCAATTATAACAATACTGAAACGGCAACATATGAACACACTCTACTGTTAACTTCACTGCTAGCCAACGCATTAACTAATGTGTATATGAGCCAAATCCATTCAAACCATGGCCCTCCTCACCTCTTGAAGGATTTGATTAGCTCTTTCGAAATAAAAAATTTCTTTGGCCTGGAAATGGTAAAAATCATTATTTAAGTTATACATAATTTGTTAAAACGTTGTAGCAATGAATTTTATATACTGAACTTTTCTTTATTTTAGGTGATTCTTCTGAAAGTTTTAATGGGTTCACCCAATTCCATAAATCTTCGCAATATTGTGTGGCATGGTTTTCCCAAGCCCATGGACATTCCAACATATTATGTTAATGTTTTATTAATAACTGTACACTCTTTAGGATGTGTTATTGAAAACAAGAAAATTCCAATTATTGAGAGGAGTTTAATACAAAATTTTAATGATCATTTACAGTTAATTAAAAATGATTTTCAATTAAAGCCTATGGACTTAACATATATAGAAGAAAAAATTAAAAAAATGAACAATGATTATGTGATATATTGGCTTCAGTTACTGTGTCATTATAAATCTGAAAAATATAAAGAATTTATTTTACTTGTGCTACCACAAATTGAGCTTCTACTGAGATTGCACTATGGTACAATTAACAATTGTGACATTACTGCAAAATTGGATGAATATTATATAACTATGGATACAATCTTTAAATCTGGGGTAACAAATGGCGCTAAAATGACACAAAGTACAAATAAGTTATTAGAGTTTGAAAAATCAACGTTTAAAGGCTGTTTTCATTTATTATATGACATTTTTATATCACCAAACGGCTGTCGATTAAGGGATAAGGTTAGTCATGGCGAAGTGAATCTAGAGGCTTTGAATAATTCACAACTATCCCTGCTAATCCTTTATATATTTGTTATCTTATTATTACCAGACGAGATAACTATATTTGAAAATTACGAAAGTAAATTACATTTAAATTCTACAACCAAATTTAAGCTAACAAAGTGTTGTAAGATTTACGAACTATTTTGCAAAAGCTACATACAGTATAATCAAGAGATGTCATTGAAAAAGTTCTCATTTAAACATGAATCAGTTTTAATATTTAAACGCCCTAAAAAAGAATCCGAACTCATGTTATTGATTAATAAAATAGCAGGAAATGTAATTAAAACAATTCTTAATTATGAAGAATCTATAAATTTACGTTGCAAATCATTGGCCCAGCGAGAACTTCATTCAAAGAGACGTAAAACTTTAGAAAAACTACAAAATGCTTTACCCAATATTTTTAACACTTTGTCATCAATTATTTCCTCTTGTAATAGAACATTTACAATATTGCAAACTGATTGCTTGTGTATACTGGAAAATGAACTTGCTTTTGTTAAAACTGTAAGGTACATTGCAATAATATAGGTAATGTGGAAACATTTTTTTAAGTAATTATGACAATGCTTTCAGATTTTTCAAACATTGTTTAAAAACAAGTGAAAATTTTGTTAAATACTCTCATTGTGAAAACAACGAATGGATTAAGTCATTGGAATTATGTCGGAAATATTATGACTTTCATACAAAACTATTTATATATGACAGCTAAATATGTACTACGAAAAAGTAAGTCTTATTTATTTATTTCCAACATTCTTTTTATAATCATATACCTATATACAAACAAATGTATGTGCATACATTTTTTATGTTAATAATTAACGAAATTAAAATTTTCTATAGTGGCTAGTTGTAATAAGCTTGTGTCGTTATAAAAATGGGGATCTACTCTTTATCAATTGCATGGAAATAAACTTGTTTATTGCAACATAGTCATTTCGGTTATTCCCCAAGTGCTTGTCATATGAGTAAAAACAGATCTTGAATAAATTTTACACACTCTATTTTTTTAAAACAAATTAAAAGCCTTGATCTATATATATATATTTATAAGCATCAACAAAATCACAATGAATTCTCGTCAAAACAATAGTTGATTTTTGTTAATTTTTTGCTGCCCATAGCAGAGTGACCCATCATGTTTGAAATCTAATTTTTTTTACTTTCGTAAAGTAGCTCATGTTTTTGCTACCATTATTATCATAGAAGCCAACCAAAGTGTTAAATAAAATATTTCAAAGCATAATTGTAGGCTTTTTGCGCAGTAGCGCGTTAAAGTCGTTGAAAAGTGGGTTTCAAAAATGGCGTGGCTGTTCTAGAGTCTATCTATATGCACCAAATTTCAGACAAATCCATTAGAAAACAAAAACAAAATTAATTTAATTTATCTTTATGTAGCTTCTTCAGGATATAACTATAAATAATTATAATCCATCCTTTTTAGCTTGAAAAAATTTTCCGTTTTATCTACACAATAGCTGTTACAGGTCACGGTGCAATTGAAGCGCATAATAATCCGTTTCAATTATAAAATAAAAACTTAAATAAATTTACAATAAATAAGTGCAATTATTTTAGTTTTTTACTTATTTTATTGCTTCGCTCTGATGAGAGCGACTGCAAACGTCGAAACGCTTTTTTTCTGTCTGCTTATCGTAGAGAGCACAGAAAACTCTAATAAAATAAGGCCTACAAAGATTACGAGATTCGTGACAGCTCTAAGATTGAGAACACATATTTTATTTCTCACAAATATTTCTTGGGTGGATGAATGTAAATGAAAAATGTATAACATATGGGTCACCCTTTAGCTATTTGTTGTCATTTAGTTTTAATAATAATAAAAACAAAAACTAAAACAATGTTTTTTACTTTAGGTTGACAACCGCAAAAGAGGTCAAAGAGCCGTAAATCCGGTGTTGTAATTAAAAACAACAACAATACAACAAAAAAAAAAAAAAAAAATTGAATATTAAAATTACAATTTAGTGCAAATCACACAAAATATATTAAAACTTGCCTGAACAATAAACAAATAGAAAATCTGAATTTTAACTTTTCAAAAGTGAATTCATTGTTATACCACAACTGACAACCACATACTGACTGGCAATAATTTGTTATGTTTTTATTTATTTAACATGTAAATAGGTTATTTAAATCTATCAATCTTGAATTGTTATACGTTTCACTGTAAGTAAGAAGGGTATGTATAAGTTTGGGATTCTGCTTTAGATATGTCTATCTGTGCGTCTGTCTATATGTGTGCCTGTATAGTTCTTGAAAAGTTAAGCATACCAATCGGTCAGCTGTTGCTGTCTTCAGGTTGGTATTGAAATTCAGTTTAAAATTCAATAAAAAACATGCGCATATTATTGATTGTATTAAATTAAATTAATTAAAAACTGATGGTTTAATATTTATGTGTATATGGAATTTTATTAGTTTTATTTATTCAAAAGATAAATAATTAAAAAATAACACAGGAGGAGAGGAGGTTACGCCATATACTCGTACATTATTTTGTAATGGCTTGGAAACTAGCTCTCTGATTAAATATATTTTATCATAAATTTTTCATCTGTCTTGTAGCTTCTGAAATACATATTAAGTTTTGTCAAAACAATTTTTTTTTTCGTGTAATAAATTTATTTGGGATTTAAAAGTTTAACAGAATATTAAGCTTTATTTGTGCTTAATTCCAGAAATTTTGTTGGGTTATTTTAAATTTATTCTTTTACTCATGATATTCTCATGAGTAAAATGGTCTATATAGATATGCGATCCCCTTCGGTACTTATTGTACTGAATAAATAACTCATGAGAATATCATGAATAAAAGAATAAATTTAAAATAACCCCACAAATAAAGATTAATATTTTGTTAAAAATATTTTTTCTTAAAAAACTAATAAAATGTCTAAAATTACCAAAATCTTCCACGCCATCAACTGTCATTTTATTTACCTGAATTTCAGTTCCAATTGCAGGTAATTTATGGGCAAAGTAATAAAAAAAAGGATTCTCTTTTGAACTGCATGGTTGGGAATGAATTATTTCATGAATAGAAATTAAGCCGTTTTAAGTCTAAACTACCTTTTTAAAAATTGTTAAAACTGATATTTTTTTCTTTATTTACAACTATGTTTATCTTAAGGAAATTATTTGTTTGTTTGTCTGTAAATAAAATATTCAATTTTATTTTTAAATTTGAAAACATGCTCTCTGTAATACTAACTAAAATTATATTCGTTTTAAAATTATTTAGTTTATACTAAAATATTAAAATCATTGAGCAACAAACGAGTGTTGTCACAGAATGTGTTGGCAATAGACCATTAAATTTGTATTTTGCTTTTAAATCTACATTTCCCTTGACCAAAACATACTAGTACTCACATACAAATGAATATTTTAGTTAAACCAAGCTTTTCAATGCTTTAAAAAAAATTGAATTTAAGGTGAGCCTTTTGATTTTTAAATTTCCACGGACAACATTTTTTCCACTTTCTTTAGTGGTGGCTAAACGGACAAGTGGAAAAACACTACATACCATTAAAATAAACAAAATAAAGGGCAATAAAAAAGGGCCGATCATGCACGAACTATAACTGCCGGTCTACACCCCAACAATAAAAAAAATTTTAAATTTTGTTTAATGTACGACTAAAAGCATAATTATTCAGGTTGATTGTAGTAAATTGTCATGGTAGACATAAACAATGTATGCTATATAAATACATATATAATTTTGTAAACAGATATGTACATATGTATGTACACATGTAAACATGTACACATAAAACATATGATAAATGTTAACCTAGCGCTTCAGTGATTTTTCTACCAAATCCCTAAAAAATATCATTATTTTCAAAGTATTAAGTAAAGAGTGGGACAAAATTTGTCTAATAAATTAATTTAGATATAAAACATATTTGTTTTCATTAAAAAACAAGCAAAAAATATATTTTTATTGCTTAACTACATAGTTGTTTTTACCCGATTTCGCCTGGTAATTTACTCTAGAGTGAGAATTTTTATATGGAAAGTACAAAAGCTTACACAATTTTGATTAAATGTCATTCTATATTCCATTACTACTACCATAAGCTATCGTTTTAACAACATTTTTTAATTTAATTTTTAATTATATTAATTTAATTTAATTTAATTTAATTTTTCATTCTTTTTGTGGATGAGTTTAAAACCCCCTTTTTGTTTATTGTTGGTTCCCTGCTGTAGCTTTTAGTTAAGTATTTGAATTAATGCTTCACTCCGACTGCACCTTTTGTGCTCATTTCATGGATTTTCAATTTTACATTTGGCGTTCGTTGCCATTTGTTATAGACAAAACTCAGCCAGAACTTATTTTTTGTCATTACAAAATGAATTCCCATACTCTGCAGTCTTGTTTGTTTTTTTATTTTTTATTTTGTTGCCACTGTTATAATCATTATCCATGTGCATCTAACAAGTTTGCGGTGTTTTTTTATGCTGCGTGAATTCTTTTATTTAGATCATTACTGATTATTTATAGCGATACAAATTTTTTAATTTTATTTATTTACTTCTTTGTTTTTTTACATTTTCTGATCTCATTGAAATAACAATAGTCAAGCATTGATTCTCAGTTAAGGCTTCAATTAAAAATGTTCATTTAAAAACAGTCGAATTTGAGTATTCAATTCCAACGGTTGTCGCCGCGCGAAACTCTAAATTTGAATAGTTTAAAAAAGTAAAGTACTTTTGTCTTTTGGTGAGTCAAGAAAAAACAATAGAAAGGATAACTGCAAGCAGGATACCTGATATATTTCATATTTCGTAAATTACATACCAAACAGCAACAAATACCTAAACAAGTGATTCCAGGTTAATGCATAAAATTAAGAAAATATTTCAATTAATAAAACAAATTAAAAAAGATCAGATAAAATTTTGATTAAAAAAATTTTATTTTGTCAATATTTTTAAATTGTGATTTGTGGCTTTCAAGTACGTCATACTTTCCTCCGCCATGTGAAGAAACTTTTACTGCCAAGCTATTCGTTAACTATCAGCTCTACACGTATAAAATTATGAAACAAAATTAGTTTTATTTCTAAATTAATTTAGAGTGAAAACCGGAATTAAAATAAAAAAAAATGTATTCAGTGGAGCCAGTAGCCAATTAAAAGTTCAGTAAAGAAACAGCTAAAAGACAGACATGTGTATAATCACGACTGTTAATAGGAGTGTGTGCGCACGCACATTACGCACAGATACAGCTTTAAAATTTTCATAAAAAACAAAACAGAAATTAATAAAAAACTAAAATTTCTGGAGAATTTTTGATTTTTCTCGCTTGAATTTTTTGCCCAGACATTCTGCCTCTTATTTCTGAAAAAACAAAGTTTTTGTATATTAGATAAAATACACAAAAACCTATCCAGAAAAATGGCTCATAGCTCCGCCATTAAGCTGAATTTCAATAGTAACAAATTGGGATGGTAAAATTTTTTGTACGTTGCCTAAGGACTTCAGAAAGTTGATTTCAATGACTACAGAGCAGACATATCGAAATGTCCAAAATACAATAGGTGGCTCAGTAAGAGTGTACTTTTTAATTTCATGCTGTAATAAATTTTGCAGCATGAATTGTTGAAATCGCATGTCATCGAGATGCAAACCGTTAAGTTGAGGCCACAATAACTTCGTTATCATGTTCCTATAGTGCGATTCAGTAAATGTTATTATGTACATTCGTATCGAAAAAATAAGTATAAGGATATTTAATCGGCGCAAATAACGATTTCTATCGTAACGAATATTTTTGTCGAAAAGTTACTGAATACCGAATTCGATAAATTATTGTTATACTTATTTTTTCGATACGAATGTTCGTAGTAAAAGTTACTGAATCGCGCTACTGAAACGAAAGTCGTTCACAGTCACCGCGATTTCGGCCTCATTTTGAAAAAAGTAAGACCAGAATAAAAGCCCCACCAGAGACAGTTACTTTTTGTGGGTGAATTTGTTTCTCATGAATTGCTTGAAAATTTTCTGAGCCCCAAATTCAACAAATTTAATGTATTCACGAAGAAATTCAGATAGAAATGCGCTTCATCTTAGAATATGACTTTTTTTCTAAAACATTGCCATTGAGTTCACTTTGTTTCATTATCCATTGAACGAATTGCCGGAGCGGGTACTTTATTCCATACTTTTAATTTAAAATTTAATAAAAAAATTAAAACTTTCTAAAAATACGTATTTTTATTTTAAAATAAAAAAGTGTAAACTTAATAAGACATCCTTTATATACGTTATAGGGTGGAACATACGACGTAGAAATTGCAAATAGAATCACAAGCTTACAGTAAACTGTATAAAAATTGGATTGCCTGTAGAGGTGTTTTTGTTGCTGTATAATATACATAATGATCTAATTGTATTTTCTGGCATACACATATTTTTCTTTACTACTGTAGACTAAAAAAGAAAGTAAAAAAATTTACAAGATCAAAAAAGAAAATGTTTTACAGTCACAAATGCATAGTGACGCACTCAACCGTAGTTGTGCTGTTGTGTTACATAAGCCAAATCACATTGGCCTTGCAAATACCCAAAGATGTGGAAATTCTTGAAGGGTATGAATTCGATGAATCTCCAGAGTATTATGCTACTGATGCAAATTACTATGAGGCACGAAGTATGACGGCGGGTCTTAATAAAGCCATACGTAATAAAAGATCAACATTAGAATATGATCAAGCCAAGGGATTAATCAGTAAAAATGGTCTAAATAGGAATTTAGAAGAAAGTTTGATACATAATGTGGAAAGTGATCGTATTGTATTACCTCAATCAGCAGCTATATCCCAGCAAGAGGATCAACAATTAAAAGTTGAAGCTAGAGATATTGATAATGCAACAGAACAAAAAAGTTTAATAGGCGAAACTCTACCGAAAGCTGAAAAGCAAATAATGGATCCTGATTATGATTACTATTCACAAAGACATATTGCCAGTTGGAAGGATCGTGCAACTAATGATGAGGACACTGTAGCAGAGGCTACTAGTGGCTATGCTGTAAAATCAAGACAAGCCAGAGTGAATTTCATTACCCAACCAAGAAAAGAAAATGAAAATCCTAAAGAGATGCCAGAGCTAAGGATTACAAAAGTAGCACCTTCCTTGGTAAAACCCATTCATGATCAAAAATTTAGCGCTATAGCACCCTTATATAATTATGAAATGTATCCATCACGTTCTTATGATCCATATTTAAGACGCTATGATCGGTAAGTTGTTACAGAAGAAAAGATAACTTTAACTGAATTGGGTGAAACAAAAGTATAAAGTTTTCCAATTAACTTATTATGCACTTAAATTTTTGTTTAAAAAAAGGATTTTTAATTTTTTTATTTAAACTTTAAAACATACTTACGAATATGAGGTTTGATATTTATGAAAGAAAAAGGAAAACTAAAGAAAAAGAGGGAAAATGTTTATATTCAAGACACCAGATTATAGAAGTAAATACTCTCTGCATGCATTTAGAAAGCTACTTCTTCCGACCGGGATTGGTTTAGGATTGCTATAAACTTCTCGATGTTCTAGCAGAGAGGAACTCGGTTATATTGCTATGGGCATGAAGGACATGTTTGGTATGAAATAAGAAACTATTTGGATAAAAAAAGACAAAGATATCATAGGTCAAGGGGGGGGGAATTCACTGTGCGACTATTTAGAAGATTCATTAACGCCAAACGTATAAGCGTATAGGTTATTCTGAACCTCAGCAGAAATGTCATCAAACTGTCTGCTGACAGCATCTTGTAGACTCAACTACCACTTAAGAAAGAGTAGTGTCACGCTTGTTGTTTTTGAGTAAAGACTTAGATAATGGAATGCTAGCCCTAAAACACATAGGTAAAATTAACCGCTTATTAATAACAAAATTTATTTCTGAGTTTGGGATTGTTTTAATTGAGAATTTGGCTTCAGAGGTCACGCTGCAATTATGAAAATAATTTTTGTTGTCACAACGAAACTAATTTTTATGTAAGAATTATATGATCAAGATAATAATGAGATGATAATCATCTGGTTCCAATTAGTCTTACATATATTGCTTTTTCTTAAACAAAACTTGTTGTGTGCAAATTGTTTACTTAATTTATTTACAGATTCGATGAACAATATTCACGTTACGATCCGTACAATTATGAGGATCATTTTTTGTATCGTCGCCATTACGATCCATATGATAGCTATAGCCCAAGAATACCTCAATATCCTGAACCATATTATAATTATCCGGATCGTCGTTATGATATACCTGAACCACGAGAATATTTACCCTTGTACAATAACGAAATTTATGACAAATCTGCTTACACTCCCATTACTTATTCGGATCCATTTCTGGCATCATCAAAATATCCTATAGACTATACGGCGCCTTCAAAGTATCCTGTTGACTATGGGCGTAATAATAAGCGTATTGTTTATTATGCCCATTTACCAGAAATTGTGCGAACACCTTATGATTATGGGGCGAATTCGTATGACTTTGAAAAACGTTATCAAAGTCTGTTAACACAAAAAAAAATTGATAAAACCGGAACACCGGCAACTTTGAAAAATAATTTAAATGCAGAGCCTTACGATTATATGAAACGAGATAAAAAAGATCGGGTTACACCGAAACCGCTTAAAACTAACAGTAGCAACAATGGCCGAAAATAATTTTTCTGTTGGTACATTTTAAAATCGAAAAGAATAACTGCAATTAATTTTAAGTTTCAATGGTCCATAATCATAGTCACAAAAAAGTAGTCTTTTATTAAGAGCTGACTTGTTCATAAGAATTTAATTTAAAATCGATTTTAAAAAGATACCGACTTTAGTCTGACTATGACTATGGGCCAATGATTATAGTATATCATACATACATAAATATAAAAAAAAAAAAACAGGAAACCAACAACAAACAAATCTTATTTACTCAAATTAGTTTTAAAATTATTTACCAAATTTTATTTTTATTTAGCGGTACAATAATAATACTTAATTTTAATGGCCAAACTTAGTATCCTTTGTTAACTACCAACGGTCCTTTTCACAATGCACAAATAAAAGTTATCTGCAACTTTAACTGGCAGTTAGCCATTAGTGAGTAATAACTAACCGACACCGTGTTATTATGGTTAAATAAAATCGTACAAAATTCTGCCACAAATGTTTTAATCGTCAAACAATTAAAAACATAGACAGATATATGAATCAATATTTATTTAATTTTTTTTTTAATATTTTTAATTTTAAAGCAGTAAAAACAAGTGAAAAAATATGCATAAAATTAGAAATCACTTTTCTTTGTCGGATAAGCGTACCAAAGCTTTCTGTTTCTTCTTCTCGTCTTCCATTATTCTTTTTATTTTTTTTATATTCTTTGGAAAATGCAATTGTTGCTAAAAAAAATAAAAGTTTTAAAAATTAATAACTAATTGTATTATTTTTTTCATGGCATATAAAAACGTCAGGTAAAAACTTCCGCCCAGATGTACATTTATTGCTTGTCTTCTGTTTTCTGTTTTTTTTAAGGTACTGGCTGACTATCCTACACAATCGTATGATTATGTCAAAATAATGTGTGACATAATTCTGTCCTACTTGAAGAAATCACTTTAAAATGGCGAACTTTATGCCACACTATTATACAAAAAAAGATACAAAAACATATGTTTACTCACCTTAATACTTTTAAAAGTATTCATTTTCTTCTTTGACGCAAAATATTTTTTTTACAAATATGTACAATGAAAAATAACCTAAAAGTTTGTATAAACAAAACACAAGCTTGGTATTGTTGCTATTTTTCTGCCTTGAACATAGAAAATGTAACTCTGATCGCTGAGATAAAATTTATTTTATGAAAATTTTCATAACATTAAAAATCGGACAGACCTGTCAAAAAGTCTGTCACACACATGCTTTTTCAATACACACTATCATACTTTTTTAGCACACATGCGTTTTTAGACAGATCGTACGACTAAGTAGGATAGTGAGTCTTAGGCTTTAGAATTAAATGTATTTGGCACATACGAAAGATGGGTTTTTGTATTATAATTCAGAGTTTGTTGTACGGAAGACCAAGGTGAATGAATCTATACAAGATGGAATCATCAAATATTTTGCATTTGTCAAAGAAGACACCTCTAGTTTATGGACTCCGACCATATAAATGTATACAACTTTGACAAATCAAGTAAAAAACTTGATAACATCTTGTAAAGTGTGTTCTTATGTCATGGTTTTCTTGAAAACATATTTTCTGCCAAAATCTTATGTTAAGCAACAGGAGCATGATGCAAAATAAAATGATAAAAGGGCTTTCATATTTGGTAAGTCAGCAGCGCAAATAGGTTTTTAATCCATACTTACTAATATTATAAATGCGAAAGTAACTTTGTCTGTCTGTCTCGCTTTCAGGCCAAAACTACTCTACCGATTTAAATAAAATTTAGTACTCAGATAGTTTAAAGTCTGAGAAAGAAAAGGAGAATGAAAGGTTGTATGAAAATATTGTCATTTTCAGACTAGAAGAATAAAACTTATATTTTAGGCTGTTGATTAATTATAATTAAATATGGTATTGAAAGTTTGTAAAAATGTCACCTTTAAGGGTGTAAAATAAACATATGGGAAAACATATTTACGGATTTATTACTTTGTGGAGCTAAAGTTAATGCGTTAAGAAACTCGCCAAGCCCACTTTGGTGGGCACCTCTAATAATAATGCTACCAAAAATATAAGACACTTTATAAAGTAGTTAATGGCTGTATTATTTGGATTAACAATTAAAATTCTATTTGTAAATGGATTTTTATAAAAATTGATACATGCTAATAAAAGACCAGGCCGGGCGAGACCGGGCAAAAACATCTAGTTTTTTATATTTTCTTTTGAATTTGTCTTAACTCCTTTTTTAGTTTTCTCTTGCTTAAAACTACTAAATTTTTTGATATTTCCTATAATTTATTACACTCAAACACACAACAATACAAAATACTAAAAATCTGAAACATAAATAAATCCCTGGAACACACACACACACAAAAAGAATGAAAGAACAAAAATAATTGCCAAGTACAAACAAGTCTATACTAAGAAACTAGCAATTCTTTTCCTCTTAACCTGATCATCTACAAAAACAAGAGTTGCGCAGCTGACTTGCCAAATATGAAAATCCTCTAACAATAAGTTGAATAATATTTGTAAACAAAATTAACAGTTAGCTAACTTTCAGTTAAATATTATGTAACATTATATTCGTTAAGCGAAGATTGTGAAGTTGGGTCTAATGCTGAGTTTTATTTTAAAAATCCTGGAATTATTTGGTATTATTGAAAGAGTTTTCAAGTCCATTCGAAAATTTATATTTTTCAGCGTTTTTAATTTCATAAAACACCAAATTTCACTTAAATCGAATAGAGTTAAAACAAAATTTTTGAAATGAATATTCAAATAAAATTTTGAATTAGTAATAAAGGACCAACCCTTTGCTATTAACTGAAAATATTTTTAACTTGTATTTATAATTTCCCCTAACAAGTCACTTAATCATTCATTAATTTCACTTAAATAATCAAAAGATTATAAAAGTCTACCAAGTTGCTGTAGCGGTATACCGCCATCGGCTGGCTTGAGTTTATGGCAGTAAACAGACAAAAATGATATGATGACACACTATGACATGATATCAAAACCATAAAAAATAGACAAGTTAAAAGGATCTGGATCACATACAAAAGTGAAATTAAAAGCAAATCATTTCCTCTTCATCGAATATAACGGTAATATAAATAAATACAAACATGATTTGGTAAAGGACGAAAAGGAAAAAAAATTAAAACAAAGTAACAAGAAATATTATTTAATCTTGTACACCCTCCCTCAAGCAAACACACATACGAAGGGTGTCGTAAAACGTTAATAAATTTGAGTACACAATAAATTTATAAAAACATTATTTGTATTTTGGATATTTTATTATCAACACGGAAGAATAAATGAAGGTGTTAACTAAAATCATTTTTTGCTTTTACTTTTTAAGTGCTACACCCTCGATTTTACAATCTTTTTGTAAGAGTTTATTAAAAATTAAGACTTTGGGGTTGGTTACTTAAACAGCCAAATAATTAAAAGATTTTATTTTAAATATTTTTTTTGTACAGGAAAAGCGTTCACAACAGTTTTTCTTTTTTATCCGACTTGAATTCCTTAAAAAAACAATCTAAAATTTCTTTTATCAAAAAAAAAAAAAAAAAAAAAATATCATGGAAAGAATATCAATATTGGCCCTTAATCATATTTACAAAAAATTACACTTTTATGAAGAATTTAGTTTTGCTTACAGGCATTTATAGATTTGAAATCGTTTTTAAAAATATACCAACGTTAGTATGATTATGATTATTATTAATACTAAGAAATAATTTAATTTAATTAAATACCTTTAATATCTTTAATATTTCTTGAACACCACTCGTATACACATAGCAGGTAGCAATAAAAAGCAAATGATTCCGGTCAATTTGAATAGTAAAACAAACCAAACCAAACCAGTAAAAATTTAAAAAATAAACTTTATGGGAGGGAGAAAAATGGAGGAGAGAGTGAGAGAAAGTGAGAACGAAAGAAAGGTAGAAATTATATGAAATCTCTTTCCATATTTTGGGCATAAATTAAAAAAAATTCTTTTATTGTTTTATTTCTGTGATGACGATATCTGCTCTCCCAACAAACAATAATTCAAGTGTTAAAGATGCAACATGTATGTGCAGTTTTTAGAACACAAGCCATCAACTCGTCTAAAAAATTTATATGAAAAATATTCAATATTTTGAGACTTTTCATATAAAATTTTAGGCCGAGTTGACCGCACATAAATCATCAAACTTTCTACTTTTTTTAAATGCTAGAAGTATAACAGTTTGTTCATTTCTACGCTCTGATGTCATTTTAAAAATAAACTTTTTTTTTTTTTCAGAAAATCAATTTATAAAGTTTGAATGGAAAATGTATTTAGAGGTAGATCATTGGAAAGCTTCAGGTAATTGAACTTTGCAGCACCGTATTGATCAGCAGATGATGACAAAGTGCAAGCGATTAACCTTCAACATGACTCCGACTTGACCGATAGTACACAACTAATAACAAAAATCAATTTATAAAGGTTGCATAGAATGTGTAGTCGAGCTAGAAATTTACAAGAAAGTGGCCTATTTTATTGAAATTTTTATTTATAATTGAACTTAGGGTTCACTATTAATTAAACTATTATTTTTACATGGTTTTCGAATAGTTATTGTTTGATTAACCTTTAAATTTCATTCTCAATTTTAGATATTAAGCCTGAGTGTTTGCTTGGTTTATACACTGCAAGTGTAAGTATGTTTATGAATTGAAATTATGATGCAGAGTCACATCCGTTTTGGGTAACGGAAATATGTTTAATCTTGCGTTAATAAAATGATGATGTGGTCAGAAATACTGTTTCATTTAAACTTTCACCTCTACATAAATGATTAAGTTCATTTTAAAGCCAATTTTCTCTTTGTGCAATAATTTTGTTTAATGCATGAGACTAAAAATGACTGGTTTTACTACAGTATGTGCATGTATTTTGTTTGATGTGTCAAAAAAGAAAATAAAAATTTTACAACAAACATACTCACTTGTATTGTTAAATGATGGGTGCTACCACCTTAATTTTAAATTCATTAAAATTTTGCGTTTAATAAAACTGAATTGAAATTTTGGTTCTTAAATTAAACAGTTGTAACTTGAAAAATAGTACAATTAATTTTAATCGTATTTATTTATGTGGTCCCTTAATTGCCATCCACATTTGTAATGTGATTTTTTAATGTCTATTCTATTAAAAAAATAATGATAAAATGTTGGTTAACCTTTTATACTAAAGAAATTTTCTGCTTCTCCAGTAAAATTTTTCAGAGGAAACATGTAATTTATACAGAGGTCGGCGCTTAAAGTGCTCTCATTTTCTAAATCGTGTAAATATATCCTAGAGCAGATTCATAAAAAATAAAAAGTTATAATTCTACCTTGAGCTTGAAAAAAACTAGACATTTTTATTATGAAGGAAAAGGTCTAATAAACTTACAAATAAATTAAAATCTTTGGCTATCATAAAAAATATTTCCAATTTTAAGAAAACATTTCTTAAAACAAAATAAATAACATGGAAACGTGATTTTATGCTTAAGAATATGCTGGTTGTTCTTGTCAAGAAACAAATTAAAAATAATTTTTTGTAAAAATCACTGAGGGGGTTTTTTTTTATTTTTGACATGAAGCTAAATCTTGCTAAAAGATTTCCTTACAGTAGATTTTTCGACATACTCTTACGCTAATGCTCTACTCATTGAAAACGAATTTTAAGTGTTTTGTGGCAGTTACCACGATTTAACTCATCACTTGCTAATGCAAGTGCTGTATCTGATAGTAGGTCATGAGGGTTAATTTTTTTATATTTGGAATGTATTAATTTAATGTTATTTGTAAACGACTAAGTAAATTATGAATGAATAAAAATTCCTCGGGTATTTTTTCACTTTTTCTTTACTGAGAATAAAATTTCTTTTTTTAGTTTTCTAAGAATTTTTTTTAAGAATTTTCTTCCAAAAACTAAAATTTTCTCAGCAAAAATTGCAATATACCCATAAAAATTCATTTCCTGCAATCACATTTGAACTTTTTGCCAGACAACCTGGGCCAGTTTAGTGCTAAACAAGGCAAACATTTTCACCAAGAAATGGTTACAAAAATAAAATAATAATGATTTCAGAATATTTTTGGTCACTGCACTGACTGACTGCTGAGTTAAAAAAAAAAGTGTCAAGCAAACATTTTTGAGTGAAAGGGCCAAGAATTTTATTTTTTGAAAAAATTTTTTTTTATTAAAAACTCAGTCAATTTTTAACTAATTAAAAAAAAAGTTAAGTTTTACTCAGTAATAAATATATTTTGAAAATAAATTAAAAAATTGTACAGTTATTAAAAAAAAAAACTGTATAAAACGTCTTCAAAGTTGGATAATGGCGAAAAAATTAAAAAAAAAATGTGTTTGGTTGAGAAATAGGCACAGATTTCTAAAGTTTACTTAAATAATATATATACCATTCGAACGGCTTCATTGTTTTTTTTTTTTCTAAGTCCGCTGAGAAATTAAAAATCGATTGATAAGTTACTTATTTATAAGTGCATAAAGGTACGAAAAACTGGTTTTTTTCTTGTAACTCAAGATTTTGGGGTTGTTTGGCAAAGTCCAAAAACAGATTCTTGTTGTACTCGACAGCACCTGCCAGAAAAATAATATCACTTCCCAGGTATTTGCACTTCAATATTTTTTGTCGCACTGTGTTATGATTGAGCTCAATATATATTTGCTTAAGAATTAAAGTATTTTGTAACAGTTGATAATAAACCCGGCTAATCATTATTGAACTATATGTTCAATTCAATATTAACACGAGTATATTGATAAACTTAATGAAAAATATTTTTAAATATTCATATTGTGCTACTTTTGCATGCGCTGCTGTTCACCTTAATTATTACATACACGAGTACTCTTATTTGCACTTCCCAAATTGTTTGTATTTCACAATTTTAAACAAACAGCATGAGCTACTAAAAAACAAAATAAACAAATGTTGCCAGTGGCCCTAAAACAAATTATTATAAAATTAAATTTAACAATTTTATTCCTGCTGGTGAAAGTTGTGGAATTGAATTGTGTTTTGAAAATGAGTATAAAACAAATTTTGTATTTGTGTTTGTTCAAATTACTGTGAATCTAAAATCAATCAGTTAACTATGAAGCAAGAAACATATGAGAAATAGATAACCTGGACGAGAGTTGATTCCAGACTTTTTGTTGGATAAACCAACAAGTTAATGTTTGTTTTATTTGTAACAATTAAAGCAATATAAAACATAATAAAACAACAACGCCAACAACTACAATTGTTTTGGCTTCAAAAGAATTTTTGGAATTCTTAATTAAATTTAAAATTAAAATTTGCATGCGTATACACAATGTTATACATTTTATGTCGTCTTATCTGTTTTAGTTGCTTTGCTGATGTTCTGTTTTTAGACAAACTGTCCAACATGTTATTTCAATTTTGTGTTTGTTGTAAATTATACAGAAAAGAAAAAAAAAATGAAAGGCTCAAGTTTTAAGAAAAACTTTGTTAATTTGTCCAAAACATTTTTAGTTTCATTTTCTTTTAAGAAATTCCTAAATCTCTTGCTTGAATGAAGTTAAAATTTAAACATTAAAATTTTTTAAACAATTTTAAAAGTTAAAAACTTAAATTTCCACTACAGAATAACAAGTTTCTGATAACTGATGTTGGCAGATGAGCCCATGAAAAGTGGTTAGAAATTTTGAAAGTTACTGATGATCAGTGTTGCCAGGAGCTAGAAAAAATAAGCCTAAAAAAGGATAAAAAAAAAAATAAAAAATAAGAGCAAGTTAAAAAACTATTGTTTAAAATTCAAAATAATAATTATGATTTTTACAAAAAATCAAGAAGAGAACATACAATAACAAAAACTAAAGAAAATAAGGTCGTTTGAAACATGCTTTCCTTTTTGCTCATAATTTGCTTGCTTTCTTATTAAAACACATACGTTTATCTATCCAACACAAAAGAAATCAAGTCGATATATTGAAAACTTAGCAAGTTAATAACAAAAAGGTAACCAGTTCTACAAAAAAAATGGCCGGAAAGAGGCAGTAGTAGAACTGATTACCTTTTTGGTCATAACTTGCTTAGTTTTCCAGATATCGACTTGATTTCTATTGCGTTGAATAGATAAACGTATTGGCTTTAATTCTTAATTTTTTTTTGCGCATATATCGAAAAAAAATTTTTTTGCCAAAAATTACCATGGACTACCCCCTTTGCTTTTTTTTTTTTTTGAAAAAAATGACAAAAAATTTTTTTTCGCATTATTCGCAAATAAAAATTTCTTGTTAAAGCCAATACGATTAGCTATCCAAAGCAAAAGAAATCAAGTCGATATCTTGAAAACTGAGCAAGTTATGACCAAAAAGGATGGAAGTTATGGCCAAAAATTACCATGGACTACCCCCTTTGCTTTTTTTGAAAAAATTATAAAAATTTTTTTTCGCACTATCCGCAGAAAAAAGAATTCTAATTAAAGCCAATGCGTTTCTCTATTCAAAAAATAGAAATCAAGTCGATATCTTGAAAACTTAGCAAGTTATGACCAAAAAGGATGGAAGCTATGGCCAAAAATTACCATGGACTACTCCCTTTGCTTTTTTTTTTTGAAAAAAAAATGAAAAAAAATTTTTTTTCGCAAATAAAAATTTCTAGTTAAAGCCAATACGATTAGCTATCCAAAGCAAAAGAAATCAAGTCGATATATTGAAAACTTAGCAAGTTATGACCAAAAAGGCAATCAGTTCTACTTTGCTTTTTTCGCACTATTCGCAAAAAAAAAATTGCGAAAAAGGCTATTTAAGGCTATTATAACAATGAAAAAAAGCCTAGGAAAAAAAGCTAGAGGCTAAATCACAAATTTCAAGGCTAAATGCGAGAAAAAAAGGTTAAATCTATCCTAAAAAAGGCTAAATGCAACGCTACTGCTGACTCTACCTTCAAAAAGAATATAATGTTGCAAAATTTTAATGTAAATTAGCATAAGAAACCTTGTAAAACTTCCAGGCACTTTTAGGTTTTAAACATTTTTCTTTTTTCAAAACGATTCAACTTACAGAATAGAGCTAATAAATTATAATTTAATTAAATTAATTAAATATTTAATCAATACGCCAGTTTATCATTGGCATTGTCTTTACGAAAACAGTGGTAAGTAGCAACGTCAGCCACTTGTTCTATATGTATTAGCTTATCGGGAAGTTCACTAGTACTACGCCAATCAGAATAAGACCATGTCTCTAGTTTCGTTAAGATTAAAAATTAAATTCATTAAATTAAAATACTTATCAATATGAAAACTTTTAGTCAATAAAATTGTTTAATTAGAACATAATGTTTGTACTCGTATGTGTTCGTTATGATTTCAAATAAATATATGAAAATAAGTGTTTTATGGCTCACGACAGATACCCTCAGGATTACGTCTAACTTTTAATAATATCATCATCACATATTAAAAAAAAATTTTATTTTAATCACTCACGAGAAATTACGAGTCTTATCTTTATACTGAAGTAATCGAATATTCATACTTTTAATTTTGCACATTTTTAAATATTAAAAAAAAAAAAAAATAAAAATATTTTTATAATTAGCTGGCAAATATTGATTAAAATAATTTTCTTTGAATACCTATTTTTTTGTTAATCTAAAAATGAAAATTACGACATTCACAAAAAATCCGCTGTAGGATCCTTATATTTAAAAGCAATAACATATTAAAAAAAAGAAATTTTAAAAATGCAAAATAAATTAAATTAAATTGAATTTAAAATGTTTGCAGACGTTTTCTAAACCAAACATTAAAGAAATTAAAAAAAAACGACAAAAAAATCAAAAACTATCTTTAAATAAGATTTCTGTATGCATACACACGTTTGTGTAAGACCGATTACCTGGTTTTATGTGTGTGTGCTCACAAATATTAAGTCTATGTAGCTTATGCTAATACGAGTGCGTGCACACACATTACGTACATGGTAGATACGGGTAGAAATTACAAACGAAATCACAAACTTATATATACCCTGCTTTCTTGCAGTGTAGGGGGTATAAAAAAAAAAGTGACATTAGTCAAACCTTTTCAGTTGCTCTCCTAGAAACATAAAATTAAATATATTTTTTTTTTATTAAAAAAAGAGTAAAGTAAATCAGAATAGAATAGAAATAAAAATTGCATTGTTGTTTCATTTACCCAATCACAGCTTTTACGTTACCAATAATTGTACAACTTTATCAAATTGTCGTATCACTAATTGTCACATAAACTGTTCCATATTGAAGGCATTTAAAATCAATAAGAAAAGCATACAAATAGTCACTGAACTCTCATATTAAGCACGATTAATAAGATTAATATTTAATTTACTTACTATCAGGAAAAGCTCACTAGACACGCATTCTTCTAAATAGTTGTAAAGTTTTTGGTTAATTTAGCTTCTTGCTTTTTTATTAGTATTTAAAATTAAAGCGTAAGGGATACGTTCCTTATCATGGTAATATTTATTTATTTATAATTTATATACTCGAATATAAAACAACTTTAATAAAAAACAAAAATCAACACTCAGCAAGCAGCAAACAGACAGACGGAAACACAAAAACGGAGCCACGTTATGGTAAATGCAAATTCGCGAGTATTAAATTAACCCCTAGAGAATTCCTTTAAATATGTAAAGTATACAAAACATTTAACTTTTATTTAAAGGATAATTGCCAGTAGTAAATAAATGAAATTGTGTTGTGTCGTGTGCAAAGCAGTAAGTAAACTGCAATCTTACGAATATAAAGCTTGTAACTGTTAAATATAATAAAAGATGTCCTTGCAGTAGAAATATTAAGGCAACATTCTTTTTCTTTTACTCTCTTGCTTTGAACAATTAATTGTCAAACAACAAAATATGAATGAATTGAATGTCTTGAAATGAGGAAAATGTAAAAAAGAACAAAGAAAATTATATTTTGCATATTAAATACCGTATAAGGGAATTTCAGCTTAAGGGTTGAGGGTTGCAAAGGAAAGAAAAGGAAACGAAGGAGTGTGTAAGTCTAGTAAGATTTACAAATTTCAACAGTTTGTTAGAAAGTAAACGGAATACAAGAAAATGTTTTGTTTTAGAGAAGTGCTTCACAGTTGCTTTTTAAACTTCAATTTTTTTTACAGACAGACACAAAAAGATATATAAAATTTTTGTTTAAAGACATTGAATAAATGTTGAAAGGAGGATGTTGGATATGATGTTTATGTTGTTTTTGCTATTGTTATTGTTTAAGACAAGACAAAAGTTTTTGATTAAAATTCAAATATTAGTTTAAAAACAATAAAGCAACAAGTTATTAAATTTTGCTTTATAAAATGGAATGAGCAGAATCATATTATAAAAAAATTACTGAAAACTCGTGTAACTTTTTAAATATTTAATATTATTCACATTGGTTAATGAATAAAAATTAAATCTTTAATTTTGTTAGGCATTTGTTATGGTCAAATGGTTTGCAAATTTAAATGCTATAACAAGAATTTTAATTAAAAAACAAAAAATTATACTAAAGGGTGATCCCTTATACGATTTGAAGTTTAAATAAAATAAAAAGTTTCTTATCCTTTAACTTTCACATTTGTTCTAGGCCGTACACTCTTCTTTTAAATATTCTCAAAGAAAGCAGCCCAAAGGGGTCAAATGAGATGATAGTAGCGACCAATTAACATATGAGATAAACGTTCATTGAATTTATTGAGCAAAAAGGCTGTGTGACAAGTGCCAACATCCTATCCATGTTCCTAATTTCTAGCCACAAGAAGTTCGTTATCATCTTGCGATTGTTGTTGAGTGCTCTTCTGCCAAACTATCGCCAACAGCAGCAATATTTTTTCGCAGAATGAACTAGGTAAGCTTGCACAGGTATTTTCACATTTCCTACAGACCCGTTTTGCTGAAATTTCGCACAAAATTCTTCCCATTGTTAACATATTATCACGAAATTGAATCTTAACGCGCTACGCAATTGTGTACTTTTTCATGGTTGAATTTGTCAAACACTAAAACAAAGAAATTTCAAATTAAGTTGAGCACAATTAACATCGTGTATTATGATTGGACGGCCCTTTATTTAGCTCCTACGAAGTGTGTTGAATAGATAAAGCTAGTTGATGATATAATCATCATCAGTAATCCCTTGTGCCTTCAACTTGTCTAATACGTGAGCCATTATTTGTAAGTGGCTTTTTTAAACTGCCGTTCTTTAGGAAATAAAAAAAAGAAAACTTTAAAGTCTTAGATCTGGGGCATAATTGCTTAGTTGTTTTTAATTCCCCAAAACAAAAATGTTAAATTAACGATGGCTTTTTTGTTCAACACAAAGCAATTTCGGAATGAACCTCGAAACCTGGCATAACTTTAATTATTGTTTTTTTTTTAAATGCTTTCTTTACCCTTCTTTTTTGAAAAAATAATTGTTTGAAACTGTCCAGCTAAAAACCACTAACCAACTCAATCAATTTGCAATTTTGTTTGAACACAATTAATGTAATTTTTCTTTTTCACTTTTTTCCAACATTGTGTGTCTTTTGTCCATTTGCTGTTTAGGGTTTTTTTGTGGGCCGTGTCAAATTGCAAGTGTCCTTTTGTGTGCATGGACTATCTTTATCTAAAGTTGTTAATTATTCTTTTTACGCATTAACACAAATACAAAAAATATTTACTCTTACCCATGTATTCGTATTTCACTCGTATTACAAAGTATTAAAGAAACCTCTTATTATCCCTTTTGCTTACAATTTAGTTTCGTTTGAATGTTTGTAATAAATGTCCTTTTTTAATTAAGTGTCCATCTGATGTTCATTCACCGGTTCCCACAATCCCATAGAAAATCAACATCATTTCTTAAAAGTTGTGTCGTTAATTTCATATTAAAATAATGACTGTATCATTAAGTTTCTGCAATAAACTTTGTATTTTTTTGTGTGAAAAGTATTAGATTGAAATAAATATATTGTTCAAAGAGAAAGTAAAGAAAGTTTGTACCAGAGTTGGCAAAAAAAAAAAAAACAAAACGAAACGTTTGAATTCCAACGTTTGTTTTCCATAATAATACTCTGACAAACTACGAAACGAAACGTTTGCACTTCTTTCGTTTATTTTGGCTTGTACAGATATAGTTGCTTTGTGTAGAAATGTTTGAATTCTTATAAAAAATTTGTTTCTGTTAAAAATTCTCGCAGTATCGAAATTTTAAAGTAATTTAAATTGAAATTTCGTTCGATATTGAATTCTCTAATTTGGCCAATGAATTTTTTAAATGAAAATTAAATTTAAAATTTTAGTGAAATGAATTTTAGTTGACAAAGTAAAGGCACATCACGTCACGCGAGGTGAGGTCAGATTAAGTCTCGCCAAAAAGAAAAAAAAACAGCAAGTTCTTAATTTTTAGCTCATCAGGTGTCCCCTATACAACACTATCATCTTACGGCACTTTTTTATGGAAAATTTGAAACATTTGAGAACCACTTTCTTTGGAAGCTTAAGCGTTTGCCAAAGTTACCATCACAATTCTCTTGTTCGGACATTAAAGCAATTAAATTATTAATTATTAAATAACACAGTCATAAATACAATACATACACATGCATACAAATATTTGTAAATTATACTTTAATACACGATACAGTTAAATTATTAATTACTTATTCTCACTCAGTAAATTTACAGATTAATATTTTCGTTGGCAAACAATAAATAAATATTAAAACAAACACCACTACATACGAAGGTATGTGGGTGCTTGCTTACTTCCGTTCAACTCCAATTTCACAATTTCATTGTGCGAATGTCGCATTTAAATCACAAGCAATCAAATGCAAGTGCTTATAATTTAAATACCTGTGCCGTGTGTGTGTGCGTAAATGTGCGCTTAATGTAGCCTATATTTTGGTTATTTCTTTTGCTGGATAAATATGTAAATAAATACTTGCATGTGTGAAAATCCTTGTATAATTTTGCTGATAGAAATGACAAGGCCTGTACTAACCAGCTTAGGCAACTTTGATTATTGTGCTGTTTTAATAACACAAGCGATGAATTAACTCGTCTAAAATATTTTTATGAAAAATACTCAATATTTTGAATACTTTTCATATAAAATTTTTAGATGAGTTGATCGATGGTGTTATAAAAGCAGCACATTAGACAAACTTCTGTTGTGTCTCAAGTTGCACTAAAATAATCTTAAACTAATCGTTGAGAGTCTTATTTTACTTAGAATTTTTGGGTCCTATACCTTACACTCTGAGAAAAAATGACACCATCCGTTGTCCAAATGACCACAAATGGTGTCATTAGTGTATTAACCATGTTTGTGCTCACTTTAAAAACACATGGTGTAATTTTAACAACGCGTTATTATCGTTATTGCTGTCAAATTAACACCATACTATTGTCGAAATGACACCATTCTGTCGTTGAAATGACAATGTCGAAATGACACCATTTGATGTCGAAATGATACCATACTGTTGTTGAAATAACAACATGCGTTGTCAATTTGATAACATTTCTTAATAAAATGGAAATTTTTCAATCCCACAACGTTCATTAACAAGTTGACAACATGAGTTGTCAAACAAGTAAAATCGTAATTTTTTTTTCTAAGTTGATAACGAACTGTTGTCGATTTGAACACGCTTGTAAAAATACTGAAAACACTCATTGGCAATAAAAGAGACAACGAGATTGTGTAAAAATGACCACACCTTGTTGATAATAAAACGCGATTTTTAGCTCAGTGTACTATCTTGGTAGCCCACCGCTAGGCTAATGTATAGAATGTCTGCCAACATTTTCTGTCTCTTTTGATAGAGGCGACAGCATTCCACTGCCTTATAGCTTCTTCATATCATTTACTTTGTAATTGTAACAGTTCAGTGAAGTTTTCATTATCATTTCAGCTGAGGCTTAGAATATAATTAGTGTTTTTTTTAACTACGGTATGTTCACTTGGGCTTTGCAGTAATCCTGTAGGTTTTGTTTTTTTCCTTTACTTAGCGAGGCTTTAATTTCTCTTTTTATGACTTTAATAAACGGTACAGAGGTATTAAAAACGAAATAATGAACCAACAGTAAAGAGGTATTAAAAAAGAAACAACGAAAGTGCTGAGAATATAAAGAAAAACCCGTTTTACTTTTTCCATAGCAACATTAAGCCTGTCTGTCTTGTTCTTAAAAGGCCTTTTGTATCAGTTAAATATTTTTATATTCTTATTTTTCATAAATTTGATGCAATTAAAGTATAAATACATAATTAATATGTGAATTGGTTGGCTGTGAAAATTTCAATTGCAAAAACAATGTTCAATCAGCCAATAATTTAAAGCATTTAACCAACCAACCACCTGCTGCTGCTGCAGCAATTTTTGTTTGTTTAAGATTTAATGTATGTAAATATTCTTATGCTCATTTTGACATTTATAAATCACATTTTTATGCACAAGTAGCTTGAGCGATTCTCAATTCATTTGTACTTGCATAATCAGTAATATAAAGGAGCTTTTTACATATCGTCATATGTGACTTTGGCAACATGAAGGTGGCTTATGACTAAAAAAAAATTTTTCCTCTTTTTTTTTGTTGGTTTCGATAGTTTTTGAGACGTTCTTTCACGTGGCGAAAACCTAACTTGCTTAGAAGTGTACTAAAAATGTAGAGAAAGAAAAGCACAAATGAAAGAAAAACAGAATTTTATTGAAAATCCAGAATCAAGATAATAAATGGAATTGAAAAATTTAAAAAAACAGGATTGAACGCTGCTACCTTTTCATAGGCCGGGTCACATATGTTAAATTTTTAATTATTTTCATCACTACAAAAAAAGAAACTTGGATTTAATTTAATTTTGAGCTATATTTTCTGTATCTGACTTAAAATTAATTCTATGTGTTGTAGGTGTATTAATTATTTGTAACATTTCTAATGTGTACCTTCTTCTATAATTATTTTCTATATTTAAAACTGAAACATTTTCAAAATTTTTTGTACGAAGCTGTATTGTTCTGAGAGGAAGATAGGTATGGTAGGGGTTTTAGTAAAATCTTTATTATAATGAATCTACCTCAACTGATCATATTTGACGTAGCTTCTGATGTGTTACTGAAATAATTTAATCAAGATAATCTAAGAAAAATTAATTTGGTTTAATTTAAATGTCTAGAATAATAGTGTTTATAAAAAAAGGTCAAAATTTTTTTAGTGTTTTTTTTTTTTAATTGTCAACTAGAAAATTCTTCGCGTTCGTTCTTTTTTTTTCCACATCGCTGACAATAAATTTGTGCTAGATGTTTGAATGCATATTTCGCACGCAAAGAAAAAATATGGTTGAGGCAACCATATTCTGGTGGAAACATAGTATGGTTAGATTTATGATTGCTTCTAACCATATATATTTTTAAATCAAAGATGCGGTTCAACCCCCGGTCAAGGCAAGAAATTTAAAAAAATTTTTTTTGATACATACATATTTTAATATGATTTAAAAAAAATTATTTAAATTTTTTTGTATAAATAAAGTTTTTTTATTCCATTGATTTTTCTTTTCTATCAATTTGTATTTATTTATTATATAATAACATCGCGTTTAAATTAATTTTTTAAATTTTAGTTGACTCTACCAGGACTCGAACTTGCGAACACTTAGTTAAGAAGCATTAACTCGCCACTCAACCACTTCAGCCACAAAGCTCAGTTGAGTTTGAACGATTAAGTTTTTGTTTTATACTCAATTTATTTATATGGTAGCGGAAGAGACAAAATAGAAAGCAATTTACATTCAACCATATTTTTATCATTATTATGTTTGCTATGAACATATTTATGATTTCAAGTAAAATTCTTTTAAACATAATATGATAATTATATGGTTGATCTAAGACACTAAACATAATGTGGTAAAAATAACTAGAAATATGTTTATCGTAATCAGAATAATGTTTAGATCCTTAAAATTAATAATAATATTTTTGTAAAGAACACACTATGTTTGAAGTGACCATATGAAACCATCTTTTTCTTTGCGTGCGTTAGGTCTGCACAAGAAGTTGGATTAACTGTTTTTTAAAACAACGGCAGCGTATCGTAATGCTTTTTTTCATGGTTTCGGTGCTTTTTGAAGTTCCAACATTGACAATACTAAAAATGAATACAATTTACTATGAATTTTCAATGCTTACATATTAATCGTATAGGATTACATGCTACATATATAAAAAAGGCGAACATCGGCTTGTCTTGGCTAAAGTCTTTTTAAGTTTAGATTGTCTTTTTAATTGTTATTTTTTCGCGGTGGTGTTAATACGTAAATACCGAATTTTTTAATTGAAAAATTTTTCTTAAAAAAAATTAAAAAATTTTCATTGTTTTTACACGTATCAATTTCTGTCTGAACTGTAACACAGATTTAAATTTATTTGTGCCACAATTATTACATTATTAAAATTTCTTACTTTATTTACTTGGAAATTTATGAGAAAATTAAAAAGACATACAAAAGTTTTTTAAACAATTTGCTGTCTCATTGTTTTTATAATTTTGTACGGCACTGAGTTGAATGTAAAAAGAACACTATGTAGTCGTATGTAGGAAGCCACATCAATTCCACCATATTGTGTCGGAAGTATCATGACAAAATATTTATTTTTCCTTCCTTTGCATTAACTTTTGTATGTTTGTTACTTTTCTCGGCATCTTTGATAATGTAACATTTATCATAAACCATAATAATCCTTGGCAGACGTAACATTCATAAATTTCCTTTTTGCTGTTTACTTAATTTCTTTTCCCTTTGCTTGCCTTTACTCTCGCTACGTATTGTCTGTAAGCGGCTTTTTCTGCTCAATTTATAAACATTTCGTTATACAGTTGTGCTGTTACTGTTTGAGGGGGGCTTCCGTTTTCGTTTAAGAATTATTAAGACACCAGTTTTGATGACAACATGAAAGATGGTATTTTAAATATAGACATTCGCATACATGTTGTTAAATATGTTATATGTATTCCCATAAACAATGTATGTAATTTGTTTACACATACACACATTTCCTTCCCTTTTTTACTGACACGTTACAAGTATGTGTCATAAAAAAATTGTTGGCTTCGTACTAGTAGGTTGATGGGGTGTTATGTATGTCTATAATAATAAAAAAAAATTATACCGGCAGTAGTGCACCAACCAGCATGAATGAAATTTCACACGTAACTTTTTTAAAATGCCGAAAAAGTTAATTCTAAATAAATAAATGTTTTATTTAATTTTATTATTTTAAGAATGCACAAGGATATGTGTGTGGGTGGAGATTTCTTTTGCTAAACATAAACTGGAAACTAATTTAAAAAGTACAATTGTAGAAAAAAAAAGTTTTAAGCCAGCAATTTCAGTTAACTTGCGATAACAAAAATGAACAGAGACATAGGATGCGTTTATTTCTGTTATCACAAATTGATTTCGATGCAGTTTCTTTGCTTGTGAAATTTATTTTACTTCATTGCAAGGTTATCAGTCTCTTCAAAACTTGGCAACTTTGCTGTCTTACTTAGTATGTTAGAGCAGAAAGACATCGAATACAAGATCTTTGTTAGTGCATCTGCATTTTTGACTGCAGTTTGTCCCATATGAAAATAAGAATAAATAATAAATGTACCTATAAATATATATTAATATTAAGCGGCTGAACAAGCATACTTGAAATGGCTTACAAGCACTTTTTTATTATAAAATATTACACATGTTTGTAGTAATGTGTGGCTCTCAATACTGCTTGTGCAGTCCTTTAATTAATATGTGGTATTTACATTTGCTTGTATTCAAAGAAAATTAAAGTAGACTTGAAATCGATATTAAGACAAATTTGTATGAAAAATTTGCCATAATTTATACTTGAAGTCGTTATTAGTCTCTTTGAATACCAGCCATTAACTCTAAAGTGAATATGCAAATGATTTCAAGTACTCTCTAACGGATCAATAAGTATTTATAATAGATGATCTCTTTAAGAGAGTAATAATTAGATATCGAGTAAAATTGATGGAAATTTTTCATTTTGGTATCATGGCACTCGATATCGAGTAAAATGTATCATAATTTGAGATGATAGCATTCGATAGAGAGCCTTCGATCAAGTATAATCTTAGTAAATATCATTCGATAGCAAACTTGCCATCATAACCAAAACAAATTACTTTTTTAACGACCACAGTCAACAAAGAGTTTAAAAAGTGTAAGTTTTATTTACTTTTAGGTTAAAACAATTAGTTATTGCAATTTTTTCATTTGAAGAAAAAGATGTCAGAAGAAACAATTGCTCATCCGTATAATCAAAAATTCTTTTTGCACAATTGTTGAAAAAATTTTTAATATTTTTTTATTTACTTGCATTTGAGTATAAATCTATTACAATTTAAACAAAATTACGATTCGATAGATATCATATGCGGTGATTTGCTTAATCAACATATATCAAAATATTATTCCATATACCTCAGAGCAACAGCACTGGGGTATATCGAAATATAAAAAAAAAAATTTTAAAGTAACCCAAAGTAACTTCTGTGGTTCGTCCAGAAGTTGCTAAAATTCTTTAGAGCAACAGTTCTGTGGTATATGGAAATTTTAAAAAATAATCCAAAATAACTTCTGAATATTTGGGCAGTGGATTACAAATCTAGATGACCTCCCCTTTAAAATAATAGATGTCCCACACCGCATTATTTATGAGTTGTCTGGAAATTGCCAAAATCCCTCAGAGCAACAGTACTGGCGTATGAAGAATTTAAAAAAAAAATTGTAAAAATAATCCGAAGTAATTTCTGAGTATTTCGGTGATGAATTACAAAGTTAGATAACCGCCAATTTAAAATAATATGTTTCCCATCCCATAACCTCCTATGCTTCGTCCAGAAGTTTCTAAAATCTAACAGAGCAACAGTACTGGCGTTTGAAGAATTTCAAAAAAATTTTTTAAATAATCCAAAGTAACTTCTTTGGGTGGTAGATTAGAAATCTAGACCACCTCCCTCCAATCCGGGTAAAAAATAGCTAGTATGTTATAAATACTAAAAACATATTTAGAAATATTTAATGACGTTAAACATATTTGATAAATATGCCAAAAATACTGAAAAGATATTTACAAATACTAAAGAACGTATCTTCACAGAAGTGGGCATGGTCGGTCCAAAAGTAGATGGCAGTCTTCCTTTAAGTATAAAGAGTGTTGGGGTGCGGGGCTGGCCTGGTAAGTTTTCTTACTCTTTTAATGATTTCAAAATGATGGTGTTGCTGTTGATTGCTTGGGTTTTAATTTATCTCTGCTACAAGTATTTATAATTAATTAGTTGTTTTAGTTCTTGTATAATGTTTCTCAGGCTTTCAGAGAATAAAACTTTATTTAATAGATTTGTTTATATTTAGTGAACCTTTAGAGGAACCATTTTTACTTTAATAAAAAACACTGATTATTTTCAAATTTCAATTTCAACTTTACACTAAAGACTGATTGATTTTAAATGTATAAAGCACTGCACCACTTGAACGCAAGCCAAAAGAAATAAATGTAATGAATTGACAAAGTCAAATTTGGTTCTTTTTTTTTGTTCAGCCTATCCCGCCTGATCAACATGGTTGTATAAAAAAGGTACCTTACCATGTTAATCAAGCGGGATAGGGTGTGCCGTACATAAACAAAGAGTTTATGTACAAACTTTCACAACAATTTGTTGAAAAATAGGATTTTAATTACAAAAAAAAATTTCAATTACTTTTAAGTTTTTGTTTTGTATTGCTGAATCCGTTATAATTATTAATCTAGAAACTAATTCAATTACTTTGTTAAAAAAAGTGGGCGTATCAGTGGGCATGGTCACTCCAAAGATATATTGCAACGTTCCTTGAGATATAGTGAGCATATGTAAAATATATTAGAGAAATCGATTATAAAATATAATTGTAATTAACAATAGGTTCATTTCAATTGTTTTAATCAAAAGTAAGCGTACACGTGAGCGTGAACTATGGCGATCTTTCTTGGAGTATAAATATCATGGGTACAAAATTTCCGTTGGAAAACACAAATGTGTAAAGTGAAAAACAAACAAACAGAGAATTAACTTTATTTTTATAGATTACAATTAATTAGCTTAATAAGTAACTTTAAAAAGAACAAATGAATCTAGTTTTTGTAACAACAATTTTATAATACAGTCAAAATTAAGTTTGCCTTAATAAACACTAATTAATTATATTTGCTAATGAGATATGGCGACACAATTCGTTAATATCATAAAACAAAAATAAATTTAGTTATTCTATTTCTATGACTTCAAGTTGAATTCCTTAAAATAGTCTGTTGAATAACTTAAAATTCTCTAATTTAAAACTCAAATTCATGTTTGTGTAAATTTAAATACACAAAATTCTTTAAGAATTTAATTTCTAAATTTGTCTATTACATCAAATACTTGTAAGTATATAACCTCATTCCAAAGTAGGGTTTCTGACTTCATACTCCTACACTATGTACGAGCAATTTAGAATATGGAATAAATAACTGCACATGCTCCACAACTTAAGAGAACTTTTGTGTTTGAACTAAGAGCAAAAGCAGACCCAGTATATAAAAGAGAAACAAAAACACACACAAGTAAAAGAAAAATGTATAAAAATTGTGTTTGCAAAAAAAGAAAAAATTAACTTGTAGGTGGGTTTCTGTATAACCATAAACCTAAATTGTCCCCATAGACGTTAAGGTGCTCTTAGACAAACAGCAACCGAAAGAAAAAATAATAAAAGGGAACTGCAAAAGCAATAAGAAAATATTGTACCTAATGCGGCTTTGGCATTATGAAAATAAATAGTTTAGTGTCTCTTACGGTTGGTGCTTAGAAATGGTGTGGTGGTGGTGGCAACGGAGCTGGTCTCCAATATTGTTTTACAATGTTGGCAAAACATAACATTATCATCGTATCAAACAACAACAACAAATACTATTACAAAACTTAAAAAAAGAAAAAAAAAAAAAAACATTGATTCGGTGACACTCCTACATTTCGTGTGCGCAGCAGTAATAACATTTGTATGGAAGCACAAGGACACTTTTTTATTTATTTTTTTTTCTTTCTGTTAAGTATATACAATGTGTATGTATTACTAGGGACAATACGTGCTATACATTTGAACACTGAGTACTTAGTATTGAGTATGTAAGAGTGTGTGTCACAAACCAATTGTGTCCTTTTTAGTCAAGCATCCAAGTTGGGTCATTGTCGTGCAACTTATAAGCTTTAGCCAATAAAAATTGAAGAAATCTAATATTTATTTTTCTTATATACCATCCTAATGCTGGGAGAAAAATGTTCAAAGTGTATGTGAGTGGTTATGTACGATGCATGTACGAGTATAAATATTTGTTTGTCTTTTGGTATTTTTTTAAGGTGTCCCTTTTATTTGGTTGAGTTTTTTTTACAACAACAACAACAACGACAACATTGGCAGACTTTTTATGGTTTGGTTTTCTTGACGAGCATTTTGTTTTATGCTCTATGTATTTCTTAAGTAAATATCAATATGTACACATACTTAGTATGCATATTGTACACACAGGCACATAAACAAGTAAATAAGTATGAATATTTGTGTGTGTGCAAGTTTAAGTTCTTGTTATATATTGACTTTAAACAAAATGGCGTTTGTTTTCTGTTGCCTATAAAAAAGGTTTTGTTTGCCGTGACCAGAAAGGAAAGGAAAAGATGATTTGAGGTTCTATTATGTTAGTATTCAGTTAAATTATTGATTTTTCTTGCTACAATTTAAGGTGTTGATGGGTTTTTCGTTTCTCTTTTATAGAAATTTAACAATTTAATGAAGAAGTTTTCTTGTTTAAATACTCGTGCATACAAATTAAATTAAATCAAATAATTTACAGAAAAATTTTAAATAAAATTTAAAATATGAACCAAATGAATAATTTTATGATCAACGCATTACATTTTCAATAGACCCATTCCATAACAATTTCATATTAAAATTCAATCAAGGATGAATAAATTTTCGTTATTTTTTTGAAATACAAAAAATTTTAAATTACTTCCAGATACTGGATTGCTGGAGCTGTGTTTTCAGAAAAATTCCCTTCTCCTTCTGGGTAACATTTAAATCATGACAAAAAAAAAAATAAAATAATAATTTGAGAATATTCAAATTTATTTAAATTTTAATATGGAATTGTTGTTGCAAATGTCATACTATGAACTTAAGAGCTTCCCAGCGGCGAAAATAAGGATTAAGCAGGCTTTCTGGAATCCTTTATTTGTCAGACACAAAGCCTAATTTCTCCATTCTATACTCATACATTATTAAACACGATGTCCTAGCCATCTAAGGCCTTCTGCGTTTTCTTCTTCATCAGAGTTGTTAGAAGCCCTTCGTCAAGCATTGTGATTGTATCTAACCACTTATACATATTTTTACACCAAACATTAATGCTCTTATCAAAAAAAAAAAAAAGTTGAGGTAGACTTTAAAGTAAAATTTATGAAAAAATTATATGAAAAATTTCGATAACGTTGACTTTAAAGTCTACGTTAATTTTTTTGGATAAGGGGGTAAAAATGTCTCTCAACTAAAATTTTCTTTAAAAATTTAGATAAAACTTTGGTTTTTCTGTAAATAAAAATCTTTTATTCAATTTTTTTTGGTTTCTATTCATTTAAATTAATTTTTTCATAATAATTTTAGTAAATTATTCGATCTTATAAATTTATTATTAATTAATATTATTCAAGCTTAAGATCTCAATAAAAAAAAAATTGTTTTTATTTTTAATTATCCAATATTTCGACTTTCTTTTGAAGGTCTTCATTAGGGAAATTTAATTTTATAATAAAATAAAATTTGAAATATTTGTATAGTTTTCGTTTTTTAATTTTTCAAATTTAATAATTTTAACATACCAAAGTTTATTTTATTATAAAAATAAATTTCCCTGAAAAAGACCTTCAAAAGAAAGTCGAAATATTGGATAATTAAAAATAAAAACAATTTTTTTTTTATTGAGATCTTAAGCTTGAATAATATTAATTAGTAATTAATTCTTTCTTTAATTTTTTTTTTAAATTTTATTTGACTTGGGACAAATGCAGTTAAGAAACATTAGCCACAAAGCTCAGTTGTATACTTACTTTATTTAAAGGTTCCGAAAGAAAAAAAAAAGAGAACATTTTATATGCTACGATATTTTTCTAATTTAATTAAGCAACAACAAAAAAAAACCTATGTTTTTAGAAGAGAGTAAGGCTTTCCTGAGAAGTCAAGAGAGCATAAGTATTGGTTCTTAAATAAGGTCTAGGAAGGTCTTAAAGAGGTTTTATAAATGAAGGCCTTAAAAATTTCACCGCTTGACATAAAAATTTTCACGTACATAAATTCAGCTATAGCACGGTTAATAAAGATTAAGAGAAAATTAAAATTAAGGGCCTAAACAATTAATCAGAGGTACGAAAAATTAATAAATGATTTTATTTTTAATTTTTTCGCTAATAACAATAAAAATTCTCTACTTAATTACGAGTATATTGGGCCATAATCATAGTCATACTAAAACGACTTTAAATTCATATATTATAGTTCTTATGAACTAAAGTCAGCTCTAAATAAAACTCTACTTTTTTGTGACTGTGATTATGGTCCATTATCTCTTACCTTGACCAGACCCAAATTTTAATAAAAAAATTTTATTGCAAAAAAAAATTTTAAAAAAATTATTAATAAATTGTGTCCCAACAAGAACGCAAGATTTAAATTTTAAATAAATGACTGATGCAGCAATTTAATTGTTTCTCTGGCTGTATGACATGTGGCGCCGTCTTGTTGAAACCACAAGCCCTCCATTATCATTTCTTCAATTCTAGGCAAGAAAAAACTGGTTATCATTTCACGATACCGAACACCATTGACTGTTTGCGCTTGACCTGCCTCATTTTCATAAAAAAAGGTCCAATGATTCCTCCAGCCCAAAAACCACACCACACAATGACACGTTGAGGATGCATTTGTTTCTCGTGAATCACTCGAGGATTTTCCTCACCCCAAATGCGACAATTCTGCCTATTGACGAAGCCATCAAGATCAAAATCAGCATTTTCATGTTGTCTCTCCAATGCCCAATTACCGAACTCCCTTCGCTGTCCATGGTCATTTTTTATTAACCTTGTACCTTTTACTAGCAAACAATAACAATTGTTCAAATGTCAAACAATGACACTTCGAATGGCGCCAAATTTAAATCTTGCGTTCTTGTTCGGACACCCTTTAAAAGGTATATTGGTACTTTTGCGGTGACTAGAATAACTTCTAACAAGTTTATCTAAAATCATTCAAATACTCGTAAGAAACACATGTTCCACAAAAATATTCTTCGCAGGGGCTTACAAAAGTTTGCTGAACATTGCATGTACCTAAAATGGAGTATTCACAATTAAAATTTGAAAAAAGGGAAATTTTAAGCCCCATTTTGAGATAGATCCAGATGTAAGCTTTTAAAACATCGATACACATGTACGTAATTTTGGTCCCCTTTAAAATTATTAGTCTGCAGAACTTTGTTATATTTTTTGCATTGTAGAGTGTAATAAACGACTAACGTAGGCCATATAGTATACCACCAAACCCAGTTTTACGCCCACTTTTCAATAATTTAACGTTTAAAATTCTATGAAAGCACTTCAAGGGATCTGTTATAAAAATGTATGTTAATTTGCCTGTATTTTTTTTAATAAAAAGGTTTAAATCAGTTTAAAACAGTTGGAAAATTGTTTTTTTTTTCAAAATTTGCTTTACACACTCTTTTTACTCTAAGCAAAAGTAAAGCATAGGCGGGATCCGAAAAAAAACAGCTGGATATATATACATAGAAAACATGGACAAATAATGATTGAAAAATTATAGTCAAATTCGCATACATTTTTATAACAGATCTCTTGAAGTGATTTAATACTTTCCCTTCATATATTCAAAATATATTTTTCATGAAAAAATGTTTAAAAATTTAAAAAAAAAAATTGTTTTCAGGTAGAAACCTATTACCATTATATTATTTAATTGTATTGTTTTTGTTTTTTTATTTGCCACATAAGTACACACCTAGCGAGTACATAAATTTTTAGGTAATAAGAATTTTGTTATAAAAATTAAATACCAAAAACATTCAAAATTATTTAAAAAGATATTAGGAAACTTTTAGCAGATTGTAGAATAAACTTTAATTGTGCAACCCTCATTTTTAATATTAAGAAGGAAGAATTTTTTTGAGTTGGTATTAAGACTAAATGAAAGAGATAAATATTGCCTTAAGCCAACGGCGTAATATTGTTAAAGAAACATTAATCATATGACAAGTGCACAAAGTAGCTAGAAAGTAAGAAAATACAACCACAAAAGCTTGCCACGACTAATTACGGTTGACATGTGGTGCCAAACACAAAAGCATAAAAATAATAACAACAACATAAACGGTTAAATTTATTTTTTCTAAAATGGGTCTCTTAAAATTTATTTTTAGTGCTTAAAAGTATTGCGTGATTTTGGGGTGTTTTATGCTTAAAAGTTTAAACATTTAGCAGGCAGGATAAGAAAATTATGTGCTGTTTAGAAAACACACAAACCGCAATGTAATATTGTGTGAAACATGACACGGCACTTAATTTACAATTCATTTGGCGCTTTTTTTTTTATTCAAAAACGGCTGATTTTCTTTTCCTTGAAACTGCCTTTACTGATTTTGAGGAACATTTGGCTTTAATTGTTTGATGAGTTGACGTTTTTTCCATCACTTTAAAAGGCTAATATTTTTTTTGTAGCAATTCTCCCTGCTACTCTTCTTGAGGCTTACGTCAGACATCATTACGTTTGGTTGAATGTTGGGTTCATGGTCAGTTATCATTATGAGAATTTAAATTTCTTGTTTTTTAATGTTTAATTATATTCTTTTTTTTCCACAATCATTTATAATGATTTAATGATGTAATTTGTCAGTTACAATCTGTTGTAAGTTGATCCATAATGTTTTTTTTTTGTATTTTTTACTGGGGCGTTTTAGTTGGTTCTTTTGTTGTTGGAATTAATTTCAGTGTGAAACATTTAATGGTTGTGTATTTTAGTGTTAGCAAAAGGCCGTAATTATTAATATGCAAAAGTTTAGCCAGGGGAAAGAAAAAAAAAAGGAAATGTGAGTGTTTTGATTTGTATACGTTCTTTCAGAAATACTAAGAAAAATAATTTCTTTCTTCAACATCTAAATCTGGATTGACCCTTTGCACAGAAAAAAAAAATTTCAATTAAAATTTTACTGTTTCAATAGGTCTGTTTTAGTTGCAGTGACCAGGTGACTTTTTGCCATTTCTTATTCTAATTAATGAAAACAAATTAAATTTCGGTAGTGCCAAGTGTTTTGACTGTAGTCAAGAGTCATATTTTTAATTTGCAATTAAAAATTTAATTAAGGTATTAGTAATTTAAATTTAAATTTTTTATTGGTGCATCACTTTTTTCTATGTAAAATAAAAATATTATTTAATAACAAGTTAAATTCAGCTATGCCGAATCTTATATACCCTTCACTGTGTCAGCAAAATATTAATATTTTTCACTTTCCACAGCCTTTTTAAATATCAAAGACATATAAAAAAATTAAGTGAGTGAAGGTAAATTCACTCGAATTGAATGAGTAAAATATGTTTGAACGTAACCCCTGAAGCTTTTTAGTATTTGTAAATATGTTTTTAGTATTAATGGTATATTTATCAAACACGTCTTACGTCACTAAATACTTCTATATATATTTTTAGTAGTCTAGATTGGTAATCTACTGCCCAAATACTCAGAAGTTACTTTGGATTATTTTTATTTTTTTTTAATTCCCATTTGCTATTGCTCTGAGGGATTTTCGTAGCTTACGGATGAAGATTACAGAATGGAACACATATCACTTTAAAGAGAAGGTCATCTAGCTTTGTAATCTAATAACCAAATACTCAGAAGTTACTTTAAACTATTTTTAAGTTTTTTTTTTGAAATTTCCATATACTCTAGTACTGTTGCTGTAATTTCCGTTTCGGATCATAAAATAAAAACTAAGAACTTTCCCGTAAATGTTAATATTTCGCTAACACAGTGAAGGGTATATAAAACTCGGCACAGTCGAATTTAACTTGTTTCTTTTTTATTATATATTAGGCCATATGTACCGCCACCCAGAGGATCTTTTGTACCTCCCATAAGTTCAACTTTCAAGAAGTAGGCTGTGAATGAAGCCAACTATTCTTTTCAATGGGAGTACACCTATCTCCTGGTAGTCAAGAAAAGCTTTTCCGAAAGTTTTGCCCTAAAAGACCCTAAGTCTGAACAGTCAAAAGTTTTGTCCTGCAAACCACAGAATCTGCATTGGCTGATCCTAAATAATATTTCTTATTTTTTACTGGTGAAATATAAAATCACCGTGCCAGGTCAATAATCCCGTTGGAACTTTAAAGTCATTCTTATTGACTGCCAAAACCTTCTGAAATGTGCACTTCAATAGCGTGATAAAGTGTTTCACTTTTCAGGGTCCAGTTGGCGAATGCCATTATGGTTTTAATTATGATTCGACCCAGTAACCAGCTTCCTAACTAGTGTATCCCGGAAATTTTGCTTAAGTATTGTTCTTCTCCTATTGGCCAAGCAGTCTGCCCGCTCGCTGTAATTATGATCTTACTGTCCAGGCACCCAACACAACATGAGGATGTTATGATGGAAATTCATTCAGAGATGACAGGCAATTTATTACAATTGCTGATCTTAGCTCAGATGCAGCTTGACTTTCTGACATTAAGTATAGTCCTTTTCGTCAAACATTCCTTAGCATATATGAGGTAGCATAAAATCGTACGGAATTTTCTCATGGGAATGGTTACTGAACCAAAAAAAAATCTACCTTAACAAAAATCATTGATATTACAAACACACTGACCAGCTTATTTTTTGGTGTTAAAAATTTATATTAAATTTTTATTGCTTTTGGTTTCGAATATTATAAATTTTATGCAAATACGAATAAAATATACGACTTAAAAATGAACAAATCTAACACCAACTAAAAACTGAAAATCTTCTTATAGCAACAACAAGCAATAAAAGAATATTTATTTACTTAATATGTGAAAATTATACAAATGATACACGAAGGCATACAATTAATGTATATTTTAGCACACGTATGCATATACATATACGAGTATATGAAAATATGAGTAGGTATTTGTGCAGGTAGAATTTATAAAATGAATCTACGTGTAAATTGTTTAATGCAAGATTTTTATATATTTTGCGCTATGTTATACTTACTCCCACATACACATAAACAGACTGTATTTGCAGAAGGTGAGGCAAAATTTTCCTTAAAATTTTGCAAGAATTTTTCAGAATTTTTAAAAACTTTAATTGACATTTATTTTTTCCCTATAGTGGGAAAATTTTTTTTTTGATATATTTTCAAAAAAAACAAAGCAAAGGGGGTAGGTAGTTCATGGTAATTTTTGGCGAAAAAAAACTTTTTTGTGAAAACCACTTTGTGAATAAAACTTAAATAAAATCAAAATTTGTGCATCGACTGTAGATTTTTAGTGTTTTCTGTTTGTAATTTTTTTTTAATTAAAAAACTTTTTAATGGCGCATAAAAAGTCTTTTTTCTTCCTCTGAAGCTACATAGCAAATTTATAAGGGATATAGATACTAAAGAGTTGCACAAGAATGGCTTACAAGCACATTTATATATATATATATATATATATATATTTGTAATGCTGGGGCAGCCTTTTAATAGATACAACTTTAAGAAAATGAAATTGTAGAATTTTGTATTTTTCCTTTAATTAAATAAAATAAATCGTTTTTAAATAAAGTTCGTGCGAGTATATGACGTGTCACTTACATTATTCAGGAGATAATGGCGTAAATCGGAAACCAGTACTAATTTCAAAAATCCGCAAAAGAAGATTTTTAATCAAAACCCTTTAGAAATAGCTGCCATGCATCATCATTAGATATTATGAAAAAATATGAAAATTTAAATGGAGGAACTTTCTTCATAGAAAATAAATTATAATTTTTAAAAGACTAAAAATGTATATATTGTCTTTAGGACACCCTTTATACTATGTTAACGTCTTTTCACATGTTGAAGGTGTCTGGCTTTAAAAACCAGATGTCAGACGCATCGAAAGGCAACGATTTACATTTAAAGGAATTATATGACAGTTAAAAAGAAAAACATCTTGACATAAAATAATAAAAAGAAATTTCTTATCTGTTAAGAACAGCACCCCACCATTAAGAATCAAGAAAGAAAAGTGTGTTTGTCACATTAACATTTATGAGTGTCATAAACACGATTTTTATTATTTTTATGATGATTTTTTTTTTTTTTTTACCATAACACCTTGACGTAACGTTACAGAATTGTGGATTTTTAAATTTATTCATGTATTTTTTTTTTTTTTGAAATATTTAAAAGAAAATTAAAGAAATTGAAAGTTTTGCTTTTTTAAAAGTCTATTTATAATTTTACAATTTGGAAAAAAGAAAGGAAATGTGTAAGATAAATGTAAGTGCAAAAAAAACTTCGGTTTTGAGAAAAAAATTTATTTACAATCAAAAATTTAGTTGTTGTATTCAATATTTTAGTTGTAGCAACTAGAATTCGATACTACTGTCCAAAATTTTGTTCTCTTAAAAATATTTCGGCCGGTTTTCTATTGTCACGATTAAAAAAATCGACTTCCACAGCTGAATTTTTCATTGGAAATAAATGAAGTTCTCTCAACCGAAGTTGTTTTCTTAGTGTAGTAAAAATTAAAGCTAAGACAAGCCGTTTCGATGCACATTCATATGGACCATTTCATCTACTTTTAGTATTTATTGAGCTGAGTAAACAATTGTTTTAATTTTTTTTAATGGAAAATAATGCGTTTTGCACACCAACATAATTGAACTTACACCGAGAAAACCACTTCGATTGTGAGAAATAAATTTCTATTCAATCAAAAATTTAGTTGTGATAATCAAATTTTTTAGTTGTAGCAACCAGTATTCGATAATGCTGTCCAAAATTAGGTTATCTTAAAAATATTACAACCTGTATGACCGATTTTCTATTGTTGCAATTAAATAATTCAATTATCGCAACTGAATTTTTGATTGGCAACAAATTTAGTTCTTACAACCAAAGTTGTTTTCTTAGTGTAATCACCAAAAAAGATTTAAAAAAATTAAGAAATATTTTAAATATTTAAATGAAAGCTGTGGAACTACATTTCAATTTCAGTGATGATACAGAATAGCCACTAATTTTATATGTTCAGGATTTATGAGTTTTTCGCCTGCTGTATAGCCACTTGGGTTTTCCTGTACGACAGGAGTGAAGTGTGTTTCATATTTCCTAGGTTATATTGCAGCTCTTCAGCAAATTTTAATCTTTATAATTAAAACAATAAGAAAACTATGCTTTTAATCAGTTTTACTGGTCTGTACTATTTTTTATTTTTATTTGATTCCATTTTTTTAATTCCAAATTTTGTGTAATATTATGCTTTTCTTATGTTTTCATTACCTTCACTTTCAAAAGCAAAACTTCTTTAAGAATTTTTGTTAATTGACATTATCAAGTAAATAAAAATAAAAACACTCGCATCATCACTTTAATCGGCCAAAAATGACTTGAACCCAATTAAGCATGAACCATAATAAACTTTTAGTGGTCAAACTGAAACTTTGAAAAACAGCACAACAAAAACTATTTAGAAAACAACAAAGAGGAAAAACAACTAAAAACAGACAATAAAGTCCGGTGACATGTGAGAAAAGTCAATGTTTTCCGTTTGGCAAGAAGACCAGGAAAAACTTTTTTTTTTTTTTATTTTGGCAAAAGTTTCTGTGGAATGAACTGCGAAAGCTAACCAACCATTTATACCGCCAAACAGTAAAAAAGAAAAAACAAAGATTCTAAAGTTGGCATTTATTGGAACTAAGTCTCCCCTATTTGTTTCAAAGTTTTCAATTTCTTATATTTGTTGGTGTGCGCTAGTATAACATTGTGGTGACCTCGGGGTGTTAAACTATGTGACTTTGCAAATTCGATTCAACGAAGCGTATTAAGTGCAAAAGTATACAAACAGACACACATACATTATTTCAAGTAAGTAAAATTTTCCTTCGTTTATTGTTCACTTAAAGAAAGTTTGTAATCTTCCAGGATGTCTGCAAATACTTTTACAGTTTATACTCAGCAATGAAAACAAAAAAAAATTCTATTTCATATTTAGGGTGTGGCATGGCATACCAATTTGCTGTAGCACAGAATAAAATGCCAAAACTGGTAATTGTAGAATGTGATGTGATGAGTTTGTGACACAGCATATTGTTTTTGTAAAAGTGCTAAGCGAAATATACTAAGGATATTTTCAGTTGCTCTTAATGCTGTCTGTCTGTTTGTTTGTTGTCTGTGATTTATAATAATTTTTGTACTGTTTTTGCAACTGACATTTAATTAACTGTACACAAGTACAAGTACCCTGGTTGGTCTGGGCCTATGCAAGTGGTTGTTGAGGAGATGGTATTTCGTTTTGTATTAAGCATGAGTTGACATCTAAGTGACAGTCATTTTATTATTGTACAAAAAATATAATGATGACTAGTTTTTTTTTTGGTTTTTTTTTGCAATTGAAATTCTCTTAGGATTTCTTTACGACACTTGTAAAAAGAAAGTTTAATTTCAAAGAATCACAAAAACGAAATGACGTCGTGTCATGAGTTAATTATGGAAAAAAAAATTAAGGTGATAATGTCATTGATAAACTGATAATTACGGTGCCATTCTGAAAGCTGGATTTTTAATTATAATGTGGCAAATGTCGTTTTAAAGCCTAAAGCACAAATTAAAAGCTACAACTAAACGACCATCTGCAGTTACTCTTTTTCGCCATAAAAATTTTCAATAAATTTGAAGGTTAAAAGAAATTGAAATCAAATAATTTTTACAATTGATTAAAATTCCATACAACACTCAAAGTATCACTTCTCTCAACACATCTTGTGAAGAAAAAAAATGGAATACCTTTTTTAGGGTAAGCGAACGTGTTTATTTTGTTAAAACAAGCGGAAAATGGGCATTTTGTGACTTGAAACTTTTTTCAATTCTCTTCTTTTTATAACTTTTTAAGGTAAATTTCACATAAAAAAATTTAATTCACTTAAGAAAGTAAAACACAAAGACACATTTCATTTAAACCACACAAATCCAAGAAACCTTTAGAGGAATGAATGGTAACATGATTCTCTCAAGCGTATTTTAAGCCAATTTAAAATATAAAGCACACACACACACATCCTTGCCAAAAAAAATATTTAAAAGTGGGGTAAGAAGAAATTTAACTTGGAAAATTTATTAGAGATACAGAAAACCATGTTTGCTTAAAGAATTAAACAACATTTGTGGCCATATTTATATAAAAAAATCTGTGTTTTTTGTAGTACCACAGACATAGCAAGGATGGAAAACTTAGTACCTTTTTATTGTATTTTTCAAAAAATAAAATATAACAATTTACCATTCTTAACTACATTTTCTAAAATTCTCTTGAATCAATAAGTTGAAATAATTCCAATTATGTTGGGATACGAACTTTTGCAATGTGAACTATGACTCTCCGAGGCAGGTTTTGTGTAAAAACAAACTATAAAAATTATTTCATATGGTACAGAACAGTAACAGCTAGTAAACACATACTCTAGGCTGGTTCAACTAAAACGCACGATGTGAATTGTAAATAAAACAAAAAGTTTTTGGAGAATTATCTTAATATTTTTATTATGATAAAAGGATCTATGAGAATTAGGTGTGAAACAAAATATCTGTCGAATAATCGCCACGACTTTTGTGTCATACCTCTATCCGATTATACATATTTTCAATGACTCTGAGATGTAATTGAGGTTCAATATGGTTAATGTTTTGTATTACCTCTTCCTTTAGCTCTTGAATTGTTCTAGGCTTATTGGGGTATACTTTTTCTTTTAAATAACCCCAAAGAAAGAAGTTCAACGCTGTCAATTCACATCGCCACGACATGAGATAGTACGGGCATTGAATATCTTTTTGTTCCATTGGCTGTGTGACAAGTGGCACCATTTTTTAAAAAGTACATATACTTCAGATCCATATCCTCAATTTCTGGCCAAAAAAAGTTCTTCAGCAATATTTTCCGTAGAACGAAATATATAACACATAATTGTTTTCACATTTTCGTCTGACCCGGGAGGTTACTCTGTATTGTGATGGAGAAAAAAAGGTACGAAATGGAATTTTTTATATGTTTGAGCGTTTCTTTTTTGCAGTTCTCTGGTTGTACCCTACTCTGTAACACGTAAGCTCATGTCAACGTCGTTTTATACACACAAATATATTGCGATAACCAAAGAACAAACCCAAAACATTTAGCTTTCGCATCGCAACTGCTTTCGCATATCAATACAGGTTTACTGGTATTTGCGTACAATTCTCTCGATTGTGAACACATTTGACCGATTTTGCTAACCAAAAAAGTCACTAAGTGCCCGAAATATTTTTTTGATTTGAACGTTTATTTTCTTAACGCGCTGCTAAATTGTCTACCTCTCCCTGGTTGAATTTGTCAAACACTGAAACAAAGAAATTTCAAATTAAGTTGGGCAAAATACTTGACTTTAATGCCTTAGACTCACAACTAACATCGTGCATTATGGTTGGACCACAGTTTACTTCCAAAACGAATCTTAAAAATGTACCACTCAGTACTCTGATAAAGTGCTACATATTACAAAAATTAGATTTTACATCCCTGACATGTACTCGTATAAAGAAGAATCTTAGAATGTGATGTTTTTTATTAAGGATTTGAAAAGTATTCGTAATACAAATTTAAAATTTAAGTGGGGCATATGTGTGAGTAAATAAATGAGTGTGAGTATAAATGTGTTCGCTTCCAAAGCATGTGAGTGGTTTTAAATTTATTGTTGCAACCGTATAAGGTTGGTTAGTCGAGACATTTTACATTTCTTTGGGGTTTTTCTTGTTTTTAAATTATCACAGAGAGTGGAATTTTCAAGAAAAGTCGTTAGAAAAAAAAAAGGTTAAACTTGTGTGTTGCCCTCAAGCAGGCTGTCATTATTTCTCTTGTTGATTTTAAGTAGCTTCTATGCTATACACAGTTTTATAGTATCTAATAGTTGTAATTATAATTTAATTTTATTAGCATATAGACTTGCTTCCTAAATGTTTTTTGCATATAAAAGTTTTCTGTAGTTTACTTGCAGTTCATTATTATAAAATTAATAATTTAATTTAAGAAAGCAATCTTATTTTATCGTAATGCCTTAAAAAAAAAGATTTATTTAAAATATTACAATTTAGAAAGCTTAAAAAAGTTAAGGAAGAGGTGTTTTTTAGTACTCCCACAAGAATGAGCAAAGCGTTGCACAGTGGGAGTCGATTGTAACAATAACAATAATAAAATACATGACTTGATTATAAAATTATTACTGAATAAAAATAAAATAAAAATATTTATATAGTAAAAGAGAATCAAAATTGTCATAATTTAAATTTATTTTACCATCACTTTATATTTTTTCTGTAAAAATCAATAAAAAGCTTGAAGGTCTTTATAATTTGAGTTTTTCTTACAAAATTTTGCTAGTAAAAGCACATCATCTTACAAAATGTTAATAAGATCATAAGATATATAAAACCTGTAATAATTTCTATTTGGAATTTAAAAGTTTAACAAAATATTAATCTTTATTTGTGCTTAGTTCCAGAAATTGTGTTAGTTTTAAAATTTATTCTTTTACTCATGATATTCTCACGAGTTATTTATTCAGTACAATAAGTACTGAAGGGGATAACATACCTATATGGCCCATTTCATCAGACGCTACTCTGAATCCTCAGTAGTTTACTCCCAACGTTTCTTGCAAACATTAGAACCTTTATATTGTAAAAGCAATTGACTAAATAAGAATTATTAATCAATAGTTACAAAAAGATTCAAATATTCAAACAAAAAACTCAGTAATCATTGAACTGAATAAATAAATAAATTTCCCAACCAACATTTTAATATTGAAAACTATATATTCTATTTTTATTCTTCTCTTCTCTTTTACATTTGAATGCCAGGTGGGTATTACTGAATGTAATTAAAGAGTATATGAAAAACAAAAACAAAAAATTATAAAAAATAATAAGAAAAACATAGAGTTTCTCTACAATGAGCACTTGTATTTGTATATGTAATAATTTCTATTTGGAATTTAGAAGTTTAACAAAATATTAATCTTTATTTGTCTGATGAAATGGTCCATTTAGGTATGCTATCCCCTTCAGTACTTATTGTGCTGAATAAATAACTCATGAGAATATCATGAGTAAAAGAATAAATTTTAAAACCAACACAATTTTTGGAATTAAGCACAAATAAAGATTAATATTTTGATATATGAAACCTTTAAAATCATAACATAAACTACACTGAGAGAATGAAAGAATTAATTATTTTTTAAGCCATTCATTATCATCTTTCTATCTTCTGTCTATATGAATAAAATTAATTTTCTGTTTCTTTGTATGTTTGTTCGCTATACAAATTTGTGTTTTCTAACAAATTTTTCTGAAATTTTGTATCAATGATCTTTACGCACCAATGAAGCTTGCCATGTACTTTCGGATTAGCCACGCTCAGTTTACGCTATTGTTTGCGGCCTATTTTGATTAACACTTTTGTACTAGTGTTCTTTTAAAAATACCTAAGGCTGTAGAACTCAAATAATTTTTGTATTATTTGCAATTCTTTTTCAAGAACTGAACAAAAGAAATTATTAGCTTTAATTTTTAATAACTTTTTTTAATAGGTTACTAAAGCATATACGAGTACTACATACGAATTTAGGTAGTGGTACAAAATGAGTCTTTTGTCAATTACAACTATATTGCTCAATTAAGTTCTCTAATATATTTTACATATGCTCACTATACCTCATGCAACGTTGACATATATCTATGGCTTGACCATGCCCACTACGCTACGCCTACTTTTTTTTAACAAAGTAATTGAATTAATTTCTACATTAATAATTTGTATTGCTGTATTTAAGATTCTTATTAAATATTAAGAATCTTAAATACAGCAGTACAAATTAATTTCAATATTAATAATTAAAGAGTGATTTTTTTGCTATTATCTTTTTGGCAACACTAGTTTTGACAGCTCACGCACGTTTTGTATCTTGTGTCACTGTCAAACATCTTCAGTTTGGTCAACATTATTCGTGAGGTACCGGCCGAAATGTTGGAAAGAGTATGCCAAAATTGGACTAAGCGGATGGACCATTTGAGGCGCAGCCGCGGCCAACATTTGCATGAAATAATCTTCAAACATTAAATTATATCGACCCAACTATCGATCCAAATAAATATTTCATGCATTTTTCTGAATTTTATGTGTTTTTTTTTAAATTTCCGATAGTTCTTATAAAATCACCTTTTATAACAGATTCAGTAATACAAAACAAAAACGTAAAAGTAATTTAAATTTTTTTTAGTAATTAAAATCCTATTTTTCAACGAATTTTTTCTGAAAGTTTTACATCTACTTTTGGATCGGCCCTGAATGCTGCTGTGAAGATAAATATGCCAAGTTAAATACTTTTTAACGTGACCACTTACGTTGAATTTTTATAGTAATAAAAATCCAACCCAGCTTGTGTTTTTCTTATTTAGGCGCTCTGTGTAACCTAACCTAAACTAAAACCTTATTTTTTAACGAATTTTTCTAAAGGTTGGTATATAAACTCTTTGTGCATCTACTTTTCGACCGGCCTGAATTTAAGTACAGATGCAATTTCATAATTAAAATTAGAGAAGAAAAAAAAAAATTAAAAAGTTACAGGTAAACTTTAGAAATAAAAATTACATAGATACATTTTGTATAAATATTTACTTACATATGAAGCCTTAGCAATATTTACCAAATACAAAATATTTAAGCTTTTTTCAACTTGAAGTAAATTTCCCTGGAGGGCTAACAAGTAAAAGCGCACAAATTAATATGTCAAGCAAGTGAATATTAAACAGACAAAAAAAAAAAATAAAAGAGTTGAGAGTTTAGCTCTGAACTTTCAGGCTTAAACCAATAATTTTTGTTTTGTTTTTGTATTATGAAGAAGAATATATTTCCAGCGTCTGTGCTTAATTATGCAAAATCGTATTTTTCCTTATTGGGCTAAGGATTGTTGTTGTTGGCTTATGTTATCAACAAATTAACTTTAAGAGGGAGAGAAATTAATCAGAATGTTGTAAGGCAGGAAGTAACATTTTGTGTTTTATCTAATACTGTTTTTCATTGGGGACAATATTTTTTTGTTTATTTTTCTATTCAGCGTTTTTCTGTTTGTCTTCAGGGTCTAATATTAAATTATGTTTTATTTTCCACCAGCAGAATACAGAACAGCCAAAAGAGTTTTCAATGTTGCTGTTGGTGTTAATAGAACTGTATTTAAAAAATTATGAAAATGTCCTTTTTATTTTTTCTTACTGAGTATCTAAATAATAACGTTGTTGTTGCTGTTGCTGTTGAAAATATAATTAAAATTTTCCTTCTACAGAAAGTTTTTTAATTAGCACTAAAAACATTTTCTTGCTTTTCACAGTGAATTGATAACAGATAATTAAAAAATTTGAAGGTAAAAGTTATTTAATATTAATGAACATTTTGTTAATGTTTTATTGTTAGCGAAAGGGATAATTTAATAATAAATGAATATATTCGGTATTGTAATGTTACGCTCAACTTCTAGTTTATCAAAGTTTTACAGGGAAAATTAAAAAAAAATAATTTAAAGTTATTTAAAAAGTGAAAGCATATTCATGTATAAACACGCAAAGAGAAAACATGCTTGAATATGGTCACCGCAAACATAGTGTGTTCTTCACAAAAATATTATTAATAATTTGAAGCATCTAAACATTATTATGATCACGATAAACAATATTCTATTTAATGTTTACCATCATATATCAACCATATAAGTATCATATTATTTTTGATAAAATTTTACTTGAAACCATAAATATGTTTATAGTAAACATAATAATGATAAAAATATGGTTGAATGTAAATTATTTTATATTTTGTCTCTTCCCAACCGTGTTAATAAAGTGAGTATAAAACAAAAACTTAATCGTTTAAACTCAACTGAGCTTTGTATCTGAAGTGATTGAGTGGCGAATTAATGCTTATTAACTAAGTGTTCACAAGTTCGAGTCCAACTAAAATTTAAAAAAATAAATTCTAACCCGCTGTATTATGTAATAAATAAATACAAATTAATAGAAAAGAAAAATCAAAATTTATTCATACAAAAAATTAAAATTAAAATTTTGTTTAAATTCATATTAATTTTTTTTTTTAAATGTTTATATAAAATATGTACTCGTATGTATTAAAAAAAAAAATTTTTTTTGCCATGACCGGGGGTTGAACCGCTACATCTGCAGTTGAAAGCTATTTTTAATATCTTTGATTTATTTATTTGATTTATGGTCAGATGCAATCATAAATCTAACCATACTATGTTTCCACCAGAATGTGGTTGCCTCAACCATATTTTTGGCCAAATATTTGTCGAAATAATCATAACCACTATATATTTTGAAGAAATTTTGTCTTAAAGTAGCTTAATTTTTTATTAAAATACAACTTGCTTGCATTATAATATTATGGGAATTAATTCTATATAATACGAGTCATTTTTTAGACTATAAAAATATTTGCCAAAAAGTAGCGGTTTCGCTTATTTCAACAAATATTTGTGTAACGTGACCGTAGCTTAAGTCAAACGCAATCCTGCAGCTGCACATATATATCTCTCTCGTTTATTGTACTTGAAACAGTAATTGTTTTTTTTTCTTTCATTTTCTTTACCCAACAAACCATTTCACAATCAAACTATAATAGAACTTAAGAATAGTAAAAATTCTTAAGGTAATTATTATTACTTATTTCCGAAACATAAATAAAATTTGTTAAAAATTTAGCTTAAGACAAATTTTATTATTAGAAATTAATTCTAAAATTAAATTTGTTAACCAGCATCGGGACTGTCACTGACATTAAAACCTTTATGTTAAAGCCAGCCCTAACAATGAAGCCGCTGTGTGCAGGAATCTATACCAAAGATACGTTAGCTTGACGTCCCAGATTATATTACAATGGATGTAACATACGATTGAAGTGCCAGGAGAACCGCTTGGCTATCTACATAGACGCCTATAGCTCCCTTGATCCCCTATCATACAGATCTTACTTGCATTAAATTTTTTCACCTCCACTACTGTTTCCCTGAAAATCTTCTTTGATAGTCCTTAAAAGTATTTTTATTTTATTTTTAAATATAATTTTTGTAAAATGTAAAAATTTTAAAAATTGTAAAAAAGACTGGATTATAAATTCTAAAGCATTCACTTGCCTGAAAACAGAGTACGTATGCTGACTATAGTGTGTTCAGCAAATGAAAAATCAAATTATAAAAATATTTAAAGAGAAACATCAAACATGTTCATCTTTGGCTTCTTATAGTCACAAATGCACTGTTGCTGTTGAGTATGTTTTGCCAAAAAAATTATTTTTTCCGTGCAAATGCTTACTAAGTTAAGATATGTACGACTGTAATAATAATAAAAAAAATGCCCCCAGAGAAATATGACAATTGTTGCAAATTGTTTTATACGAGCATGAATGTCAACTTCCGACACCTTTTGACATTAAAAAATATTTTAAATATTTTTATGTCGGTTTATTACCACCATACGACTACAAGAGTATGGCAATTCACCAAAAACCCAAAAAATGTCATTGAAACAATAAAACGTTAAGGAAAAAAAAAAGCTGGTATCCTTTATACCATAACGAAATGTTAAAATACATGTGACATTTGTTTTTATGATCCTTGTATTTTATATCCTTTATGATTATTGTTGTAAGTGCAAAAATTGTTTTTCTCCCTTTTACAAAGAGGCAACAATAAAATTAATAAAAAGAAGAGTTCTGCAATCATTTGAACGTGTTTAAAGATTACATAAAAAAAAAATTAAAATTATTTTTTCATTTGTTCAAATGCCTCTTAGGTGGTAGTTTTTTTTTTAATTTTTTCCATATCACGTTTTGTTTTCATGGCTAAGCTTGTGAAAGTGTGTGTGTGTGTGTGTGTGTCTATTAAACCACCACATGAGTTTTATTGTGTGTCTAAAAATATTTACTTGTAGCAAGAAGCTTTTTTAAATGAGTGGCTTAATGGATGTTAAGCTGATGTTAAGTGTATTTTTGTGGGTTAAATTTTATTTTGCTGTTTGTCCTTGCTTTCCTTCAACTGCTGCATGTATGTATATCCGTGTTTGGGTATTGCTTAGTTCTGAAATTCCCTTACATGTTCCTTACAAAAAAATGTTTGTATGTCTACATGTTTTCGTGTCAGTTTAAATAAACACACATTTTCTTCTAAAATTTGTTTAATGTTGAAGTGCGTTATTTTGCATCACTATTGAATTTTTGTTTTGTAATAAATTCTGTGTGTTTAATGTGAAAGTATTGAACAAATTGCTTTAATTTTCCTTTTATATTCAAGAAAAAATTAATGGTTTCGTCAATCTATATAAATAAAATTAATTTTCAGTTTATTTGTTTGTGTATTCGCTATGCAAATTTTTGTCTTTCAACGGATTTGTTTGAAATTATAGTCTCTATATTTCAAGGTAGGTCTCCATATACTTTTATACCAGCCTTGCCCACTTTTCAACAATTTTCACTAGAAACTATATTAAAAAATTTATAAGCTCGAACTTAATTTAAGCCTAAAAATGTGCTTTAAAATATTTTATTTACCATTTTCGGTGAAGCCTCTGATAATAATACTAGCAAAAATATAAGCCACTTTATAAAGTATTTTTTCTAACAATTAAAATTCTATTTGTAAATGGAGTTCTCTAAAAATTGGTACATATACTCTCTAAGGGTACCGACAACTTAATAAAGGAGAAGTCAACCCATGCACTTATATTTCTCTTAAACATATTTATTAATATGTCATAAATACTGAAAAGATATTTACCAATACTAAAAAACGTAACGGATTACGTTAACACATATTTAACTCGGCATATTTATCTTCACTCACTTTAAATTTTTTTTTTAACGTGTACGCCAATTTTTTTTATTTTTATTTTTTTTTTAGATAAGAGAGTTATACTTTACAAGTATGATTACGTCTATTATATACATAAATATGTATGTACAAGTATGTATGTAGCTTACATAAATTTACATTTCATATTATTAGACCATAAAACACACAGTTAATCAATTGACACAATGTTATCTATCAAAATCTGACTAAATGAACCACAAAAATTTATGAATATTTATGGACTTTTGGGAAATAAAAGAAAAAAAAAAACATTTTCATAATTATGTCTGTGTGCTTGGTAGTTTGCTATGAATAAGTTATCACATATATTTTTTGAGGGTAATAGGACATATAGAACAAACCCATCATAAATTCATAAATGAATAGTGAAAGTGACTAAAGTCAAGTGTTGGTAATAAATATAACGAGAGACACATGTCACAAAGCACAGCCAACCAACACTTTTTTATTTTGTGGCTTGCATAAATATTAACTCTCAGCTTACAAATATTTTATGGTACTCTAAGGGTGGACTTTCTTGTTTTCGTTAGCTTGACTTTTATATTTTAGATTTTTGTTTTGAAATAAAAATATACCAACAGCATAGCCACATACATAAATAATAAATTCGTTATTTTTATTATTGATACATTAGGGCACAAATAAATTTATTTTGGCTTGCACACACTTCCTTATAGAGAATTTCATGCACGAGGTGTAGCTGTAAGGGGCTTTTAACTGCGAAAGAATTTGAATATTTAAAGAAATTCTTTAGAAAAAATCTATAAAAATTATTCACAACTTCTTATTATTCGGTCTTCGTAATAGTATTTTGTAATTTAAATAAATTTATATGAGCTTGAAAAATAAAATAAAAAATTAAATTATATTTTATAAAAAATAATTAAAAAAATTAACCTAAAGCTCAGATAAATTTATTTAAATTTCAAAATTAAAAATTATTTAAATTTCTTTTGGCGAGTATTCAAAATGAAAACTAAATTTTTATACTTTTCACTGTAAGAAAGGATATAATATGTTGGTGATTATATTTTGAATTTATACAACGTTTATGTGCACCTTCTAAAGGATCTCCGAACAAAAATGCAAGATTTAAATTTGGCGCCATTCGAAGTGTCATTGTTTGAAATTTGAACAATTGTTATTGTGTGCTAGTAGAAGGTACGAGGTTAGTAAAAAATGACTATGAACAGCGAAGGGAGTTCGGTAATTGGGTATTGGAGAGACAACATGAAAATGCTGATTTTGCCGATAAAATCATCTTTAGTGACGAGGCCCATTTCCATCTTGATGGCTTCGTCAATAGGCAGAATTGTTGCATTTGGGGTGAAGAAAATCCTGGAGTGATTCACGAGAAGCAAATGCATCCTCAACGTGTCACTGTGTGGTGTGGTTTTTGGGCTAGAGGAATCATTGGACCTTTTTTTTATGAAAATCGTGAAATGATAACCAGTTTTTTCTTGCCTAGAATTGAAGAAATGACTGTGGAGGGCTTGTGGTTTTAACAAGACGGCGCCACATGTCATACAGCCAGAGAAACAATTCAATTGCTGCATCAGTCATTTATTTAAAATCTAAATCTTGCGTTCTTGTTGGGACACCCTTACAAAGGGAAAATGATTTAGCATTATTCGTCTGTTTGTGTAGTTGTTGAAATAAACTTTCTGAAGTCCTTAGACAACGTACAGAAAAGTTTAGCATACAAATCTGTTAGATGTTGCTGTTCTAAGATTGGTATTAAAATTCAGCCCGATTAGGCTATAAATAGCGGAGTAATAAGTGGAAAATACCGATTTCTTTTATTTTTTGACTATTTTTCTGACTTTGGCGTTTTTTGCTTAAATTAAAAAAAGTAACAAAATTTGTTTTTTGCTTTTAATTTGCACAATATATAAATATTTAGCTATAAGATTCGACCACAAATTATTGAACTAATAGCTTTATTTTCAACTATTTTTAAGCCAAAGTGATTTTTATTTTTTTTATAGATGGTAATTTCTAATCATTTATAGATATTAAAGGTCGCAGTGCGATATAGCTTATGGTTATAATATATATCAATGTTAAGTCAAAGTTTCTTCAATTTAAAAACTTTTTAATAACGTACGTCGTTGTTTTAAAAATGCTTATTACTTGGATTAACAACATTGTTTGGTATTTTCATTTTAAAGTTTTGAGTAGGACTAGCAAACAAATATATTTTGCTCTTAATTCAACCTTAAATTTTTTATATTAAAAAGAAACATTTTTTATTTTGAGGATGAACATTAATTTCAGCCTGGCTTTACTTCGATTTCTTGTGACAACAACCTAGAATTAATGTGCAATGAACTCGTCTAGAAAACACTTACCGAACTAAAGTTTAAAATTAAATACATTTTATTTTGTTCTCAAACAAATTTATAGAATAATTATCCCATGATTTTTAATTAAAAATGTATTTTAATACATACTATACTTCATGAGCGGCCCTCGTGTAACTAAGATAGTCATATACGAGTACTTATTTATTTATGCATGTATATTATTTGGCAAATGATAAACATAATTTTTGTTTTTGTAATAGCCAGCAATCAGCTGTTAGGTGATACAGAAAGCCTCATCTGTGTCCATTCCATTCGGTATATGGCTACATTTCCCAGGCGTACTGTTCTTCCACCAACAGCCCCTACTTATAGCTGAAAAAGAAACACTGAAAGTCATAAATCTTTATTGAACTTGTCATTATTTATTACAATTTTGTTCTTTTCGAATAAAATCTGCAGAGGAGTGAGTTGTTTCTGAGGCGCATGAATAGTGTATTAAATATGAAAAGTAATTTTCTGGACACAACAATGACTAGTGCTTGCAAGCGGTCTACTAATGTCTCCATATTTGCTACAAATATTTTGAGTTGAATAATTGCTGCTAGAGATTATGATAAACTGTTAGAGTTGCCCCAAAGACATTTTATTTCTTTTGATTTTCCGTTGTAGAAAATTAACAAGCAAAAGCAATTTCTTTTCTTTTTCTAGCTAATATTATTCAATTGAACTAACAATAAATGTAATAGTTATTTTTCAGAGCATCATTACTTCAGCTGTTGGCTAGCTTTAAAAATATAAATAAAATTAATAAGACTTGTGTTAAAAGAAACTTTTCTAAGGAATTGCTAATATCTGCTAATTTATTCGCTGGCTGGCAACACTTGTTCGAATGAGATCCCTTGAACTAGTGCTGAAAATCACTAACATTGGGTCAATTTTACTTAAACTCTTATCGCTCGTAATCAAAAAAAAAAAAAGAGGCCAAAACTAAAACAGCCTGGAATACCAAAAAAAAATATGAAGAATTGCTTATTTTATTTAAGCCGTAAATCACAACTGATACGTGTAATGACATACAACACAAGTGCCATAAGTCTTCTCGCCAAGCAAACACAAAATATCCCTTTTTTTTTTCTTAGGACTCTTACTCATACTAGAGTGTTATAGATATACAAGTGCGACGTGTTTGTTTCTTAGTTGTCATAAATATTAAATGAACTTATCAGGAATTATACATTTTGTTGTTAGTTGGTTTGATTGTGTTGAGAAAACAAAATATTTATCATTTATTTGGTTTAAGTTTGTTAATTATTTATGTCCTCTGATATCAGGGTAAACTTAATTTCTCTATGTTGCTGCCTGTCACTGTTGGCATCATCAGTTACTTTCTGGTGTTTACTGCCCAAGCAACTTGCTTTATTTCAAACGTAATCGGCTGAAATTTGTTAAAACAAATAAATTTATACATTGAAAAAGAACCATGTCATTAACAGGCAAATAGTCTTACAATTTTTTTAAAAAGAATTATTAAAAAAGAAAAATTAAGACGATCTGTGTGTCGTTTCTTTAACTCTCGCATTGAGAAAATTTTTACAAGAAACAATAGAACTAAACAAAAAAGCGATGAGAATTAAAACAAAATGTCATTTATTACAAAACACAGTTTCTGTTATTTTTCTTTATAAGAACCAACTATCATCATTTTAGTGATTTTCACATACTTTATTGGACACTTGACTCTTGCTATTGTATTTGACATTTGAATCATTGGAAAATTCATTGAATTTTCTTACATTCAACTACAGAAACACTTTTTACTGACAAATCAAAAAACGGTGGAATTTTGTGTTTCAGACTTTTCGATGTGACAAATTCTCGCATTTGTTGTGTTCTACAACACTTCATACAATTTTGCAATACTAGGACACTTAATGTATTTTGGTTTGATTATTTCAAAAATCTCACAGGCATTTGTGTAGCAGCTCTATATTTTTTATTTCAATTAAAGTGCCGGTGCATATTACGTCATTTTAAAGTGGTAAAAATTTTGAAAAATAGCTGTTTAAGAGATTTATTATTTAAATGATCCGCACAATTTTTGTGTTATTTGTGATCTATGGAAAATATCGTAAACATTCCAAGTTATTTAAAGCTTTTGTTAAGGAATGCAGAAGACAGTCAACATTATTGCAGGAATTTAAATATTCTTCAGAGAAAAAATAAATCTTTTTCAGAAGTACACTTCGGTTGTGACAACTAAATTTGTTTCCAAAAGAATATTCAGTTGTGATAAACAATTTTTTTAATCATGAGAGTAAAAACTGGGTCTTATAGCCCAACATATTTTTAAGAGAACTAAATTATGACCTGCACTAGGAGAATTCTGGTGGCAAAAACTAAAAGATTTGATTATCACAACTGAACTTTTTGGTAATGGAATCAAATAACCGAAGTTTTTTCTGTGTGTACGATAAAATATATTCTTGTAAATAGATGGTGTGAGCAAATTTTTTTTCTTTAAGTCAAGATGCCAAAATTTAAAAAATATTGTTGGTCGTTTATCTATTTTTAATAGAATACTTAAGGATTTGTCTCTTGACTATTTAGGTCTGAAATACTTTTTTCTTCAATTTCCATATTTTCAGCTTAATAACAGACTGATGCTTTGGGTAATACTGTTACTAGTGACTGATAAAAGAATGTAACAAGCCTCTGAGCAGAAAGCGACGTTGAATATGACCACTTATCTCAGTTTACAGAGTTTATGCCCCTAATGTTTACCATACAGAAATAACAATTATCATGATGATTTTAAACCTCCATCAAATCATGGCTGTCCATCAAATCAGAGCAAGTCTTTTTCCACTTATCCATTGTCGCAAAGAAACAACACAATTTCGGCATACGTTATTTGGCACCCATGGCTTTTGTAGATTGCAATAACTACTCCAAAGTCATTAAATTTGTGTAGATTTTATGAGTTCCGTAATCGATTTACGATTCGCCACAATAACACAAAAATTGTGTTCTTCTCTGCTTAGCCATTTTACAAATTTATTATTAACTAAAATTTTTAACATTTAAAATAACAAAATAAGCAGGGGATAGACCATTAAATTTCAACATCAATCAATGCATTTGTATGAGTATCACAAAAATCAAGCTAGTTTTGATTTCAGTCAAATTCACACACAACATATACATGTGATTTCCATTAAAAAAAAATCCATACAAATGCATTGATTGATGTGTAAAATTTGAGGTGAGTAGCTTGTAAAATCTCAAAAACTAGAGCAGCTAGAAAAAAACTAGTGTCATTTTCGTAATCAGCACACTGTAGTCATTCTGCAAAATTTTTAAGTATTGACCAGCCGAGTACATAAAAATGAGAAAAGTGGTTTTAGCTATTGATTTCATTTGCAAAAAATTTATATTAATTTTTTACCAAGATTTTTTTTAAGAAACTTAATTTTATTATTTAAGTTCTGTCGTTGTCAATAATTGTAATTTATTTTTACAAAATAGCTTTTGAACGACAACGTACTCAATTCTAACAAGCAAAGTATTGTCTTCTATACTCGACTTCTTCACTCATTCTACTTTTTAAATAGGACAGCTTTTCATTATTTTTACTAAAGTATTGACTTCTTGTAACTCTAGCTTGATCTTTTTTCTTTCGTTAAAAGCTTTTACATAAAAAAAAAAAAAAAATAAAACTCGACTGCAATAAATGTCAAACTTTAGTAGTTTATGTCTCTCAGCAAAAACGCCTTTTCCATTTAAATGCTGCTTACCTAAATATTAAGCTGGCTTTATATAACAAAACATAAATCTTTAAAAGACCTACGGAGGTTACAAAGGATGTGTGAGGCATCAAACAAATACCTACAAACATAAATAAATACAATCGTTATTTTCTTATTGTTTTCACAATTAAAGGTAACACCTCAACACGTTATAATGAGAGCTATTGTAAAAGCAACAAATAAAGAAAAGCAACATAAAAAGGACATTAGTTAGGACAAGAAATAAAAAGAAAATACTTCTAAAATATTGAGTTTCATTAACAGCTAAACATTTAAATGGCCAACGGGAATAAAATATTATAAAATACAATTTAACAATCGATTTTCATTAATGGGCAAAGAAAGCCTTCAGCTTCATTTTCATTCTGCTTTACGAATTCGCTTTTGCCTTCGCTTTTTATTTTTATTTTATGTGTGTTTTTGTTTCCTGCTTATTTCTATTTTGTTTATGGGGCGGTTATAATTACCACATGTCATTTCTGCTACTCCTTCTTTTTATGCTGTTTAAGGTAATGGAAATTCCTTTCAACTACCAACTAGTATTTATAAATGTGTCCCCTAAGAAGAAATTTGTCAATTTGCAAGCGTGCTTATAGGAAATGAATTTGAGTTCGTGTTTGCAAGTGTAGTACCACAGCTTGATAAACTTTTTACAATGTAATCGTAACTCCTTGTAATAATTACAAGTTGTCGTGTTTAAATGTAAGTTTATATGCGTATGTGTGTGTGTGGTAGAAGGGATGCTTCCTACAACGTGTATGTGAATGCATATACTTGTTTGATGATACGTACTTGAGAAATAATGTGTAAAGCATTTAGTGTCCTGCGTAAATTATGTGTTTCTTGTTAAGGATGTATTGCTTTGTTGAGTTTGCTACCAGACATTGGCAAATGAGTTGCCAACTATTTAATTATTTTTATAAAATTACTTAGCAGTCCAAAAATATTAATAATGAACTGTAATGAAAAGGTTATTACGAATAAAGTAAATTTTTCTATTGAGAGAAATCTCACTTTATCCCCAAAAGACTTGCTCTACGATATTCAAAGTACATGCTCTGAGGTTTCCCTCATACAATCTACAGAACCTGCTTTAGTTGATCCCAATATTTCTTATATTACGCTGATGTCACTCAAGTTCACAATGTCCGTTTCTAATCTGTAGTGCGATTCAGTAACTTTTATTACGAACATTCGTATCGAAAAAAGAAGTATAATGATAATTTATTGAACTTTCCGACATAAATAATCGAAGTTTGCAACGAAGCTAACAGCATTTAAATAATCATTGCAAATAATGTTTTTATTGTACCGAATATTTTTGTTGAAAAGTTACTGAATACCGAATTCAATAAATTATCTTTATAGTTCTTTTTTTCGATACGAATGTTCGTAATAAAAGTGCCAACAAATATATTATCTCGAACGGCTGGGAGAATTCAGATTAACTGCTTACGCTTTTAAAACTTTATACATTTTCTCTCATTATGTTTGACAAGCTTATAGTTTGACAAATTCGCAGTTTAACTCATCTCTTAAATAAATATTTCAATGGCAACTCTAATGTTGCCTACTTTTTCCACAATGACAATAATTAGCTAACCAAAAAAGAAGGCCAGAAGGTAGTCCAAAAGAGCCTTGTCTATTATGGGGCAATACCACAAAGTAAGAATAAGAAGAACGTCCAAAGCCAAACGTACATAAAAAATACCTATAAAACTTAACAAAGAAATATAAAAATTTTCTTGGCTAATAAATCCTTAAGGAATGACAAAACATTGCACTCCCACACTTCTAAACATACATAAAGAGACCCTCATAATTTCTGTTATGGAACCACTTCTTCATTGAGTGTTGAATGTCCTTTTGTTTTATTGGTTTTGTTTTACCAACACAGAACAAAGATTTATAAATAAAAAGCTTTTGTCTCATTAATCTTGAACACGAAAATTACTAAACAAAACAAAAGTAATTATACAACGTGTAGTAGACGAGTATTTATTTTGTACACATTCCAGTGTATACTTTGTATTACAGTGTAATAGCTATGTTGGTAATTCTGCTTGCTGCTGCTGCTTACATTATTAACATTATTTGTCCTGCCCGAGTATTTAAGTAGAGCAGACTACGGTCATACACATACGTTGATCTATTATAAAAGTTTCTTGTAATTAGTTTCTTTTGTTTCTTAAATTTTTCTTTTTATTTTGTTTCATGAAATTTTCTTAATAAAAAATTTATTTTTCTATTAGAAAACAATAGATGCACAGTGGTCCCTTCTTAAAAAAAGCATCTTACTCTGATATGCACAAAAATTTCTATTAAATTTTCATAAACTATAATAAAAAAATAAAAAAAAAAATAAGTCAGCAAATATTTCTTTTTTCTAACTAATTTTAAAAGCAAGATGTTAAAAAAATCTCATTAATTAGTTAAAACTAATGGCAACAAGAAAAAAATTCGTTCTCGTAAGCTTGATTTTTCTTTTTTTAAATTGGTACTCGTAATTTAAGCTTTAAAGACTATCCAATGTCTAGTTTAAAAAAAGGCTCTGAATAGCGTACTACACGTCATTCCTATAGATTTACATCTGATCACTATATCGTTCAGGAGTGAGTCTAAAGTCTCTGCATCAGGCTGATGGAAGCATGTAACATATGAACATGCTAAGATTTGGAACCGGATTCATAGGAATCTTAGGGCCCCTACCGACTACATGGTTCTTCATAAGGACTTTGAAAGCTTTTTCAAAATCATTCTCTTCTCCAAACGGAAGTGGTAACTTGGCGCATCTAAAATGATTTGCGGTGTAGATTCTTTAGTTTATTGCAGACAACTTGATATACGTCGCTCATACTGACTTATGGAAAGATCTAGTGTTTTTCAGTCATAGAGAACCGCTATAGGATAGCAGGGTCAGGGGGACAGACGCCTTCCTAGATATCTGAGTGGCTCTCCTCGCACTTTAACCAAAGAGTAGAGGATGTCTGCTCTAGTTGGCCAAGCCAACACTGTGGTACCCAATCTGCAATGTATCTTTGATATAGATTTCTGCACACAGTAGCTTCATAGAAAATTAACAAGCAGACAAATTGGCAAAGGCTGGATTTAACATAGAGGCTTCTATGTCAGTGAAGAACACTGTACCGCTTAGTAGCATCAGTAGTAGCATTTATGATGGAAGATCCTAGATGACAGAGTCTCGAGACCTCAAATGTATCCTCCCTATGACCGTTAACGCTGCGGTCAGCTAAAGAGTAGAAATAGCAAAAATATTTCCTCAATGCTGGCTGTGATAACTGATTACTGGGCGATTGTCATGCATGCCCTTCAATGCTTCAACTGCCAGACACCTGAGATTAAAAAGAGCTCTTCACCTTTTCTGTGAGTAGTGAACTCTTTCTTTAAGTTTCTATACACAAATTGCTCGGTATACATTTTATGGACGGCCTACTTTAGATATTTATCGAGGATAGAGTTAGAGTATTTTCTCAGATCCCCATACGATATATGTTGCAAATAAAACAAAGCCTATTTCATGAAAATCTATTCACAAATTCTTCATTTATTAGCAATTTAGTGGTAGCATCTAAGACCCTGCCATATACATTTTTTTTTATTTTAAAATAATAAAAAAATGTTATGGCGTAGAGTCTTAGGTCTTCGGTGAATGGATTTTGATGTACTATTTCTCATTTTATTTGTGATATATGAGTGTATCATAATTTTAAAAAAAATTCAAGATTTTTTTTTATATTAAAATTTTAATGATTTTTAAAAAATGAAAATTTTGGAAATTTTCTTGAAAAAAAATTGTTGTTTTTGACAAAGCTTTGCGAATATCTAAGAAACTACAAAACTGGTTAAAAATGGCTATTTTATTCTGGATCCTTACAACTTTTTATAAAATTAATCAGAGAGCTACTTCTAGAGTTATTGCAAATTATATAGGTTAACCTTCTCTTTTTTTATATAACAGTATATCTCGAGAACTACACGTAAGATTAAAAAAAGTAACTTATAGCGATTTGCACTACAGTTGAACATGAAACCTTAGGCACCACAAAAAAATATAAATTTTTCAAGAATAATTTAGTGTGAACAAAACAAAAATCCGAGAAAATTATTATAATCAATATTTTTGATTCATTGAAAACATTTTTTGTTTGTTTAATATTTAAGACAATGTGTAAAATTATTATAAATATTTGGCTATTACAGAGAAGGCATTTAACTTTTATTGTTTTTAATATACGAGAGGAAAATATATTTTTTTTTACACAGACTTGAAATTTCTTTCATTTCGTTTTTATTGTCTCAGTACTAAAATTCTTAAATAGCATTTTTCTCCCAGAAGAATATTTTGTGTATAAAAAAATCTAAACACGTTTAACAAACAAACTTGTAGAAGCAAAAGTTGAACAAAGCAAACTAAATTTCAATTAAAACAGTTGATGAAATGTATTCATATTAACAAACCCACTTAATGGACTTGGAATAGACAAACAAACTAAATATGTGACACATAATAAAATGGCACTTAATTGTAAATAAACCAAAATGAACATTGAAAAAAAAAATTGTATAAATAAAGAAATAACAAAAGGCATAATAGATTCCTTTAGACTAGGCTCATTAACGCTGACACGCCAACAAAATTGAAATAAGCAATAATCATGCTTAAGTTTACAAAATTAAAGAGTAAAACTCATACGTCTACCTACATACAGAGACAACAGAAGGAAACACTCCACGTTATACATCAGCTGACACAAGAGTCAAGGGGAATGGGAAAATACCAATAGACAGGCAAGCCATCACTTAGGCTGACAATGGCTAAAACATAAGCAAAAAGAGAGTGAAAAAAAGCAATTAAGAACATGAAAGGAAGCTTAAAAATAAATAGAAGCATGTGACATGAAATGTTTATCAGTTCACAAACACCTTCTACACACAGACAGACTTTTCTTATTTCGAACATGAACCAGAATAAATGTTGTTGTATTTCTCAAGATAACGTTAATGATGTGTTTGGCCTAATATCGATTAACTACACCAATATCCTTTACGAGCGCAGCTAAAAATTCAAGCAGACAATAATTTAATGTTGAATTTCTTGTACGCCCAGAACATGTTTAAGAAAATTGTCCTTTTTTATGTGAGAAAAACATGCAATTAAAGATATTTCTTACAGACATTCAATGAACCATCAGCCATTTTGTTAGTCTTGTTTTGTGTATGTTTTAGCTTTAATTAAGCGTTTGAGTCACATATGTTGGCTGAAATATATTTTTCTTTCTTTCTTTCTTAAACTTTTCATATCCTTTTGATTTCCTTTACTGGTGTGTGTGTGTGTGTGTGTACTGGCCATACATTCAGTGAATTTTAATGCTAATGTTTATATGGATTTTTTTGGAGTTAAGTCTAGGGAATGGTTGGTCATGATTTCAAACATTTTTCTTTTATTTTAATTGCATTTTGAAATAAATCTACTGCCCGCCTGTGCCTTCAGTGTGTTAATTTTACTATTCGTATAACAAAGCACGTTCATCAAATTGTATTCAATTGTGATCTTTTGGAATTGCTTACATTTTATTTCATGCTCATAGATAAGCTGAAAAAAAATATGTAAGCAGTGACATACATCTAGCATCGCTTGATGAGTTACACACTAAAAAAAAATGTTCATTCAAATTTCAGACTTATCACGATTTAAAAAGCTTATTTTTCTGAATTCTTTCCAAAACGAATATTGTTTCATTCCTTAAAAACATACGAGTGTTTAATAGCTTTTCCCGCATTAATTTGTTCTTTAACAACGTTGTGATGAAACTCAACCAATAATTTACCAGCTACTTTTTTATGATTTCGTATTTTGATCAGAGTCACTTGATCTCGGTTTCATATTTTTAGGTTAGTAATTATTAAAAATCTCAAAAAGTACCATTAAATTAAATAAAAAGTACCATTTTGGCCCTTTTGTGGTTTTTAATTTCATTCAGAACTTTTTGTTTCTTATTTTACAGTTCTAGACTTAGACACAAAAAAAAATTTCACCAAAAATTTATAATATGAAAATACCATTCGTCATTTTTGATCTTGGTACTTTTTTATCCTTAACAAAATAATAGTTATTACCAATTTTAAGAATTTTCTCAAAGGAAAATTTATGGAACAAGTAGCAAAAAATTTTACTTTTATTCTTACGAGCAAATATTTAAACATTTTATTCTGAAAAGAAAAATTTTTAAAATATTTTTCTTTGATATTTCTGCAGAAATTAGTCGATTAATAAAAAAATTATATTTTGAATTATCCCAGAAAAAAAAACAACTCTGCACTTAAAATGCTGCCCTGAATTGCCAACAGGACATTGTTAACTAATTTATCAATTGATTAAAATTACTGTTTTGCAGGATAATTGTTGTCAAGAGAGGTTAAGAGCTACCAAGTGGACCTGTAACAAATCGTTCATTTTAGTGATGCGCTTCTTTCATTAAATTTGTGAAAGTGATCCGTTCGGTTATTTTCATTCAATAGGTCATGTTCCAGTTGAAACACATGAAGGAAGGATAGAAAAAATTCAACGACTAAACATAATGTAAAAGCAATATGAACAAAGATTGTATTCCGCTTTAAAGAAAAAATTTTAATTATTTATTAAAAATTTCCGAAAAGCGTAATGGCACCACAAACCTTTTTTTTTTAAATAAAAATGAACGAACGAAAGACTGACAAAGATTAATTTCGTTTAATTGAGTGATTCGCTTAATTTGATTCGTTCGGTCGTGATCGACACAGATCTACACCCTAGAGCCTAAGGCTATTAGAAGATTTATTAGAACTATAGCACCGTTTTAGTGTTTTCATCATTAGACTTTTAAGGTGGCGGTGCTTTTATGGCCTGTAAAAAAATAAAATTTAATTAAAAAAACTTTCATTCGACTTCAGCCCTAAAGTTATATTTAATTATTTTGCATGTATGCTTAAGTTTTATTAAAGATACACACTTACACTTTCTTTAGCAACACGTTTCTTTATAGACCAAACGAAATTGTTGCAGCATGCATAACGTTTTTAGCGCCCAGCATTTATGTTAAAGCTTCATATCTAAATATTAACAGAATGATTAACTTTGTTTAATAAAACCCACTAAAGACAAACTAAAATAGAGTTAAAAACGCTAGATTAAAAACAAGTCATTACTGATCAACAATAAAAAAAATGAAAAAAAAAAAAAAAATTGTTTTGCAGCCAACTTCACTACAAAACGCTCTATCAAAATTGGATTTTCCAAAGGCTCAGAGCTGCCGTGGATTTATATCGATATAATACCTTATACATTTTGTATGGGCATATGAATTTTCGACAGATAAATGTGTTCAATTTGATGGAACCCACTTAGAATTTTGTAGGCCAATAACAGCAACAGCTTCTAATTCCTTGAAGTTCCCCCAAAAACCATCAATCCCTAAGAATTTAAAGCTCCATAATTATTTTTCATGTCTTTTCCTTGGGTTGAGCAATATAAAACGACTTATTAGCTGACTTGCTTGACAATTTATTTCTTTGAGTCGAAATCTTATTCCAAAAGGTTAAATATTTACTTTATTCACTTAACTTAAAGATAATAAGTGAACAAAAATCACTTAAGACTATGATTATCATTACAAAGTACTATTCAATAAAATAAAAATAAATACACTACCAAATGAGTCTATAAAAATAAAGAAAGAAAAAAAAAAAAACTTTTTCGAAAGGAGATTAAAAGTAAGAAAAAATACAACTCACATACACAGCATACTCGTACTAGAGTGAACGTAATGTGCTAAAATATAAACATATTTGAGCATTCATAAAGGTAATTGCTGCTACTAAAGAAAAAAAACTAGAAAGCGAAACATATTGAGGTCAAAGTTTAAGAAAAGAACAATGTGGGTGAGTCACATGCTTGTATTAGCTTCTATTTCTTCCTTCCAACAAAATGTATGTAAGTAAATAAAACCTGGGTCCTTACAAATAAATATTGTAACAATAAAGGACTTGATATTAACAACCCTCTTAAAAGTTCAATGAATACTCACAAACATTCGTTTGAATTTAAGTATATTTTGGTTTTTTATACACACTCACACATACACACTCATAAAAGTGTAGTGTGTATTGTATGTGTATTGTTTATTACCTTTTGGCAAATTGTACGTGAAATGTTTTTACAAGTTACTTAACGGAAGGATTAACGTTTATAACTGGCCAAGTACATAAACAAACAGGGAAGAGAAGTAAATTTTTTAACTTGCCATGTCTCCTTTTACACATACCAACACACTTCAATTCACTTCAATTGAGCTTAAATAAAATCAATATTTAAGAAAAAAAAATATTTTTATTAATTATTTAAGGAGCCACCATCCAAATAAATCTACTATGAAGCCTAATGCAGACTAAAAACATTCTTAGATTTATCCAGTATCCTGCAATTGCTATAGGCTTCATTTTAGCTAGGTTTTCTGAGATCAAACAGGTCCTTCTGTACTTGCCCAATGCTGGGCACATGCACAGAAGGTGTTTCAACGTTTTTTATCTTTTTTGATGACAACGACAAAAATCATTGTGGACTACAACAAATTTTTTACTTAAGTAGTTTTATAGTCTAAAATGTCCTTTTGAACAGTTCAGTGACTGAGTCGTACCACATGCCCAAAAAAGTGAGTTACACTCTGACTTTCTTATAACTTACTGTAGCGCAAATTTTTCTTTGCTTAGAGTCAAACAGTAATAAAGAAAGTGCTGAACTGAGCTTCATTATTACCAGGTTTATTTCAACAAATGCATATAATTTATAGTGGCATAAATATTGTTATCAAACAAGATCTAGAAATTGCATATATTTAAGTTTGCTCTAGGCCTGACATATAAAGCTTAGTGGTAACGCTGCAATATGGAGCACATAGCAATTAGACTTGAACAAATAAATAATCATAATCATCCTGTTTGTCTTATATGTTTTTGTTCGGTCTCGTCCGCCCTGGTCCTTTATTATATTTACAAAGTTCCCGACTTTATAGTCTCTTTTCTATTGATGATAATTTTTATAATAGGAATTTAATCAATTTAAATTAAAAAAAAAACAATCCGCCTGCTGCTTTAATTTCTCACTTTCAGTAACCACATTATGTTTTGAAAGAAGGATTTGAGATCTTCGTTAATCATATGATTTAAAAAAAAATTACCAATTCACCAAATACAACTTCACACGTAATTCTAGGGTCATATTCCTAAATAGAGATAATTACTAACAGGACAGACTTAAAACCCGGTGCTGAGTTACATGTAAGGTACACAGGTGTCAGTATCTATGGATGAGCAGAACTCAGTTTGCCAGACCAAAATATATGCCATAGAGAAGAACTAGAAAGAGACAAATAACAGCCACATCTATATTCACTCGGACAGTAGAGCAGCACTACTAGCACTCAGTGGCTTTGAGATAAAATCAAAACTGGGGTGGGATTGTTTAATAAATCTAAAAAGACTAGCATTTAATAACAGGGTTCACTTGATATGGGTGCCAGGTGCGAGTGGCTGGAAAGAAAATCAAAGAATACTAGATGAAAACAACAGGTATAAGGGTAGCGAAAACATTTATGCTATTCGGATCTTGGAAGAGAACGAATGAATTACTTGTCTCTGACACCGGTCACGAATTCTCATTATCACGGGATTCATATCTAGACATTGCAGAGTATTGAAACACTTAACAAATATGAAAATCAGTCAAAATAAGCTCTGCAGGTTATGTAACGAAGATGAAGAGACAGCAGAGCGAATATTGTGTCACTGTAATGGTTTAATTTGGCTCAATTTTTGCTACTTAAGGCATCATTATCTACAACCGTTGGACGTGGCGAACAAATCACCAAGAAAGTCTTTGAATTCTTAATGAATACTACACTCAAAGAGAATTTATAACTTGAGCGTAGTGTCGCAATAGATCTACTTTGGCTGTAGTGACTTTCTAATTCTAAACAAAATATTAATGAAATATTTAATTGAATTAAATTAATATGCTGGAATTAAAATTGTATCAAAGGTAGTGGATTAGTTTTAATTTTTGGGGTGAAACTCGGGAGTCTAAAAACTTATAGAAGCAAACGTTAGGTTTTTCTCTCTTTCTATTTTAAATAATTTTATTAAATATTAAAAATTGTATAAAATCAATGGCCTATAATTATAGTCTTACTAAAATCAACCTTAAATTGATATAGTTCTTATGAATAATATTCAACTCTTTATAAAAGCCTACTTTTTTGTGACTATGATTATGGTTACGACTTAAAGGCCACTTTAATGAAAAATTTGTTAATTAAATATAACAAACCGTTTTGAAGTAATGCTCACATACATATGTCGTGTCACTTTCTCAGTAGGTATTACTTAAGCGGGTTTCATATTATAATACAGAGTATTAACATTTTCATCAGATGCAAATCTGATTTCTGTTTTCATACCGTCACACTTCAAATAAAATACAAAACACGGCAACCTGATAAAATGAAAAGTGTGATAGCTTAGAAAAAATTCTAAAAATGACAAAAACCAGAATACTGCCAAAAATACTTAAGTATTTCACCACACTCACTACACTTTGCTTAACATTTTGTTTTCACACTATTGGATTTTTACTTAATACACGAATTTTTGACATGTATTAATACTGAAACCCGCTTTAATTGGGTTTTATACTGTAATACTGAGCAAATCTACTTGTTAAAAATTGAAATCAAAAGAAAAAGTATAATAGTGTGAAAGCAATACATCAAAAAATAAGTATAGAAATTTGACAGTCGTATGGCTCTCATAATTTTTAAAAAATTTTCTAAACATTTATACTTTTAATTGTATCAAGGCTTCATTTTTGTATACTACCAAAGAAATAAGAAAAACTGCAGACAAAGTCCAAAGAAAATCTTAACACTTGTATTATATAATAGTGTAAAATCCCCCTTTGATTTTTCGACAGTGGTATTATATACCATTTGATTTTGCTCTTTCAAAATTTAATTCAAATCTTAAAGCTTATATCATAGTGTAAAACTTGCATTATCTCAGAATTCGAAAATCGAAGAGCAGTGCTAAAAAATATTTTACAAACAGTTGCCAGTTGTTCTCGTCCACAAGTTGATTTGAGTTTTTAGAGTAGAGTAAAGCAAAGTTTATCACTTCTCATCACAATTGCTTGTTTTCTTTTATTATTTGTGCAAAGCAGAATATATTTATATTTAAATTATAAAACTTGCATTTGGAAGGTTTGATATCAAATTAAAGTTTGACTTAATTTTTTTCTTGTTTTTCCAAAATTAATAACATGAAACAATTTATTAAATAGCCCCTTACAAACACTTGACCATTGCCTTAAATCCTGTCATTATCCTTAATAAGACAAACATTATTTGCCATTCAATTCCACTCCCAGTTTTATACATGGATGTAAGTAGATGTTTGGTCATTTCATTATTTAAAGATAATGTCATGTTGCCTTTGACATTGACATTGTGGTGGTGGCATGATGCGTGACATTTCAAACATTGATAAAAATTGATGTTTTTTCTTTTTTTTTTTTGCTAATGGGATTTTTTTATTTGCAACAAAACAGCAGCGTTGCCAGGAGCTAGAAAAAAACAAGGCCAGAAAAAGCTAAATCACTCACAACAAAAAAAAAAAAAAAATTCTAGGAAAAACGTTAAAAAACTATCGCTTAAAATTCAAAATAATAATTATGATTTTTGTAAAAAATCAAAAAGAAAACATACAATAACAAAAACTAAAGAAAATAGGGTCGTTTGAAATATGCTTTCCTTTTTGTTCATAATTTGCTTGCTTTCTTATTAAAACACATACGTTTATCTATCCCACACAAAAGAAATCAAGTCGATATATTGAAAACTTAGCAAGTTATTAACAAAAAGGTAACCAGTTCTACTTAAAAATGGCCGGAAAAAGGCAGTAGTAGAACTGGTTACCTTTTTGCTTATAACTTGCTTAGTTTTCCAGATATCGACTTGATTTCTATTGCGTTGAATAGATAAAAGTATTGGCTTTAATTAAAAAATTTTTTTTTGCGGATAAAGCGAAAAAATTTTTTTTCGCCAAAAATTACCATGGACTACCCCCTTTGCTTTTTTTTGAAAAAAATGAAAAAAAAAATTTTTTTCGCATTATTCGCAAAAAAAAATTTCAAAGTAAAGGCAATACGATTATCTATTCAACACAAAAGAAATCACGTCGATATCTTGAAAACTAAGCAAGTTATGACCAAAAGTAATGGAAGTTATGGGCAAAAATTACCATGTACTACCCCCTTTGCTTTTTTTTGAAAAAATGATAAAAATTTCGAAAAAGCAAAAAGGCTATTTAAGGCTATTTTGAAAATGAAAAAAAGGCTGGGAAAAAAGCTAGAGGCTAAATCGTAAATTTTAAAGCTAAATTCGAGAAGAAAGACAAAATCTAGCCTTTAAAAGGCTAAAATGGCAACGCTGTTAGAAGGTATTAATTTTTTTTTGGAAAATATTATGTGTGTCGCCAGGAAAGGGAGTGATGAAAAATGACCATACCACACACTCTTACGAGTACATGCTATAATATATAAAAAATGAAAAAAAAAAAAACTATAGGGGTCGTTTTTAATATCAGCTTGCAGGGTAGTAATTGTCTACATGTCCTCTATGACGGCTGTAGTTTTTTATTGATAATTTTTTAGACATTTATAAATTGTTTAGGTAAGAAGGGCAGAAAGAAGGGACATGAAATTCAATAATTGTTAAACAACAAGTTAATGATTAATTGATTTAAGCTAACCAGACTTTATTTTTCTTCAGATTTCCCTTGCTGCTCGTAGGACATATAAGTACTTATTTATGCTTTATTTTAATATTTTTAAGCATTTGTAATAAAAATAAATAATGTTTTTGGTTTTAAAAGCAACACATACGAATATGTTACATGCGAGTACTCGTATGTAAATAAATATTCAGCATGATATCAAATTTGTAACATAAAAATTGAATTCTCTAAATCAAATTGAATTCGTATAATAAAAATTGGCAATAATTTATAATTTATTGGTTTGGCATTAGAAAATATTTCATATTTTAATTTAAAGTGGCCATAAACAAAAATTTGCAAAAAAAAAAAGAAAAAGAAAATTGTGTTTGTATAACAAAACAAAAGCAATGAAAAAGAGAAAAGAATTTTTAATGAAATATAACAGAAAACTTACCACAAAACCACTACTTTCCAAAAAGAACAAAACAAAATACATGATCCTTCTGCTGCAGTACACATATAAGGACAATTTACATATATTTGAGATATGGAAACATACATACTCTTGTATGAACTCTCGCATACTTATAAATTCATACATTCTGTAACAATACAACTTGACCAGTCAGTCAGTTTACCAGCCAGTATAAGAAGAAACAATTTCAAATTCATATTTGAAAAGTTACGACACCCCAGGGATAAAAAAAAAACACACACACACACACACTCACACACACAAAATTATATACATACAACGACCAGTAAAAAGAAAGACTAAGCAATATTCTGAAAAATATAATAAACTATGGAATGGTCCTTTACACACATACACATTCGTATATACAATTTTGCAATGCAGTTCCAAAAAAATAATAATATTATACATTTGCCACCAAACAATCAATGTACCACCTACTCCCCACCAGTCCTTTTTAATAAAAATAACTTATACGAAGGAGTTTTCTACTATTTGCTTCAAATATTTTTTGGTTTGACCATTAAACAGAAATATATTGATGTTTTGGTAAAACAAAAACAAAAAAATACCATCATCAATACTCATAGATGTTTGAAAATGTTTGTGTGAAAAGTAAAAAGCAGTTCAGTTATTCTCAAATCATAAAATTTTGGCACCCTTCCTACACAGCTATAGCAAGAACTCAATATTTCTAAACACTTCAATAATTACAAATTTATAATTATGTAATAATTTCTATTTGGAATTTAAAAGTTTAACAAAATATTTATTTGTGCTTAATTTAAGAAATTGTGTTGCTTTTTAAATTTATTCTTTTACTCATGATATTCTCATGAGTTATTCTTTCAGCACAATAATTACATCATGGAGAAGCTACACAAATTGAAGCGAAATATCGATATAAAAATATTTTTTTTAAAAATAAGACCTTAAGCTTAATAAAATAGTCATGTTATGATAATTTATCATTAAAATTATGACGATACAGAAACAAGTAAATTTTCTATTAAGAACAAAAAAAAATTATAAATACTGAAATTATATTTTTTTGAATTGCAAAATTAAACATTTTATTTTAGTTTAATTTATAAATAAATGAAAAGTATTTAATTAACAATCACGCACAAGATTGCGCTATTTAAGCATTATTTTTCAATTTTTATTTACGTCTTCTAGAAAAACATATTGGGAACTACATATTTTTCTTTGAGTATCACATTTATTGATACATTCATGTGAGTCCATGTGAGTCTTAATGTTTTTAAATTCTTGTAACCTAAACATTTGTATGCGAAACACATTGTTAGGTTTTTATTTTGTTTTCTACCGAACATGTATCAACAAGGACTCTACTTGGAAAGTCAAGTACTCTAACGTTTCTAGTATTTATTGTTTCCTTTCTTTCTTCATTTATTTATGTTTTTTTTTTATTCCCAGCCATTTTATACTATAAATTTTATTTTATATGATTTTTATTTTTATTTTTGGTTAGTAAAAGCTGACCATTGAAAAATTTTAAATTTATTTATCAGTTAAGTTTCCAAGTATAAAATGAAATTACGAAAAAAAAAATATTATTTAAAAAAAAAAAACTAGAAAACAAAGCGGAAATAAATCGGTATCGTTTATTGCTCAGCAACCACAAATAACAGCTGGTTATTGCGCTACAGATGAGTTTTCTTTCTATCATATACGTGTTTAACCTTTTTATTTTTGTGTTCTGTTTCATTTGAGTTTTATTTTATTTTTCCTTTTTTTATAGAGTAAACCAGGCTATCATCAAGTAGCGTCCTAATGAGAAGTCGTATATAAACCGTAACTCGATCATAAAATCTTTCACACACACATATACAGTAGATTTCTAAAAGTTGTAGCAAATAGAATGAGTGGCCCTCATAGACTGGTGGGTAGTTTGCTAACATATCAATTCAGGGGTAGCAGCTTCGATTCCAAATGTAACCTTTTATGTTTAATGCAGGCAAGCAAAAAAGTTTCTAGGATTTGTGTGGTTTTAAAAAAGAAATTTTTTTATTTTTTGCTTAAATAATATATCTGTTTTAATATGGAAAAATCGTTTATGTCTTAGAGGAAAGTTTTTCTTATAAAATTATTTTGATTCCAGCATTCATTGCCATGTCGTTAATTATGGAATATATCGCTCCAAAATCCCTGAACCACAATAACAAAGTTATTAAAGTTGCGACAACAAGTCAATTTTCTGCTTACGTCGCCTGAAGCAATTTTTCCTTGCCGAAAGAAATATAAAAGCCGTAACTTAAATTTAATTAGAAAGAAAAAGAATTTGTTTTAATTTAACAGTGATTATTGCTTCTGTTGAATCTGCCTGACTCAAAATGGATCGTTAATTTCTTTAATAACATTTAATTTTTTAAATTTTCAAGCAAATCTTAAGGGTAAAGCATAAAAATAAAGTGATACCTGACGATACTAATCGTTTTTGTACAGAAGGACAAGAAGCGTAGAAACGTATTCTATGCATTTGTCTAGCGGTAGGAAGCTGCAGAATTAGCTACCAGAAGACTTAGATAAAATGAATACCACAACCTTTACGAGATTGAGAATTGGGTGGCGTCATAGATCTTACAGTGCCTTAATAATTAAATATAATAACTCTAAGACTGCTGTGATTTCAACAGAAGTCTCTCCAGACAAAAATTTAAACAATCGAATTTGCTTGTGTTACAGACAAAACATTTATTTAGAAGCGCATAATAAACACAAGATGAAGCAAAATTCATTTTCTATGTAAACCGAACTTTCATAGGACCTTTTGCATGGGCAAGTTCCCTAAGATATTTCAAGCGGAAACTTATGCTGTCCTATAAAAAATATTTGAAGAGAAGGGACTAGAGGTTATATTTTATACTTGATGTTAAACAGTCAGCCTGCATTGCTGGCTTTACGCTCATGCGAGCTAAAATAAGCCATTGTAATGGATTGACTGTTGTCTTGAACTTGAGATCCATAACAATCTCTTATTGTGTTGGGGGCCTGGACAATAAGAACGTAATGGCAACGAGCGGGCAAACTGCTTGGCTAACAGAGAAGTTCGTCGCGATGCGTCTCACGTTCACAGGACAAGAACCATACTTTGGCATCTCTCCGGAATAAATTATAGAGAAAATTAGCTCCGAGGTCGAAGCATAATAAAAGGATTATTTATCAGGCCTTGTGGTCATAGTTACAACCAGTCCCAGATAGGGAATATTAAAACTAGCCAGTGCAGGTTTTGTTGTTTATTTGACGAAACCTCGTAAGACTAGACTTCTGTAAGATTTCTTGTTGATTCAGATAAAAACAGGAAAGCTCTCACTCAATAAGCTAATTGGCTTCATTCAAGGTCTATGTCTGAATGCATGGGCTGTACAAAAGATCTTTTAAGTCTAATAATAACAACAATACACCACAGCTCTAAAGGTTCAGACAATCCTTCAATAATATTGCAATTATTCGAATAGTATTTCTAGGCTTCATTTCAAATTTTCAGAGAATAGTTTCGAGACGAACAAATTAACAACAAAATTAAATCTATTTTTTTCATTCCGACCGCCATTAACACCGTTAAAATATTCCGGTAAAAATTTTTTAGTAGCAAACTGGAATAGTTAGAAAAATGCTGTGTGGCAAGAACCATTTCGTTTGAAAACAAGATTTTACCTTTTTAATGAACACTCTTTGCACATAAATAAACAATTACGAAGGACTTTACACATGCTCATGTGACTCTGATGTTATTTTGACGGAACCGACTTTCGTTTTTGGTACACTCACATGCAGTATAAATTTGTATGTCTACTATAGGTTGCTTTTAAAGCACATGCGACTTTTCTACATGCGGGCTTTAGATGTTGCATCGAAGCTTTAGAACTCCTGCCATTCAATGCTAAAGTAGATTCTGTTGGAACATGAGAATGCAAATTACCACTTTTTCTTAATATAATTGGGGACAATTTAGGATTAGTTGTAGTCCTTTATATATTTGTGTTGTGTGTGTATAATAGACGCAATTTCTACAGGCTTGGGGTTGTGATTTTTAATAAAAAATAACGTTAATTTCTGTTATCTATTTAATACACTAAATATTCGCTGATACGAGTATATCACAATACGAATTTAGACCAAAAGACACTTTATGGTTTTGTGCCTCAGGGTAGCGTTTTATATACAATTTTTACATATGACATGCCCGTTAAAAACAACATTTTAGTTGCAACATACGCTAATGATACTGCAATTCTAGCCGCTAGCACTGATCCTACTGACGCATCAACTCAACTGCAAGAAGAATTGGATAACATCGAAAATTGGATGACAAAATGGAAAATAAAAGTTAACTCGCAAAAATCCTCCCAGGTAACATTTACATTACGTCGTGGAAATTGTGCAAACGTATCTCTTAATGGCCACCAAATACCTCAACGCGATTCAGTAAAATATTTAGGATTACATATAGATCGTCGGCTGACATGGAAAAATCATATAAAAGCTAAAAGAACACATTTAAATCTGAAGTTTAAAAGACTTTACTGGTTGCTAGGTTCAAGATCAACAGGATTTCAAAACAAACTTCGCCTTGAAAACAAACTCACCATCTGCAAAGTAATGCTAAAACCTGTATGGACTTATGGTATACAGCTATGGGGAACAGCCAGTAATTCCAACATCGAAATTTTACAAAGGTTTCAGTCTAAAACCTTGAGATCAATAGTAAATGACCCGTGGTTTATTTCAAACAAGCCTATTCATGACGACTTAAAAATACCTATGATTAAAGATGAAATAAACAGATTTACCAAGAACTACTTAGACAGGTTGAGTAACCATACTAATGTATTAGCAATATCACTGTTGGATGATACAACCGAAGTTCGTAGATTAAAACGAAATCATATTTTGGATTTGCCTTTCAGAAGTTAAAATACTCATTAAAATATGTTTGCATATATATATATAAATATTTTCATACATGTAAAAACAAAAATTAGAAATTACTGCATATTTATATTATAAACTTAATTATCGGTATATAGCTTATAAGTCTAAATACAATATATGTATTGCTGCTCCCAAGGAGGTCCAGCAACAAATAATATTTTAAGTTTATATAAGATTTGCTTATTATCTTCGGATAGATTGTAAATAAAGTAAACGAGAAAAAAAAAAAGTTGTTCTCAAGTTTTTTTTTACACAAATTCAATACTAAATTTGTGTTTTTATTTTTATATCTTTTAATAGGCAAGTTCGCTTCATTACACTGATAAATTGGCTTAGAAATTCTAAAGTGAAATAAACACCAGCCAACCAACTCCATACAAAAGTTTGCTTTTACCGCTTCAATGCCGTAATAAGCCCAATTTATTGAAATTTTTCATTCTAGGCATTCAATTTAATTTTGAAAAGAAAAAGAAAAGAAAAAAAAAGCAGAAAAATGAAATAGTGACTATAAATTTTAAGGTATAACTAAGTAAGTCCCTTGTCAGGTCATAATTTGCTTATTATAAGCCTTGTTGCACGTTTTATAGTTTTAAATTTGTCCAATGCATGTGTTTTTTTTTCTCTTTTTTTTGTTTTCAATAAAAAAGAGAATAAGAATATAATGGCAATAATATATTTCATACACACCCAACTTCTTACTTACACCCACCACACACACCAGCCATCCTTTAAGACTACTTGGCCACCAGCTTCTGCCGCCCTTTATTTTATGCGTTGCTGTAATAATTTATGTCCTTTATAATTTTCATATTTGTTTGTGTTAAGCTTGGTCACCTTTTCCTTTATAACTTCCACTCGTTTTGTATTTATTTTCTCTGCCTTTTTCTAGGCTATTTTATTCCATTGTGGTTGATTTTCACAAATGAAATTTATTAAAAAATATAAAATGAAAAAAAAAAAAATATCAGTTCAAAGGGCAAACCAAACATTTTATATTCGTGTTTCATTAGATTCCCATGGGAGTTTTGTATTCACTTAATGCTTTCCCATTTTAGCCGTTTTGCTTGCTGCCTACTATTAAACCAGCATCGTTTTGTTTTTTTTATTTTTTTATTTACAACAAACACACAGGCAGACAGTGTGTGTATAAATTTTGCCTTTGGCATACAATTGTCATAATTTTGGGTTTCTTTGATATTTAAATGTTTTTTATAATGAGATTTTCTTATTAAATTTTCTTCTAACATTGAAAATTATTTTAAAGTGTGTAATGACACAAATTGTTTTAAATTATTGTCGTTTATATAGTCACTTAAATGTTAAAATTAGAAATGGTTACATCAACAGGATATTGATAATTTTAATTAAAAAAAATTTTTAAGCATAAATTTGTAAGTAGTAACCGGTGCTAGATCGTCGCACTCAGTATCCTTTCAAATTGTTGGTGTATTTTTCAATAGCAGTTGCTTAGATTTTCTTTGATATTTACCCACACCTACTCTTACACTGAAAGAAAAAAAAAATCATTAATTTATAATAAGAAACGATTTATTTTTTTATAACTCTCAATTGCTTAAATGAAATGTTTCCTTAAAGCCATAATTTTTTTTTTTTAATTAAACTAAAGTCTAGCATTCTATTTAAAAATCATTATAAATATTTATGAAAACCTTTTCATAAGTTTATTGAATTTCTAAAACTGTAATCTGTCAAATTCATAAAAAAATATTTTTGCTTAATAAGCGCTTATTAAACAAATTTCGCATATAAAATTTACTTTATAAGCCCTTATTAAACAAAAATATTTTTTATGAATTTGGACTTTAGTGTTTATCATGGAAAACATTTAAAATTTATATACGGCGCAATTTTGATTTAAAATTCCCTGGGAGTTTTGAAGCTTTTCCTTTTTACTTTAATGCTGTTATGAATAAAAATTCTTTATTTGCAGTCACAGAAAACTATTTTTAGTTTGGGGAACTCTTTCTAAGAGAACAAATAATGTATTTATATAAAATACCAATAACTGCCAGTCCTTATCTACTACTTAGCCTATGCGTCCGTGCATCTGGAAGTGAATTGTAATCACAGCATTAAGTATTACATAAAAAGTGTGTGTCTGTATCTAGATAATAATGATTTTAAGCTCTTGAGCTGTTGTGAAATTTTTGCTCTACACTTTTGTTTTCAGAAAACCAGACAAAAGAAAACACTAAAGGTCTCAAATCGCGCGCTCTTGGTGGCCAATTTTCTCCTTCTCTAAGAAAAATAATTAAATTTTCGAACTTTTCTTTGAAAAAATCCATTGTTTCTCTTACTGTGTCACATTCTGTTGAAACCACATATTCTCTATATCTAAATTATCAATTTTCCGCCATAAAAAGCTTCGGATTATGTCACTGTAGCGATTTCCATTGACCGTAATCGATTTTAATTTTCGTTTTCCAAAAAACAGAGTCCGATGATTCTTCCAGACCACAAACCTGTAATTTTTTGTAGATGTAATAGTTACTCTAATATAACTCTAGAATTCTTTTCACCCCAAATGCGGCAATTCTGCTGAAAATGGGCTTTGGCGGTGAAAATTATTTTGTTAAAAATCGATTTCTTTATGTTTTTCGATAAGTAGAGGGGATCACTTGACTGAATTAATTTTTCATATTTAATTGGAACCTTTTTTTTTTTTAAATAAATTGAAATAAAAATATTTAATATCTGAAAAAAAAAGTTTTTTTTATTAAAATTAAAATGCTAAATTTTGACACCCTGCAGAACAAACTCTAGCTAATTCTTCCATCTACGACGTCTCATTTTGAAAAGCAGAACCTTACATTAGCCGATTTAAATGCAAAATCTAATATTTCTTTGATCAGAAGGCCAGATTTCATATATGGAAAATAAACAGGACATGACGTAAATAGCAGAGGTCTTTGCTATACATGACTTTTCCTTAGTAAGGCAGTACAGTTAACAAAATATGAATAACAGCTGTGATTACAGGCTTTTTTCCAGCATTCACTAGATGTTTAGAAAATGATTCTTCAACGCTAAAGAGGTTGTAGAAAGGCTTAGGCTTTTTAATAAGCAAAATAGCCTAATGCAAAAGAAAAAAGAAAATTCCTTCCATCACTGCTGTAATACACATGACACATGACTTTATAACACTCTGAGTGTCCTTATTAAACTATCACAGCTTGGAAAAATTCTGCTGTTGAATAAAAAAGTGATAAACTTTTTTTTTTGATTCAGTGCTGTTCTGTATTCCGAATCTGAATATTTTATTCGGAATTGAAAACCTCATAACTACTCTGTGGTCCATTTTAAGATTTTTAAAATTTTTTTTTTTTGCTTTATTTTGGGCGCGAAATTATTGGTAGAATTAAAAAAACATAAAAGTTTTCATTTAATGAGAAGAAAAAATTTTAATTCCAGTTTTTTTCAAATTCGTGTGGAATACAGAACATGCACGAATAAGATAATTTAATTTTTTTTTTCACAATTGAGCTTCTGATAACAAAACAGCGAAACTGTGTTTTTCAAAAACTTATACTTTTTATGTTCTCTTTTTTTTAATTTTTATTAAAAATAGAAAAAAAAATAAATCCTAGGGTCACTTTTAAATCCTTCAAATGAAATATTTTAATTTACAAATTATTTACTTGAAATAACAAAATAAAAATCTGCTACACCAACAACAACAATAAGAAAACAAATGTTGTCAAAAAATCTCTTTAGAAAAATATTTATTTGATCTTTGCTGCTACTGATTTTCTAATGTTTTGCTGCTTTTGTTGTTTTAATTTGTTAAATTAAAAAGAAATCTTTTTAAAAAATTAATTTCTCACCCTCCAGGCATTTTGCCACAAAAGAATACGAAACAAAAAAAAAAAAAAAAAAAGAAAACATCATACGCCGCAACAACTACTTTGACTTTGTACTAAGTATGTCAACTTATTGTTGGGTTGTATGTAAAAAAAGGGCAATTTTCAAATTAGTTTGACATGCTTTTTAACGGCCATTCAAATAAAATAACAAACAAACTGTTTGCTTATCAAAGCAGGAACAAAAAAAAACAAAAAACAAATGAAACATTTACCATAAATATTTGAAATTTCAATAAACGTAAAACTTTTTTTTACCACTTGCCAGCATAGAAAACGGCGAAATAATTTCGACCGTTTACTTCCGCTTTATGACACACGCGTCCTCCTTTACTACTTTTTCAATATTTTAGCTTATCTCTTAATCTAACAGAAATCGTTGCATGTAATAAAGGACGCACACAAAACTAGAAAATCTTTCAACTAAAACGTTTAATAGACAATAAAAAAGCCACAGGAAATGCCTCATGTTTTGCCAGACTTGTTAGCTTAACTGTATTTGTTGCTTTTCATAAAAATATTTATGCCCAACTCCTTTTTATGAAAGCAAAACTTTGTTTTAGATTGATAAAATGTTATCTTTAGTAACGATTTTCTATTAAATTTTGTATGACACGTTAATAATGAAAAATGTTTGTCGTGTCGTTATTTGTTTGTTTGTTTTAAAGCTTGACTTTTTAATATCAAATGGAAGGACTGTTTGCTTGTCAATGTTAGTTAGTCATTGTAAAAATATAAAATTTTCTTTCATAAAATATTTAACTGGATTTGTGTTAGCCACGTGCCAGGGCATTTTAAAGAATTTCGTAATTTATTTTTATTAGTTCAGATTTAAAGTTATTTTAGGGTTTTCGTATAAAAAAAATAATCACTTTGTAATGAATTTATAAAATAATTTATTAATTTTTGTTTCGTTTTCCAAAAAAAAAAAAAAAAATTAAAAATATTTTAAAATCTATTCAAGGTGAGCGCATTAGCAATTTGCTTATCATTTTCTTTCAAATTAACCAGATTTTTTAAAAACACTTTTTTTTATTTGTTTTTGGTTCATAAAATTTAAAATTTTTTTATTGCTTCAAGATTTGTGATGCTAAAAAATTATTTTTTTTAAGTGAAATAATTTTTTAGATTAAAATTGTAAATTAAAATAAATTTTGACAGATTGGAATAGGACAGCTTTGGAGAAAATTCTCGTACAACTACGATTTGGATATGCCATAGCATCAGTTAAAATTAGGATTTTGTAATGAAAATTGAGTCAAGGACCAAATATCGGTATCTTTCCATTGAAGTTTCAACTAAAAGCTAGCTTGTTGACATTGTAGGATAGTCATGATGGGTGTAAGTGAGCTTACATGAACTGCTTTTAGTTGTAGTTAATCAGAAACACACAGGTCCATAAACAAGGTCTGTTTAAGCAACCACTTGATCATTTTTGATTTCTTTTCTCCTGTTGTTTTGTATGCATTTTTAACATGTTTTTTGTTGGTATTTTCTATGTGTATGAACTCAAGAACTCACTGATACACTGAATTATATTGTAAGTAATTGGTTAAATCAGCATTCATATGTGCTTGGGAATGCTTGAAAAAAAATGCAAGATGTCAAGCAGACAGGCTACGTAGTGGCCTTACTGTTACAGGAATTAAGATCAGCCATTGCCGTGAACTGGCATCTGGCGTCTGGCATTTTAGAATGACATATAAAAATCTTGTGTTATTTTAAGTTTTTTGACATTAATTCTCGCTGCCAATGGTATTTTTGCATTTCTTGGTATTTTTGCAAGTTAAGCTAAAATAAAATGGCTTATGGGTCGAGTCATAATTCTAAAAACCTTGGGAATCGCTAAAGAGACTCACACATATAACAGGTTTTATTAAGCTATCGCTGAGCATATTCCCAAAGATATTACAACTGAGGGTCACTACGACTTTTAACGGGGCAACTTACCTGGCATTGCAAACTTAGATATCAACAGTATAATTTATAATTATATCCTGAAGAAGCTACACAAATTGGAGCGAAATATCGATATAAAAATAATTTTTTTAAAAATAAGACCTCAAGCTTAACAAAAAAGGTGAAATAAAACTAGCTGATAGTATAAGATATAGAAAATATTATGATTAGCCAAAACATGATCTGCTTGACGAAACTTCACAGCATGTGCTTTGTGGCTGCTTAGACTTTGAATCTCGTAAGAGAAAGACTTTTGTTGACTATCAGACACATAAAAAAGCTTTTCAGGAATAAAGTAACTGGCTTCATACCCCACTTGAAACTAGAACAGTAAATTTATGGACTAAATAAAACATCCTTTGGGGCTTAAAGTACACATGAGCTAATCGGCAATAATAATAATATTGGGATTGATTGAATTGAATACTATTATTGATCCTTTTCAAATGACTTGTTTTCAAAATCTTATACCGTTCGCTGATTCCCCAATATTGAATAGAATTTTAAGAAATTTTAATTTCTTTGCTACACTGTGCAGTTTAATATTTGTTTAAACTGGTACTATTCTTCTTAACAACTTTTCTAGGCACGCAGACATTCCTTACCAAATAATTGTTTTATAATTGCTTAATTACTTAAAAACAATTTCCAACAATTATTTTTTAATTTTAGTAAACACATTCTATTAAAGTTAAAGTGGCATTTAAGCTTTTTAGCATTTGTATTCACAAATATTCCAGCAACAATTTCTGTTCTGTAAGAACATTTAATTAGACGCACACAAACCAATTAATCAATTTTGTTTTTACCATCAGCAGCTTGCTTTTGAATTTATTTCAGTAAATGAAAAACATAAAGTAGAACTTGTTAAAGCTCGCCAAGAACATGCCCTTAATGCGTAAAGTGTCATGTCAAAGGCAATTTTCAACGCTCCAAATAAAAATACAAAAAAAAAAAAAAAAAAATTAACAAACTGGGGCTACGTAAAGAGGGAAAAAAGTATTTATAAATAAAATCTTGTTAACACGCCATTCATCACTTTTCATTTGTAGAATTTTAGCGGATTTCAAAACGTGATGGCATGAAACTGAATTCTAATTTTTTTTCTCTCTTCTTTGTTTTTCTTTGTAAATATTTTTCATGTCCTTTAAATTTGTTGCTGAGTTGCTTTGAATTCAGGGATGTGTTTCATTGTTGTTCAGTTTGTTTCATTACTTTTGGTTTTGTCTTTTTGCTACTGTTGTTGCTGTAATATATTGTCTACTCTTATTTATATTTACTTGTGTTTGTAAAACAACCTAAATTGAAATGGAGACAAATTGTTGTCATTAATTAAAAGTCTAAAGTTACTGCATGAATAAAGTATTTTAGTTAAATAGAAAGTTGGCTTAAACCCCTTTTGTTTTTGTTTTGATTGTATTGTTGTGTTTTGGTTTGGTTTGTTGGTAAAGTTATGTTTTATTGTTTGTATGCTACAGTCAGCATTAGTAGGCATATTCCCTTGTAGTATGTAAAGCAGATCGCGTCACTTGGCGATCTTTTCAAACACATACTCGCCAAGAGAAATGTTGTATTAAAAAACATTAGGTTGAGAAGATTTCTCAAGCTAATCCTCGAATAGTCAGATAAATCATTCAGAAAATGTGCATAGAAAAATCCATGTACCAAAGCAAGATGAGCACAATGAAGTTGAAAAACTGTCGGTTGCAAACTAATAAACTTGCTCATCGAATAGAAATTTAATGAAACAAAAAGATTCAAGAATAAAGGCGATATGAGTGTTTTATGAAGTCCTTATAGCACTTGGGGAGAGAAATAGTATTTGGAAAGGGTTATGTTTTACTTCAGCTCAGTTTTTGGTAGCTCAGCTGTTTTCGTGTAACATGTTTTCATCAAACATATTCAGTTTGGTCTATAATTTAACAGTGAAAGAATAACTCTTGCAGATTATTGAATTTTACTATCAAAATTCATGCTCTTCCATTTCATATTCAGCTTGGGCGGCTTTCTCAGGCAGCTATTCGGAATCTTGTGACTAAATTTCGCACAAAATTTGTATTATTGGACATTAATACGTAGAGTGCGGACAGAGCATAATAACAGTGTGTTGTTAATGATGACCATGAATTATCGATTCGGTGCCGTTTGGAGCAATTGCGCTATTTCATTTTTGCGAACTATTTGGATTCTTGTGGCTAAATTTCGCACCAAATTTATATTATTGGACATTAAATTGCCAACACGCATAAGTATAGGGCTGACAGAGAATTATCGATTCGATACCTTTTGCAGCAATTGGGCCTCTGTTACTTCACTACAGGGAAATTTTTTTTTTGGAAGATTTGGGTGTAGAAACCTAGTACAAGAAATGAAGCCATGCAAACTACCAAAACGACTAGCTTTTGGTCTAATTGAGAAGTGAGTTTGCTGAACAGTTTATTTCACGTTTGGGGCTGCCTATACTGTGGGATTTAACGCCTTAAGGCAATGTTTTTGTAAAGGTATGTTAAGGCTCGCAACGGTTGACGTGCTGGAAGACAATCAGCACAATCATAAATATTCCCGAGGAATTTTTTCTTAAAGAAAATTTTGTTTTTTGGAAAAAAATTCCTTAAATTAAGGAATTTTCTATGTTAAAAAAGGGAAAAATTTTTTTTATTGGAAGAGGAAAGGGAAAAGTGAAAAATTTCCGGGGAATGAATATTGAAGAATTTATTCGTGAGATACCGACCGATATATGGATCTTTAAACATTGAGTTATACAGCTCGTGTTATCGATTCAGATAAAGATTTCATACATTTCTCTAAATTTTGTGTATTTTTTTTTAAATCAAATTCAAAAGTTCTTAAAAAAATCACCCATTACTTAGCCAGCTACAGAACTTGATTAGAGAATGATGCTCTTATCCAAAAAAAATTAACGTAGACTTTAAAGTACAATTTTTTAAAATATTATATGAAAAATTTCGTTAACGTTGACATTAAAGTCTACGTTAATTTTTTTGGATAAAGGGGTTCTTTCATGGGAAATAGTGCTTAAAAATGCTTTTCATAATCAAGCTTAAAACTGCCTTTTAGTGTTTTACAAAGTCGTGGTAAACTGTTTCTCTATTAATTTTTCTTTATAAGAAGTATTTTTACATAAATCTTGTTAAAAATAACATTTAGGAAAAGTACTACAACAGTTGAACAATTTTATTTGTTCCAAAACAAAGGGGAATGATGCTATTAAATTAACCCTTTTTTTCAAATTTCACTCAGACTCAATTTGATATTGATTGTTGAAGCTGTGGGTTTCTTTTTGGTATAAAATTGATATCAATTTATTATTGTCATTCTTGCCACATTTCAAATTATTAAGTTACCTTCTACTTGTGCCTTCCAATTCCTTTTATAAATAATTTAATAAGCACTTACAGCAATTAAACTGAAATTGGTACACAGAAAAAAAATGGAATTTTAATTTGAATTAAAGTTTTTGAATTTGCTCTTCTAAAAAGTGCCATAATATTACTGCGACCAGTTTTCTAAGGTTAAAAGTTACATCAAAAAAAAAAAAAAAGAAGAAAAATAACTGACAGTATTTTTGCTCTTTAATAATAATTCTTTATCCGAACATCACTTTAAATGAATATTGATATGATGAGTGTCGTTTTGGTAGTCTAATTTGCGATGATAAATAAAATATAAATTAAGTGAAAAAATACATTTTCAAAATTTGCTTAATTCGTCCTTTCTGAATACGAGTATATTCATTTCCATTTTTGGAAATTTTGGATTTGAAAAGACTGCTAAAAAGCCACTAGCACGGAGATCTTTCTTCAGTAGCCAAGTAGATTCTAATTTGTCTAATTACTTCTATTACTCTCTGCACGGTCTCATATTTTTAACTCTTATTGATTGCAGCCCAAGTCACTAACACGTCATTATTTAAAGAGACCACAATCTCAATTAAATTAGGCAGTGATTAATATCCTTTTTTTTAAGAATATTTGGAATGAAATAAGCCGCCATTAGATGTTTAATATTTAAAATCCTAAACACAAGAAATAATTTAAAAATCATGTTAAAAAAAAAAAAATTATGTTATAAACGCAAAACGAAATATTAAAATTTTCATAAAAGACCATTAAATCATAGAAAAAAAATAAAAAAAAAAACAAAGTAAGCCAAATTACGATTTATGGTATTTAGCAGAAATTTTTCTTTTTCTTTGCCCGAAACTTTTGGTTCATTTCCTTTAAAAAAAAATTAAAAAAAATCCAAGTTATGTTGTCGTTCCTTTATGACATTCTAAACAACAATAATATTAAGTAAAGCAAAGAGGTCGCACAGAAATAACTTCAACAACAAAAATAATTTTACTGAATTAAACCTGCAGCATAAATAAGAACCCCTCAAGCTGAAAATGAATATTTTTTCTTTTTTCTTTTCAATCAATTAGGTTTCTTTTAAGTAGTAACAGATTCTTAAAAGGGAAGTTTTTCTTTAAATACAATAACAACACAATGACTACAACCAAAGAAACACCATTAACTGCTGTTATCCTTAAAGGCATTTTAACATTGAAATTTGTTTAAAAGTTCATGTTTGTGTATGAGTTTTCTTTGTAGTCATACGCAATGGTGAGTTGAAAATTTAAATGCTGATTTATGAGCTTTTTAATGTGGCCAAAAGTAAACGACATTTAATTATAAAAATATTACTTAATGGCATTTTCGCATTAACGTTTAATTTATTTAACAAAAAAAAAAAAAAAAAAAAGATAACAGGTGGTCCAAATACGAGTTCCTTTGGCATACGAAATATTGACTATCAATTAGATATCTGACTCTGCGAAATAGGATAAGTCAGCTGTTTTGAGTGGTATTTTTATCTTAGCTGTAATTTCAACAGGTAAAATTATGGCTTGTGAGAGTCTGGAAACCTTCATGGCATTCTCGAAAAGCCAATACGTTCACGGAAAATGCTAGTTTAATGTAGATTTTCTAAAGATGACATTATGGCTTTTTATAACTTAAAGTGACAGTTATCAGAAATATTTATTGGCCGCTTTGGTGCTAACACTTGACTTCTTTAGAGTTCTTGTTGTGCGTTGCTAGCAAGAACTGATGATGATGATTCACATCAGAGAGTTGAAACCGGTGTGGGTGATTTATTCAACCCACAACAAAACGAGTTGCTTTCTTTTACTAAAATCATCAAACATGCCTTTCTTTCAATTTCATTCATACAAAATGGTGATGGTACAACGATGTTGCCCTTAAAATCGTGTGCACAAAATTTCATTAAATCATGTTCTAGGCATGATTAAAAGTTTATTTTTCTTATGTTGTTTTAGGCCACTTTTATTAAGTAAATAAATTATAACCAACCACCAAACAAGTTTTATTAGTTTTTAAATAATTTTTATTTTTTATTTGTATATAAAGCAACTGGTGCGCGCATTCAAACATAACCACTGTAAACTTTTAATATTTACTATAACAAACTTAAAGTATACCTTAAGGCGTAACAGTGGTTTCGCAATACTTTATGATGCACTAACTTTGGTTTTAACAATGTCTTCAGCTCAACTCAGTTGCATTGAAACGGAAACAAATGCTATTGATGAGTTTTAATTTTTTTTTTTTATGTTTTTTGTCAACAGCACTAACCCAAAGTTGTAATCGGTAATAACAGAAGAAGTTTGTAATTTAAAAATTAAAAAAAAGTAGAGTTGAATTGTAAACCGTAAAAGGGGCCATATGTAAGGGGTGGTTAAATTTCAAGGGCCGATGTTGAATGTGAACCACACCTAAGTGTCAAGTTTTTTTCTGCATTTCATTTGTTATTTCTCAATTTCAGACTAACTCAATTTGAACCATGGAAAGATACACAATCGAGCAACGCGTTAAAGTTATTCAGGCTTATTATGAAAATGGGCGTTCAAATCAAAATGCACTTCGTGATTTTTTCTTCTTCATTGATGAGGCACATTTTCACCTCAGTGGTGAAAGCAAAATTGCCGCATTTGGGCGAATAATAATCCAATAGTGATTGTCGAAAAACCAATGCACCCACAAAGAGTGACTGCTTGGTGAGGTTTATGAGCTGGCGGCATCATCGGGCCGCATTTTTTCCGAAATGAGGCCGGTCAGGCAGTTACTGTGAATGGTATTCGCTATCGTGAGATGATAACGAACTTTTTATAGCCCAAATTGGAAGATATGGATATGGACGATATGTGGTTTCACCAGGACAGTGCCTCTTGCCACACAGCTAACGAAACAATAGCTCTTTTGTGCGACAAATTCAATGGCCGTGTTATCTCACGTGATGGAGATGTCAATTGGCCGCCAAGATCATGTGATTTGACACCGTTGGACTTCTTTCTTTGGGGTTATTTGAAAGAAAAGGTTTACGTCGATAAGCCAGCAACAATTCAAGAGCTAAAGGATGAGATAATTCTGCACATTAATTATGCCTCAGCGTCATCGAAATTTTGGACCATCGGCTGGAGGTGTGCCGCCGAGATCGCAGCGGCCATTGGCCGATATTTTGTTCTATACATAATTGAACCATACCATCTTCTCATAAATAAAGAGAAACGACAATAATTTTCTAAATAATTTGTGTTTTATTCAAAATCGACATCGGCCCTTAAAATCTAACCACCCTTTATTTTTGCTAAATTTTAATTTAAAAATTCTTTATTTTTAGAAAAAAAAATAAATTTACTTTACTTTTTTTTTTTTTAAATAAAATTACTGAAAGGCCCAGGGAATAATAACATAATCAAACTAACCTTTTATTAAGACTTAATTACTTATTTTAGCCATAAAAATGGGTCTTTTTTCTAAGCCAACCAGTAGTGAATTAAATACGTAAAAAATGAAATCGAAAAAAAGACAGGAAAACTTTTTATTACATGGTTTGTCTTTGTTTGCATAATGGTTAATTGTTATTGAGAACAAGAAACGAGTTAAACTGAAGACAATGAATGCACACATTGTTAGTTTGATCCTTTTTGTTGGCTCTTTATCCTGTTTATATTGTTATATTCTTTAAATAGACAAGTAACAGCAGCAAAGAAAAGAATAAACTCCCAAATGTCCTGTTGTAAAAGTGAATGTTTTCGAACTTTTGACATCTTAGCAATTATGAAAATATTTTCTTGCAGCCATTAACTTTATAAAACCCTTTTCCTTCCGAATTACTGGGTGGGTTGTGTGTTTTAAATACACAATAAAGTAACAATTTTTAATAACAAGCGTAGTGTTTTGAAAGAGTTTTATGTTTCATTGGACACACTTTTTATTTTTTTTCTTTTCTTTTTTTTTTTAATGAAAACTCGTAATTTTTAATAGCAAAAATTATAATTTTTAATGGGGCGAGGACAGTATTTATGAAGTTATAAAAGTTTACGACATTAAAAATAAATTTTTTTTTGTTACTTAAAAAAAAAAGTCGCCAAAGTCAACTAAGTGAAATAAAAGTTTTCAAATAATCCTTTAATATTAGATAGTGAATATAATAGCAAGCTAACTGTAATATTTTAGGCTAACGTTAAGAAGACGTTAAAAGAATAACAAAGCAGAGACCAAAGTTGAGAAGTAAAAAGAGAAGAAGGACAAAAGAAACAGAAGACAAAAAAAAAATAGAAAAACAAACCCTAAAGAAATGAAAGACAAGATAAAAAGAAGTAGAGAAGAAAAAGAAGTAGAAAAATAAGAGTAGAATAGAAACTAGTTTTTCGAAATTGGCAGTCTTTTCTGCTAACCGAAAAATTTTTCTTTCTCCAAATAGAAATCAATAAATGCTTATTTAGAATACTTTCTTGATAACATAATTGAAAAACAAATCCTCTTTAAGTTGTTGGTTCCATGAGTGTGTTGCATTTATAAAGTTTTCTTAAACAATGAAAAGAGGGCGGTATAAGTGGGCGTATATTTATGGAAATAGCAAAACTTTTTTTGTTTGCTTGCTTTATGTGCCAGCTTTATTTTGAGTTTTGTTGTTTTTCATTTGCTTTACTTCAAACTAATCATAACTTTCCTTATTAGCCATAGACAGCCTCATCAGCATCATCATCATCATCATCATCATTTGCATTTGCATCTGCTCTTTTTACATAAACATCATTATGGTACACATAAAAGAGTACTTTACTCATACTTAAACATTGCTTTGACCATTCACCCTGTTCTAATTTTAACGCCATATTGAACCTTATCAAAGTTTTGCTTACACGACGGATGGATGATTTTTTCGCAATTCTCTTCTTTTTCTCGCTTTTTTTTTTAGCTTATTATAAATTAATTCTCTGTTCTTTTTTAATGCGCTTTTCAGAAAAAAAAAATAAAACAAAATTTAAGTACAAAACTTATGACTTGTGTCGATCGGTTGCAGGATACTTGACGTTCAACAAAACACAAAACTGGCAGGACTCTAAAAAAAAAACAAAACTCCTTTATATTACAAAACAAAAAAAAAAAGGTTTAAAAATAAAGCAAAAGCGTAAAAAATGTTTTAATATTAAATTTGTTTTAGAAAAAAATATTTAAAACAGCATGTACTCATATAAACGTAAAGTTACGTTAAAAAAGGAAACTTTTTAATTAGCATAAGAAGTTTATGCTACTTTGCAGTTGCCTTTTCTGTTTCTGCGTAAACGGAGCAGCAACAACAGCAAATAAATACTCGTGTAGAAATTTTTATTTTGTTGAAAAAGAAAAAAAAACAATATAGAAACAAACTATAAAAGTAGGAACTTCAAAGCAATTTTCTATATTAAAGATGGCATGAAATTAAAATTATGTTCTCTTCTTTGTGCAAAATATTTTATTATTGCTCTAAATGAAGTTTAAATAAACCAAAACGAGAACGTTTTGTTAAGTGTCAACAATGTAAAATATTTTAACAGAATTTTGTTAAATAAAAATAATCTAAAGCCACATCGTTGCTTTTTCTTTTTCTTTTTCTTTTTAAATTTCGATATACCCTAGTGCTCTTGCTCTGAGAGATTTTAGCAACTGCTGGACGAGCAATAAAAGATGTCTAGATTTGTAGTCTACCACCCGAATATTAAGAAGTTACTATAAATTATTATTAAATTTTTTTTTTTGAATTTTCCATTTTTAATATTCACCATTTTGCAGAGGTACCACTAGCCATTTTACCCAAGCAAATAATTGAAACCAAAAAGAAATTTTATTTTTAGGTGCTAAGCTTTCATTAAGTGTTTTAACATTTGAAAATATTATTTTCAAATTTTTTTTTTAACTTCCATGTACCCCAGTGCTATCGCTTTGAGGGATTTTAGCAACTTCCACAGAAACCATAAAAGATTACGGGATGGAACATATATCATTTTAAATCTAGATGATTTGTAATAAACACAAAACCTAAAAAATTTTTTGTGTGTGTGTATGGCTTTTAATGCTTTGAGTGTATGCGTAATACAGATATCTTTTTGAAAGACAATTTTTTCGATTTAATTTGAAAACCTTTTTAATTTGGTTTAAAAAATATTTGCAAATGTTTCCAAATATAATTTAATTAAATTATATATAATTTGATTTCCTATTGGATATCGTTTTTAGAATTTCTTTTTTTATTATTTAAAAAATTGAATGCCTGCAGGCATTTTATAGCTTTTAAAAATTAGATTCTCACAAAGGATTTTTTGTTAGAACTCCGTAATTTTAGTTATGTGTACTGAAATTAATTATTTATTTAGGATTAATAAAAAATAGGTATTGAAAGAAAATTATTTTATCAATATTTTTAATTTCTTTTTTTTAATTTTTTTTTTTTATAAAATTTTTCTTTTTTAAGTCTATTTAACTTTTAAGTTATTAAAATTGAGGTAGTATTATACAAATTTATTTTTATGTCGATATTTCGTTGAAATTAATTTTTTAAATACGACCTTAAGCTTAATCAGTTAGTAGTTTTAATTTTATAATTTTTTGTGTTTGTTTTTAAATTTAAGAAAAATGTTGGAAATGGAAAAATATAAATATTTCACTTACACAGTGAAATATTTATATTCCACAGGGTGGGCAAAAAGAAACCAAGGGGTGTAAAAGTTTAATAACTTTTTTGTTTATTAACTTTTTTTTATTTTTTCTTTCAGATTATATAATATACAAAATGGAAATTTTTTTACACTAAGTATGAAAAAAGATGTCTCTTAAATGACCACCGTTTTCAGCTTCGCACTGATGGGCTCTTTTTAGAGCATTTTCCATAACATCTTTCAAAACTTGTGGCTGTAGCGTTCGAATTTCTGCAACAATGTTTGCCTTGAGTTCAAGGATTATCTCTGGCTTGTTCACATACACTCGCTCCTTCAAAAAGCCCCAAAGAAAATAGTCGGGTGCTGTCAAATCTGGCGATCGCGCTGGCCAAATAATTTCCGAATTTCGAGAAATTATTCGCTCTCCAAAAATTTGACTTAAAAGTGCCATTGTGTCTCGGGCAGTATGGGCAGTGGCTCCGTCCTGCTGAAACCACATACCAGGTCTGTTTTCAAGAGCAGGACGTAAAAAATTTTGTATCATAAAACGATACCGCTCTCTATTTACGGTTACAGCACTTCCATCTTCATTCTCGAAGAAGTAATGCCCAATGACATTTTCAGATATGATCCCACACCATACTGTACACCTGAAGGGGTGCAATTGGCGTTGATGAATGGCTCTTGGATTTTGAGAACCCCAGAACCTACAGTTCTGCTTGTTAACAAAGCCATTCAAATGAAAATGAGCTTCATCACTCATAATCAAATTTTCAATAAAGTTGATTTCATTTCTGGCCAACTCTTGAAATTTAACTGCAAAATTTAGACGTTGCCGATGATCTGCGGGTTTTAATTCTTGGACCAATTGCACCTTATATGGGTATAACTGTAAATCTTTTTTCAAAATGCGCCGTAGTGACGTACGAGACATTTCTAGCTGAGCAGAACGCCTTCTGCCAGATGTTTCTGGTGCTTCGTTAACACTTTGCTGTACTCGTTCAATATTTTCCGCAGTGCGACTTAAACGTGGTCTACCGGTTCGAGGCAAATCTCTTACGCTGCCATGTTGGTGATGACGATTAACTAAGCAACGAATCATCGCTTCAGAGGGCGATATTCTGACGTTAAAATGTCGACGATATGCTCTTTGCGTTAAAATAATTGATCTCTGGTTTAAATAATAAAATTCTATTGTTCTGGTTCTCTGTTCAGTTGTGAACCTCTCCATTATAAATTCTCCAAGTGTTGTCTATATAATCTGAAAGAAAAAATAAAAAAAAATTAATAAACAAAAAAGTTATTAAACTTTTACACCCCTTGGTTTCTTTTGGCCCACCCTGTATAAGACTCGGCACAAACGAATTTAAATAGGTGTTGTTGTTATTAAAATTTCAAACACTCATCTACAAGAACTTCTCATTTTTGTTTTATACGGCGTGTACATATAATACATTTTTTATTTTTTTTTACTTTTGTGTTTTTTTCTATTTTGTGTTTAATACAGGCGCCAATTGACATATGCCAGGTGACTAAATACCTTGCAAAGTACTTATGGATTGTTTCTTGTTGTATTGGAAGACAAGTTTCTTTGTGGTGTTTAAATAAAAAAAAAATTTTTTTGTTTAAAAAACACAAAAGATAAATAGTTCAATTCTTTATATAGTGCGAATTAAATTTGATCGTATTCCAAATAAAAAATGTGTGTGTACTCGTATACCAAAATATAAAAAAAGAAACTTTTTCATAAAATTTTTCTCAGTTTTGTTTTGTCACGATGTTACCCACTCGCTTCTGATATAATTTTTAATATTAAATCCAAGTCAAATTTTGAACCTAAACAACTGAAAACTAGGCTTGGGTAGTACACGAACGAACTATTCACATTATTCTATTCACTTATTTGAACTGAACAAACTAGTCACTTTTTTCATCTCCATAGTTCATTTGTTTGCTCTTCATTTTAAGTGAACGAACGAACTAAACTTAAACAAAGCCACAGACAAAGGAACGACAGCTATATCTATTATACAAAGTGGCCAGTTCTTTTCTTTCACAAAAATTGTGTTTAAGACATAAAAAAGAGATCCGTGCACAATGTTACCATTAATTTTTTTTTGGAAAATTTATTTTGCATATTAAAAAACGAAATTTTAACTGTATATATTTTCCAAAATGTAGAGGTTACGCTTATTTCAACAAATATTCTAGTGTGCAGCTTAAAAAAATATTTGTGCAATATGTAACCTTAAATTTTCTGTTTTAGTAACTCTGAGTGATAAAAAAGATCAAGTGAACTAAATGAACGAACTATTCCTTTTTTATTTTTGAGCTAAGAAGAGCGCTCACTAAAATGAAAACTATTTCAAAACTATTTTGGAGCGATGACTTAAAATCTGTTCTTAGTTTTTGCAAATTGGCTTTGGTTTCAAAGATATAAAGTTATTCCTTAACTAACAGAACTGACATGGCATGTATGAGCTTTCTATTCGATTAGGAGGAAAATTCGAAATTCCCCAATAAAATTCTTAAATCAACTAGAAATAAAATTTTTTCAAAGAACTTAGCAAGTTTGTGCTAAAAATTGTCTGACAATGACTCATTACTTTATTAAATCAAACACTAAGTACGTGCCAGCCATTAAGTTTTACAAAATCATCTTCCAAAAAAAAAAAAAGTTGTTCCTGTGTGCAATAAGTTACCAAAAGTTGCGACATTTGGTGTGGCACTTTATCCCTCTTCCGCATTGTTTACGTGCTTCACTTATCAATAAATAAAACGAATATTTATAATTAATTTACCGAAAAAAGAAAAAGTTGAGGAAAAAAATCAAATTTTGGTATACAAAATACCACCAGTGACATTAATCAATCATCATGACGCGTCGTCATATGTCACTTACAACAAGAAACATGATTTTTTGTTTTTCTGCAGACTTGGCTAACAAAAATTAAAACTTTTTTTTCTATATTTTATTACGATTTATTATGATTTTGTTTTTAATTCTTGGGTTGTTATTATAATACCCCCATAGCATGTTGTTGTTTTGTGTTTTAGGAAAGTACGTATGTAAATGTGTGTGTGTGTTGTATTCATATGTCTGCTATTAACTTCCGTTTCCTGTTAATCCCAGTTTTTCTTTAATTTTTGTTCTTTTTTAAAACTCACAAATAAATTACGAGGTCATCAATAATAAACCCCAATAGTCTCTTGTAAAAATGTTTGATTTTTACTAAAATGGAACTGCCTTGTATAGACATAAAATTTCTTTATTAAAGAATACATACAGTAGAAGTACATACAACCGAGTACAACAATATAAGAGTAAAACTAAAAGTTTCTCTAGTTGTGCTCTCTGTGCTTCGATTTTTCTCTCAAGTCAATCCTTTTTTTTTTAGCATGTTTTCCATTAATTATTTATCAATAAATAATTTGTTATAGAAAAATCCATTTACTTAATTAGAAATACAGATTACAAGAAAGTATTATCTTAAGCATGAAAGTCGTTAGTTATTAAAACAGCCTAATAAACATTTATTTATCTTGAATATTTTTGTAAACAACAATTTTTTAAATAATTTTTATACGTTCTCGTACAATTGAAATACATTAAATTTTTTGCTACATATTTGTAATAATTTTAAAATATTTTTAAATCTTTCAGCTGGAATGTGACATTCAACATCCATCCATTAAGAAATATTGTGACATCGTCTGGTATTGACAGTTAATGACAAGTTTTCTTTTCTGTGATTTCATTAAATACTAATTGTGTCATTAATTCATTAAATGTGTGTTAAAATGTTTTGTCACTCTTGTTTACTTTATTTAAATTAAATAAAAAAAAAATAAAAAATTTAAATTTTTGTATACGAAAGAAAATGTTTTCAGAAAAATTTGTTTTGGTTAAATTTTTTTGTACATACATACTGAAGGGGTGCACAAACATACTTGAAATAGCTTACAAGCACTTTTTATTATAGAATATTGTACATGCTTGTATAGCAATATGTGGCTTCAAGTATGCTTGTTACGTTAGTATAAATAAGTACTACCTACATGTTTATTTGGCAATAATTCTAATTAGAAATAAAATTTCTTACCTTAAGCTTATTAGAACATAAAACTATAGCATAAAATTTTGTTCATAAAGATCCAACAAGATTTTTTTAACTTTTCTTTTCACACATAGATGGTGCTAGATATACTGGAATATTCCAGTGAGCATAATTTACGCTAACTAAAATCAACTAGTTAAATTCTGGTGTGACGAGTCTTATATACCCTTCACTGTGTTAGCGAAATATTAATATTTTTCACTGCCCTGTCATACTGAGTAGAAAGACTAGTTAAAAAATCAAATTAAAAGAGAAAGTATGATAGTGTAAAAGTAATATGAGAAAAAAGTACGGATATAATATCAAAACCATAGAAAAAATTAAATGAGTGAAGATAAATATGCTGTATTAAATATGCTTTAACGTACCCCAATACGTTTTTTAGTATTTGTAAATATATTTTCAGTATTAATGGCATATTTATCAAATACGTCTAGCGTCGTTAAATATTAAAATTTTTTAGCAGTAGTTTAGCGGAGATGATCTACAATATATTTGTAACCTACCAACCAAATATTCAGATATTAATTTGAAACATTTAAAATTTTTTTTTTAAATTTCCATATGCGGCAGTGATGTAGCTCTGAGGTATTTAAGCAACTTTCTGAAGAACCATTACAGATTGTGAGATTTTTAAGAGGAGACTGTCTAGATTTGTAATCTACGGCAAAAATACTCAAAAGTTACTTTGAACTATTTTAAAATTTTTTTTTGAAATTTCCATCCTGTTGTTCTCAAGGATTTTGGCAGTTTCCGTTTTGAATCATAAAATAAAAACTACGAATTACACTTCCAGCAAGTTTAGAACCTGCAGATTAAATTCCTTTTTGACTTTTGTAATTTTCGTGGGCAAAATCGGGAATGGCATCTCCGAAAAGTGGGGAAAGGTAAAAATCTCTCAAAAGAAGAGTACTGGGGTATGAAGGAATTTCAAAATTTTTTTAAAAATAATCCAAAGATTTTTCTGAGTACTTGGGCAATAGATAGACGATCTCCTCTTTAAAATGATATACTTCCCAGCTCGTAATCTTCTATGGTTCGTTCGGAAGCTACTTTGGATTATTTTGAAATTTCCATATACCCCAGTGCCGTTGCTCTAAGTGATTTTAGCAACTTGCCGTTTTAAAAAAGAGACTGTCTAGATAATTTTTTTAAGCATGATTTAATTTTTTCTAGCGTTTTTTTTGGTTGATTAGAAATTCCATATTAACTTGATTTTAAAAAGTTTTTCCATGGTCTGCATAAAAACAGGCTTTAAAAAGCCTTTAAATAAAAACTCTGGAAACACTCAACTATTTAAATTCCTAAAAAAATTGCTTACAGTCCATTAAAAAAATGCCCATTGCTTTTGGTTTTGAAAGAAGGCAGGTTTATTTAATAAAAATAATTTGCAACTAAACAAATTCTTCCTTTTTTTTTTTGATTTACCTTTTTTTGTGTTCAAGAAAGAAAATAAGTGGAATTTCAGTATGACTTTATGGTTTTGAAAACAGACAAGTTAAAAATATCTATTGGAACCTTTGAAAACAAAGAAAGATGAAAATTAATATTAGACTAGTGAGAAAGCCTTGAAAAAAGCTATTCAAATCTTACCATTGATAAGTTTTTATTCTTATTATTCAGTAGAAAGAAAGCGAGAGACAAAGACAGAGATATAGAGACAGATAAAGGGAAACAGAGAGAGATAAATATTTAGTGAGAGTGAGAGAGCAAGAAGGTTAGAGAGACAGATAAGGAGAAACACAGATAGAAAGAGAAAGATAGATAGAGAGAGATAGATATACATATATATAGAGAGAGGGATAGTGTGAGAGAGAGATAAAGAGAAACAGATAGAGATATATAGAGAGAGCGAGAAAGATAGACAGAGATAGAGGGAGATAGATATATATATAAAGAAACAGATAGGTATATAGAGAGAGAGGGAGAGGGGAGGGATAAGGAGAGTACGAAAAAGAAGTGACTAGTGATAGTTTCTTTTAGACAAAAAAATTCAAGAGTACTTGATATTTAAAATATCTTATAGAACGATTTGGAAAGGAAATAGAAAAAATGTCCATATTGTATTTGTTTTAAAAAGCATTTTGAAAAAGTTATTTTAGTTTTACACAAAATGAAAATGCTCAGTCAGTGGACAACATTGGAATTATTTACTAATTAATGGAATTTGCCAGTACAATTTAAGCACAACAGAAACTAAAATACGAGCTAAATAACCTTCGGCTAAATTTAAAACATTTTTTGTTTAGTTTTAACTTGTCCTTTTGTGAAGGTTAATCAAAAAAACTAAAGATGGATTGTATTTAGACCAAAATCCTTATCTGTGTTTACCAGCACCACTAACTAAATGCGAAAAAGCAACAACAAAACATACATATTACACAAACATTTTATAAAGAAAAAACCGACAAAATGCTGAGGACTAAGGAACTGAAAAAATCATGGTACCTATACGTTTTGACACAATAAATAAAATAATCAAAAAAAAAAAGTATAAAAACAAAAATTTTAAATGAGAAACCATTTAATTTTTATTTGTTGAATGCAGCTAACAATGATATCAACACATTTTCTCTCTCTTCAATTTATTTCATACCATCCATCCACAGCAAACATTTATGACAGTACGAAATATCACGCATGCAACAAAAACAATATTTCCTTTTTGCGTTTCTTGTCATGACAATGCATAAGAAAAGAGATTATAATTATGACGATTGCTTTCATTATGATGTTGAAAAAAAAGAAAAAAAAAATTTGCATTTAAATGGCATGAGTATAAAAACAAAAATAAAATATTTACACAGGATGAATGAGAAGAACAACAACAATAGTTATAACATTTTGATAAGGCCGCTTTCAAAGCAAGGGCGGCATTAACAGTAACCAAAATAAATAAAGAAATAGTGCAACAAACGTGTACTCACGCAAAATAGTTCTAAGAAATTTACCCATAAAGGTGATCATAAAAACCCACTAAGTCACTTTAGTAATATTGAAATTCATGGATTTATCTTGTGATAATTACCGCTTCAATACAATTGTTACACACTCACGTTCAAATTTAAACTCCTGCAAGCATTTGCATGATAATCATTGTTTGCTAGTTAAACAACTAAAGTAGTTTCCACGTTTGCCAAAAAAGAGGAACTGTAGACAAGGGTCTGGTGTGCCAGTCTTTACATTTCAAAATTGTTTCCTTCTTAGATCCTCTAATTTAAGCGAGTTTTGTTTTTGGAACCTTAAATTATCCTATTATATATTTAAAGTTTAATCAAGTCTGAATCCTTATTTAATATAAGGTAAAAGCACCGCACAGTGGCTTATTTCGCGAGTTGGTGGCTTAAATTCTATAACTTTTGACTGGATTGACATTTTTTCATGAAACTTTTTTTGTTGGATAGAAGACATAGCAAGCTTCAATTTCATGTATGATTCTTAAAATCGAATGTTATCAAAGTGCAGAGATATTTTTGATTGAAAAATAATTTTTTAAAAATATGGGTATTATCGGTATTTAAAAAAAAAAAAGATTATAAAAATAGTGATTTTACATTACATATTATAAATGGTAGCGTTAACTGAACTAAAAAATTACTTAATAAATTAAAATATCATCCTGGGTCCATTTTATTTCGAAGACTTGTACATTTCTCTAAAGGACCTCTTAGAATACGGGTCTGAAGCTCAAAAATTTTGTAAATATATTAATATTGATACAAAATTTTGAAAAATCTAATTTAATTTATAGCTTAACTTTCTTGTAAAATTTTCGGGCAGTTGGTCTTGTAAGTTTAAATAAAGTAAGTCCAATAAATGTAATTTCTTTAATTATTATTAAGTGCCGGTAGGCGGCACTTTAGCGTTTCTTTTCAAATTTAGGCCTTTTTATACTTGATTATGGTATTACTCTGATAGCCCGCAGTAACGATACAGTATTTAAGTTTTTTTTTTAAATTTCTTAAATTGTTTTTAAAAATTAATTCATTTAAATTGAGTAATTTATAGCCTATTGTCAGTATATTTAAATTTTTTCAAGGTACTCAGTACTGACATGATCATATATTCGACAGAGCTTTAAATTATTTAATAAGACATTCTGCCGACTACTGGAAGAACACAATTTACGAGTAGTCGGCAGCCAATAACTACTACAGAAAATCATAAAAAATTTTGAGCACCTTAAAGAACTAAAAAAAAATATTTTTCACCAATTTTTACTTATCAATGACAATATTTTCTTTCCATAGAAACCATTATAATATGGAAATTGTTTCAAATAATAGGTTTATGAAATCATTCAAAATTGGCCTTGCCACTAAATTTTTCCTAACAAAACAAACACTTCTGCAGATGTAGAAGAGGACATATTGGGTGAATTCAAAAAAATTTGGAATAAATTATCATTTCAGTAAAATAAACTCACTTGAAGTAGAGAGTTGAATATATTTTCTAGTCAAATTTGATTTTTTTATTTGTGTGTGTTATAAAAGTCAAATGGCTGACTAATATGTAGTACTTGCCGAATTACTGTTATTTTTTCTTTTTTTTTGTTGCAAACATTTTTATTGTCTCCATCAACCCAAAGTACTAAAGTTGGTTACTTTCAATACTTTGATATTTGGAGCATTTTACGTGAAGCGGACAGCGAAAAAAAGTGAGGTTATAGAATATGTTTGTATTTTAGTGGGTATGAAAGCAGACGTAATTTTTTATGGAATTTAAAAAAATAATGCTAATTGAGATGTCGCTTTTTTGGAACATATATTTTCTAAATAATAATAAAAATTTTTTTTTAAAAAATATCACGTTTCGGAATTTGCATAGATTTTTCTTTTTCCTTTTTGATAAAAAAATAAATTTTGAAAAAAAAATTTTTTTTTTCGCTCCAAAACCGGAAGTAAAAATTTCAAATGAGATTTTCTAAAACTTCAATCATATAAAAAAAAAATTTTTTTTTATACCAACAAATAGTTCAAAGTATATTTTAAATGTACTAGAAGTTTCATAGTGGGATAGTTACTAGTTAGGAAGACAAGGAAATTAATGTACATGCATGTCATAATTTAAAAAAAAACATCATAAAAAATGTAACGTATTTGGGTTGAAATAACCCAAATATAAACAAATTCTACTAAATACCTCACTTTTTCCGCTGTCCACTTCACATGAAATGCCCCATTTGTCAGTTGGCTTTTATTAATATTTTTATTTAACTTTTTGTGTTGTAAATTACCAAAAATAGAATATATTAAAAAATAACCTGAAAGTCCTTTAAAAAAAAAAAGATGCTCATTGTGTCAACCATCTCTGTCGGTACTTTAATGCCAGTTGAAAAAGCTGAGGTACAGCTTGCAACGTATTCTATGTGATACAGTGGTTACACTTTTCTGATCAAATACTTGACTACTGTGAACACATCTTTAAAAAGCAAGTCAGTTTCAAAGAAAACCAACATATGAGTGATCTCGGTTTATGGAATATTTTTAATACGAAACGTATTTTGCTTTAACAGCCCACAACATATGGGAGAGTGGCTTATACAGCTCTGAACATATTTATGTTGTATTCCTTTTTTTCCAAAGTATCCTTTTTATGACAAAAAAAAGATATAAATTTTGTACATGCATTTTTATATATTGAATAGTTGGCGTCGTTGTTTGTTTTACAAATTTCCAAAGCAACATTTTTTCGTCGTTTATCACACGTCTGTTTTAAGGTGTAACGAATCCATCAAAAACTAAAATTTAATTAATTGTGTTACGACTCTTCTGCTCTTGATCTCACTCTTACCTTTTCATGCTGACTTTTTTTTTTTTTAATATGGTTTTTGTGCAGATGATCGACTATTTGTTTGTATGTTGATTACATGTTGCCAGTGTTTTTGTTATTATTGTTATTTTTCTTGCTTGCATTGTATCAATTCTGGCTGGTTATATGTAGTATGTTTGTTGTTGTCTATCCTTTGTCTAGATTAATAAAATCAAATATTAGCCGACATTACATACAAACATGTGCATGTTGTTTACATGGGGTTTGAGACTGCGCGATTACGCACGCCTTGAGTTTTTTTTTATAATAAACACATACTCACACTTTTCGCTTCACTATAATCATCAAAAGCAATATTTCACTTTTATGGCTGGTCACTAACACCATCATTTGTTTATTCAATTCAATTCATTGTATGTTTACGAGAACATACCTGTTACACCCGGCAAAAAACTACTCATACATACATGCAAACACCAAATTATTGATATTTTCTGTTGTCTTCAAACTCTATATTTGGAATTGATCATCAAGCAATTTCTTTCTCCATTTTTGTTTGGATGATTTAGTGTTGTGGGAAAAGTCGGCAGTTTGGGTATAGTTGTGGCCTCAACAGACATTAATTTTGTTTTGATTAAAGAATACCAACTAAATTAGTTGAGAAAAAATACTGTACAACGACTTGCTTACACTACACAAAGTTGGTACTTAAAAATTGATTGATTTGTCATAATTAAAAATGAATAATTTTACACAATTGCATTATTAAATGTAATTTATAGTTGATGCTTAAAAAAATTAAATCAAAATTAAAATCAACAATTTAACTTTCATGCCCAGAAGAACATCACGAGCCAAACCATAATAAAAAATTCAGATTCTTTAAGAATATTTAAAAAAATTGTTGATTTGCTTTGGTAAAAGAATTACCCCTAATTCTTTTTCTAATTAAAAAATTAATAATATTTTAATTAAAATATATTATAAATTTGATGAAATTTTTAATTAAATCAAATTACATTAAATAAAAATTTTAATCAATTTGATAATTATCTTTAATTGATATTTTTAATTAATGTATAGTTTTTAGTCTGTGAAAAAGCATAAATTTGTTTAGTTTTTGGAAGAATTTGATTTATTTGTAATGGGTGGTGTTTAGGATATGAAACTTGATTGATAAGTCTCTGTGAAAATTTTCTTTAAACTACTTAGGTTGGCCATAGGTGCCATGTTTTTTACATTGTGAAACAGAATCATGTCATGTGTGACTTCAAAAATATTGCTTCTGCTCTATTTCCTCATGCCCACTCATATGTTTTAAAGGTCAACGCCAGCGGTTTAATTACACACATTTGAAAATTGTTGAATAAAACTGAACAAAATTAATAAAATAAAAAATTCTCAACATGATATTCTCATAGAAAATTTTTAAAAATCGTTTTCTTAGCACAATAAGTACTACGAGAAAAAGCATTTCATCAGAAATTACTCTGAATCTTCAGTAGATCCATGAATAAAGATTACATTTTATTAAACTTTATGATTCCAAATACTGTTACATGTTGTAAAATTTAGTATGTATATTTATTTAAAAAAAAATTATGTGATGCATAAGCTTATTTCTTGGCACAAAATTTTTCAAATGGCGGTGTTGCTATCAGCTTTGCCAGCAGCTGAAAAAATAAGCTAAATTTTCCAAAAAAAAAAAAAAAGTTTAGAAAGAGCTAAATCACTCACAAAAAAGAGCTAGGAAAAAGTTAAAAAACTATCGCTTAAAATTCAAAACAGTAATTATGATTTTTATAAAAAATCAAAAAGAAAACATACAATAACAAAAACTAAAGAAAATAAGGTCGTTTTAAACATGCTTTCCATTTTGCTCATAATTTGCTTGCTTTCTAATTAAAACCCATGCGTTTATCTATCCCACACAAAAGAAATCAAGTCGATATATTGAAAACTTAGCAAGTTATAAACAAAAAAGTAACCAGTTCTACTAAAAAATGGCCGGAAAGAGGCAGTAGTAGAACTGGTTACCTTTTTGCTCATAACTTGCTTAGTTTTCCAGATATCGACTTGATTTCTATTGCGTTGAATAGATAAACGTATTGGCTTTAATTTAAATTTTTTTTTGGCGGATAGTACGAAAAAAATTTTTTTCGCCAAAAATTACCATGGACTACCCCCTTTGCTTTTTTTTTGAAAAAAATGAAAAAAATTTTTTTTCGCATTATTCGCAAAAAAAAATTTCAAAGTAAAGGCAATACGATTATCTATTCAACACAAAAGAAATCAAGTCGATATCTTGAAAACTAAGCAAGTTATGACCAAAAAGGTAACTAGTTCTACTACTGCCTCTTTCCAGCCATTTTTTAGTAGAACTGGTTACTTTTTTGGTCATAATTTGCTTAGTTTTCTAGATATCGACTTGATTTTTATTGCGTGTAAGAAATAAACGTATTGGTTTTATTTCGAAAGGAAATACATAGAAAGATAGATAGAAGAAAAAGATAAGTCCGTTATTTAAACCAATTTCTATTGCTAATGAAGCCATATTGCATGTGGACCCTTTTAGTCGACTCTAAAAAGTGGATCTTCCAGGTAGGACACCAGCAAAGAAGATTTTCTACAGTTTCCTCCTCCTCCTCTTCTTGTCAACTTCTACAGTAGTCGTTTGCTGGTAAATCCATTCTTTTAGCTTGGCTGTCAAAACTGCAGTGGCCTGTTACTACTGTCACTACAGTCACCACTTTTCTCAACTGGCCTCTGTCGACTCCCAGTAAATCTCTGCTGTGATCTATCTAGCCTAGGCCATATCATCCCAACCGTATTGCAAGTCCGTTCGATGTAAAAAGAAGCACAGAAATAACATTACACAATGAAATTTTCTTATTTTGTTAATCCATTTTATTTTAATTTATTAAAACACAAATTTAAAAAAAATAATAAGTAAATCAATTTCACAAAAGTTTAATAAATATTTTTGAGTAGATCAGCTGTTATAAAAAACAAAAAATAAAAAAACAGAGTCTATATCAGACGTATTTGTATACGGTGTTTGTGGCCAAAAATTAAAAACCTTCTGTAAAGTAACACATGGAGAAAACATGGGTATTTTAAAATTATGGGGACTTTGAGCAGTAGAGATTCACAAATGTAATTTTTGCACCTCAAAATATCTTAGTAATTTCCTATTTACTGCTAAGCCTATGGCTATCTTTTTTGGTATTTTTCAGCTTTCAAAGAGGGAGGGCGGTATAGCCTGTAGATAATAATCAGCTTAAACAATTTCTTTTCCTTTAGCCAATTCAACAGAATAAATGCACTTGAGCTTGTTTGATAAATAAATTTAAGTTAATCAACAGTTCTAATATGCTTAATAAAACGAATTAAGATAAGGAATTTTTTTTTCATGTTGTAATGCTCAAAGAAAAAAAAAAAAAAAGACAAACAAAAACTTATAAAAAGAACAATAACAAACACTTTATAAAGATTTAAAATACGAGTCAAGACTTCAACATTTAATGTCTTAATAAAAACAACACAAAAATAAAAAAAAATACCCTCAAGATTTTAAGAATTGAAAAAAAATATATCCGGAAATATTTTTATACATTTTTCCCCCTTAAAAAAAGGAAGAATCTTAACAAATTAGCCAAATTGAAAAAGTCTACAAAAGAAATTTCAACAAACTCAAGACGATACAAATCAAAAGTACAAACAAAAAAAAAAAGCAAATGAATGGCAAAAGGACATGCAACATAAAATAAAAAAAAATAATTTTTTTAAGATGAAAAAAATGAATTTAAAAAATGTATAGATAAGCTTTAAATGTTTAACAACAGAAACAACCAACACTAGAACGGAATAGAAAGAAAAAAAGCACAACAATAAAACAATTGAAAAAATCCGCGATAGTAATCCGCAATTTTTACGGCTTTTTTATTAAAAAAAAAAAAAATATCCGATTTTACTTTGTTGTAATTTTCAAACATTAGAATAGGGAAAAAATTATCAAATGATGATGTCCTTGCTTGTGATAAATTGTAAAAAATAACAACAGAAAACTGTTGAAATAATAATAAAAAAATAAACAAACAAACAAAAAATACAATATGCGTGTTAACACAAGGTTAACAACAATAACATTCATCCCTCATCTTCCCCACCCCCCTCCACCCGCTTTAATAACTACTGAGTCTTTCTACTTTTACTTACAAGCGTTATAAACGATGGTAGATTGTATTACCATACCAGGCAGGCTTTTGTTACTTTTACAACATCATCAATGTTGTGTTTGTGAGATTTTATTTTTTTTATTTGACAAGATGAATACATGACCCCACTTGATTTCAATTTCAACTGATGGCATTTGTTGGATGCAAATGTTTTTTTTTTTTTTTGTTGTAAAGTAAAATCTGCTTTTTTTGTGGAGAAACACACTCATTCAATATATTCTCGCGAGCTCAATCAAAATGCCATTGCGTCCATATCCTTTTCCGCTGATTTTTTTTATTTGTATGTATTTCTGCATGTCAAGTGGGGTGTAGAAAGTCAATTTTCATTTTACATTTACGCAAATTACAGAATGTATTCTTTCATTTAATTTTTTAACTCTGGCTGGCTGACAACTTTATTGCCAAAAAAAAAAAGAAAAAAAAGAAAACTCCTCAAAGCAATAAAAGCGGTTATGGAAATTTCTATCTACTCGCATTCAAAGCAGAAGTGACAAACAGTTTTCTTTATAAATTTTGTATTTTGAAAAGTAGTAGGTACTGGTAGACGCATTAGCAGCTGTTGTATTCCAATTATTTAAATTTACAATTTGTATCGGAAAAAAACTTTTTCGAATCATAAATCCTGCACCAAAATTAAGAAAAAAAGAAATAATGTTTTAAAAATTTGGAAAATCTAAAAGAAAATAATAAGTTTTGACCTGATCAAACACTAAAGGACTTTAAATGGCTTACAAACATTTTCAAGTATAAAATATTACAGATGTTTATAATGATGTAAATGCCTATGCAATGCTTTAGTATATATAGATGCTCTGAATGACATAAATCGGGCTTCAGTTGCTAATAAAATATTCGCTTTATTTACTGCATTGATGTACAAGGTCATCCGATGTTGTTTGGCTCTCTTTTTTTTTTTCTAAATGAAAATGAAATGTCTGCCGTTGTTCCGTCCTGTTGAAACGAGATGTCTTCCAGTCCTAATTCGTTCAATGGCGGCATACAAAACTCGGTTAGCATCTCCATATAGCGCGCACCGTCCACTGTTGTCGTTTGACCAGCCCGATGACTCCTCCAGCGTGAACAGCGCACCATGCAGTCACTTTGAGCGGGTATAATAGCTCCTCGTGCATCACTCGTGGATTTTCGGTGCCACAGAAGCGATAGTTTTGCTTGTTCACGTACCCGCTGAGGTGGAAATGAGTCTCGTCGCTCATTATGATTTTGATCGAAAAATAGTCCACTTCGTTTATTCCGCGTTCTTGCTCCATGGCTTGTTCACTTGTATTCTACATCGGTCTAGTTCATAAATGTTAAAACAGATTTGACATTGCCCGCCGTTTGCAAAAGTAAGAGCATCTTCCAATAGGGTGATTTCTTTTGCCCACCTTGTATATATTTTAAAACGAAGTATTTATTCAGCCTTTTCCCACTGCACAAAACGTGATTCCATCACACTTTGAACAGAGACAACAGAAACCATTTTACTCATGTAATGACTGCAGTAGTTCAGTGTAAAGCCTTATGCCATTTCTGCTGAGGTTCAGAATAGCTTTTGCCTTAATGCGTTGAGTATCAATCAATTAACTGTCGCATGTCCACTAGGGCTCTGCAGAAATTCTTTAGGATGCAGTTCAGTAAAATAGCTTCTTCTAAATGAAAATTATACATTTTCCGAGTGGTAAAAAATAATTCAGTGGACTAAATCTCAAACAAAGAACTTGACTTATTCCATAATGATAATGTAATGGGCTGCAGTATGTCTATAAAAATCCATTTCCTGCATTCACATTTGGACTTCTTCCCAGGCAACCTGGGCCAGTTCAGTGATAAACAAAGCAAACATTTTCACCAAGAAATGGTTGCAAAAATAAAATAAAAATGATTTTAGAATATTGTTGGTCACTTTAATGGGATACTGATGATGCTGAGTTCAAAAAAAAGGCCAAGCAAACATATTTGAGTAAAGTGGCCAAAAATTGCAGTTCTGGAAAAACATTTTTTTTAATAAAGAACTTAACAACTCAGTAAATTTTTAACGGATTTAAAGTTTTAAAGGTTGGATTTTACTTATTAATTAATATATTTTGAAAATGAACTCAAAAACTGCACGGTTCCTTTATAAAATACTGTGTAAAAACGTCTCCAAACGAAATGGTGAAACAATTAAAAAAAAATATTATTTTGTGGAAAAAAAAAACTCACAAATTTCTCAAGTTTACTTCAAATGGCCTAAATGTTTTCTTTCTAAATTCGTTGAGAAACTTAAAATCGGTGGATATTCAACTATTGAAGTCACTGATTTATAAGTGTGTAAAGGTACGAGAAACCGATTTTTTACCCATAACACAAGATTTTGGGGGTGTTTGTCAAATTTCAAAAACAGATTTTTGTTGTACTCGACATCATCAACCAGAAAAATTATTTTTTTTTTATGGCACAGTGTTATATAAAGATTATTCTTTGAGTGTATATGTAGGTACACTTCCAGTACTCAGATAGCACATCTCTGGAAGTATTTATTTTTTTTATTTTATAGATTGAAATGTACCCTTGTGGCCCTATCACTTCATTGCTTTTGCAATATTTTTTTTTTTCTATTTTTTATGATTTAAAAATAGAAATTTTCACAGAACAGAACAGGCATCAAACATGTATGCAAGTGTTTGTACAATATGAATTACAGGAGCAAAAACACAGAAAAAAAATTATTAAAGGAAAAGAAAAAACGCGACTTTTCCATTTAAGTGGTGCATGATGAAGTTGTTGTTCGAATAGATGATGAGGGGGCTTATTTTTTTTTTTATTATTATTTTTTGTTACTCTGTGTGAAAAATAGCGTTTGTTTGTTGTATTGTAATCTGCATGTGTTACATGTGATGTTACTTACACCCTTGTAATAACATGATACCCAGCTTAAACTGGTGGATATATTTTTTTTTTGCTATTAATTTTTTTTTTCCTTCACAGCCAGTGAAAATTGAAAATCATGAAATTGTTGGTTTTTTTTTTATTATTTTACTCGTATTGTAAATAATTTTTTCGCTTGCGTTTTTTCTACTTGTTTGTGTTAATGTGTATCGGCTGTTGTGTATTCAATGTTGCGTGTCTTTATGCTGATATTTTATTTATAACAAAACAACAACATTAACAACAGCAAAAAAGTGTATATCCTGTATTAATCGTTTTCCTGTAATATTTTTTTGTTCTGTTTCATTTACAGGACACACCAATTTAGTGTCCTTTGTAATGTTTACTAACGTGTTAAAAGCTCATGTTTTTTTTTTGTTTTCTGAACCATGGTTTTGCAATATACATACGTACATACTTATCATTCAAGCATGCTTAAAATTAAAATTTGTTACGCAGCCCGTTCCTTAATACTGAAAATGATGGTTTTGCTTAAATGATTTCATATGTCTTTTGAATTATTGTTTAAAAAAATATTTATTAAAACGAAAATTTTAAAACTGTTGGAATTAAACTCGGACGAAGTTCAATTTCAATATTAGACACTAGCTTTTTTTACCCGGTCTAGCTTAATCCTTTACTCTATTGGGAATTCTTACCCATAGAAGATTGCATATTTAGAAATTTAGAACAACTTTTTTTTAAATTGGATTTGTGATTTAAGTTGGTCTCGCATGGTCAGTAAAATATAGTAACCTTCCTGCTGACTATTATAAAAGTAGGCGTGGCCCATCTATTTTTTGAATATAGTGATTTTATATACTAAATTACAAAAATCTATTGTGACATGTCTAGTATTTTTTAAGCCGGGTTGCACAATAAATTTTTCTGGTCGCAATAAATAAAATAGATCTCCCACGAATTTCGTTCACTGTCACTTAATTTTTGTAAAGTAAATGAATTCCTTGTAAAGTCCCCTTACCGTAAATAGTTTTTTTCTTTGTTTAGTTAAATTTTTTTAAATTAATCTGTTCGCTTACTTTTTGCTGGCGAGTTAATAAGAAATCACAAGCATTTTTGTTTGTGTTTTTCCTTAAAATATAATTTAGGAAGCAAAATTTAAAACTTTTTTAACAAAAAGGTCGCTTTGCGAATATGTCCCATGATAATAATAATAATCATTACAGCACCTTTTATCAATTGAAATAATAATTAATTTGATTTCGAAATTTTGAATTCCATTAAAAAAAAATGATAAATTTGTGTTTAAGTTTTAAATGAAAAATTTTAATAAAAACCTTTTTAATTTTTAAATGAGGTTTTTTTTAATGATTTTTAGCACTGAAATAAAGTTATCTTGTTTGCTAAAACAAATTTGTTATTATAAGCATTTTTAGGAGTTTCATAAAAAAATCACATTAATTTTAACAAAAATTTTTAATTTAACTGTTTCACTAAGAAATAAAAAAAAAAAAAGCATTTTTACAACATTTTAAAGTTGAAGTTTTACTAATTAATTTTATTTTCTTGTTATATAAAAATTTTATTAAGAAATTTTTCCGCTCATTAAATTAGTTATGTTTTCTCCTCTCAATTCCTAGCCTAAGCTTCATTATTAAGTAATCAACAAGCCAATTTGAATACAAATATAATAAAATTCATATTTAAAATCTTATAAGTCTTTCCCCACAAATTTGCTAACAAGCTATTTTAGTTAAATTAGCTTAAGTCAATTAAAAAAATTAGTTAAATTAATTCACATTTTGCCAGTGTTACAAAATTTATGAAACTACAGCTTCTACACTGAAAGAATTTTGTTAGCTTTTACATTTTGTCAGCGATTAAACAAAAATGAACTTGTACCACTTTCACCCTAAACAGTTTAAGCATAATAAAAATGATGAAAAACTCTATAATAAAAATATGTTTTTTTCTCTTTTTTAATATAAATAAAATACGTTTGACGAAACCGACGTTACTTCACAAAACAATGAAATCCAATTTGCATAATTTTTGTCTCATAACCTTAAAAGTAACAAACTATTTAAGCCGAAAAGAACGGCTGAAACAAGGAAAACACTAAAAACATACGAGACATAGCGACACACACAGGTCATTTGAAAATTTTAAACCATTTTATATAGAAAACATCCATATATCATGTCACAAAGAATTTCCCACCGCATATTAATTTTATTAACATAAAATACAATTATTATCACCACTATTTGTGCGGCATATTTAGTAGCGACAGCAACCACTTAATGGTTGCATGACAGAGAGAGATGCAGAAGCATAGAAAAAGACATTTGCGCATGTGTAAATGTTTTTAAGTTATTTTATGAGTATCTTTCACTTTTAATAACCTAAAACTCTTGGTTGTTGTTGTTTAACTTTTACGTTTTTGACGTACATAATTCAACTCTACTAATTTCATTAATTTTAATCCATTTTAATGTTGTGCATTCTTTTTTTTTTTTTTTCTTTTCTTTTTCTGTTACATTTTTCATGACGACAATTTTTAAACTTTTCATATTCTGGTGTGATCTTCTTGTTCATTTTAATGTTTGTGTGAATTTTTTGTAAATAAATAAAAAAAAAACCCTGTTTGAAATGTATTCTTTGTACAGGTACCTACGAGTATTTATATCCGTCAACAACATTTATCGTTGTTTTATGCTAATTTTTTTGTACTAAATATTTTAATCATTTGTAGGTTTGTTTTAGCAGCTTTGCCTCAGTTTAATTATACATTTTAGTGTCTTCTTTCAAATTGTTCAAGTGTAACAGTTGGGTCAGTTTTATTCCACCACCATTATAGCAAAAAATTAATTGTGGACTCTCTGTTCTGCTGCTCGTAATGTCGTTAATGATAAGAATCTTTTTTCTTTTATTTTATTATAATTTTTTTTTGTTTTATTTACTCGATCTAATTATTGTGAGTTGATATTTTATGGTTTTTGGTTTTAGCATAAAATGACATTTAATATCTTATATTGAGAACAGGAAGTTTTAAATGCTTTAATTGCATGATAATGAAGCACAATTGGCTAATTGGGCAGTGAAAGTTTTTTTTTTTTTATTTATTTAAAAAAATATTTTAATTAATAATTTTGCCATATTAAATAAATTTTAATTTATTAATTACTTAATTATTAGGATAATTTTAAACTAAAGAAATGATAATATTATTCAAATAATTAATTACTTTAATTGAAATTTATTTAATAAAAAATTCTAAAAATAATTATTCAAGCTTAAGATCTCAATGAATAAATTTTTTTTAGTTTTAGTTTTTCAATATTTCGTCTCTTTTTTTTATAAAAATAAATTTCTTTCAAGAAGACCTTCAAAAGAAAGTCGAAATATTGGAAAATTAAAATAAAAACAATTTTTTCATTGAGATCTTATGCTTGAATAATATTAACTTATAATAAATTTATAAGATCGAATAATTTAATGAAAATAATTTTATCAATAAAAACAATTTTTATTTAAATATTTCAGAGATATATTGCATGAACTGATTTCTTTTTTCGTTTTTTTCGGTTTCGCCAGGTATTTTGCCTTATGAGTTAGATTTCTTATAGGTATTAATTAGTTAAAAATTAGCAATTTAAAATAAGAAAGTGGATATGTAAATTACAAGATGACAGAGGCTGTATTTCATAATATAATAGACTTCAAATAAGATATTTAGAATTGAAATTTTTTTTTTTTATTTCAGAGCCTTTGAATACACAACATTTCAGGTTTTTCTTTGTTTCAACACTGGAGTAGGCGACATACATGCATATAACCAACTATCCATTAGAAAATTAGGCAGTCTGTAACTTATCAAACGCTGCTTTTTTAATTATCATATTAAAACAAATGGAAGACTTGCTGGTAGTATAGCAGTCTTTTAAAATCAAGTATTTCAGCTGAAATCAAAATTATTCTTGATACGAAAACAACTTCCAGCGCTTCTACTATAATATATATACACTGATAAAATATTTTATCAGTCTTGAATTATTAAAAAAATATTTCGTAAGATAAACATCACAATCTTTACTTGTTTATTATGCAAATTATCATCGAACATTGTCGCAATACTTGAGGCCGATTTGAAAATCCCTCAGAGCATTAGTATTGGGGTATAGGGAAATTAAAAAAAAAAAAAATTTTTAAATAATCCAAAGTAATTTCTGAGTATTTGGGTGGTAGATATAAAATCAAGACGACATCCTCTTTAAAATGTTATTTGTCCCATACAATAATCTTCTAGAGAAATCAATGTATTCATACATATTTTTACCTAAACATATTTATAAATATGCCATAAATACTGAAAAGATATTTACAATTACTAAAAAACGTAAGGTGCTATGTTAAAACATATTTATCTTCACTCACTTAATTCAAATTACTTCGCTTGAAAAGTAGACGTAGAAGTGGGCATGGTCGGTCTCGAGGTGCCCGGTAGACTAGTTGGCAGTGTACTAACTTATCTATCTGGGGTTTGTAGGTTCGATCCCTGTCTAGACCGTGGGTGTTTTCTGCAGACAAGCCAAGAAGAAGCTTCGCGGATTTATTAAAAAAGAAGTAGATGGCACCTTTCTTTAAAATATAAAAAGTTTATGTACTAAAATTCAGAAATATTCGTTGAAAAATTCGTAGCAGTTTGCTTGGTCAGTCAAAAGATATATGGCAACGTTCCATCAAGTATAGTCGCTATATACGAAAAATATATTAGAGAAATCGATTGAAAAATATAATTGTAATTAACAAAAGACCCATCTCAATTGTTTTAATCCAAAGGGAGCACAATCGGGAGCCTAAAGTGTGCATGGCTATTCCAAAAGCATATAGTGACCTTCCTTGGAGTATAGAGATCACTGATACAAAATTTCAGAAAAATCCGTTGGAAAACACAAATTTCTTTAGCAAACAAACAGAAAATTAATTTTATTTATATGGATGAATATATCATTGAATTAATGAAAAGTTTCAGCAGTCTAAAGAGACATGTCATGTGGTTGAAACATTTTGAATTCTTTTTTACATTAACAACAAAATTCAAAGCATAAACAAAATTTTAATTATTTAAAATACACACGTGTTTTAAAAAAAAATTTCATTTTAAAATACTGTTTTTGTTCTTTAACTTTTATCATGTTATTTTTTAAAATCGTTTTATGACATCTTTATTATGAACTCATGCGTAAATTGTTTTTAATTATAAAAGAGATAATTTTGTTTTTTGTATTCAACTACAAGTACAGAAATCTTATTGGAGGATAGTTTTTGAATTTTGCCATTAATTTTAAAATTTGACGAAGACTTTAAAGTAAAATTTATGAAAAAATTATATGAAAAATTTCGATAACGTTGACTTTAAAGTCCACGTTAATTTTTTTAAATAAGAGGGTAAATATTTAATTAATTATGTTTTGTTTAAAAATTTTTAAAAAATATTTCAAATTAATATTATAGAAATTAATTTGTATTGCTGTTTTTAAGATTCTTATTAATACAATTTTTTCATTGTGTTGCAGAATACTTAAATAAATTCTTCAACAACATCAATAATTAAATTTACTATTTATAATAAGAAATATTTATATACGTACTTTTTTGTAATAATATATAGCTCTAAAATTATTTCCAGCAGTGTATATATTATAATAATTATCATTAACACCTTAATCTTTACTTCTTCGAAATTATTGAACAACAAAAAAATTAAACCCTAAATATGTGTGTTGTAAATATATTCATTTAACTTAGCGCGCTACTAAAATTTAGTAGCATGTTAATATTAAGAAAAGTACCGTATTTTTAATATTTCTTAAAATACACGTATGTACTTATTTTTGTGTCTTACTGCGTAGGTATATTAACATGTTGATCTTATTTTAAACTTCACTTGATCTTAAGCTTTGGAACGAATAATATTTAATATTAAAACTAAAATTTTATAAAGAAAAATAATAAAAGTACATACGAGTATATAAAAAAAATACTCTAAATCATTTCCCAAACTTAAAAACATTCATAAACACATTGTATATTAATTTTATTGAATAAGAAAAATTTAAATTATTCCCAGACACTGGTTTGCTGGAGCGACGCTATCGGAAAAATCCCTTTTTCCTAAATTTATTTAAATTTATTTTCCATTCTTATAATTTTTTTTTGTTTTTAAAAATTACGATTCCTCAACAGCCTTTTCGTAAACTGAAATTAATTATTATTTCGAATAACTAGCAAATTTGGTATGATATTAAAAAATATTAGGCATTTCCTTAAAAACCAATTTTATTTTTTGTTAAATATTTAAGAAAAATGTGCAGTGGGACTCAGATCTGTCGAAATTATAACTTGTTTATTTTATTTTTTTTATTATATTTATTTGTGTAAGCAAGCTCGTTGCTCCCATTCATGTATTAATTTATATCTTTTGTTTATTTAGTTTCTGTTTACTTAAGCTTACCTTTAGTTCTTCGTTATCAAAAAATATCATAAAGAACTAGTCTTACGGCAACATAAAATGACATTTCGTTTGCTACAAATAGGCTAAGCAGTAGTATTTAAATCACAGTTTCAATTCTCATTCTGAACTACTGAATACCAAGTAAATTAATTTTAAAGAAACATGAAAGTTTTTTTTATTTGCTTTGTGCTATTGGTTTGCTTCAACCAAATCTTGGCTAAACCTTTTACCGAATATATTGTTTACAGAAGTCTATTGGATAATTGTTACGCTGAAGCTGCCAAATTGTCGAAAGATTTAAAAAAAGTTACATTGGTGTGTGACGTAGTAGATGGTGAAGACACCAATTGTCGTTGTGCTTCAGATTAACGTTTGGCCAGGAAAATATTGAAAATCGACATTTGTTTTATATTTGAAAGGAAATAAAAATAAATTATTTATATCTTTTGTGTTTGAATTTCTTCTAATCCAACTGATCATTATGTAAAGTATACTATTAAAACAAAATTAAGGTTTTGTAACCAGCGTTGCCATTTAAGCCTTTTTTAGACTAGATTTAGTCTTTTTTTCTCGCAAATTTATGATTAAGCCTCTAGCTTTTTTTCATAGCCTTTTAATTTTCAAAATAGCCTTAAATAGCCTTTTATATTTTTTTAAGCTTTGGAAAAATTAAACAAAATCACAGATACACAAACTAAGGCTGAAGAAAATTTCTGAACAAAAAAATTTGTTCTATAAACTTCGAACTTTAAATGGATTAAATTTATATTTATTTTGCACAATGTTTAATTAAGCTGCTTTTATTTTTAGAACCAACTAAAGTAACATTTTCCATAAAATTTTGACGTATGCGGATAGTGCGAAAAAAATTTTTTTTTAATTTTTTTTTTTGAAGCAAAGGGTTTCCCTTTTTCGTCATAACTTGCTAGATTTTCAATATATTGACTTCGTTTCTTTTGCGTTGAATAGATAAATGAATTGGATTTAATTCAAAATTTTTTTTGGCGGATAAAGATAAGTTTGTCTTGCCCATAACTTTTAGCGTAAACTGCCCTATTTTTGATTTTAGATATGGCACCTGCAGCAATCTATGACATTGCAATTGGTTTTTATTACAACACATTAATAAAACAATGAAATAGCAAATATTAAAATTACATTTTAAAAGTATCGAATTTCTCAGTTTTTTGAAAAATAATTGTCAAAAAGAGGTATGCCGTTACCGCTATGTATTTAAAGCAACGAAAAGTAATCGCTGAGTACAGCAGTGGTGCCACATTACAAATATTTTAATATTTATCTAAATTTAAAGAACTAGTGATTCAGTAAAAATTTTAACTGTCAGCTGTTAAGTAATGTTTACTTAAACGCAAAATAAAAGTTAATGTCTTAAAAAAATATATATAAATAATAAATAAGCCATTTTTGATTATTGTACATGATATATGTAGCCTTTTTGGTTATTGTCCACGGTATTTATATGAGTGGTGAGTTTTTAACTCCTAAAGTTAAGCAAAAATTACTAAAACACACATTCGTTATTGCAAAAGAAAATATGAAGTTAAAAATAACACCCTGCAAAGCCCTTAAAAGTTACTGCATCACACTACTGGTGTTTTTAAATTTCTTTCCAGTTGATATTTGCTATTATCAGATTTAATCAAAAACCTAAACAAAATTTTCGCTTTTTATGCGCTTCACTGTAAGTAAGAAGCGTACATGTAAGATTGTGATTCTGTTTGTAATTTCTACACAGTACATGTGGATCCTTATAAATAGCGGAGTCGATTAAGCAATATCCATCTGTCTGTGTAGACGTTGAAATCAACTTTTTTAAGTCCCTAGACAACGTACAGAAAAGCTTAGCATTGCAATTGGTCAGTGGTTTATGTAAAATTATTCTTATTGAAATTCAGCGCAATCGGTATATAAATGCTGGGACTAGGACTCTTTTTTTACCATTTTGATTGGGGGGTTTTTGGCAGGTTTTTGGTGTGTTTCGTCTGAAACATAAAACGGACAAAAAGATGTTTCATTAGAAATAATAGCATTAATATCTCTGGCAAAAAGCAGAGCAGTCGGTATACAAATTGCCCGAAAGCAAGCATACATGTGTGTAATGTGTGTGAGCGCACACCGATTGCCTGGTTTGTAGCAGAAGATTTTTCATGAAAATCTGTCTGAAGGCTATATTATTTCTGAATACCAACGTTAATTTATAAAAGACTTATCTGGCTACTTCCAATTTTAATTTATATTATTTTTTTTTAATATTTAATCACAACTTTAGCTCTTAAACTTTAAGCAAAAACCTTTATAAGTGCTTAAAAAAATAAGGCGAAAACAAAAGTTTTGCTTCAATCCAGTTTTGTTATTATTATCCTGACTAATCGAAACTTAAACACTTTTCACAAATTACACCCACAACAGTAGCAAGTGAATGGAGAATAACCCCCCAAAAAGATCTTTTATTAACAAAAAAAAATTAACTTAACTTAATTGCTTCTTCAGTAATTGGAAACTTTAAGACGATTTTAATAAGGTTATACTTTTCACTTCTACTTTTTTAGCGTAATTGCTTTTTCCAAAAACAAAACAAAAAACAAGCAAGTACATTTCAAGTTGATTAAAACTTGAAAATATAATTGAACGTTTAATAATTCGTTGGCCTTAATGTGATTAATGAATTCTTTTCTTATGAAAAAGCAAAAAAAAGGAAATATTGGCATCAGTGAACGAACTGCCCTGTCTGAACTATTGTCCTTCAAGAAATATATAGAAGCAAAAGAAAAAAAAGTTAGTGACAGCCATTACTTGAGAGGCACTGTTTGTTTCATCACAGATGTAAGTCAACAAGAGACCCATCTCAATTGTTTTAATCCAAAGAGAGCATAATCGTGAGCCTAAAGTGGGCGTGACTAGTCTGAAAGTATAGAGATCATTGATACAAAATTTCAGAAAAATCCGTTGGAAAACACAAATTTCTATAGCAAACAAACAGAAAATTAATTTTATTTATATGGATGAATATATCATTGAATTAATGAAAAGTTTCAGCAGTCTAAAGAGACATGTCATGTGGTTGAAACATTTTGAATTCTTTTTTACATTAACAACAAAATTCAAAGCATAAACAAAATTTTAATTATTTAAAATACACACGTGTTTTAAAAAAAAATTTCATTTTAAAATACTGTTTTTGTTCTTTAACTTTTATCATGTTATTTTTTAAAATCGTTTTATGACATCTTTATTATGAACTCATGCGTAAATTGTTTTTAATTATAAAAGAGATAATTTTGTTTTTTGTATTCAACTACAAGTACAGAAATCTTATTGGAGGATAGTTTTTGAATTTTGCCATTAATTTTAAAATTTGACGAAGACTTTAAAGTAAAATTTATGAAAAAATTATATGAAAAATTTCGATAACGTTGACTTTAAAGTCCACGTTAATTTTTTTAAATAAGAGGGTAAATATTTAATTAATTATGTTTTGTTTAAAAATTTTTAAAAAATATTTCAAATTAATATTATAGAAATTAATTTGTATTGCTGTTTTTAAGATTCTTATTAATACAATTTTTTCATTGTGTTGCAGAATACTTAAATAAATTCTTCAACAACATCAATAATTAAATTTACTATTTATAATAAGAAATATTTATATACGTACTTTTTTGTAATAATATATAGCTCTAAAATTATTTCCAGCAGTGTATATATTATAATAATTATCATTAACACCTTAATCTTTACTTCTTCGAAATTATTGAACAACAAAAAAATTAAACCCTAAATATGTGTGTTGTAAATATATTCATTTAACTTAGCGCGCTACTAAAATTTAGTAGCATGTTAATATTAAGAAAAGTACCGTATTTTTAATATTTCTTAAAATACACGTATGTACTTATTTTTGTGTCTTACTGCGTAGGTATATTAACATGTTGATCTTATTTTAAACTTCACTTGATCTTAAGCTTTGGCACGAATAATATTTAATATTAAAACTAAAATTTTATAAAGAAAAATAATAAAAGTACATACGAGTATATAAAAAAAATACTCTAAATCATTTCCCAAACTTAAAAACATTCATAAACACATTGTATATTAATTTTATTGAATAAGAAAAATTTAAATTATTCCCAGACACTGGTTTGCTGGAGCGACGCTATCGGAAAAATCCCTTTTTCCTAAATTTATTTTCCATTCTTATAATTTTTTTTTTGTTTTTAAAAATTACGATTCCTCAACAGCCTTTTCGTAAACTGAAATTAATTATTATTTCGAATAACTAGCAAATTTGGTATGATATTAAAAAATATTAGGCATTTCCTTAAAAACCAATTTTATTTTTTGTTAAATATTTAAGAAAAATGTGCAGTGGGACTCAGATCTGTCGAAATTATAACTTGTTTATTTTATTTTTTTTATTATATTTATTTGTGTAAGCAAGCTCGTTGCTCCCATTCATGTATTAATTTATATCTTTTGTTTATTTAGTTTCTGTTTACTTAAGCTTACCTTTAGTTCTTCGTTATCAAAAAATATCATAAAGAACTAGTCTTACGGCAACATAAAATGACATTTCGTTTGCTACAAATAGGCTAAGCAGTAGTATTTAAATCACAGTTTCAATTCTCATTCTGAACTACTGAATACCAAGTAAATTAATTTTAAAGAAACATGAAAGTTTTTTTTATTTGCTTTGTGCTATTGGTTTGCTTCAACCAAATCTTGGCTAAACCTTTTACCGAATATATTGTTTACAGAAGTCTATTGGATAATTGTTACGCTGAAGCTGCCAAATTGTCGAAAGATTTAAAAAAAGTTACATTGGTGTGTGACGTAGTAGATGGTGAAGACACCAATTGTCGTTGTGCTTCAGATTAACGTTTGGCCAGGAAAATATTGAAAATCGACATTTGTTTTATATTTGAAAGGAAATAAAAATAAATTATTTATATCTTTTGTGTTTGAATTTCTTCTAATCCAACTGATCATTATAGAAAATATGCTATTAAAACAAAATTAAGTCACATAAATGCTGGGACTATGAGTCATAGACTCTTTTTTTTTACCATTTTGCTGAGTGGGTTTTGATGTGTTTCGTCTGAAATATAAAACGGACAAAAAGATGTTTTATTAGAAATAACAGCATTAATATCTCTGGCAAAAAGCAGAGCAATCGGTATACAAATTGCCCGAAAGCAAGCATACATGTGCGTAATGTGTGTGAACGAACACCGACTGCCTGGTTTGTTTTGTTATTTACATATGTAACAGAAGATTTTTCATGAAAATCTGTCTGAAGGCTATATTATTTTTAAATACCAACGTTAATTTATAAAATACTTATCTGGCTACTTCCAATTTTAATTTATGTTATTTTTTTTTAATATTTAATCACAACTTTAGCTCTTAAACTTTAAGCTAAAACCTTTATAAGTGCTTAAAAAAATAAGGCGAAAACAAAAGTTTTGCTTCAATCCAGTTTTGTTATTATTATCCTGACTAATCGAAACTTGAACATTTTTAACAAATTACACCTACAGTAGTAGCAAGTGAATACAGAATAACCCCCCAAAAAGATCTTTTATTAACAAAAAATTAACTTAATTGCTTCTCCAGTAATTGGAAACTTTAAGAGCATTTTAATAAGGTTATACTTTTCACTTCTACTTTTTTAGTGTAATTGTTTTTTTTTTTTTTTTTTTTTTTTTTTAATTTTTAGACAATAAAATGAAAATATTTCTTTTTTCCAAAAACAAAACAAAAAACAAGCAAGTGCATTTCAAGTTGATTAAAACTTGAAAATATAATTGAACGTTTAATAATTCGTTGGCCTTAATGTGATTAATGAATTCTTTTCTTATGAAAAAGCAAAAAAAAGTAAATATTGGCGTCAGTGAACGAACTGCCCTGTCTGAACTATTGTCCTTCAAGAAATATATAGAAGCAAAAGAAATGTTACCAATTTCATAGACATTAAAAAAAATTTTTCAAAGTTATTGTTAAAAGTTAATGACAGTCATTACTTGAGAGGCACTGTTTGTTTGATCACAGATGGAAGTCAACAAGAGATTTGTTTTATAATAGGCATTAGGCTATTGTTGTTTTTTAAGAAACCGCTCGAAAAAAAAAACAACTGACAGTTCGTCAAAAGATTTAACTAAAATTAAATATCAGTTCTGTTAGCTGTGTCTGTATGTGTATGTTTTCTCTAAAGTAAATTATAGGGTCTGGAACCACTTTTTATTATTTATTTAATAGGTGCACAGTCGAACGTACAATTACATTTTTACAGGAAACAAAAACTAAAGTGATTTAAAAACAGTCTTGTCATTAGCGACACCAAGTCTTAAAAGACAATTGTTTTTATTCCTTTTCCTCTTTTTTTATTATTTAATTTTGTTACAATAAGTCCCGAATTTACAATCCCTAGTTAACAAACAACTGTGTTTTAGCTATTTTAATTAACATAACATAAACCTTAGTCAGTAGTTAGCTACAGACTATGAATTCGAGACTATGTCTTCAGGGTTTGTGTTGGTTTCTTTTAATAATAGTTAAAAAAAAATGATCTTACTGGCTTTATAAATCTCTTGCCTCATTTTTGGTTGCATGTTATTTTTTTTTTTTTGAATTTCTTTTACAAAAAAGCACGCAGACACCCTTATTTTTATGTTCAAGTGCTTCAAAAATTGTGTCATTTAAAGAAACAACATGTGCATTTTTTTGTAAAGGATTTTCTTAATGACGTCCATTGTCATTGGGATTTAATTTTTCATTTATTTATTTTTGTTACACTCTGATGTTGACTTTAAGATTATGCCGCCTCCTTTTAGGAGATTAATAACGTATATTCTCCTTTATGTTTTTGTTTTCGCTCTGCTTAATATTTTTTTTTTTTTTTTGGTTTCAAGGGTGCTTCATGCCTTGAATAAGATTTGTCACTTATTGAAATGTTGTCTATGCAAGTATAATTTTTTTTTTATCTTTTTCTGTTGTTGTTGTTGTTTTCTCGTTATTATTTGAGTGCTACGTTGAACAGGTTGAATTTTGTTGTACAGGTATTTGAAAAGAGCACTTGTAAGTTGGCTTAAACAAAGTCCTTTTGAAATCCTGTTTAAATCAGACATTAAAAATACTCGTATCGTACACACTTATAAAATTAATTTTTATTTAATTTTTTGTTAAGCTGGACTACAATAAATGTCAAGTATAAGCAAACTGCTGATTGTCGTGTCACTTGTAAGATATAATTCTGTAGAGAAAACAAAAATACACTGAAAAAAATTTAAAGTTTTTTGTTATCATGAAAAAAATACTATACCAATTTTAGATGTAAACGCTGCAGAGCCGCACGCAAAGAAAAAATATGGTTGAGGCAACCATATTTTGGTGGCAACATAGTATGGTTAGATTTATGATTGCATCTAACCATATATATTTTTAAATCAAAGATTTTAAAAATAGCTTTGAATTGCAGATTTTGGGTTCAATCCCCGGTCAAGACAAAACATTTTTTTAATGCATACATATTTTAATATGATTTAAAAAAAATTATTTAAATTTTTTGTATAAATAAAGTTTTTTTATTCCATTGATTTTTCTTTTCTATCAATTTGTATTTATTTATTATATAATAACATCGCGTTTAAATTAATTTTTTAAATTTTAGTTGACTCTACCAGGACTCGAACTTGCGAACACTTAGTTAAGAAGCATTAACTCGCCACTCAACCACTTTACCCACAAAGCTAAGTTGAGTTTTAACGATTAAGTTTTTGTTTTATACCCACTTTATTTATATGGTTGCGGAAGAGGCAAAGTAGAAAGCAATTTACATTCAACCATATTTTTATCATTATTATGTTTACTATGAACATATTTATGGTTTCAATTAAAATTTCATCAAAAATAATATGATAATTATATGGTTGACCAAAAATAATGGAAGTTATGGCCAAAAATTACCATGGACTACCCCCTTTGCTTTTTTTGCAAAAATGATAAAAAATTTTTTTCGCACTATCCGCAGAAAAAAGAATTGTAATTAAAGCCAATACGTTTCTCTATTCAACAAAATAGAAATCAAGTCGATATCTTGAAAACTGAGCAAGTTATGACAAAAAATAATGGAAATTATGGCCAAAAATTACCATGTACTACCCCCTTTGCTTTTTTTTGCAAAAATGATAAAAAAAATTTTCGCACTATCCGCAGAAAAAAGAATTGTAATTAAAGCGAATACGTTTCTCTATTCAACAAAATAGAAATCAAGTCGATATCTTGAAAACTTAGCAAGTTATGACCAAAAATAATGGAAATTATGGCCAAAAATTACCATGTACTACCCCCTTTGCTTTTTTGGGCAAAAATGATAAATAATTTTTTTCGCACTATCAGCAGAAAAAAGAATTGTAATTAAAGCGAATACGTTTCTCTGTTCAACAAAATATAAATCAAGTCGATATCTTGAAAACTTAGCAAGTTATGGCCAAAAATAATGGAAATTATGGCCAAAAATTACCATGTACTACCCCCTTTGCTTTTTTGGGCAAAAATGATAAATAATTTTTTTCGCACTATCAGCAGAAAAAAGAATTGTAATTAAAGCGAATACGTTTCTCTGTTCAACAAAATATAAATCAAGTCGATATCTTGAAAACTTAGCAAGTTATGACCAAAAATAATGGAAATTATGGCCAAAAATTACCATGTACTACCCCCTTTGCTTTTTTTGGCAAAAATGATAAAAAAATTTTTTCGCACTATCCGCAGAAAAAAGAATTGTAATTAAAGCCAATACGTTTCCCTATTCAACAAAATAGAAATCAAGTCGATATCTTGAAAACTTAGCAAGTTATGACCAAAAATAATGGAAGTTATGGCCAAAAATTAACATGTACTACCCCCTTTGCTTTTTTTTTGGCAAAAATGATATATAATTTTTTTCGCACTGTCAGCAGAAAAAAGAATTGTAATTAAAGCCAATACGTTTCCCTATTCAACAAAATAGAAATCAAGTCGATATCTTGAAAACTGAGCAAGTTATGACAAAAAATAATGGAAATTATGGCCAAAAATTAACATGTACTACCCCCTTTGCTTTTTTTTGCAAAAATGATAAAAAAAATTTTCGCACTATCCGCAGAAAAAAGAATTGTAATTAAAGCCAATACGTTTCTCTATTCAACAAAATAGAAATCAAGTCGATATCTTGAAAACTTAGCAAGTTATGACCAAAAATAATGGAAATTATGGCCAAAAATTACCATGTACTACCCCCTTTGCTTTTTTTGGCAAAAATGATAAATAATTTTTTTCGCACTATCAGCAGAAAAAAGAATTGTAATTAAAGCCAATACGTTTCTCTATTCAACAAAATAGAAATCAAGTCGATATCTTGAAAACTTAGCAAGTTATGACCAAAAATAATGGAAGTTATGGCCAAAAATTACCATGGACTACCCCCTTTGCTTTTTTTGCAAAAATGATAAAAAATTTTTTCACACTATCCGCAGAAAAAAGAATTCTAATTAAAGCCAATATGTTTCTCTATTCAACAAAATAGAAATCAAGTCGATATCTTGAAAACTGAGCAAGTTATGACCAAAAATAATGGAAGTTATGGCCAAAAATTACCATGTACTACCCCCTTTGCTTTTTTTGCAAAAATGACAAAAAAATTTTTTTCGCACTATCCGCAGAAAAAAGAATTGTAATTAAAGCCAATACGTTTCTCTATTCAACAAAATAGAAAGCAAGTCGATATCTTGAAAACTTAGCAAGTTATGACCAAAAATAATGGAAATTATGGCCAAAAATTACCATGTACTACCCCCTTTGCTTTTTTTGGCAAAAATGATAAAAAAATTTTTTCGCACTATCCGCAGAAAAAAGAATTGTAATTAAAGCCAATACGTTTCTCTATTCAACAAAATAGAAATCAAGTCGATATCTTGAAAACTTAGCAAGTTATGACCAAAAATAATGGAAATTATGGCCAAAAATTACCATGTACTACCCCCTTTGCTTTTTTTGGCAAAAATGATAAAAAAATTTTTTCGCACTATCCGCAGAAAAAAGAATTGTAATTAAAGCCAATACGTTTCTCTATTCAACAAAATAGAAATCAAGTCGATATCTTGAAAACTGAGCAAGTTATGACCAAAAATAATGGAAATTATGGCCAAAAATTACCATGTACTACCCCCTTTTGCTTTTTTTTGCAAAAATGATAAAAATTTTTTTCGCACTATCCGCAGGAAAAAGAATTGTAATTAAAGCCAATACGTTTCTCTATTCAACAAAATAGAAAGCAAGTCGACATCTTGAAAACTTAGCAAGTTATGACCAAAAATAATGGAAATTATGGCCAAAAATTACCATGTACTACCCCCTTTGCTTTTTTTTGCAAAAATGATAAAAAATTTTTTCGCACTATCCGCAGGAAAAAGAATTGTAATTAAAGCCAATACGTTTCTCTATTCAACAAAATAGAAAGCAAGTCGATATCTTGAAAACTTAGCAAGTTATGACCAAAAATAATGGAAATTATGGCCAAAAATTACCATGTACTACCCCCTTTGCTTTTTTTTGCAAAAATGATAAAAAATTTTTTCGCACTATCCGCAGAAAAAAGAATTGTAATTAAAGCCAATACGTTTCTCTATTCAACAAAATAGAAATCAAGTCGACATCTTGAAAACTTAGCAAGTTATGACCAAAAATAATGGAAATTATGGCCAAAAATTAAAATGTACTACCCCCTTTGCTTTTTTTGGCAAAAATGATAAAAAATTTTTTCGCACTATCCGCAGGAAAAAGAATTGTAATTAAAGCCAATACGTTTCTCTATTCAACAAAATAGAAATCAAGTCGATATCTTGAAAACTTAGCAAGTAATGACCAAAAATAATGGAAATTATGGCCAAAAATTACCATGTACTACCCCCTTTGCTTTTTTTGGCAAAAATGATAAATAAATTTTTTCGCACTATCCGCAGAAAAAAGAATTGTCATTAAAGCCAATACGTTTCCCTATTCAACAAAATAGAAATCAAGTCGATATCTTGAAAACTGAGCAAGTTATGACCAAAAATAATGGAAGTTATGGCCAAAAATTACCTTTTTTTGCAAAAATGATAAAAAAATTTTTTCACACTATCCGCAGAAAAAAGAATTCTAATTAAAGCCAATATGTTTCTCTATTCAACAAAATAGAAAGCAAGTCGATATCTTGAAAACTTAGCAAGTTATGACCAAAAATAATGGAAATTATGGCCAAAAATTACCATGTACTACCCCCTTTGCTTTTTTTGGCAAAAATGATAAAAAAATTTTTTCGCACTATCCGCAGAAAAAAGAATTGTAATTAAAGCCAATACGTTTCTCTATTCAACAAAATAGAAATCAAGTCGATATCTTGAAAACTTAGCAAGTAATGACCAAAAATAATGGAAATTATGGCCAAAAATTACCATGTACTACCCCCTTTGCTTTTTTTGGCAAAAATGATAAATAAATTTTTTCGCACTATCCGCAGAAAAAAGAATTGTAATTAAAGCCAATACGTTTCCCTATTCAACAAAATAGAAATCAAGTCGATATCTTGAAAACTGAGCAAGTTATGACCAAAAATAATGGAAGTTATGGCCAAAAATTACCTTTTTTTGCAAAAATGATAAAAAAATTTTTTCACACTATCCGCAGAAAAAAGAATTCTAATTAAAGCCAATATGTTTCTCTATTCAACAAAATAGAAAGCAAGTCGATATCTTGAAAACTTAGCAAGTTATGACCAAAAATAATGGAAATTATGGCCAAAAATTACCATGTACTACCCCCTTTGCTTTTTTTGGCAAAAATGATAAAAAAATTTTTTCGCACTATCCGCAGAAAAAAGAATTGTAATTAAAGCCAATACGTTTCTCTATTCAACAAAATAGAAATCAAGTCGATATCTTGAAAACTTAGCAAGTTATGACCAAAAATAATGGAAATTATGGCCAAAAATTACCATGTACTACCCCCTTTGCTTTTTTTGGCAAAAATGATAAAAAAATTTTTTCGCACTATCCGCAGAAAAAAGAATTGTAATTAAAGCCAATACGTTTCTCTATTCAACAAAATAGAAATCAAGTCGATATCTTGAAAACTGAGCAAGTTATGACCAAAAATAATGGAAATTATGGCCAAAAATTACCATGTACTACCCCCTTTTGCTTTTTTTTGCAAAAATGATAAAAATTTTTTTCGCACTATCCGCAGGAAAAAGAATTGTAATTAAAGCCAATACGTTTCTCTATTCAACAAAATAGAAAGCAAGTCGACATCTTGAAAACTTAGCAAGTTATGACAAAAAATAATGGAAATTATGGCCAAAAATTACCATGTACTACCCCCTTTGCTTTTTTTGCAAAAATGACAAAAAAATTTCTTTCACACTATCCGCAGAAAAAAGAATTGTAATTAAAGCCAATACGTTTCTCTATTCAACAAAATAGAAATCAAGTCGATATCTTGAAAACTTAGCAAGTTATGACCAAAAATAATGGAAATTATGGCCAAAAATTACCATGTACTACCCCCTTTGCTTTTTTTTGCAAAAATGATAAAAAATGTTTTCGCACTATCCGCAGGAAAAAGAATTGTAATTAAAGCCAATACGTTTCCCTATTCAACAAAATAGAAATCAAGTCGATATCTTGAAAACTTAGCAAGTTATGACCAAAAATAATGGAAATTATGGCCAAAAATTACCATGTACTACCTACCCCCTTTTGCTTTTTTTTGCAAAAATGATAAAAATTTTTTTCGCACTATCCGCAGGAAAAAGAATTGTAATTAAAGCCAATACGTTTCTCTATTCAACAAAATAGAAAGCAAGTCGACATCTTGAAAACTTAGCAAGTTATGACAAAAAATAATGGAAATTATGGCCAAAAATTACCATGTACTACCCCCTTTGCTTTTTTTTGCAAAAATGATAACAAATGTTTTCGCACTATCCGCAGGAAAAAGAATTGTAATTAAAGCCAATACGTTTCTCTATTCAACAAAATAGAAATCAAGTCGATATCTTGAAAACTTAGCAAGTTATGACCAAAAATAATGGAAATTATGGCCAAAAATTACCATGTACTACCCCCTTTTGCTTTTTTTTGCAAAAATGATAAAAATTTTTTTCGCACTATCCGCAGGAAAAAGAATTGTAATTAAAGCCAATACGTTTCTCTATTCAACAAAATAGAAATCAAGTCGATATCTTGAAAACTTAGCAAGTTATGACCAAAAATAATGGAAATTATGGCCAAAAATTACCATGTACTACCCCCTTTGCTTTTTTTTGCAAAAATGATAAAAAATGTTTTCGCACTATCCGCAGGAAAAAGAATTGTAATTAAAGCCAATACGTTTCCCTATTCAACAAAATAGAAATCAAGTCGATATCTTGAAAACTGAGCAAGTTATGACCAAAAATAATGGAAATTATGGCCAAAAATTACCATGTACTACCCCCTTTTGCTTTTTTTTGCAAAAATGATAAAAATTTTTTTCGCACTATCCGCAGGAAAAAGAATTGTAATTAAAGCCAATACGTTTCTCTATTCAACAAAATAGAAAGCAAGTCGACATCTTGAAAACTTAGCAAGTTATGACAAAAAATAATGGAAATTATGGCCAAAAATTACCATGTACTACCCCCTTTGCTTTTTTTGCAAAAATGACAAAAAAATTTCTTTCACACTATCCGCAGAAAAAAGAATTGTAATTAAAGCCAATACGTTTCTCTATTCAACAAAATAGAAATCAAGTCGATATCTTGAAAACTTAGCAAGTTATTACCAAAAATAATGGAAATTATGGCCAAAAATTACCATGTACTACCCCCTTTGCTTTTTTTGGCAAAAATGATAAAAAAATTTTTCGCACTATCCGCAGGAAAAAGAATTGTAATTAAAGCCAATACGTTTCTCTATTCAACAAAATAGAAAGCAAGTCGATATCTTGAAAACTGAGCAAGTTATGACCAAAAATAATGGAAATTATGGCCAAAAATTACCATGTACTACCCCCTTTGCTTTTTTTTGCAAAAATGATAAAAAATTTTTTCGCACTATCCGCAGGAAAAAGAATTGTAATTAAAGCCAATACGTTTCTCTATTCAACAAAATAGAAATCAAGTCGATATCTTGAAAACTTAGCAAGTTATGACCAAAAATAATGGAAATTATGGCCAAAAATTACCATGTACTACCCCCTTTGCTTTTTTTGGCAAAAATGATAAAAAAATTTTTTCGCACTATCCGCAGAAAAAAGAATTGTAATTAAAGCCAATACGTTTCTCTATTCAACAAAATAGAAATCAAGTCGATATCTTGAAAACTGAGCAAGTTATGACCAAAAATAATGGAAATTATGGCCAAAAATTACCATGTACTACCCCCTTTTGCTTTTTTTTGCAAAAATGATAAAAATTTTTTTCGCACTATCCGCAGGAAAAAGAATTGTAATTAAAGCCAATACGTTTCTCTATTCAACAAAATAGAAAGCAAGTCGACATCTTGAAAACTTAGCAAGTTATGACCAAAAATAATGGAAATTATGGCCAAAAATTACCATGTACTACCCCCTTTGCTTTTTTTTGCAAAAATGATAAAAAATTTTTTCGCACTATCCGCAGGAAAAAGAATTGTAATTAAAGCCAATACGTTTCTCTATTCAACAAAATAGAAAGCAAGTCGATATCTTGAAAACTTAGCAAGTTATGACCAAAAATAATGGAAATTATGGCCAAAAATTACCATGTACTACCCCCTTTGCTTTTTTTTGCAAAAATGATAAAAAATTTTTTCGCACTATCCGCAGAAAAAAGAATTGTAATTAAAGCCAATACGTTTCTCTATTCAACAAAATAGAAATCAAGTCGATATCTTGAAAACTGAGCAAGTTATGACCAAAAATAATGGAAGTTATGGCCAAAAATTACCATGTACTACCCCCTTTGCTTTTTTTGCAAAAATGACAAAAAAAATTTTTTCGCACTATCCGCAGAAAAAAGAATTGTAATTAAAGCCAATACGTTTCTCTATTCAACAAAATAGAAATCAAGTCGATATCTTGAAAACTTAGCAAGTTATGACCAAAAATAATGGAAATTATGGCCAAAAATTACCATGTACTACCCCCTTTGCTTTTTTTGGCAAAAATGATAAATAAATTTTTTCGCACTATCCGCAGAAAAAAGAATTGTAATTAAAGCCAATACGTTTCCCTATTCAACAAAATAGAAATCAAGTCGATATCTTGAAAACTTAGCAAGTTATGACCAAAAATAATGGAAATTATGGCCAAAAATTACCATGTACTACCCCCTTTGCTTTTTTTGGCAAAAATGATAAATAAATTTTTTCGCACTATCCGCAGAAAAAAGAATTCTAATTAAAGCCAATATGTTTCTCTATTCAACAAAATAGAAACCAAGTCGATATCTTGAAAACTGAGCAAGTTATGACCAAAAATAATGGAAGTTATGGCCAAAAATTACCATGGACTACCCCCTTTGCTTTTTTTGCAAAAATGATAAAAATTTTTTTCACACTATCCGCAGAAAAAAGAATTCTAATTAAAGCCAATATGTTTCTCTATTCAACAAAATAGAAATCAAGTCGATATCTTGAAAACTGAGCAAGTTATGAACAAAAATAATGGAAGTTATGGCCAAAAATTACCATGGACTACCCCCTTTGCTTTTTTTGCAAAAATGATAAAAATTTTTTTCGCACTATCCGCAGGAAAAAGAATTGTAATTAAAGCCAATACGTTTCTCTATTCAACAAAATAGAAAGCAAGTCGATATCTTGAAAACTTAGCAAGTTATGACCAAAAATAATGGAAATTATGGCCAAAAATTACCATGTACTACCCCCTTTGCTTTTTTTTGCAAAAATGATAAAAAATTTTTTCGCACTATCCGCAGAAAAAAGAATTGTAATTAAAGCCAATACGTTTCTCTATTCAACAAAATAGAAAGCAAGTCGACATCTTGAAAACTTAGCAAGTTATGACCAAAAATAATGGAAATTATGGCCAAAAATTACCATGTACTACCCCCTTTGCTTTTTTTGGCAAAAATGATAAAAAAATTTTTCGCACTATCCGCAGGAAAAAGAATTGTAATTAAAGCCAATACGTTTCTCTATTCAACAAAATAGAAAGCAAGTCGATATCTTGAAAACTTAGCAAGTTATGACCAAAAATAATGGAAATTATGGCCAAAAATTACCATGTACTACCCCCTTTGCTTTTTTTTGCAAAAATGATAAAAAATTTTTTCGCACTATCCGCAGAAAAAAGAATTGTAATTAAAGCCAATACGTTTCTCTATTCAACAAAATAGAAATCAAGTCGATATCTTGAAAACTGAGCAAGTTATGACCAAAAATAATGGAAGTTATGGCCAAAAATTACCATGTACTACCCCCTTTGCTTTTTTTGCAAAAATGACAAAAAAAATTTTTTCGCACTATCCGCAGAAAAAAGAATTGTAATTAAAGCCAATACGTTTCTCTATTCAACAAAATAGAAATCAAGTCGATATCTTGAAAACTGAGCAAGTTATGACCAAAAATAATGGAAGTTATGGCCAAAAATTACCATGTACTACCCCCTTTGCTTTTTTTGCAAAAATGACAAAAAAAATTTTTTCGCACTATCCGCAGAAAAAAGAATTGTAATTAAAGCCAATACGTTTCTCTATTCAACAAAATAGAAATCAAGTCGATATCTTGAAAACTTAGCAAGTTATGACAAAAAATAATGGAAGTTATGGCCAAAAATTACTATGGACTACCCCCTTTGCTTTTTTTGCAAAAATTATAAATAAATTTTTTCACACTATCCGCAGAAAAAAGAATTCTAATTAAGGCCAATACGTTTCTCTATTCAACAAAATAGAAACCAAGTCGATATCTTGAAAACTGAGCAAGTTATGACCAAAAATAATGGAAGTTATGGCCAAAAATTACCATGGACTACCCATTTTGCTTTTTTTGCAAAAATGATAAAAAAATTTTTTCACACTATCCGCAGAAAAAAGAATTCTAATTAAAGCCAATATGTTTCTCTATTCAACAAAATAGAAACCAAGTCGATATCTTGAAAACTGAGCAAGTTATGACCAAAAATAATGGAAGTTATGGCCAAAAATTACCATGGACTACCCCCTTTGCTTTTTTTGCAAAAATGATAAAAATTTTTTTCACACTATCCGCAGAAAAAAGAATTCTAATTAAAGCCAATATGTTTCTCTATTCAACAAAATAGAAATCAAGTCGATATCTTGAAAACTGAGCAAGTTATGAACAAAAATAATGGAAGTTATGGCCAAAAATTACCATGGACTACCCCCTTTGCTTTTTTTGCAAAAATGATAAAAAATTTTTTCGCACTATCCGCAGGAAAAAGAATTGTAATTAAAGCCAATACGTTTCTCTATTCAACAAAATAGAAAGCAAGTCGATATCTTGAAAACTTAGCAAGTTATGACCAAAAATAATGGAAATTATGGCCAAAAATTACCATGTACTACCCCCTTTGCTTTTTTTTGCAAAAATGATAAAAAATTTTTTCGCACTATCCGCAGAAAAAAGAATTGTAATTAAAGCCAATACGTTTCTCTATTCAACAAAATAGAAAGCAAGTCGACATCTTGAAAACTTAGCAAGTTATGACCAAAAATAATGGAAATTATGGCCAAAAATTACCATGTACTACCCCCTTTGCTTTTTTTGGCAAAAATGATAAAAAAATTTTTCGCACTATCCGCAGGAAAAAGAATTGTAATTAAAGCCAATACGTTTCTCTATTCAACAAAATAGAAAGCAAGTCGATATCTTGAAAACTTAGCAAGTTATGACCAAAAATAATGGAAATTATGGCCAAAAATTACCATGTACTACCCCCTTTGCTTTTTTTGCAAAAATGATAAAAATTTTTTTCACACTATCCGCAGAAAAAAGAATTCTAATTAAAGCCAATATGTTTCTCTATTCAACAAAATAGAAATCAAGTCGATATCTTGAAAACTGAGCAAGTTATGAACAAAAATAATGGAAGTTATGGCCAAAAATTACCATGGACTACCCCCTTTGCTTTTTTTGCAAAAATGATAAAAATTTTTTTCACACTATCCGCAGAAAAAAGAATTCTAATTAAAGCCAATATGTTTCTCTATTCAACAAAATAGAAATCAAGTCGATATCTTGAAAACTGAGCAAGTTATGAACAAAAATAATGGAAGTTATGGCCAAAAATTACCATGGACTACCCCCTTTGCTTTTTTTGCAAAAATGATAAAAAATTTTTTCGCACTATCCGCAGGAAAAAGAATTGTAATTAAAGCCAATACGTTTCTCTATTCAACAAAATAGAAAGCAAGTCGATATCTTGAAAACTTAGCAAGTTATGACCAAAAATAATGGAAATTATGGCCAAAAATTACCATGTACTACCCCCTTTGCTTTTTTTTGCAAAAATGATAAAAAATTTTTTCGCACTATCCGCAGAAAAAAGAATTGTAATTAAAGCCAATACGTTTCTCTATTCAACAAAATAGAAAGCAAGTCGACATCTTGAAAACTTAGCAAGTTATGACCAAAAATAATGGAAATTATGGCCAAAAATTACCATGTACTACCCCCTTTGCTTTTTTTGGCAAAAATGATAAAAAAATTTTTCGCACTATCCGCAGGAAAAAGAATTGTAATTAAAGCCAATACGTTTCTCTATTCAACAAAATAGAAAGCAAGTCGATATCTTGAAAACTTAGCAAGTTATGACCAAAAATAATGGAAATTATGGCCAAAAATTACCATGTACTACCCCCTTTGCTTTTTTTGCAAAAATGATAAAAATTTTTTTCACACTATCCGCAGAAAAAAGAATTCTAATTAAAGCCAATATGTTTCTCTATTCAACAAAATAGAAATCAAGTCGATATCTTGAAAACTGAGCAAGTTATGAACAAAAATAATGGAAGTTATGGCCAAAAATTACCATGGACTACCCCCTTTGCTTTTTTTGCAAAAATGATAAAAATTTTTTTCACACTATCCGCAGAAAAAAGAATTCTAATTAAAGCCAATATGTTTCTCTATTCAACAAAATAGAAATCAAGTCGATATCTTGAAAACTGAGCAAGTTATGAACAAAAATAATGGAAGTTATGGCCAAAAATTACCATGGACTACCCCCTTTGCTTTTTTTGCAAAAATGATAAAAAATTTTTTCGCACTATCCGCAGGAAAAAGAATTGTAATTAAAGCCAATACGTTTCTCTATTCAACAAAATAGAAAGCAAGTCGATATCTTGAAAACTTAGCAAGTTATGACCAAAAATAATGGAAATTATGGCCAAAAATTACCATGTACTACCCCCTTTGCTTTTTTTTGCAAAAATGATAAAAAATTTTTTCGCACTATCCGCAGAAAAAAGAATTGTAATTAAAGCCAATACGTTTCTCTATTCAACAAAATAGAAAGCAAGTCGACATCTTGAAAACTTAGCAAGTTATGACCAAAAATAATGGAAATTATGGCCAAAAATTACCATGTACTACCCCCTTTGCTTTTTTTTGCAAAAATGATAAAAAATTTTTTCACACTATCCGCAGAAAAAAGAATTCTAATTAAAGCCAATATGTTTCTCTATTCAACAAAATAGAAAGCAAGTCGACATCTTGAAAACTTAGCAAGTTATGACCAAAAATAATGGAAGTTATGGCCAAAAATTACCATGGACTACCCCCTTTGCTTTTTTTGCAAAAATGATAAAAAATTTTTTCGCACTATCCGCAGGAAAAAGAATTGTAATTAAAGCCAATACGTTTCTCTATTCAACAAAATAGAAAGCAAGTCGATATCTTGAAAACTTAGCAAGTTATGACCAAAAATAATGGAAATTATGGCCAAAAATTACCATGTACTACCCCCTTTGCTTTTTTTGGCAAAAATGATAAAAAAATTTTTCGCACTATCCGCAGGAAAAAGAATTCTAATTAAAGCCAATACGTTTCTCTATTCAACAAAATAGAAAGCAAGTCGACATCTTGAAAACTTAGCAAGTTATGACCAAAAATAATGGAAATTATGGCCAAAAATTACCATGTACTACCCCCTTTGCTTTTTTTGGCAAAAATGATAAAAAAATTTTTCGCACTATCCGCAGGAAAAAGAATTGTAATTAAAGCCAATACGTTTCTCTAATCAACAAAATAGAAAGCAAGTCGATATCTTGAAAACTTAGCAAGTTATGACCAAAAATAATGGAAATTATGGCCAAAAATTACCATGGACTACCCATTTTGCTTTTTTTGCAAAAATGATAAAAAAATTTTTTCACACTATCCGCAGAAAAAAGAATTCTAATTAAAGCCAATATGTTTCTCTATTCAACAAAATAGAAAGCAAGTCGACATCTTGAAAACTTAGCAAGTTATGACCAAAAATAATGGAAGTTATGGCCAAAAATTACCATGGACTACCCCCTTTGCTTTTTTTGCAAAAATGATAAAAAATTTTTTCGCACTATCCGCAGGAAAAAGAATTGTAATTAAAGCCAATACGTTTCTCTATTCAACAAAATAGAAAGCAAGTCGATATCTTGAAAACTTAGCAAGTTATGACCAAAAATAATGGAAATTATGGCCAAAAATTACCATGTACTACCCCCTTTGCTTTTTTTTGCAAAAATGATAAAAAATTTTTTCGCACTATCCGCAGAAAAAAGAATTGTAATTAAAGCCAATACGTTTCTCTATTCAACAAAATAGAAAGCAAGTCGACATCTTGAAAACTTAGCAAGTTATGACCAAAAATAATGGAAATTATGGCCAAAAATTACCATGTACTACCCCCTTTGCTTTTTTTGGCAAAAATGATAAAAAAATTTTTCGCACTATCCGCAGGAAAAAGAATTGTAATTAAAGCCAATACGTTTCTCTATTCAACAAAATAGAAAGCAAGTCGATATCTTGAAAACTTAGCAAGTTATGACCAAAAATAATGGAAATTATGGCCAAAAATTACCATGTACTACCCCCTTTGCTTTTTTTTGCAAAAATGATAAAAAATTTTTTCGCACTATCCGCAGAAAAAAGAATTGTAATTAAAGCCAATACGTTTCTCTATTCAACAAAATAGAAATCAAGTCGATATCTTGAAAACTGAGCAAGTTATGACCAAAAATAATGGAAGTTATGGCCAAAAATTACCATGTACTACCCCCTTTGCTTTTTTTGCAAAAATGACAAAAAAAATTTTTTCGCACTATCCGCAGAAAAAAGAATTGTAATTAAAGCCAATACGTTTCTCTATTCAACAAAATAGAAATCAAGTCGATATCTTGAAAACTTAGCAAGTTATGACAAAAAATAATGGAAGTTATGGCCAAAAATTACTATGGACTACCCCCTTTGCTTTTTTTGCAAAAATTATAAATAAATTTTTTCACACTATCCGCAGAAAAAAGAATTCTAATTAAGGCCAATACGTTTCTCTATTCAACAAAATAGAAACCAAGTCGATATCTTGAAAACTGAGCAAGTTATGACCAAAAATAATGGAAGTTATGGCCAAAAATTACCATGGACTACCCATTTTGCTTTTTTTGCAAAAATGATAAAAAAATTTTTTCACACTATCCGCAGAAAAAAGAATTCTAATTAAAGCCAATATGTTTCTCTATTCAACAAAATAGAAACCAAGTCGATATCTTGAAAACTGAGCAAGTTATGACCAAAAATAATGGAAGTTATGGCCAAAAATTACCATGGACTACCCCCTTTGCTTTTTTTGCAAAAATGATAAAAATTTTTTTCACACTATCCGCAGAAAAAAGAATTCTAATTAAAGCCAATATGTTTCTCTATTCAACAAAATAGAAATCAAGTCGATATCTTGAAAACTGAGCAAGTTATGAACAAAAATAATGGAAGTTATGGCCAAAAATTACCATGGACTACCCCCTTTGCTTTTTTTGCAAAAATGATAAAAATTTTTTTCACACTATCCGCAGAAAAAAGAATTCTAATTAAAGCCAATATGTTTCTCTATTCAACAAAATAAAAATCAAGTCGATATCTTGAAAACTTAGCAAGTTATGACCAAAAATAATGGAAGTTATGGCCAAAAATTACCATGGACTACCCCCTTTGCTTTTTTTGCAAAAATGATAAAAAATTTTTTCGCACTATCCGCAGAAAAAAGAATTGTAATTAAAGCCAATACGTTTCTCTATTCAACAAAATAGAAAGCAAGTCGACATCTTGAAAACTTAGCAAGTTATGACCAAAAATAATGGAAATTATGGCCAAAAATTACCATGTACTACCCCCTTTGCTTTTTTTGGCAAAAATGATAAAAAAATTTTTCGCACTATCCGCAGGAAAAAGAATTGTAATTAAAGCCAATACGTTTCTCTATTCAACAAAATAGAAAGCAAGTCGACATCTTGAAAACTTAGCAAGTTATGACCAAAAATAATGGAAATTATGGCCAAAAATTACCATGTACTACCCCCTTTTGCTTTTTTTTGCAAAAATGATAAAAAATTTTTTCGCACTATCCGCAGGAAAAAGAATTGTAATTAAAGCCAATACGTTTCTCTATTCAACAAAATAGAAAGCAAGTCGACATCTTGAAAACTTAGCAAGTTATGACCAAAAATAATGGAAATTATGGCCAAAAATTACCATGTACTACCCCTTTTGCTTTTTTTTGCAAAAATGATAAAAAATTTTTTCGCACTATCCGCAGGAAAAAGAATTGTAATTAAAGCCAATACGTTTCTCTATTCAACAAAATAGAAAGCAAGTCGACATCTTGAAAACTTAGCAAGTTATGACCAAAAATAATGGAAATTATGGCCAAAAATTACCATGTACTACCCCCTTTGCTTTTTTTGGCAAAAATGATAAAAAATTTTTTCGCACTATCCGCAGGAAAAAGAATTGTAATTAAAGCCAATACGTTTCTCTATTCAACAAAATAGAAAGCAAGTCGACATCTTGAAAACTTAGCAAGTTATGACCAAAAATAATGGAAATTATGGCCAAAAATTACCATGTACTACCCCCTTTGCTTTTTTTGGCAAAAATGATAAAAAAATTTTTCGCACTATCCGCAGGAAAAAGAATTGTAATTAAAGCCAATACGTTTCTCTATTCAACAAAATAGAAATCAAGTCAATATCTTGAAAACTTAGCAAGTTATGACCAAAAATAATGGAAATTATGGCCAAAAATTACCATGTACTACCCCCTTTGCTTTTTTTGGCAAAAATGATAAAAAAATTTTTTCGCACTATCCGCAGAAAAAAGAATTGTAATTAAAGCCAATACGTTTCTCTATTCAACAAAATAGAAATCAAGTCGACATCTTGAAAACTTAGCAAGTTATGACCAAAAATAATGGAAATTATGGCCAAAAATTACCATGGACTACCCCCTTTGCTTTTTTGGCAAAAATGATAAAAAAAATTTTTTCGCACTATCCGCAGAAAAAAGAATTGTAATTAAAGCCAATACGTTTCTCTATTCAACAAAATAGAAAGCAAGTCGACATCTTGAAAACTTAGCAAGTTATGACCAAAAATAATGGAAATTATGGCCAAAAATTACCATGTACTACCCCCTTTGCTTTTTTTGGCAAAAATGATAAAAAAAATTTTTCGCACTATCCGCAGAAAAAAGAATTGTAATTAAAGCCAATACGTTTCTCTATTCAACAAAATAGAAAGCAAGTCGACATCTTGAAAACTTAGCAAGTTATGACCAAAAATAATGGAAATTATGGCCAAAAATTACCATGTACTACCCCCTTTGCTTTTTTTGGCAAAAATTATAAAAAAATTTTTTCGCACTATCCGCAGAAAAAAGAATTGTAATTAAAGCCAATACGTTTCTCTATTCAACAAAATAGAAAGCAAGTCGACATCTTGAAAACTTAGCAAGTTATGACCAAAAATAATGGAAATTATGGCCAAAAATTACCATGTACTACCCCCTTTGCTTTTTTTTGGCAAAAATGATAAAAAAAATTTTTTCGCACTATCCGCAGAAAAAAGAATTGTAATTAAAGCCAAAACGTTTCTCTATTCAACAAAATAGAAATCAAGTCGATATCTTGAAAACTTAGCAAGTTATGACCAAAAATAATGGAAATTATGGCCAAAAATTACCATGTACTACCCCCTTTGCTTTTTTTTGGCAAAAATGATAAAAAAAATTTTTCGCACTATCCGCAGAAAAAAGAATTGTAATTAAAGCCAATACGTTTCTCTATTCAACAAAATAGAAATCAAGTCGATATCTTGAAAACTTAGCAAGTTATGACCAAAAATAATGGAAATTATGGCCAAAAATTACCATGTACTACCCCCTTTGCTTTTTTTGGCAAAAATGATAAAAAAATTTTTTCACACTATCCGCAGAAAAAAGAATTGTAATTAAAGCGAATACGTTTCTCTATTCAACAAAATAGAAATCAAGTCGATATCTTGAAAACTGAGCAAGTTATGACCAAAAATAATGGAAATTATGGCCAAAAATTACCATGTACTACCCCCTTTGCTTTTTTTGGCAAAAATGATAAAAAAATTTTTTCACACTATCCGCAGAAAAAAGAATTGTAATTAAAGCCAATACGTTTCTCTATTCAACAAAATAGAAATCAAGTCGATATCTTGAAAACTGAGCAAGTTATGACCAAAAATAATGGAAATTATGGCCAAAAATTACCATGTACTACCCCCTTTGCTTTTTTTGGCAAAAATTATAAAAAAAATTTTTCGCACTATCCGCAGAAAAAAGAATTGTAATTAAAGCCAATACGTTTCTCTATTCAACAAAATAGAAAGCAAGTCGACATCTTGAAAACTTAGCAAGTTATGACCAAAAATAATGGAAATTATGGCCAAAAATTACCATGTACTACCCCCTTTGCTTTTTTTTGGCAAAAATGATAAAAAAAATTTTTTCGCACTATCCGCAGAAAAAAGAATTGTAATTAAAGCCAATACGTTTCTCTATTCAACAAAATAGAAAGCAAGTCGACATCTTGAAAACTTAGCAAGTTATGACCAAAAATAATGGAAATTATGGCCAAAAATTACCATGTACTACCCCCTTTGCTTTTTTTGGCAAAAATGATAAATAAATTTTTTCGCACTATCCGCAGAAAAAAGAATTGTAATTAAAGCCAATACGTTTCCCTATTCAACAAAATAGAAATCAAGTCGATATCTTGAAAACTTAGCAAGTTATGACAAAAAATAATGGAAGTTATGGCCAAAAATTACTATGGACTACCCCCTTTGCTTTTTTTGCAAAAATTATAAATAAATTTTTTCACACTATCCGCAGAAAAAAGAATTCTAATTAAGGCCAATACGTTTCTCTATTCAACAAAATAGAAACCAAGTCGATATCTTGAAAACTGAGCAAGTTATGACCAAAAATAATGGAAGTTATGGCCAAAAATTACCATGGACTACCCATTTTGCTTTTTTTGCAAAAATGATAAAAAAATTTTTTCACACTATCCGCAGAAAAAAGAATTCTAATTAAAGCCAATATGTTTCTCTATTCAACAAAATAGAAACCAAGTCGATATCTTGAAAACTGAGCAAGTTATGACCAAAAATAATGGAAGTTATGGCCAAAAATTACCATGGACTACCCCCTTTGCTTTTTTTGCAAAAATGATAAAAATTTTTTTCACACTATCCGCAGAAAAAAGAATTCTAATTAAAGCCAATATGTTTCTCTATTCAACAAAATAGAAATCAAGTCGATATCTTGAAAACTGAGCAAGTTATGAACAAAAATAATGGAAGTTATGGCCAAAAATTACCATGGACTACCCCCTTTGCTTTTTTTGCAAAAATGATAAAAATTTTTTTCACACTATCCGCAGAAAAAAGAATTCTAATTAAAGCCAATATGTTTCTCTATTCAACAAAATAAAAATCAAGTCGATATCTTGAAAACTTAGCAAGTTATGACCAAAAATAATGGAAGTTATGGCCAAAAATTACCATGGACTACCCCCTTTGCTTTTTTTGCAAAAATGATAAAAAATTTTTTCGCACTATCCGCAGAAAAAAGAATTGTAATTAAAGCCAATACGTTTCTCTATTCAACAAAATAGAAAGCAAGTCGACATCTTGAAAACTTAGCAAGTTATGACCAAAAATAATGGAAATTATGGCCAAAAATTACCATGTACTACCCCCTTTGCTTTTTTTGGCAAAAATGATAAAAAAATTTTTCGCACTATCCGCAGGAAAAAGAATTGTAATTAAAGCCAATACGTTTCTCTATTCAACAAAATAGAAAGCAAGTCGACATCTTGAAAACTTAGCAAGTTATGACCAAAAATAATGGAAATTATGGCCAAAAATTACCATGTACTACCCCCTTTGCTTTTTTTGGCAAAAATGATAAAAAATTTTTTCGCACTATCCGCAGGAAAAAGAATTGTAATTAAAGCCAATACGTTTCTCTATTCAACAAAATAGAAATCAAGTCGATATCTTGAAAACTTAGCAAGTTATGACCAAAAATAATGGAAATTATGGCCAAAAATTACCATGTACTACCCCCTTTTGCTTTTTTTTGCAAAAATGATAAAAAATTTTTTCGCACTATCCGCAGGAAAAAGAATTGTAATTAAAGCCAATACGTTTCTCTATTCAACAAAATAGAAAGCAAGTCGATATCTTGAAAACTTAGCAAGTTATGACCAAAAATAATGGAAATTATGGCCAAAAATTACCATGTACTACCCCCTTTGCTTTTTTTTGCAAAAATGATAAAAAATGTTTTCGCACTATCCGCAGGAAAAAGAATTGTAATTAAAGCCAATACGTTTCCCTATTCAACAAAATAGAAATCAAGTCGATATCTTGAAAACTTAGCAAGTTATGACCAAAAATAATGGAAATTATGGCCAAAAATTACCATGTACTACCCCCTTTGCTTTTTTTTGGCAAAAATGATAAAAAAAATTTTTTCGCACTATCCGCAGGAAAAAGAATTGTAATTAAAGCCAATACGTTTCTCTATTCAACAAAATAGAAAGCAAGTCGACATCTTGAAAACTTAGCAAGTTATGACCAAAAATAATGGAAATTATGGCCAAAAATTACCATGTACTACCCCCTTTTGCTTTTTTTTGCAAAAATGATAAAAAATTTTTTCGCACTATCCGCAGGAAAAAGAATTGTAATTAAAGCCAATACGTTTCTCTATTCAAAAAAATAGAAAGCAAGTCGATATCTTGAAAACTTAGCAAGTTATGACCAAAAATAATGGAAATTATGGCCAAAAATTACCATGTACTACCCCCTTTGCTTTTTTTTGCAAAAATGATAAAAATTTTTTTCGCACTATCCGCAGGAAAAAGAATTGTAATTAAAGCCAATACGTTTCTCTATTCAACAAAATAGAAAGCAAGTCGACATCTTGAAAACTTAGCAAGTTATGACCAAAAATAATGGAAATTATGGCCAAAAATTACCATGTACTACCCCCTTTTGCTTTTTTTTGCAAAAATGATAAAAAATTTTTTCGCACTATCCGCAGGAAAAAGAATTGTAATTAAAGCCAATACGTTTCTCTATTCAACAAAATAGAAAGCAAGTCGACATCTTGAAAACTTAGCAAGTTATGACCAAAAATAATGGAAATTATGGCCAAAAATTACCATGTACTACCCCTTTTGCTTTTTTTTGCAAAAATGATAAAAAATTTTTTCGCACTATCCGCAGGAAAAAGAATTGTAATTAAAGCCAATACGTTTCTCTATTCAACAAAATAGAAAGCAAGTCGACATCTTGAAAACTTAGCAAGTTATGACCAAAAATAATGGAAATTATGGCCAAAAATTACCATGTACTACCCCCTTTGCTTTTTTTGGCAAAAATGATAAAAAATTTTTTCGCACTATCCGCAGGAAAAAGAATTGTAATTAAAGCCAATACGTTTCTCTATTCAACAAAATAGAAAGCAAGTCGACATCTTGAAAACTTAGCAAGTTATGACCAAAAATAATGGAAATTATGGCCAAAAATTACCATGTACTACCCCCTTTGCTTTTTTTGGCAAAAATGATAAAAAAATTTTTCGCACTATCCGCAGGAAAAAGAATTGTAATTAAAGCCAATACGTTTCTCTATTCAACAAAATAGAAATCAAGTCGATATCTTGAAAACTTAGCAAGTTATGACCAAAAATAATGGAAATTATGGCCAAAAATTACCATGTACTACCCCCTTTGCTTTTTTTGGCAAAAATGATAAAAAAATTTTTTCGCACTATCCGCAGAAAAAAGAATTGTAATTAAAGCCAATACGTTTCTCTATTCAACAAAATAGAAAGCAAGTCGACATCTTGAAAACTTAGCAAGTTATGACCAAAAATAATGGAAATTATGGCCAAAAATTACCATGTACTACCCCCTTTGCTTTTTTTGGCAAAAATGATAAAAAAAATTTTTCGCACTATCCGCAGAAAAAAGAATTGTAATTAAAGCCAATACGTTTCTCTATTCAACAAAATAGAAAGCAAGTCGACATCTTGAAAACTTAGCAAGTTATGACCAAAAATAATGGAAATTATGGCCAAAAATTACCATGTACTACCCCCTTTGCTTTTTTTGGCAAAAATTATAAAAAAATTTTTTCGCACTATCCGCAGAAAAAAGAATTGTAATTAAAGCCAATACGTTTCTCTATTCAACAAAATAGAAAGCAAGTCGACATCTTGAAAACTTAGCAAGTTATGACCAAAAATAATGGAAATTATGGCCAAAAATTACCATGTACTACCCCCTTTGCTTTTTTTTGGCAAAAATGATAAAAAAAATTTTTTCGCACTATCCGCAGAAAAAAGAATTGTAATTAAAGCCAAAACGTTTCTCTATTCAACAAAATAGAAATCAAGTCGATATCTTGAAAACTTAGCAAGTTATGACCAAAAATAATGGAAATTATGGCCAAAAATTACCATGTACTACCCCCTTTGCTTTTTTTTGGCAAAAATGATAAAAAAAATTTTTCGCACTATCCGCAGAAAAAAGAATTGTAATTAAAGCCAATACGTTTCTCTATTCAACAAAATAGAAATCAAGTCGATATCTTGAAAACTTAGCAAGTTATGACCAAAAATAATGGAAATTATGGCCAAAAATTACCATGTACTACCCCCTTTGCTTTTTTTGGCAAAAATGATAAAAAAATTTTTTCACACTATCCGCAGAAAAAAGAATTGTAATTAAAGCGAATACGTTTCTCTATTCAACAAAATAGAAATCAAGTCGATATCTTGAAAACTGAGCAAGTTATGACCAAAAATAATGGAAATTATGGCCAAAAATTACCATGTACTACCCCCTTTGCTTTTTTTGGCAAAAATGATAAAAAAATTTTTTCACACTATCCGCAGAAAAAAGAATTGTAATTAAAGCCAATACGTTTCTCTATTCAACAAAATAGAAATCAAGTCGATATCTTGAAAACTGAGCAAGTTATGACCAAAAATAATGGAAATTATGGCCAAAAATTACCATGTACTACCCCCTTTGCTTTTTTTGGCAAAAATTATAAAAAAAATTTTTCGCACTATCCGCAGAAAAAAGAATTGTAATTAAAGCCAATACGTTTCTCTATTCAACAAAATAGAAAGCAAGTCGACATCTTGAAAACTTAGCAAGTTATGACCAAAAATAATGGAAATTATGGCCAAAAATTACCATGTACTACCTACCCCCTTTGCTTTTTTTTGGCAAAAATGATAAAAAAAATTTTTTCGCACTATCCGCAGGAAAAAGAATTGTAATTAAAGCCAATACGTTTCTCTATTCAACAAAATAGAAAGCAAGTCGACATCTTGAAAACTGAGCAAGTTATGACCAAAAATAATGGAAATTATGGCCAAAAATTACCATGTACTACCCCCTTTTGCTTTTTTTTGGCAAAAATGATAAAAAAAATTTTTTCGCACTATCCGCAGAAAAAAGAATTGTAATTAAAGCCAATACGTTTCTCTATTCAACAAAATAGAAAGCAAGTCGACATCTTGAAAACTTAGCAAGTTATGACCAAAAATAATGGAAATTATGGCCAAAAATTACCATGTACTACCCCCTTTGCTTTTTTTTGGCAAAAATGATAAAAAAAATTTTTTCGCACTATCCGCAGAAAAAAGAATTGTAATTAAAGCCAATACGTTTCTCTATTCAACAAAATAGAAAGCAAGTCGACATCTTGAAAACTTAGCAAGTTATGACCAAAAATAATGGAAATTATGGCCAAAAATTACCATGTACTACCCCCTTTGCTTTTTTTTGGCAAAAATGATAAAAAAAATTTTTTCGCACTATCCGCAGGAAAAAGAATTGTAATTAAAGCCAATACGTTTCTCTATTCAACAAAATAGAAAGCAAGTCGACATCTTGAAAACTGAGCAAGTTATGACCAAAAATAATGGAAATTATGGCCAAAAATTACCATGTACTACCCCCTTTGCTTTTTTTTTGGCAAAAATGATAAAAAAAATTTTTTCGCACTATCCGCAGAAAAAAGAATTGTAATTAAAGCCAATACGTTTCTCTGTTCAACAAAATAGAAATCAAGTCGATATCTTGAAAACTGAGCAAGTTATGACCAAAAATAATGGAAGTTATGGCCAAAAATTACCATGGACTACCCCCTTTGCTTTTTTTGCAAAAATGATAAAAATTTTTTTCACACTATCCGCAGAAAAAAGAATTCTAATTAAAGCCAATATGTTTCTCTATTCAACAAAATAGAAATCAAGTCGATATCTTGAAAACTGAGCAAGTTATGACCAAAAATAATGGAAGTTATGGCCAAAAATTACCATGTACTACCCCCTTTGCTTTTTTTTGCAAAAATGATAAAAAAATTTTTCGCACTATCCGCAGGAAAAAGAATTGTAATTAAAGCCAATATGTTTCTCTATTCAACAAAATAGAAATCAAGTCGATATCTTGAAAACTTAGCAAGTTATGACCAAAAATAATGGAAATTATGGCCAAAAATTACCATGTACTACCCCCTTTGCTTTTTTTGGCAAAAATGATAAAAAATTTTTTCGCACTATCCGCAGGAAAAAGAATTGTAATTAAAGCCAATACGTTTCTCTATTCAACAAAATAGAAAGCAAGTCGACATCTTGAAAACTTAGCAAGTTATGACCAAAAATAATGGAAATTATGGCCAAAAATTATCATGTACTACCCCCTTTGCTTTTTTTTGCAAAAATGATAAAAATTTTTTTCGCACTATCCGCAGGAAAAAGAATTGTAATTAAAGCCAATACGTTTCTCTGTTCAACAAAATAGAAATCAAGTCGATATCTTGAAAACTTAGCAAGTTATGACCAAAAATAATGGAAATTATGGCCAAAAATTACCATGTACTACCCCCTTTGCTTTTTTTTGCAAAAATGATAAAAAATTTTTTCGCACTATCCGCAGGAAAAAGAATTGTAATTAAAGCCAATACGTTTCTCTATTCAACAAAATAGAAAGCAAGTCGACATCTTGAAAACTTAGCAAGTTATGACCAAAAATAATGGAAATTATGGCCAAAAATTACCATGTACTACCCCCTTTGCTTTTTTTGGCAAAAATGATAAAAAAAATTTTTCGCACTATCCGCAGAAAAAAGAATTGTAATTAAAGCCAATACGTTTCTCTGTTCAACAAAATATAAATCAAGTCGATATCTTGAAAACTGAGCAAGTTATGACCAAAAATAATGGAAGTTATGGCCAAAAATTACCATGGACTACCCCCTTTGCTTTTTTTGCAAAAATGATAAAAAAAAATTTTCTCACTATCCGCAGAAAAAAGAATTCTAATTAAAGCCAATATGTTTCTCTATTCAACAAAATAGAAATCAAGTCGATATCTTGAAAACTGAGCAAGTTATGACCAAAAATAATGGAAATTATGGCCAAAAATTACCATGTACTACCCCCTTTGCTTTTTTTTGCAAAAATGATAAAAATTTTTTTCGCACTATCCGCAGGAAAAAGAATTGTAATTAAAGCCAATATGTTTCTCTATTCAACAAAATAGAAATCAAGTCGACATCTTGAAAACTTAGCAAGTTATGACCAAAAATAATGGAAATTATGGCCAAAAATTACCATGTACTACCCCCTTTGTTTTTTTTTGCAAAAATGATAAAAAAATTTTTTCGCACTATCCGCAGAAAAAAGAATTGTAATTAAAGCCAATACGTTTCTCTGTTCAACAAAATAGAAATCAAGTCGATATCTTGAAAACTTAGCAAGTTATGACCAAAAATAATGGAAATTATGGCCAAAAATTACCATGTACTACCCCCTTTGCTTTTTTTGGCAAAAATGAAAAAAAAAATTTTTCGCACTATCCGCAGAAAAAAGAATTGTAATTAAAGCCAATACGTTTCTCTGTTCAACAAAATATAAATCAAGTCGATATCTTGAAAACTGAGCAAGTTATGACCAAAAATAATGGAAGTTATGGCCAAAAATTACCATGGACTACCCCCTTTGCTTTTTTTGCAAAAATGATAAAAAAAAATTTTCTCACTATCCGCAGAAAAAAGAATTCTAATTAAAGCCAATATGTTTCTCTATTCAACAAAATAGAAATCAAGTCGATATCTTGAAAACTGAGCAAGTTATGACCAAAAATAATGGAAATTATGGCCAAAAATTACCATGTACTACCCCCTTTTGCTTTTTTTTGCAAAAATGATAAAAATTTTTTTCGCACTATCCGCAGGAAAAAGAATTGTAATTAAAGCCAATATGTTTCTCTATTCAACAAAATAGAAATCAAGTCGATATCTTGAAAACTGAGCAAGTTATGACCAAAAATAATGGAAATTATGGCCAAAAATTACCATGTACTACCCCCTTTGCTTTTTTTGCAAAAATGATAAAAAAAAATTTTCTCACTATCCGCAGAAAAAAGAATTCTAATTAAAGCCAATATGTTTCTCTATTCAACAAAATAGAAATCAAGTCGATATCTTGAAAACTGAGCAAGTTATGACCAAAAATAATGGAAATTATGGCCAAAAATTACCATGTACTACCCCCTTTTGCTTTTTTTTGCAAAAATGATAAAAATTTTTTTCGCACTATCCGCAGGAAAAAGAATTCTAATTAAAGCCAATACGTTTCTCTATTCAACAAAATAGAAAGCAAGTCGACATCTTGAAAACTTAGCAAGTTATGACCAAAAATAATGGAAATTATGGCCAAAAATTACCATGTACTACCCCCTTTGCTTTTTTTTGCAAAAATGATAAAAAATTTTTTCGCACTATCCGCAGGAAAAAGAATTGTAATTAAAGCCAATACGTTTCTCTATTCAACAAAATAGAAATCAAGTCGACATCTTGAAAACTTAGCAAGTTATGACCAAAAATAATGGAAATTATGGCCAAAAATTACCATGTACTACCCCCTTTGCTTTTTTTTGCAAAAATGATAAAAATTTTTTTCGCACTATCCGCAGGAAAAAGAATTGTAATTAAAGCCAATATGTTTCTCTATTCAACAAAATAGAAATCAAGTCGACATCTTGAAAACTTAGCAAGTTATGACCAAAAATAATGGAAATTATGGCCAAAAATTACCATGTACTACCCCCTTTGTTTTTTTTTGCAAAAATGATAAAAAAATTTTTTCGCACTATCCGCAGAAAAAAGAATTGTAATTAAAGCCAATACGTTTCTCTGTTCAACAAAATAGAAATCAAGTCGATATCTTGAAAACTTAGCAAGTTATGACCAAAAATAATGGAAATTATGGCCAAAAATTACCATGTACTACCCCCTTTGCTTTTTTTTGCAAAAATGATAAAAAATTTTTTCGCACTATCCGCAGGAAAAAGAATTGTAATTAAAGCCAATACGTTTCTCTATTCAACAAAATAGAAAGCAAGTCGACATCTTGAAAACTTAGCAAGTTATGACCAAAAATAATGGAAATTATGGCCAAAAATTACCATGTACTACCCCCTTTGCTTTTTTTGGCAAAAATGATAAAAAAAATTTTTCGCACTATCCGCAGAAAAAAGAATTGTAATTAAAGCCAATACGTTTCTCTGTTCAACAAAATATAAATCAAGTCGATATCTTGAAAACTGAGCAAGTTATGACCAAAAATAATGGAAGTTATGGCCAAAAATTACCATGGACTACCCCCTTTGCTTTTTTTGCAAAAATGATAAAAAAAAATTTTCTCACTATCCGCAGAAAAAAGAATTCTAATTAAAGCCAATATGTTTCTCTATTCAACAAAATAGAAATCAAGTCGATATCTTGAAAACTGAGCAAGTTATGACCAAAAATAATGGAAATTATGGCCAAAAATTACCATGTACTACCCCCTTTGCTTTTTTTGCAAAAATGATAAAAAAAAATTTTCTCACTATCCGCAGAAAAAAGAATTCTAATTAAAGCCAATATGTTGCTCTATTCAACAAAATAGAAATCAAGTCGATATCTTGAAAACTGAGCAAGTTATGACCAAAAATAATGGAAATTATGGCCAAAAATTACCATGTACTACCCCCTTTGCTTTTTTTTGCAAAAATGATAAAAATTTTTTTCGCACTATCCGCAGGAAAAAGAATTGTAATTAAAGCCAATATGTTTCTCTATTCAACAAAATAGAAATCAAGTCGACATCTTGAAAACTTAGCAAGTTATGACCAAAAATAATGGAAATTATGGCCAAAAATTACCATGTACTACCCCCTTTGTTTTTTTTTGCAAAAATGATAAAAAAATTTTTTCGCACTATCCGCAGAAAAAAGAATTGTAATTAAAGCCAATACGTTTCTCTGTTCAACAAAATAGAAATCAAGTCGATATCTTGAAAACTTAGCAAGTTATGACCAAAAATAATGGAAATTATGGCCAAAAATTACCATGTACTACCCCCTTTGCTTTTTTTGGCAAAAATGAAAAAAAAAATTTTTCGCACTATCCGCAGAAAAAAGAATTGTAATTAAAGCCAATACGTTTCTCTGTTCAACAAAATATAAATCAAGTCGATATCTTGAAAACTGAGCAAGTTATGACCAAAAATAATGGAAGTTATGGCCAAAAATTACCATGGACTACCCCCTTTGCTTTTTTTGCAAAAATGATAAAAAAAAATTTTCTCACTATCCGCAGAAAAAAGAATTCTAATTAAAGCCAATATGTTTCTCTATTCAACAAAATAGAAATCAAGTCGATATCTTGAAAACTGAGCAAGTTATGACCAAAAATAATGGAAATTATGGCCAAAAATTACCATGTACTACCCCCTTTTGCTTTTTTTTGCAAAAATGATAAAAATTTTTTTCGCACTATCCGCAGGAAAAAGAATTGTAATTAAAGCCAATACGTTTCTCTATTCAACAAAATAGAAAGCAAGTCGACATCTTGAAAACTTAGCAAGTTATGACCAAAAATAATGGAAATTATGGCCAAAAATTACCATGTACTACCCCCTTTGCTTTTTTTTGCAAAAATGATAAAAAATTTTTTCGCACTATCCGCAGGAAAAAGAATTGTAATTAAAGCCAATACGTTTCTCTATTCAACAAAATAGAAATCAAGTCGACATCTTGAAAACTTAGCAAGTTATGACCAAAAATAATGGAAATTATGGCCAAAAATTACCATGTACTACCCCCTTTGCTTTTTTTTGCAAAAATGATAAAAAATTTTTTCGCACTATCCGCAGGAAAAAGAATTGTAATTAAAGCCAATACGTTTCTCTATTCAACAAAATAGAAATCAAGTCGACATCTTGAAAACTTAGCAAGTTATGACCAAAAATAATGGAAATTATGGCCAAAAATTACCATGTACTACCCCCTTTGCTTTTTTTTGCAAAAATGATAAAAATTTTTTTCGCACTATCCGCAGGAAAAAAAATTTTAATTAAAGCCAATACGTTTCTCTATTCAACAAAATAGAAATCAAGTCGACATCTTGAAAACTTAGCAAGTTATGACCAAAAATAATGGAAATTATGGCCAAAAATTACCATGTACTACCCCCTTTGCTTTTTTTTGCAAAAATGATAAAAATTTTTTTCGCACTATCCGCAGGAAAAAAAATTGTAATTAAAGCCAATACGTTTCTCTATTCAACAAAATAGAAATCAAGTCGACATCTTGAAAACTTAGCAAGTTATGACCAAAAATAATGGAAATTATGGCCAAAAATTACCATGTACTACCCCCTTTGCTTTTTTTGGCAAAAATGATAAAAAATTTTTTCGCACTATCCGCAGGAAAAAGAATTGTAATTAAAGCCAATACGTTTCTCTATTCAACAAAATAGAAATCAAGTCGACATCTTGAAAACTTAGCAAGTTATGACCAAAAATAATGGAAATTATGGCCAAAAATTACCATGTACTACCCCCTTTGCTTTTTTTTGCAAAAATGATAAAAATTTTTTTCGCACTATCCGCAGGAAAAAAAATTGTAATTAAAGCCAATACGTTTTTCTATTCAACAAAATAGAAATCAAGTCGACATCTTGAAAACTTAGCAAGTTATGACCAAAAATAATGGAAATTATGGCCAAAAATTACCATGTACTACCCCCTTTGCTTTTTTTTGGCAAAAATGATAAAAAAATTTTTCGCACTATCCGCAGGAAAAAGAATTGTAATTAAAGCCAATACGTTTCTCTATTCAACAAAATAGAAATCAAGTCGATATCTTGAAAACTTAGCAAGTTATGACCAAAAATAATGGAAATTATGGCCAAAAATTACCATGTACTACCCCCTTTGCTTTTTTTTGCAAAAATGATAAAAAAATTTTTCGCACTATCCGCAGGAAAAAGAATTGTAATTAAAGCCAATACGTTTCTCTATTCAACAAAATAGAAATCAAGTCGATATCTTGAAAACTTAGCAAGTTATGACCAAAAATAATGGAAATTATGGCCAAAAATTACCATGTACTACCCCCTTTGCTTTTTTTTGCAAAAATGATAAAAAATTTTTTCGCACTATCCGCAGGAAAAAGAATTGTAATTAAAGCCAATACGTTTCTCTATTCAACAAAATAGAAATCAAGTCGACATCTTGAAAACTTAGCAAGTTATGACCAAAAATAATGGAAATTATGGCCAAAAATTACCATGTACTACCCCCTTTGCTTTTTTTTGCAAAAATGATAAAAATTTTTTTCGCACTATCCGCAGGAAAAAAAATTGTAATTAAAGCCAATACGTTTCTCTATTCAACAAAATAGAAATCAAGTCGACATCTTGAAAACTTAGCAAGTTATGACCAAAAATAATGGAAATTATGGCCAAAAATTACCATGTACTACCCCCTTTGCTTTTTTTGGCAAAAATGATAAAAAATTTTTTCGCACTATCCGCAGGAAAAAGAATTGTAATTAAAGCCAATACGTTTCTCTATTCAACAAAATAGAAATCAAGTCGACATCTTGAAAACTTAGCAAGTTATGACCAAAAATAATGGAAATTATGGCCAAAAATTACCATGTACTACCCCCTTTGCTTTTTTTTGGCAAAAATGATAAAAAAATTTTTCGCACTATCCGCAGGAAAAAGAATTGTAATTAAAGCCAATACGTTTCTCTATTCAACAAAATAGAAATCAAGTCGATATCTTGAAAACTTAGCAAGTTATGACCAAAAATAATGGAAATTATGGCCAAAAATTACCATGTACTACCCCCTTTGCTTTTTTTTGCAAAAATGAGAAAAAAATTTTTCGCACTATCCGCAGGAAAAAGAATTGTAATTAAAGCCAATACGTTTCTCTATTCAACAAAATAGAAATCAAGTCGATATCTTGAAAACTTAGCAAGTTATGACCAAAAATAATGGAAATTATGGCCAAAAATTACCATGTACTACCCCCTTTGCTTTTTTTGGCAAAAATGATAAAAAAATTTTTTCGCACTATCCGCAGAAAAAAGAATTGTAATTAAAGCCAATACGTTTCTCTATTCAACAAAATAGAAATCAAGTCGATATCTTGAAAACTTAGCAAGTTATGACCAAAAATAATGGAAATTATGGCCAAAAATTACCATGTACTACCCCCTTTGCTTTTTTTTGCAAAAATGATAAAAATTTTTTTCGCACTATCCGCAGGAAAAAAAATTGTAATTAAAGCCAATACGTTTCTCTATTCAACAAAATAGAAATCAAGTCGACATCTTGAAAACTTAGCAAGTTATGACCAAAAATAATGGAAATTATGGCCAAAAATTACCATGTACTACCCCCTTTGCTTTTTTTTGGCAAAAATGATAAAAAAATTTTTCGCACTATCCGCAGGAAAAAGAATTGTAATTAAAGCCAATACGTTTCTCTATTCAACAAAATAGAAATCAAGTCGATATCTTGAAAACTTAGCAAGTTATGACCAAAAATAATGGAAATTATGGCCAAAAATTACCATGTACTACCCCCTTTGCTTTTTTTTGCAAAAATGAGAAAAAAATTTTTCGCACTATCCGCAGGAAAAAGAATTGTAATTAAAGCCAATACGTTTCTCTATTCAACAAAATAGAAATCAAGTCGATATCTTGAAAACTTAGCAAGTTATGACCAAAAATAATGGAAATTATGGCCAAAAATTACCATGTACTACCCCCTTTGCTTTTTTTGGCAAAAATGATAAAAAAATTTTTTCGCACTATCCGCAGAAAAAAGAATTGTAATTAAAGCCAATACGTTTCTCTATTCAACAAAATAGAAATCAAGTCGATATCTTGAAAACTTAGCAAGTTATGACCAAAAATAATGGAAATTATGGCCAAAAATTACCATGTACTACCCCCTTTGCTTTTTTTGGCAAAAATGATAAAAATTTTTTTCGCACTATCCGCAGGAAAAAAAATTGTAATTAAAGCCAATACGTTTCTCTATTCAACAAAATAGAAATCAAGTCGACATCTTGAAAACTTAGCAAGTTATGACCAAAAATAATGGAAATTATGGCCAAAAATTACCATGTACTACCCCCTTTGCTTTTTTTTGGCAAAAATGATAAAAAAATTTTTCGCACTATCCGCAGGAAAAAGAATTGTAATTAAAGCCAATACTTTTCTCTATTCAACAAAATAGAAATCAAGTCGATATCTTGAAAACTTAGCAAGTTATGACCAAAAATAATGGAAATTATGGCCAAAAATTACCATGTACTACCCCCTTTGCTTTTTTTTGCAAAAATGATAAAAAAATTTTTCGCACTATCCGCAGGAAAAAGAATTGTAATTAAAGCCAATACGTTTCTCTATTCAACAAAATAGAAATCAAGTCGATATCTTGAAAACTTAGCAAGTTATGACCAAAAATAATGGAAATTATGGCCAAAAATTACCATGTACTACCCCCTTTGCTTTTTTTTGGCAAAAATGATAAAAAAAATTTTTCGCACTATCCGCAGAAAAAAGAATTGTAATTAAAGCCAATACGTTTCTCTGTTCAACAAAATATAAATCAAGTCGACATCTTGAAAACTTAGCAAGTTATGACCAAAAATAATGGAAATTATGGCCAAAAATTACCATGTACTACCCCCTTTGCTTTTTTTGGCAAAAATGATAAAAAAATTTTTTCGCACTATCCGCAGAAAAAAGAATTGTAATTAAAGCCAATACGTTTCTCTGTTCAACAAAATATAAATCAAGTCGATATCTTGAAAACTTAGCAAGTTATGACCAAAAATAATGGAAATTATGGCCAAAAATTACCATGTACTACCCCTTTGCTTTTTTTGGCAAAAATGATAAAAAAATTTTTTCACACTATCCGCAGAAAAAAGAATTGTAATTAAAGCGAATACGTTTCTCTGTTCAACAAAATATAAATCAAGTCGATATCTTGAAAACTTAGCAAGTTATGACCAAAAATAATGGAAATTATGGCCAAAAATTACCATGTACTACCCCCTTTGCTTTTTTTTTGGCAAAAATGATAAAAAAATTTTTTCACACTATCCGCAGAAAAAAGAATTGTAATTAAAGCGAATACGTTTCTCTGTTCAACAAAATATAAATCAAGTCGATATCTTGAAAACTTAGCAAGTTATGACCAAAAATAATGGAAATTATGGCCAAAAATTACCATGTACTACCCCCTTTGCTTTTTTTGGCAAAAATGATAAAAAAATTTTTTCACACTATCCGCAGAAAAAAGAATTGTAATTAAAGCGAATACGTTTCTCTATTCAACAAAATAGAAGCCAAGTCGATATCTTGAAAACTTAGCAAGTTATGACCAAAAATAATGGAAATTATGGCCAAAAATTACCATGTACTACCCCCTTTGCTTTTTTTGGCAAAAATGATAAAAAAATTTTTTCGCACTATCCGCAGAAAAAAGAATTGTAATTAAAGCCAATACGTTTCTCTGTTCAACAAAATATAAATCAAGTCGATATCTTGAAAACTTAGCAAGTTATGACCAAAAATAATGGAAATTATGGCCAAAAATTACCATGTACTACCCCCTTTGCTTTTTTTGGCAAAAATGATAAAAAAATTTTTTCGCACTATCCGCAGAAAAAAGAATTGTAATTAAAGCCAATACGTTTCTCTATTCAACAAAATATAAATCAAGTCGATATCTTGAAAACTTAGCAAGTTATGACCAAAAATAATGGAAATTATGGCCAAAAATTACCATGTACTACCCCCTTTGCTTTTTTTGGCAAAAATGATAAAAAAATTTTTTCGCACTATCCGCAGAAAAAAGAATTGTAATTAAAGCCAATACGTTTCTCTATTCAACAAAATATAAATCAAGTCGTAGCTTGAAAACTTAGCAAGTTATGACCAAAAATAATGGAAATTATGGCCAAAAATTACCATGTACTACCCCCTTTGCTTTTTTTGGCAAAAATGATAAAAAAATTTTTTCGCACTATCCGCAGAAAAAAGAATTGTAATTAAAGCCAATACGTTTCTCTATTCAACAAAATATAAATCAAGTCGATATCTTGAAAACTTAGCAAGTTATGACCAAAAATAATGGAAATTATGGCCAAAAATTACCATGTACTACCCCCTCTGCTTTTTTTGGCAAAAATGATAAAAAATTTTTTCGCACTATCCGCAGAAAAAAGAATTGTAATTAAAGCCAATACGTTTCTCTATTCAACAAAATATAAATCAAGTCGATATCTTGAAAACTTAGCAAGTTATGACCAAAAATAATGGAAATTATGGCCAAAAATTACCATGTACTACCCCCTTTGCTTTTTTTGGCAAAAATGATAAAAAAATTTTTTCGCACTATCCGCAGAAAAAAGAATTGTAATTAAAGCCAATACGTTTCTCTATTCAACAAAATATAAATCAAGTCGATATCTTGAAAACTTAGCAAGTTATGACCAAAAATAATGGAAATTATGGCCAAAAATTACCATGTATTACCCCCTTTGCTTTTTTTGGCAAAAATGATAAAAAAAATTTTTCGCACTATCCGCAGAAAAAAGAATTGTAATTAAAGCCAATACGTTTCTCTATTCAACAAAATATAAATCAAGTCGATATCTTGAAAACTTAGCAAGTTATGACCAAAAATAATGGAAATTATGGCCAAAAATTACCATGTACTACCCCCTTTGCTTTTTTTTGGCAAAAATGATAAAAAAATTTTTTCGCACTATCCGCAGAAAAAAGAATTGTAATTAAAGCCAATACGTTTCTCTATTCAACAAAATATAAATCAAGTCGATATCTTGAAAACTTAGCAAGTTATGACCAAAAATAATGGAAATTATGGCCAAAAATTACCATGTACTACCCCCTTTGCTTTTTTTGGCAAAAATGATAAAAAAAATTTTTCGCACTATCCGCAGAAAAAAGAATTGTAATTAAAGCCAATACGTTTCTCTATTCAACAAAATATAAATCAAGTCGATATCTTGAAAACTTAGCAAGTTATGACCAAAAATAATGGAAATTATGGCCAAAAATTACCATGTACTACCCCCTTTGCTTTTTTTGGCAAAAATGATAAAAAAATTTTTTCGCACTATCCGCAGAAAAAAGAATTGTAATTAAAGCCAATACGTTTCTCTATTCAACAAAATATAAATCAAGTCGATATCTTGAAAACTTAGCAAGTTATGACCAAAAATAATGGAAATTATGGCCAAAAATTACCATGTACTACCCCCTTTGCTTTTTTTGGCAAAAATGATAAAAAAATTTTTTCGCACTATCCGCAGACAAAAGAATTGTAATTAAAGCCAATACGTTTCTCTATTCAACAAAATATAAATCAAGTCGATATCTTGAAAACTTAGCAAGTTATGACCAAAAATAATGGAAATTATGGCCAAAAATTACCATGTACTACCCCCTTTGCTTTTTTTGGCAAAAATGATAAAAAAATTTTTTCGCACTATCCGCAGACAAAAGAATTGTAATTAAAGCCAATACGTTTCTCTATTCAACAAAATATAAATCAAGTCGATAATTTGAAAACTTAGCAAGTTATGACCAAAAATAATGGAAATTATGGCCAAAAATTACCATGTACTACCCCCTTTGCTTTTTTTGGCAAAAATGATAAAAAAATTTTTTCGCACTATCCGCAGAAAAAAGAATTGTAATTAAAGCCAATACGTTTCTCTATTCAACAAAATATAAATCAAGTCGATATCTTGAAAACTTAGCAAGTTATGACCAAAAATAATGGAAATTATGGCCAAAAATTACCATGTACTACCCCCTTTGCTTTTTTTGGCAAAAATGATAAAAAAATTTTTTCGCACTATCCGCAGAAAAAAGAATTGTAATTAAAGCCAATACGTTTCTCTATTCAACAAAATATAAATCAAGTCGATATCTTGAAAACTTAGCAAGTTATGACCATAAATAATGGAAATTATGGCCAAAAATTACCATGTACTACCCCCTTTGCTTTTTTTTGCAAAAATGATAAAAAAAATTTTTCGCACTATCCGCAGAAAAAAGAATTGTAATTAAAGCCAATACGTTTCTCTATTCAACAAAATATAAATCAAGTCGATATCTTGAAAACTGAGCAAGTTATGACCAAAAATAATGGAAGTTATGGCCAAAAATTATCATGTACTACCCCCTTTGCTTTTTTTGGCAAAAATGATAAAAAAATTTTTTCGCACTATCCGCAGAAAAAAGAATTGTAATTAAAGCCAATACGTTTCTCTATTCAACAAAATAGAAATCAAGTCGATATCTTGAAAACTTAGCAAGTTATGACCATAAATAATGGAAATTATGGCCAAAAATTACCATGTACTACCCCCTTTGCTTTTTTTGGCAAAAATGATAAAAAAATTTTTTCGCACTATCCGCAGAAAAAAGAATTGTAATTAAAGCCAATACGTTTCTCTATTCAACAAAATAGAAATCAAGTCGATATCTTGAAAACTGAGCAAGTTATGACCAAAAATAATGGAAGTTATGGCCAAAAATTATCATGTACTACCCCCTTTGCTTTTTTTGGCAAAAATGATAAAAAAATTTTTTCGCACTATCCGCAGAAAAAAGAATTGTAATTAAAGCCAATACGTTTCTCTATTCAACAAAATATAAATCAAGTCAATATCTTGAAAACTTAGCAAGTTATGACCAAAAATAATGGAAATTATGGCCAAAAATTACCATGTACTACCCCCTTTGCTTTTTTTGGCAAAAATGATAAAAAAATTTTTTCGCACTATCCGCAGAAAAAAGAATTGTAATTAAAGCCAATACGTTTCTCTATTCAACAAAATAGAAATCAAGTCGATATCTTGAAAACTTAGCAAGTTATGACCTAAAATAATGGAAATTATGGCCAAAAATTACCATGTACTACCCCCTCTGCTTTTTTTGGCAAAAATGATAAAAAATTTTTTTCGCACTATCAGCAGAAAAAAGGATTGTAATTAAAGCCAATACGTTTCTCTGTTCAACAAAATATAAATCAAGTCGATATCTTGAAAACTTAGCAAGTTATGACCAAAAATAATGGAAATTATGGCCAAAAATTACCATGTACTACCCCCTTTGCTTTTTTTGGCAAAAATGATAAAAAAAATTTTTCGCACTATCCGCAGAAAAAAGAATTGTAATTAAAGCCAATACGTTTCTCTACCCCCTTTGCTTTTTTTGGCAAAAATGATAAAAAAATTTTTTCGCACTATCAGCAGAAAAAAGAATTGTAATTAAAGCCAATACGTTTCTCTGTTCAACAAAATATAAATCAAGTCGATATCTTGAAAACTTAGCAAGTTATGACCAAAAATAATGGAAATTATGGCCAAAAATTACCATGTACTACCCCCTTTGCTTTTTTTGGCAAAAATGATAAAAAAAATTTTTCACACTATCCGCAGAAAAAAGAATTGTAATTAAAGCGAATACGTTTCTCTATTCAACAAAATAGAAACCAAGTCGATATCTTGAAAACTTAGCAAGTTATGACCAAAAATAATGGAAATTATGGCCAAAAATTACCATGTACTACCCCCTTTGCTTTTTTTGGCAAAAATGATAAAAAAATTTTTTCGCACTATCCGCAGAAAAAAGAATTGTAATTAAAGCCAATACGTTTCTCTGTTCAACAAAATAGAAATCAAGTCGATATCTTGAAAACTTAGCAAGTTATGACCAAAAATAATGGAAATTATGGCCAAAAATTACCATGTACTACCCCCTATGCTTTTTTTGGCAAAAATGATAAAAAAATTTTTTCACACTATCCGCAGAAAAATGAATTGTAATTAAAGCGAATACGTTTCTCTGTTCAACAAAATATAAATCAAGTCGATATCTTGAAAACTTAGCAAGTTATGACCAAAAATAATGGAAATTATGGCCAAAAATTACCATGTACTACCCCCTTTGCTTTTTTTGGCAAAAATGATAAAAAAATTTTTTCACACTATCCGCAGAAAAAAGAATTGTAATTAAAGCGAATACGTTTCTCTATTCAACAAAATAGAAACCAAGTCGATATCTTGAAAACTTAGCAAGTTATGACCAAAAATAATGGAAATTATGGCCAAAAATTACCATGTACTACCCCTTTGCTTTTTTTGGCAAAAATGATAAAAAAATTTTTTCACACTATCCGCAGAAAAAAGAATTGTAATTAAAGCGAATACGTTTCTCTGTTCAACAAAATATAAATCAAGTCGATATCTTGAAAACTTAGCAAGTTATGACCAAAAATAATGGAAATTATGGCCAAAAATTACCATGTACTACCCCCTTTGCTTTTTTTGGCAAAAATGATAAAAAAATTTTTTCACACTATCCGCAGAAAAAAGAATTGTAATTAAAGCGAATACGTTTCTCTATTCAACAAAATAGAAACCAAGTCGATATCTTGAAAACTTAGCAAGTTATGACCAAAAATAATGGAAATTATGGCCAAAAATTACCATGTACTACCCCCTTTGCTTTTTTTGGCAAAAATGATAAAAAAATTTTTTCGCACTATCCGCAGAAAAATGAATTGTAATTAAAGCGAATACGTTTCTCTGTTCAACAAAATATAAATCAAGTCGATATCTTGAAAACTTAGCAAGTTATGACCAAAAATAATGGAAATTATGGCCAAAAATTACCATGTACTACCCCCTATGCTTTTTTTGGCAAAAATGATAAAAAAATTTTTTCACACTATCCGCAGAAAAATGAATTGTAATTAAAGCGAATACGTTTCTCTGTTCAACAAAATATAAATCAAGTCGATATCTTGAAAACTTAGCAAGTTATGACCAAAAATAATGGAAATTATGGCCAAAAATTACCATGTACTACCACCCCCTTTGCTTTTTTTGGCAAAAATGATAAAAAAATTTTTTCACACTATCCGCAGAAAAAAGAATTGTAATTAAAGCGAATACGTTTCTCTGTTCAACAAAATATAAATCAAGTCGATATCTTGAAAACTTAGCAAGTTATGACCAAAAATAATGGAAATTATGGCCAAAAATTACCATGTACTACCCCCTATGCTTTTTTTTGGCAAAAATGATAAAAAAATTTTTTCACACTATCCGCAGAAAAATGAATTGTAATTAAAGCGAATACGTTTCTCTGTTCAACAAAATATAAATCAAGTCGATATCTTGAAAACTTAGCAAGTTATGACCAAAAATAATGGAAATTATGGCCAAAAATTACCATGTACTACCCCCTTTGCTTTTTTTGGCAAAAATGATAAAAAAATTTTTTCACACTATCCGCAGAAAAAAGAATTGTAATTAAAGCCAATACGTTTCTCTATTCAACAAAATATAAATCAAGTCGATATCTTGAAAACTTAGCAAGTTATGACCATAAATAATGGAAATTATGGCCAAAAATTACCATGTACTACCCCCTTTGCTTTTTTTTGCAAAAATGATAAAAAAAATTTTTCGCACTATCCGCAGAAAAAAGAATTGTAATTAAAGCCAATACGTTTCTCTATTCAACAAAATATAAATCAAGTCGATATCTTGAAAACTGAGCAAGTTATGACCAAAAATAATGGAAGTTATGGCCAAAAATTATCATGTACTACCCCCTTTGCTTTTTTTGGCAAAAATGATAAAAAAATTTTTTCGCACTATCCGCAGAAAAAAGAATTGTAATTAAAGCCAATACGTTTCTCTATTCAACAAAATAGAAATCAAGTCGATATCTTGAAAACTTAGCAAGTTATGACCATAAATAATGGAAATTATGGCCAAAAATTACCATGTACTACCCCCTTTGCTTTTTTTGGCAAAAATGATAAAAAAATTTTTTCGCACTATCCGCAGAAAAAAGAATTGTAATTAAAGCCAATACGTTTCTCTATTCAACAAAATAGAAATCAAGTCGATATCTTGAAAACTGAGCAAGTTATGACCAAAAATAATGGAAGTTATGGCCAAAAATTATCATGTACTACCCCCTTTGCTTTTTTTGGCAAAAATGATAAAAAAATTTTTTCGCACTATCCGCAGAAAAAAGAATTGTAATTAAAGCCAATACGTTTCTCTATTCAACAAAATATAAATCAAGTCAATATCTTGAAAACTTAGCAAGTTATGACCAAAAATAATGGAAATTATGGCCAAAAATTACCATGTACTACCCCCTTTGCTTTTTTTGGCAAAAATGATAAAAAAATTTTTTCGCACTATCCGCAGAAAAAAGAATTGTAATTAAAGCCAATACGTTTCTCTATTCAACAAAATAGAAACCAAGTCGATATCTTGAAAACTTAGCAAGTTATGACCAAAAATAATGGAAATTATGGCCAAAAATTACCATGTACTACCCCCTTTGCTTTTTTTGGCAAAAATGATAAAAAAATTTTTTCGCACTATCCGCAGAAAAAAGAATTGTAATTAAAGCCAATACGTTTCTCTGTTCAACAAAATATAAATCAAGTCGATATCTTGAAAACTTAGCAAGTTATGACCAAAAATAATGGAAATTATGGCCAAAAATTACCATGTACTACCCCCTATGCTTTTTTTGGCAAAAATGATAAAAAAAATTTTTCACACTATCCGCAGAAAAATGAATTGTAATTAAAGCGAATACGTTTCTCTGTTCAACAAAATATAAATCAAGTCGATATCTTGAAAACTTAGCAAGTTATGACCAAAAATAATGGAAATTATGGCCAAAAATTACCATGTACTACCCCCTTTGCTTTTTTTGGCAAAAATGATAAAAAAATTTTTTCACACTATCCGCAGAAAAAAGAATTGTAATTAAAGCGAATACGTTTCTCTATTCAACAAAATAGAAACCAAGTCGATATCTTGAAAACTTAGCAAGTTATGACCAAAAATAATGGAAATTATGGCCAAAAATTACCATGTACTACCCCTTTGCTTTTTTTGGCAAAAATGATAAAAAAATTTTTTCACACTATCCGCAGAAAAAAGAATTGTAATTAAAGCGAATACGTTTCTCTGTTCAACAAAATATAAATCAAGTCGATATCTTGAAAACTTAGCAAGTTATGACCAAAAATAATGGAAATTATGGCCAAAAATTACCATGTACTACCCCCTTTGCTTTTTTTGGCAAAAATGATAAAAAAATTTTTTCACACTATCCGCAGAAAAAAGAATTGTAATTAAAGCGAATACGTTTCTCTATTCAACAAAATAGAAACCAAGTCGATATCTTGAAAACTTAGCAAGTTATGACCAAAAATAATGGAAATTATGGCCAAAAATTACCATGTACTACCCCCTTTGCTTTTTTTGGCAAAAATGATAAAAAAATTTTTTCGCACTATCCGCAGAAAAATGAATTGTAATTAAAGCGAATACGTTTCTCTGTTCAACAAAATATAAATCAAGTCGATATCTTGAAAACTTAGCAAGTTATGACCAAAAATAATGGAAATTATGGCCAAAAATTACCATGTACTACCCCCTATGCTTTTTTTGGCAAAAATGATAAAAAAATTTTTTCACACTATCCGCAGAAAAATGAATTGTAATTAAAGCGAATACGTTTCTCTGTTCAACAAAATATAAATCAAGTCGATATCTTGAAAACTTAGCAAGTTATGACCAAAAATAATGGAAATTATGGCCAAAAATTACCATGTACTACCCCCTTTGCTTTTTTTGGCAAAAATGATAAAAAAATTTTTTCACACTATCCGCAGAAAAAAGAATTGTAATTAAAGCGAATACGTTTCTCTGTTCAACAAAATATAAATCAAGTCGATATCTTGAAAACTTAGCAAGTTATGACCAAAAATAATGGAAATTATGGCCAAAAATTACCATGTACTACCCCCTATGCTTTTTTTTGGCAAAAATGATAAAAAAATTTTTTCACACTATCCGCAGAAAAATGAATTGTAATTAAAGCGAATACGTTTCTCTGTTCAACAAAATATAAATCAAGTCGATATCTTGAAAACTTAGCAAGTTATGACCAAAAATAATGGAAATTATGGCCAAAAATTACCATGTACTACCCCCTTTGCTTTTTTTGGCAAAAATGATAAAAAAATTTTTTCACACTATCCGCAGAAAAAAGAATTGTAATTAAAGCGAATACGTTTCTCTGTTCAACAAAATATAAATCAAGTCGATATCTTGAAAACTTAGCAAGTTATGACCAAAAATAATGGAAATTATGGCCAAAAATTACCATGTACTACCCCCTTTGCTTTTTTTTGGCAAAAATGATAAAAAAATTTTTTCACACTATCCGCAGAAAAAAGAATTGTAATTAAAGCGAATACGTTTCTCTGTTCAACAAAATATAAATCAAGTCGATATCTTGAAAACTTAGCAAGTTATGACCAAAAATAATGGAAATTATGGCCAAAAATTACCATGTACTACCCCCTTTGCTTTTTTTGGCAAAAATGATAAAAAAATTTTTTCGCACTATCCGCAGACAAAAGAATTGTAATTAAAGCCAATACGTTTCTCTATTCAACAAAATATAAATCAAGTCGATATCTTGAAAACTTAGCAAGTTATGACCAAAAATAATGGAAATTATGGCCAAAAATTACCATGTACTACCCCCTTTGCTTTTTTTGGCAAAAATGATAAAAAAATTTTTTCGCACTATCCGCAGAAAAAAGAATTGTAATTAAAGCCAATACGTTTCTCTATTCAACAAAATATAAATCAAGTCGATATCTTGAAAACTTAGCAAGTTATGACCAAAAATAATGGAAATTATGGCCAAAAATTACCATGTACTACCCCCTTTGCTTTTTTTGGCAAAAATGATAAAAAAATTTTTTCGCACTATCCGCAGACAAAAGAATTGTAATTAAAGCCAATACGTTTCTCTATTCAACAAAATATAAATCAAGTCGATATCTTGAAAACTTAGCAAGTTATGACCAAAAATAATGGAAATTATGGCCAAAAATTACCATGTACTACCCCCTTTGCTTTTTTTGGCAAAAATGATAAAAAAATTTTTTCGCACTATCCGCAGAAAAAAGAATTGTAATTAAAGCCAATACGTTTCTCTATTCAACAAAATATAAATCAAGTCGATATCTTGAAAACTTAGCAAGTTATGACCAAAAATAATGGAAATTATGGCCAAAAATTACCATGTACTACCCCCTTTGCTTTTTTTGGCAAAAATGATAAAAAAATTTTTTCGCACTATCCGCAGAAAAAAGAATTGTAATTAAAGCCAATACGTTTCTCTATTCAACAAAATATAAATCAAGTCGATATCTTGAAAACTGAGCAAGTTATGACCAAAAATAATGGAAGTTATGGCCAAAAATTACCATGTACTACCCCCTTTGCTTTTTTTGGCAAAAATGATAAAAAAATTTTTTCGCACTATCCGCAGAAAAAAGAATTGTAATTAAAGCCAATACGTTTCTCTATTCAACAAAATAGAAATCAAGTCGATATCTTGAAAACTTAGCAAGTTATGACCATAAATAATGGAAATTATGGCCAAAAATTACCATGTACTACCCCCTTTGCTTTTTTTGGCAAAAATGATAAAAAAATTTTTTCGCACTATCCGCAGAAAAAAGAATTGTAATTAAAGCCAATACGTTTCTCTATTCAACAAAATAGAAATCAAGTCGATATCTTGAAAACTGAGCAAGTTATGACCAAAAATAATGGAAGTTATGGCCAAAAATTACCATGTACTACCCCCTTTGTTTTTTTTGGCAAAAATGATAAAAAAATTTTTTTGCACTATCCGCAGAAAAAAGAATTGTAATTAAAGCCAATGCGTTTCTCTATTCAACAAAATATAAATCAAGGCGATATCTTGAAAACTTAGCAAGTTATGACCAAAAATAATGGAAATTATGGCCAAAAATTACCATGTACTACCCCCTTTGCTTTTTTTGGCAAAAATGATAAAAAAATTTTTTCGCACTATCCGCAGAAAAAAGAATTGTAATTAAAGCCAATACGTTTCTCTATTCAACAAAATATAAATCAAGTCGATATCTTGAAAACTTAGCAAGTTATGACCAAAAATAATGGAAATTATGGCCAAAAATTACCATGTACTACCCCCTTTGCTTTTTTTGGCAAAAATGATAAAAAAATTTTTTCGCACTATCCGCAGAAAAAAGAATTGTAATTAAAGCCAATACGTTTCTCTATTCAACAAAATAGAAATCAAGTCGATATCTTGAAAACTGAGCAAGTTATGACCAAAAATAATGGAAGTTATGGCCAAAAATTACCATGTACTACCCCCTTTGTTTTTTTTGGCAAAAATGATAAAAAAATTTTTTTGCACTATCCGCAGAAAAAAGAATTGTAATTAAAGCCAATGCGTTTCTCTATTCAACAAAATATAAATCAAGGCGATATCTTGAAAACTTAGCAAGTTATGACCAAAAATAATGGAAATTATGGCCAAAAATTACCATGTACTACCCCCTTTGCTTTTTTTGGCAAAAATGATAAAAAATTTTTTTCGCACTATCCGCAGAAAAAAGAATTGTAATTAAAGTCAATACGTTTCTCTATTCAACAAAATATAAATCAAGTCGATATCTTGAAAACTTAGCAAGTTATGACCAAAAATAATGGAAATTATGGCCAAAAATTACCATGTACTACCCCCTTTGCTTTTTTTGGCAAAAATGATAAAAAAATTTTTTCGCACTATCCGCAGAAAAAAGAATTGTAATTAAAGCCAATACGTTTCTCTATTCAACAAAATATAAATCAAGTCGATATCTTGAAAACTTAGCAAGTTATGACCAAAAATAATGGAAATTATGGCCAAAAATTACCATGTACTACCCCCTTTGCTTTTTTTGGCAAAAATGATAAAAAAATTTTTTCGCACTATCCGCAGAAAAAAGAATTGTAATTAAAGCCAATACGTTTCTCTATTCAACAAAATAGAAATCAAGTCGATATCTTGAAAACTTAGCAAGTTATGACCAAAAATAATGGAAATTATGGCCAAAAATTACCATGTACTACCCCCTTTGCTTTTTTTTGGCAAAAATGATAAAAAAATTTTTTCGCACTATCCGCAGAAAAAAGAATTGTAATTAAAGCCAATACGTTTCTCTATTCAACAAAATAGAAATCAAGTCGATATCTTGAAAACTGAGCAAGTTATGACCAAAAATAATGGAAGTTATGGCCAAAAATTACCATGTACTACCCCCTTTGTTTTTTTTGGCAAAAATGATAAAAAAAATTTTTTGCACTATCCGCAGAAAAAAGAATTGTAATTAAAGCCAATGCGTTTCTCTATTCAACAAAATATAAATCAAGTCGATATCTTGAAAACTTAGCAAGTTATGACCAAAAATAATGGAAATTATGGCCAAAAATTACCATGTACTACCCCCTTTGCTTTTTTTTGCAAAAATGATAAAAAAATTTTTTCGCACTATCCGCAGAAAAAAGAATTGTAATTAAAGCCAATACGTTTCTCTATTCAACAAAATAGAAATCAAGTCGATATCTTGAAAACTTAGCAAGTTATGACCAAAAATAATGGAAATTATGGCCAAAAATTACCATGTACTACCCCCTTTGCTTTTTTTGGCAAAAATGATAAAAAATTTTTTTCGCACTATCCGCAGAAAAAAGAATTGTAATTAAAGCCAATACGTTTCTCTATTCAACAAAATATAAATCAAGTCGATATCTTGAAAACTTAGCAAGTTATGATCAAAAATAATGGAAATTATGGCCAAAAATTACCATGTACTACCCCCTTTGCTTTTTTTTTGCAAAAATGATAAAAAAATTTTTCGCACTATCCGCAGAAAAAAGAATTGTAATTAAAGCCAATACGTTTCTCTATTCAACAAAATAGAAATCAAGTCGATATCTTGAAAACTTAGCAAGTTATGACCAAAAATAATGGAAATTATGGCCAAAAATTACCATGTACTACCCCCTTTGCTTTTTTTGGCAAAAATGATAAAAAAATTTTTTCGCACTATCCGCAGTAAAAAGAATTGTAATTAAAGCCAATACGTTTCTCTATTCAACAAAATATAAATCAAGTCGATATCTTGAAAACTTAGCAAGTTATGACCAAAAATAATGGAAATTATGGCCAAAAATTACCATGTACTACCCCCTTTGCTTTTTTTGGCAAAAATGATAAAAAATTTTTTTCGCACTATCCGCAGAAAAAAGAATTGTAATTAAAGGCAATACGTTTCTCTATTCAACAAAATATAAATCAAGTCGATATCTTGAAAACTTAGCAAGTTATGATCAAAAATAATGGAAATTATGGCCAAAAATTACCATGTACTACCCCCTTTGCTTTTTTTTTGCAAAAATGATAAAAAATTTTTTCGCACTATCCGCAGAAAAAAGAATTGTAATTAAAGCCAATACGTTTCTCTATTCAACAAAATAGAAATCAAGTCGATATCTTGAAAACTTAGCAAGTTATGACCAAAAATAATGGAAATTATGGCCAAAAATTACCATGTACTACCCCCTTTGCTTTTTTTGGCATAAAAAAATTTTTTCGCACTATCCGCAGTAAAAAGAATTGTAATTAAAGCCAATACGTTTCTCTATTCAACAAAATAGAAATCAAGTCGATATCTTGAAAACTGAGCAAGTTATGACCAAAAATAATGGAAGTTATGGCCAAAAATTACCATGTACTACCCCCTTTGTTTTTTTTGGCAAAAATGATAAAAAAAATTTTTTGCACTATCCGCAGAAAAAAGAATTGTAATTAAAGCCAATGCGTTTCTCTATTCAACAAAATATAAATCAAGTCGATATCTTGAAAACTTAGCAAGTTATGACCAAAAATAATGGAAATTATGGCCAAAAATTACCATGTACTACCCCCTTTGCTTTTTTTGGCAAAAATGATAAAAAAATTTTTTCGCACTATCCGCAGAAAAAAGAATTGTAATTAAAGCCAATACGTTTCTCTATTCAACAAAATAGAAATCAAGTCGATATCTTGAAAACTTAGCAAGTTATGACCAAAAATAATGGAAATTATGGCCAAAAATTACCATGTACTACCCCCTTTGCTTTTTTTGGCAAAAATGATAAAAAATTTTTTTCGCACTATCCGCAGTAAAAAGAATTGTAATTAAAGCCAATACGTTTCTCTATTCAACAAAATATAAATCAAGTCGATATCTTGAAAACTTAGCAAGTTATGACCAAAAATAATGGAAATTATGGCCAAAAATTACCATGTACTACCCCCTTTGCTTTTTTTTGCAAAAATGATAAAAAAATTTTTCGCACTATCCGCAGAAAAAAGAATTGTAATTAAAGCCAATACGTTTCTCTATTCAACAAAATAGAAATCAAGTCGATATCTTGAAAACTTAGCAAGTTATGATCAAAAATAATGGAAATTATGGCCAAAAATTACCATGTACTACCCCCTTTGCTTTTTTTTTGCAAAAATGATAAAAAAATTTTTCGCACTATCCGCAGAAAAAAGAATTGTAATTAAAGCCAATACGTTTCTCTATTCAACAAAATAGAAATCAAGTCGATATCTTGAAAACTTAGCAAGTTATGACCAAAAATAATGGAAATTATGGCCAAAAATTACCATGTACTACCCCCTTTGCTTTTTTTGGCAAAAATGATAAAAAAATTTTTTCGCACTATCCGCAGTAAAAAGAATTGTAATTAAAGCCAATACGTTTCTCTATTCAACAAAATAGAAATCAAGTCGATATCTTGAAAACTTAGCAAGTTATGACCAAAAATAATGGAAATTATGGCCAAAAATTACCATGTACTACCCCCTTTGCTTTTTTTGGCAAAAATGATAAAAAAATTTTTCGCACTATCCGCAGAAAAAAGAATTGTAATTAAAGCCAATACGTTTCTCTATTCAACAAAATAGAAATCAAGTCGATATCTTGAAAACTTAGCAAGTTATGACCAAAAATAATGGAAATTATGGCCAAAAATTACCATGTACTACCCCCTTTGCTTTTTTTGGCAAAAATGATAAAAAAATTTTTTCGCACTATCCGCAGTAAAAAGAATTGTAATTAAAGCCAATACGTTTCTCTATTCAACAAAATAGAAATCAAGTCGATATCTTGAAAACTTAGCAAGTTATGACCAAAAATAATGGAAATTATGGCCAAAAATTACCATGTACTACCCCCTTTGCTTTTTTTGGCAAAAATGATAAAAAATTTTTTTCGCACTATCCGCAGAAAAAAGAATTGTAATTAAAGCCAATACGTTTCTCTATTCAACAAAATATAAATCAAGTCGATATCTTGAAAACTTAGCAAGTTATGATCAAAAATAATGGAAATTATGGCCAAAAATTACCATGTACTACCCCCTTTGCTTTTTTTTTGCAAAAATGATAAAAAAATTTTTCGCACTATCCGCAGAAAAAAGAATTGTAATTAAAGCCAATACGTTTCTCTATTCAACAAAATAGAAATCAAGTCGATATCTTGAAAACTGAGCAAGTTATGACCAAAAATAATGGAAGTTATGGCCAAAAATTACCATGTACTACCCCCTTTGTTTTTTTTGGCAAAAATGATAAAAAAAATTTTTTGCACTATCCGCAGAAAAAAGAATTGTAATTAAAGCCAATGCGTTTCTCTATTCAACAAAATATAAATCAAGTCGATATCTTGAAAACTTAGCAAGTTATGACCAAAAATAATGGAAATTATGGCCAAAAATTACCATGTACTACCCCCTTTGCTTTTTTTGGCAAAAATGATAAAAAAATTTTTTCGCACTATCCGCAGAAAAAAGAATTGTAATTAAAGCCAATACGTTTCTCTATTCAACAAAATATAAATCAAGTCGATATCTTGAAAACTTAGCAAGTTATGACCTAAAATAATGGAAATTATGGCCAAAAATTACCATGTACTACCCCCTCTGCTTTTTTTGGCAAAAATGATAAAAAATTTTTTTCGCACTATCAGCAGAAAAAAGGATTGTAATTAAAGCCAATACGTTTCTCTGTTCAACAAAATATAAATCAAGTCGATATCTTGAAAACTTAGCAAGTTATGACCAAAAATAATGGAAATTATGGCCAAAAATTACCATGTACTACCCCCTTTGCTTTTTTTTTGCAAAAATGATAAAAAAATTTTTCGCACTATCCGCAGAAAAAAGAATTGTAATTAAAGCCAATACGTTTCTCTATTCAACAAAATATAAATCAAGTCGATATCTTGAAAACTTAGCAAGTTATGACCAAAAATAATGGAAATTATGGCCAAAAATTACCATGTACTACCCCCTTTGCTTTTTTTGGCAAAAATGATAAAAAAATTTTTTCGCACTATCCGCAGTAAAAAGAATTGTAATTAAAGCCAATACGTTTCTCTATTCAACAAAATAGAAATCAAGTCGATATCTTGAAAACTGAGCAAGTTATGACCAAAAATAATTGAAGTTATGGCCAAAAATTACTATGTACTAACCCCTTTGCTTTTTTTGCAAAAATGATAAAAATTTTTTTTCACACTATCCGCAGAAAAAAGAATTCTAATTAAAGCCAATATGTTTCTCTATTCAACAAAATAGAAATCAAGTCGATATCTTGAAAACTGAGCAAGTTATGACCAAAAATAATGGAAATTATGGCCAAAAATTACCATGGACTACCCCCTTTGCTTTTTTTGCAAAAATGATAAAAATTTTTTTCACACTATCCGCAGAAAAAAGAATTCTACTTAAAGCCAATATGTTTCTCTATTCAACAAAATAGAAATCAAGTCGATATCTTGAAAACTGAGCAAGTTATGACCAAAAATAATGGAAATTATGGCCAAAAATTACCATGTACTACCCACTTTGTTTTTTTTGCAAAAATGATAAAAAAATTTTTTCACACTATCCGCAGAAAAAAGAATTCTAATTAAAGCCAATATGTTTCTCTATTCAACAAAATAGAAATCAAGTCGATATCTTGAAAACTGAGCAAGTTATGACCAAAAATAATGGAAGTTATGGCCAAAAATTACTATGGACTACCCCCTTTGCTTTTTTTGCAAAAATGATAAAAATTTTTTTCACACTATCCGCAGAAAAAAGAATTCTAATTAAAGCCAATATGTTTCTCTATTCAACAAAATAGAAATCAAGTCGATATCTTGAAAACTGAGTAAGTTATGACCAAAAATAATGGAAGTTATGGCCAAAAATTACCATGTACTACCCCCTTTGCTTTTTTTGCAAAAATGATAAAAAAATTTTTTCACACTATCCGCAGAAAAAAGAATTCTAATTAAAGCCAATATGTTTCTCTATTCAACAAAATAGAAATCAAGTCGACATCTTGAAAACTGAGTAAGTTATGACCAAGAATAATGGAAGTTATGGCCAAAAATTACCATGTACTACCCACTTTGTTTTTTTTGCAAAAATGATAAAAAAATTTTTTCACACTATCCGCAGAAAAAAGAATTCTAATTAAAGCCAATATGTTTCTCTATTCAACAAAATAGAAATCAAGTCGATATCTTGAAAACTGAGCAAGTTATGACCAAAAATAATGGAAGTTATGGCCAAAAATTACCATGGACTACCCCCTTTGCTTTTTTTGCAAAAATGATAAAAAAATTTTTTCACACTATCCGCAGAAAAAAGAATTCTAATTAAAGCCAATATGTTTCTCTATTCAACAAAATAGAAATCAAGTCGACATCTTGAAAACTGAGTAAGTTATGACCAAGAATAATGGAAGTTATGGCCAAAAATTACCATGTACTACCCACTTTGTTTTTTTTGCAAAAATGATAAAAAAATTTTTTCACACTATCCGCAGAAAAAAGAATTCTAATTAAAGCCAATATGTTTCTCTATTCAACAAAATAGAAATCAAGTCGATATCTTGAAAACTGAGCAAGTTATGACCAAAAATAATGGAAGTTATGGCCAAAAATTACCATGGACTACCCCCTTTGCTTTTTTTGCAAAAATGATAAAAAAAATTTTTCACACTATCCGCAGAAAAAAGAATTCTAATTAAAGCCAATATGTTTCTCTATTCAACAAAATAGAAATCAAGTCGATATCTTGAAAACTGAGTAAGTTATGACCAAAAATAATGGAAGTTATGGCCAAAAATTACCATGTACTACCCCCTTTGCTTTTTTTGCAAAAATGATAAAAAAAATTTTTCACACTATCCGCAGAAAAAAGAATTCTAATTAAAGCCAATATGTTTCTCTATTCAACAAAATAGAAATCAAGTCGATATCTTGAAAACTGAGCAAGTTATGACCAAAAATAATGGAAGTTATGGCCAAAAATTACCTTTTTTTGCAAAAATGATAAAAAAAATTTTTCACACTATCCGCAGAAAAAAAAATTCTAATTAAAGCCAATATGTTTCTCTATTCAACAAAATAGAAATCAAGTCGATATCTTGAAAACTGAGCAAGTTATGACCAAAAATAATGGAAGTTATGGCCAAAAATGATAAAAAAAATTTTTCACACTATCCGCAGAAAAAAGAATTCTAATTAAAGCCAATATGTTTCTCTATTCAACAAAATAGAAATCAAGTCGATATCTTGAAAACTGAGCAAGTTATGACCAAAAATAATGGAAGTTATGGCCAAAAATGATAAAAAAAATTTTTCACACTATCCGCAGAAAAAAGAATTCTAATTAAAGCCAATATGTTTCTCTATTCAACAAAATAGAAATCAAGTCGATATCTTGAAAACTGAACAAGTTATGACCAAAAATAATGGAAGTTATGGCCAAAAATTACCATGGACTACCCCCTTTGCTTTTTTTGCAAAAATGATAAAAAAATTTTTTCACACTATCCGCAGAAAAAAGAATTCTAATTAAAGCCAATATGTTTCTCTATTCAACAAAATAGAAACCAAGTCGATATCTTGAAAACTGAGCAAGTTATGACCAAAAATAATGGAAGTTATGGCCAAAAATTACCATGTTTTTTTTGCAAAAATGATAAAAAAATTTTTTCACACTATCCGCAGAAAAAAGAATTCTAATTAAAGCCAATATGTTTCTCTATTCAACAAAATAGAAATCAAGTCGATATCTTGAAAACTGAGCAAGTTATGACCAAAAATAATGGAAGTTATGGCCAAAAATTACCATGGACTACCCCCTTTGCTTTTTTTGCAAAAATGATAAAAAAATTTTTTCACACTATCCGCAGAAAAAAGAATTCTAATTAAAGCCAATATGTTTCTCTATTCAACAAAATAGAAATCTAGTCGATATCTTGAAAACTGAACAAGTTATGACCAAAAATAATGGAAGTTATTTCCAAAAATTACCATGGACTACCCCCTTTGCTTTTTTTGCAAAAATGATAAAAATTTTTTTCACACTATCCGCAGAAAAAAGAATTCTAATTAAAGCCAATATGTTTCTCTATTCAACAAAATAGAAATCAAGTCGATATCTTGAAAACTGAGCAAGTTATGACCAAAAATAATGGAAGTTATGGCCAAAAATTACCATGGACTACCCCCTTTGCTTTTTTTGCAAAAATGATAAAAAAAAATTTTTCACACTATCCGCAGAAAAAAGAATTCTAATTAAAGCCAATATGTTTCTCTATTCAACAAAATAGAAATCAAGTCGATATCTTGAAAACTGAGCAAGTTATGACAAAAATAATGGAAGTTATTTCCAAAAATTACCATGGACTACCCCCTTTGCTTTTTTTGCAAAAATGATAAAAATTTTTTTCACACTATCCGCAGAAAAAAGAATTCTAATTAAAGCCAATATGTTTCTCTATTCAACAAAATAGAAATCAAGTCGATATCTTGAAAACTGAGCAAGTTATGACAAAAATAATGGAAGTTACTTCCAAAAATTACCATGGACTACCCCCTTTGCTTTTTTTGCAAAAATGATAAAAAATTTTTTCACACTATCCGCAGAAAAAAGAATTCTAATTAAAGCCAATATGTTTCTCTATTCAACAAAATAGAAATCAAGTCGACATCTTGAAAACTGAGTAAGTTATGACCAAGAATAATGGAAGTTATGGCCAAAAATTACCATGTACTACCCCCTTTGTTTTTTTTTGCAAAAATGATAAAAAAATTTTTTCACACTATCCGCAGAAAAAAGAATTCTAATTAAAGCCAATATGTTTCTCTATTCAACAAAATAGAAATCAAGTCGACATCTTGAAAACTGAGTAAGTTATGACCAAGAATAATGGAAGTTATGGCCAAAAATTACCATGTACTACCCACTTTGTTTTTTTTGCAAAAATGATAAAAAAATTTTTTCACACTATCCGCAGAAAAAAGAATTCTAATTAAAGCCAATATGTTTCTCTATTCAACAAAATAGAAATCAAGTCGATATCTTGAAAACTGAGCAAGTTATGACCAAAAATAATGGAAGTTATGGCCAAAAATTACCATGTACTACCCCCTTTGCTTTTTTTGCAAAAATGATAAAAAAATTTTTTCACACTATCCGCAGAAAAAAGAATTCTAATTAAAGCCAATATGTTTCTCTATTCAACAAAATAGAAATCAAGTCGACATCTTGAAAACTGAGTAAGTTATGACCAAGAATAATGGAAGTTATGGCCAAAAATTACCATGTACTACCCACTTTGTTTTTTTTGCAAAAATGATAAAAAAATTTTTTCACACTATCCGCAGAAAAAAGAATTCTAATTAAAGCCAATATGTTTCTCTATTCAACAAAATAGAAATCAAGTCGATATCTTGAAAACTGAGCAAGTTATGACCAAAAATAATGGAAGTTATGGCCAAAAATTACCATGGACTACCCCCTTTGCTTTTTTTGCAAAAATGATAAAAAAATTTTTTCACACTATCCGCAGAAAAAAGAATTCTAATTAAAGCCAATATGTTTCTCTATTCAACAAAATAGAAATCAAGTCGATATCTTGAAAACTGAGTAAGTTATGACCAAAAATAATGGAAGTTATGGCCAAAAATTACCATGTACTACCCCCTTTGCTTTTTTTGCAAAAATGATAAAAAAAATTTTTCACACTATCCGCAGAAAAAAGAATTCTAATTAAAGCCAATATGTTTCTCTATTCAACAAAATAGAAATCAAGTCGACATCTTGAAAACTGAGTAAGTTATGACCAAGAATAATGGAAGTTATGGCCAAAAATTACCATGTACTACCCACTTTGTTTTTTTTGCAAAAATGATAAAAAAATTTTTTCACACTATCCGCAGAAAAAAGAATTCTAATTAAAGCCAATATGTTTCTCTATTCAACAAAATAGAAATCAAGTCGACATCTTGAAAACTGAGTAAGTTATGACCAAGAATAATGGAAGTTATGGCCAAAAATTACCATGTACTACCCACTTTGTTTTTTTTGCAAAAATGATAAAAAAAATTTTTCACACTATCCGCAGAAAAAAGAATTCTAATTAAAGCCAATATGTTTCTCTATTCAACAAAATAGAAATCAAGTCGATATCTTGAAAACTGAGCAAGTTATGACCAAAAATAATGGAAGTTATGGCCAAAAATTACCAGGGACTACCCCCTTTGCTTTTTTTGCAAAAATGATAAAAAAATTTTTTCACACTATCCGCAGAAAAAAGAATTCTAATTAAAGCCAATATGTTTCTCTATTCAACAAAATAGAAATCAAGTCGATATCTTGAAAACTGAGTAAGTTATGACCAAAAATAATGGAAGTTATGGCCAAAAATTACCATGTACTACCCCCTTTGCTTTTTTTGCAAAAATGATAAAAAAAATTTTTCACACTATCCGCAGAAAAAAGAATTCTAATTAAAGCCAATATGTTTCTCTATTCAACAAAATAGAAATCAAGTCGATATCTTGAAAACTGAGCAAGTTATGACCAAAAATAATGGAAGTTATGGCCAAAAATGATAAAAAAAATTTTTCACACTATCCGCAGAAAAAAGAATTCTAATTAAAGCCAATATGTTTCTCTATTCAACAAAATAGAAATCAAGTCGATATCTTGAAAACTGAGTAAGTTATGACCAAAAATAATGGAAGTTATGGCCAAAAATTACCATGTACTACCCCCTTTGCTTTTTTTGCAAAAATGATAAAAAAAACTTTTCACACTATCCGCAGAAAAAAGAATTCTAATTAAAGCCAATATGTTTCTCTATTCAACAAAATAGAAATCAAGCCGATATCTTGAAAACTGAGCAAGTTATGACCAAAAATAATGGAAGTTATGGCCAAAAATTACCATGGACTACCCCCTTTGCTTTTTTTGCAAAAATGATAAAAAAATTTTTTTCACACTATCCGCAGAAAAAAGAATTCTAATTAAAGCCAATATGTTTCTCTATTCAACAAAATAGAAATCAAGTCGACATCTTGAAAACTGAGTAAGTTATGACCAAGAATAATGGAAGTTATGGCCAAAAATTACCATGTACTACCCCCTTTGTTTTTTTTGCAAAAATGATAAAAAAATTTTTTCACACTATCCGCAGAAAAAAGAATTCTAATTAAAGCCAATATGTTTCTCTATTAAACAAAATAGAAATCAAGTCGATATCTTGAAAACTGAGTAAGTTATGACCAAAAATAATGGAAGTTATGGCCAAAAATTACCATGTACTACCCCCTTTGCTTTTTTTGCAAAAATGATAAAAAAAATTTTTCACACTATCCGCAGAAAAAAGAATTCTAATTAAAGCCAATATGTTTCTCTATTCAACAAAATAGAAATCAAGTCGATATCTTGAAAACTGAGCAAGTTATGACCAAAAATAATGGAAGTTATGGCCAAAAATGATAAAAAATTTTTTTCACACTATCTGCAGAAAAAAGAATTCTAATTAAAGCCAATATGTTTCTCTATTCAACAAAATAGAAATCAAGTCGATATCTTGAAAACTGAGTAAGTTATGACCAAAAATAATGGAAGTTATGGCCAAAAATTACCATGTACTACCCCCTTTGCTTTTTTTGAAAAATGATAAAAAAAATTTTTCACACTATCCGCAGAAAAAAGAATTCTAATTAAAGCCAATATGTTTCTCTATTCAACAAAATAGAAATCAAGTCGATATCTTGAAAACTGAGCAAGTTATGACCAAAAATAATGGAAGTTATGGCCAAAAATTACCATGTACTACCCCCTTTGCTTTTTTTGCAAAAATGATAAAAAAAATTTTTCACACTATCCGCAGAAAAAAGAATTCTAATTAAAGCCAATATGTTTCTCTATTCAACAAAATAGAAATCAAGTCGAAATCTTGAAAACTGAGTAAGTTATGACAAAAATAATGGAAGTTATGGCCAAAAATGATAAAAAAAATTTTTCACACTATCCGCAGAAAAAAGAATTCTAATTAAAGCCAATATGTTGAATAGAGAAACGTATTGGCTTTAATTAGAATTCTTTTTTTTGCGGATAGTGCGAAAAAACTTTTTTATCATTTTTTAAAAAAAAGCAAAGGGGGTAGTCCATGGTAATTTTAGGCCATAGCTTCCATCCTTTTTGGTCATAACTTGCTTAGTTTTCAAGATATCGACTTGATTTCTATTTTGTTGAATAGAGAAACATATTGGCTTTAATTAAAATTCTTTTTTCTGCGGATAGTGCTAAAAAAAATTTTTTATCTTTTTTTAAAAAAAAGCAAAAGGGGTAGTCCATGGTAATTTTAGGCCATAACTTCCATCCCTTTTGGTCATAACTTGCTAAGTTTTCAAGATATCGACTTGATTTCTATTTGGTTGAATAGGGAATCGTTTTGGCTTTAATTAGAATTCTTTTTTCTGCGGATAGTGCGAAAAAACTTTTTTATCATTTTTTAAAAAAAAGCAAAGGGGGTAGTCCATGGTAATTTTTGGCCAAAACTTAGATCCTTTTTGGTCATAACTTGCTTAGTTTTCAAGATATCGACTTGATTTCTATTTTGTTGAATAGAGAAACGTATTGGCTTTAATTGGAATTCTTTTTTTTGCGGATAGTGCGAAAAAACTTTTTTATCATTTTTTAAAAAAAAGCAAAGGGGGTAGTCCATGGTAATTTTTGGCCATATCTTAGACCCTTTTTGGTCATAACTTGCTAAGTTTTCAAGATATCGACTTGATTTCTATTTGGTTGAATAGAGAATCGTGTTTGCTTTAATTAGAATTCTTTTTTCTGCGGATAGTGCGAAAAAATATTTTCATCATTTTTTCAAAAAAAGCAAAGGGGGTAGTCCATGGTAATTTTTGGCCATAACTTCCATCCTTTTTGGTCATAACTTGCTAAGTTTTCAAGATATCGACTTGATTTCTATTTTGTTGAATAGAGAATCGTGTTGGCTTTAATTAGAATTCTTTTTTCTGCGGATAGTGCGAAAAAAATTTTTATCATTTTTTCAAAAAAAGCAAAGGAGGTAGTCCATGGTAATTTTTGGCCATATCTTAGATCCTTTTTGGTCATAACTTGCTAAGTTTTCAAGATATCGACTTGATTTCTATTTGGTTGAATAGAGAATCGTGTTGGCTTTGATTAGAATTCTTTTTTCTGCGGATAGTGCGAAAAAATTTTTTATCATATTTTCAAAAAAAGCAAAGGGGATAGTCCATGGTAATTTTTGGCCATATCTTAGATCCTTTTTGGTCATAACTTGCTAAGTTTTCAAGATATCGACTTGATTTCTATTTTGTTGAATAGAGAAACATATTGGCTTTAATTAGAATTCTTTTTTCTGCAGATAGTGTGAAAAAATTTTTTTATCATTTTTGCAAAAAAAGCAAAGGGGGTAGTCCATGGTAATTTTAGGCCATAGCTTCCATCCTTTTTGGTCATAACTTGCTAAGTTTCCCAGATATCGACTTGATTTCTATTTTGTTGAATAGAGAATCGTGTTGGCTTTAATTAGAATTCTTTTTTCTGCGGATAGTGTGAAAAAAATTGTTGATCATTTTTTCAAAAAAAGCAAAGGGGGTAGTCCATGGTAATTTTTGGCCATATCTTAGATCCTTTTTGGTCATAACTTGCTAAGTTTTCAAGATATCGACTTGATTTCTATTTGGTTGAATAGAGAATCGTGTTGGCTTTGATTAGAATTCTTTTTTCTGCGGATAGTGCGAAAAAAATTTTTTATCATATTTTCAAAAAAAGCAAAGGGGATAGTCCATGGTAATTTTTGGCCATATCTTAGATCCTTTTTGGTCATAACTTGCTAAGTTTTCAAGATATCGACTTGATTTCTATTTTGTTGAATAGAGAAACATATTGGCTTTAATTAGAATTCTTTTTTCTGCAGATAGTGTGAAAAAATTTTTTTTATCATTTTTGCAAAAAAAGCAAAGGGGGTAGTCCATGGTAATTTTAGGCCATAGCTTCCATCCTTTTTGGTCATAACTTGCTAAGTTTCCCAGATATCGACTTGATTTCTATTTTGTTGAATAGAGAATCGTGTTGGCTTTAATTAGAATTCTTTTTTCTGCGGATAGTGTGAAAAAAATTGTTGATCATTTTTTCAAAAAAAGCAAAGGGGGTAGTCCATGGTAATTTTTGGCCATATCTTAGATCCTTTTTGGTCATAACTTGCTAAGTTTTCAAGATATCGACTTGATTTCTATTTTGTTGAATAGAGAAACATATTGGCCTTAATTAGAATTCTTTTTTATGCGGATAGTGTGAAAAATTTTTTTTATCATTTTTGCAAAAAAAGCAAAGGGGGTAGTCCATGGTAATTTTTAGCCATAACTTCCATTATTTTTGGTCATAACTTGCTCAGTTTTCAAGATATCGACTTGATTTCTATTTTGTTGAATAGAGAAACATATTGGCTTTAATTAGAATTCTTTTTTCTGCGGATAGTGTGAAAAAAATTTTTTATCATTTTTGCAAAAAAAGCAAAGGGTGTAGTCCATGGTAATTTTAGGCCATAGCTTCCATCCTTTTTGGTCATAACTTGCTAAGTTTTCAAGATATCGACTTGATTTCTATTTTGTTGAATAGAGAATCGTGTTGGCTTTAATTAGAATTCTTTTTTCTGCGGATAGTGCGAAAAAATTTTTTTATCATATTTTCAAAAAAAGCAAAGGGGATAGTCCATGGTAATTTTTGGCCATAGCTTCCATCCTTTTTGGTCATAACTTGCTAAGTTTTCAAGATATCGACTTGATTTCTATTTTGTTGAATAGAGAATCGTGTTGGCTTTAATTAGAATTCTTTTTTCTGCGGATAGTGCGAAAAAAATTTTTTATCATATTTTCAAAAAAAGCAAAGGGGATAGTCCATGGTAATTTTTGGCCATATCTTAGATCCTTTTTGGTCATAACTTGCTCAGTTTTCAAGATATCGACTTGATTTCTATTTTGTTGAATAGAGAAACATATTGGCCTTAATTAGAATTCTTTTTTCTGCGGATAGTGTGAAAATTTTTTTTTATCATTTTTGCAAAAAAAGCAAAGGGGGTAGTACATGGTAATTTTTGGCCATAACTTCCATTATTTTTGGTCATAACTTGCTAAGTTTTCAAGATATCGACTTGATTTCTATTTGGTTGAATAGAGAATCGTGTTTGCTTTAATTAGAATTCTTTTTTCTGCGGATAGTGCGAAAAAATATTTTCATCATTTTTTCAAAAAAAGCAAAGGGGGTAGTCCATGGTAATTTTTGGCCATAACTTCCATCCTTTTTGGTCATAACTTGCTAAGTTTTCAAGATATCGACTTGATTTCTATTTTGTTGAATAGAGAAACGTATTGGCTTTAATTAGAATTCTTTTTTTTTCGGATAGTGCGAAAAAATTTTTTTATCAATTTTTAAAAAAAAGCAAAGGGGGTAGTCCATGGTAATTTTTGGCCATAACTTAGATCCTTTTTGGTCATAACTTGCTAAGTTTTCAAGATATCGACTTGATTTCTATTTTGTTGAATAGAGAATCGTGTTGGCTTTAATTAGAATTCTTTTTTCTGCGGATAGTGCGAAAAAAATTTTTATCATTTTTTCAAAAAAAGCAAAGGGGGTAGTCCATGGTAATTTTAGGCCATAGCTTCCATCCTTTTTGGTCATAACTTGCTAAGTTTCCCAGATATCGACTTGATTTCTATTTTGTTGAATAGAGAATCGTGTTGGCTTTAATTAGAATTCTTTTTTCTGCGGATAGTGTGAAAAAAATTTTTTATCATTTTTGCAAAAAAAGCAAAGGGTGTAGTCCATGGTAATTTTAGGCCATAGCTTCCATCCTTTTTGGTCATAACTTGCTAAGTTTTCAAGATATCGACTTGATTTCTATTTTGTTGAATAGAGAATCGTGTTGGCTTTAATTAGAATTCTTTTTTCTGCGGATAGTGCGAAAAAAATTTTTTATCATATTTTCAAAAAAAGCAAAGGGGATAGTCCATGGTAATTTTAGGCCATAGCTTCCATCCTTTTTGGTCATAACTTGCTAAGTTTTCAAGATATCGACTTGATTTCTATTTTGTTGAATAGAGAATCGTGTTGGCTTTAATTAGAATTCTTTTTTCTGCGGATAGTGCGAAAAAAATTTTTTATCATATTTTCAAAAAAAGCAAAGGGGGTAGTCCATGGTAATTTTAGGCCATAGCTTCCATCCTTTTTGGTCATAACTTGCTAAGTTTCCCAGATATCGACTTGATTTCTATTTTGTTGAATAGAGAATCGTGTTGGCTTTAATTAGAATTCTTTTTTCTGCGGATAGTGTGAAAAAAATTTTTTATCATTTTTGCAAAAAAAGCAAAGGGTGTAGTCCATGGTAATTTTAGGCCATAGCTTCCATCCTTTTTGGTCATAACTTGCTAAGTTTTCAAGATATCGACTTGATTTCTATTTTGTTGAATAGAGAATCGTGTTGGCTTTAATTAGAATTCTTTTTTCTGCGGATAGTGCGAAAAAAATTTTTTATCATATTTTCAAAAAAAGCAAAGGGGATAGTCCATGGTAATTTTAGGCCATAGCTTCCATCCTTTTTGGTCATAACTTGCTAAGTTTTCAAGATATCGACTTGATTTCTATTTTGTTGAATAGAGAATCGTGTTGGCTTTAATTAGAATTCTTTTTTCTGCGGATAGTGCGAAAAAAATTTTTTATCATATTTTCAAAAAAAGCAAAGGGGGTAGTCCATGGTAATTTTAGGCCATAGCTTCCATCCTTTTTGGTCATAACTTGCTAAGTTTTCAAGATATCGACTTGATTTCTATTTTGTTGAATAGAGAATCGTGTTGGCTTTAATTAGAATTCTTTTTTCTGCGGATAGTGCGAAAAAAATTTTTTATCATATTTTCAAAAAAAGCAAAGGGGATAGTCCATGGTAATTTTTGGCCATATCTTAGATCCTTTTTGGTCATAACTTGCTCAGTTTTCAAGATATCGACTTGATTTCTATTTTGTTGAATAGAGAATCGTGTTGGCTTTAATTAGAATTCTTTTTTCTGCGGATAGTGTGAAAAATTTTTTTTATCATTTTTGCAAAAAAAGCAAAGGGGGTAGTACATGGTAATTTTTGGCCATAACTTCCATTATTTTTGGTCATAACTTGCTAAGTTTTCAAGATATCGACTTGATTTCTATTTTGTTGAATAGAGAATCGTGTTGGCTTTAATTAGAATTCTTTTTCCTGCGGATAGTGCGAAAAAAATTTTTTATCATATTTTCAAAAAAAGCAAAGGGGGTAGTCCATGGTAATTTTAGGCCATAGCTTCCATCCTTTTTGGTCATAACTTGCTAAGTTTTCAAGATATCGACTTGATTTTTATTTGGTTCAATAGAGAATCGTGTTTGCTTTAATTAGAATTCTTTTTTCTGCGGATAGTGCGAAAAAATATTTTCATCATTTTTTCAAAAAAAGCAAAGGGGGTAGTCCATGGTAATTTTTGGCCATAACTTCCATCCTTTTTGGTCATAACTTGCTAAGTTTTCAAGATATCGACTTGATTTCTATTTTGTTGAATAGAGAAACGTATTGGCTTTAATTAGAATTCTTTTTTTTTCGGATAGTGCGAAAAAATTTTTTTATCAATTTTTAAAAAAAAGCAAAGGGGGTAGTCCATGGTAATTTTTGGCCATAACTTAGATCCTTTTTGGTCATAACTTGCTAAGTTTTCAAGATATCGACTTGATTTCTATTTTGTTGAATAGAGAATCGTGTTGGCTTTATTTAGAATTCTTTTTTCTGCGGATAGTGCGAAAAAAATTTTTATCATTTTTTCAAAAAAAGCAAAGGAGGTAGTCCATGGTAATTTTTGGCCATATCTTAGATCCTTTTTGGTCATAACTTGCTAAGTTTTCAAGATATCGACTTGATTTCTATTTGGTTGAATAGAGAATCGTGTTGGCTTTGATTAGAATTCTTTTTTCTGCGGATAGTGCGAAAAAAATTTTTTATCATATTTTCAAAAAAAGCAAAGGGGATAGTCCATGGTAATTTTTGGCCATATCTTAGATCCTTTTTGGTCATAACTTGCTAAGTTTTCAAGATATCGACTTGATTTCTATTTTGTTGAATAGAGAAACGTATTGGCTTTAATTGGAATTCTTTTTTTTGCGGATAGTGCGAAAAAACTTTTTTATCATATTTTCAAAAAAAGCAAAGGGGGTAGTCCATGGTAATTTTAGGCCATAGCTTCCATCCTTTTTGGTCATAACTTGCTAAGTTTCCCAGATATCGACTTGATTTCTATTTTGTTGAATAGAGAATCGTGTTGGCTTTAATTAGAATTCTTTTTTCTGCGGATAGTGTGAAAAAAATTGTTGATCATTTTTTCAAAAAAAGCAAAGGGGGTAGTCCATGGTAATTTTTGGCCATATCTTAGATCCTTTTTGGTCATAACTTGCTAAGTTTTCAAGATATCGACTTGATTTCTATTTTGTTGAATAGAGAAACATATTGGCCTTAATTAGAATTCTTTTTTCTGCGGATAGTGTGAAAAATTTTTTTTATCATTTTTGCAAAAAAAGCAAAGGGGGTAGTGCATGGTAATTTTTAGCCATAACTTCCATTATTTTTGGTCATAACTTGCTCAGTTTTCAAGATATCGACTTGATTTCTATTTTGTTGAATAGAGAAACATATTGGCCTTAATTAGAATTCTTTTTTCTGCGGATAGTGTGAAAAATTTTTTTTATCATTTTTGCAAAAAAAGCAAAGGGGGTAGTACATGGTAATTTTTGGCCATAACTTCCATTATTTTTGGTCATAACTTGCTCAGTTTTCAAGATATCGACTTGATTTCTATTTTGTTGAATAGAGAAACATATTGGCTTTAATTAGAATTCTTTTTTCTGCGGATAGTGTGAAAAAAATTTTTTATCATTTTTGCAAAAAAAGCAAAGGGTGTAGTCCATGGTAATTTTAGGCCATAGCTTCCATCCTTTTTGGTCATAACTTGCTAAGTTTTCAAGATATCGACTTGATTTCTATTTTGTTGAATAGAGAAACGTATTGGCTTTAATTAGAATTCTTTTTTCTGCGGATAGTGTGAAAAATTTTTTTTATCATTTTTGCAAAAAAAGCAAAGGGGGTAGTGCATGGTAATTTTTAGCCATAACTTCCATTATTTTTGGTCATAACTTGCTCAGTTTTCAAGATATCGACTTGATTTCTATTTTGTTGAATAGAGAAACATATTGGCCTTAATTAGAATTCTTTTTTCTGCGGATAGTGTGAAAAATTTTTTTTATCATTTTTGCAAAAAAAGCAAAGGGGGTAGTACATGGTAATTTTTGGCCATAACTTCCATTATTTTTGGTCATAACTTGCTAAGTTTTCAAGATATCGACTTGATTTCTATTTGGTTGAATAGAGAATCGTGTTGGCTTTAATTAGAATTCTTTTTTCTGCGGATAGTGGGAAAAAAATTTTTTATCATATTTTCAAAAAAAGCAAAGGGGGTAGTCCATGGTAATTTTAGGCCATAGCTTCCATCCTTTTTGGTCATAACTTGCTAAGTTTTCAAGATATCGACTTGATTTCTATTTGGTTGAATAGAGAATCGTGTTTGCTTTAATTAGAATTCTTTTTTCTGCGGATAGTGCGAAAAAATATTTTCATCATTTTTTCAAAAAAAGCAAAGGGGGTAGTCCATGGTAATTTTTGGCCATAACTTCCATCCTTTTTGGTCATAACTTGCTAAGTTTTCAAGATATCGACTTGATTTCTATTTTGTTGAATAGAGAAACGTATTGGCTTTAATTAGAATTCTTTTTTTTTCGGATAGTGCGAAAAAATTTTTTTATCAATTTTTATAAAAAAGCAAAGGGGGTAGTCCATGGTAATTTTTGGCCATAACTTAGATCCTTTTTGGTCATAACTTGCTAAGTTTTCAAGATATCGACTTGATTTCTATTTTGTTGAATAGAGAATCGTGTTGGCTTTAATTAGAATTCTTTTTTCTGCGGATAGTGCGAAAAAAATTTTTATCATTTTTTCAAAAAAAGCAAAGGGGGTAGTCCATGGTAATTTTAGGCCATAGCTTCCATCCTTTTTGGTCATAACTTGCTAAGTTTCCCAGATATCGACTTGATTTCTATTTTGTTGAATAGAGAATCGTGTTGGCTTTAATTAGAATTCTTTTTTCTGCGGATAGTGTGAAAAAAATTGTTGATCATTTTTTCAAAAAAAGCAAAGGGGGTAGTCCATGGTAATTTTTGGCCATATCTTAGATCCTTTTTGGTCATAACTTGCTAAGTTTTCAAGATATCGACTTGATTTCTATTTGGTTGAATAGAGAATCGTGTTGGCTTTGATTAGAATTCTTTTTTCTGCGGATAGTGCGAAAAAAATTTTTTATCATATTTTCAAAAAAAGCAAAGGGGATAGTCCATGGTAATTTTTGGCCATATCTTAGATCCTTTTTGGTCATAACTTGCTAAGTTTTCAAGATATCGACTTGATTTCTATTTTGTTGAATAGAGAAACATATTGGCCTTAATTAGAATTCTTTTTTCTGCGGATAGTGTGAAAAATTTTTTTTATCATTTTTGCAAAAAAAGCAAAGGGGGTAGTGCATGGTAATTTTTAGCCATAACTTCCATTATTTTTGGTCATAACTTGCTCAGTTTTCAAGATATCGACTTGATTTCTATTTTGTTGAATAGAGAAACATATTGGCCTTAATTAGAATTCTTTTTTCTGCGGATAGTGTGAAAAATTTTTTTTATCATTTTTGCAAAAAAAGCAAAGGGGGTAGTACATGGTAATTTTAGGCCATAGCTTCCATCCTTTTTGGTCATAACTTGCTATGTTTTCAAGATATCGACTTGATTTCTATTTGGTTGAATAGAGAATCGTGTTGGCTTTAATTAGAATTCTTTTTTCTGCGGATAGTGTGAAAAAAATTTTTTATCATTTTTGCAAAAAAAGCAAAGGGTGTAGTCCATGGTAATTTTAGGCCATAGCTTCCATCCTTTTTGGTCATAACTTGCTAAGTTTTCAAGATATCGACTTGATTTCTATTTTGTTGAATAGAGAATCGTGTTGGCTTTAATTAGAATTCTTTTTTCTGCGGATAGTGCGAAAAAAAATTTTTATCATATTTTCAAAAAAAGCAAAGGGGATAGTCCATGGTAATTTTTGGCCATAGCTTCCATCCTTTTTGGTCATAACTTGCTAAGTTTTCAAGATATCGACTTGATTTCTATTTTGTTGAATAGAGAATCGTGTTGGCTTTAATTAGAATTCTTTTTTCTGCGGATAGTGCGAAAAAAATTTTTTATCATATTTTCAAAAAAAGCAAAGGGGGTAGTCCATGGTAATTTTAGGCCATAGCTTCCATCCTTTTTGGTCATAGCTTGCTAAGTTTTCAAGATATCGACTTGTTTTCTATTTTGTTGAATAGAGAATCGTGTTGGCTTTAATTAGAATTCTTTTTTCTGCGGATAGTGCGAAAAAAATTTTTTATCATATTTTCAAAAAAAGCAAAGGGGATAGTCCATGGTAATTTTTGGCCATATCTTAGATCCTTTTTGGTCATAACTTGCTAAGTTTTCAAGATATCGACTTGATTTCTATTTTGTTGAATAGAGAAACATATTGGCCTTAATTAGAATTCTTTTTTCTGCGGATAGTGTGAAAAAATTTTTTTATCATTTTTGCAAAAAAAGCAAAGGGGGTAGTCCATGGTAATTTTTAGCCATAACTTCCATTATTTTTGGTCATAACTTGCTCAGTTTTCAAGATATCGACTTGATTTCTATTTTGTTGAATAGAGAAACGTATTGGCTTTAATTAGAATTCTTTTTTCTGCGGATAGTGTGAAAAATTTTTTTATCATTTTTGCAAAAAAAGCAAAGGGGGTAGTACATGGTAATTTTTGGCCATAACTTCCATTATTTTTGGTCATAACTTGCTCAGTTTTCAAGATATCGACTTGATTTCTATTTTGTTGAATAGAGAAACATATTGGCTTTAATTAGAATTCTTTTTTCTGCGGATAGTGTGAAAAAAATTTTTTATCATTTTTGCAAAAAAAGCAAAGGGTGTAGTCCATGGTAATTTTAGGCCATAGCTTCCATCCTTTTTGGTCATAACTTGCTAAGTTTTCAAGATATCGACTTGATTTCTATTTTGTTGAATAGAGAATCGTGTTGGCTTTAATTAGAATTCTTTTTTCTGCGGATAGTGCGAAAAAAATTTTTTATCATATTTTCAAAAAAGCAAAGGGGGTAGTCCATGATAATTTTTGGCCATAGCTTCCATCCTTTTTGGTCATAACTTGCAAATTTTTTAAAGATATCGACTTGATTTCTATTTTGTTGAATAGAGAATCGTGTTGGCTTTGATTAGAATTCTTTTTTCTGCGGATAGTGTGAAAAAAATTGTTGATCATTTTTTCAAAAAAAGCAAAGGGGGTAGTCCATGGTAATTTTTGGCCATATCTTAGATCCTTTTTGGTCATAACTTGCTAAGTTTTCAAGATATCGACTTGATTTCTATTTGGTTGAATAGAGAATCGTGTTGGCTTTAATTACAATTCTTTTTTCTGCGGATAGTGTGAAAAAATTTTTTTATCATTTTTGCAAAAAGAGCAGAGGGGGTAGTCCATGGTAATTTTTGGCCATAACTTCCATTATTTTTGGTCATAACTTGCTCAGTTTTCAAGATATCGACTTGATTTCTATTTTGTTGAATAGAGAAACATATTGGCTTTAATTAGAATTCTTTTTTCTGCGGATAGTGTGAAAAAATTTTTTTATCATTTTTGCAAAAAGAGCAGAGGGTGTAGTCCATGGTAATTTTTGGCCATAACTTCCATTATTTTTGGTCATAACTTGCTCAGTTTTCAAGATATCGACTTGATTTCTATTTTGTTGAATAGAGAAACATATTGGCTTTAATTAGAATTCTTTTTTCTGCGGATAGTGTGAAAAATTTTTTTTATCATTTTTGCAAAAAGAGCAGAGGGGGTAGTCCATGGTAATTTTTGGCCATAACTTCCATTATTTTTGGTCATAACTTGCTCAGTTTTCAAGATATCGACTTGATTTCTATTTTGTTGAATAGAGAAACATATTGGCTTTAATTAGAATTCTTTTTTCTGCGGATAGTGTGAAAAAATTTTTTTATCATTTTTGCAAAAAAAGCAAAGGGGGTAGTCCATGGTAATTTTTGGCCATAACTTCCATTATTTTTGGTCATAACTTGCTCAGTTTTCAAGATATCGACTTGATTTCTATTTTGTTGAATAGAGAATCGTGTTGGCTTTAATTAGAATTCTTTTTTCTGCGGATAGTGTGAAAAAAATTTTTTATCATTTTTGCAAAAAAAGCAAAGGGTGTAGTCCATGGTAATTTTTGGCCATAACTTCCATTATTTTTGGTCATAACTTGCTCACTTTTCAAGATATCGACTTGATTTCTATTTTGTTGAATAGAGAAACATATTGGCTTTAATTAGAATTCTTTTTTCTGCGGATAGTGTGAAAAAAATTTTTTATCATTTTTGCTAAAAAAGCAAAGGGGGTAGTCCATGGTAATTTTTGGCCATAACTTCCATTATTTTTGGTCATAACTTGCTCAGTTTTCAAGATATCGACTTGATTTCTATTTTGTTGAATAGAGAAACATATTGGCTTTAATTAGAATTCTTTTTTCTGCGGATAGTGTGAACAAATTTTTTTATCATTTTTGCAAAAAGAGCAGAGGGGGTAGTCCATGGTAATTTTTGGCCATAACTTCCATTATTTTTGGTCATAACTTGCTCAGTTTTCAAGATATCGACTTGATTTCTATTTTGTTGAATAGAGAATCGTGTTGGCTTTAATTAGAATTCTTTTTTCTGCGGATAGTGTGAAAAATTTTTTTTATCATTTTTGCAAAAAAAGCAGAGGGTGTAGTCCATGGTAATTTTTGGCCATAACTTCCATTATTTTTGGTCATAACTTGCTCAGTTTTCAAGATATTGACTTGATTTCTATTTTGTTGAATAGAGAAACATATTGGCTTTAATTAGAATTCTTTTTTCTGCGGATAGTGTGAAAAAATTTTTTTATCATTTTTGCAAAAAGAGCAGAGGGGGTAGTCCATGGTAATTTTTGGCCATAACTTCCATTATTTTTGGTCATAACTTGCTCAGTTTTCAAGATATCGACTTGATTTCTATTTTGTTGAATAGAGAAACATATTGGCTTTAATTAGAATTCTTTTTTCTGCGGATAGTGTGAAAAAATTTTTTTATCATTTTTGCAAAAAAAGCAAAAGGTGTAGTCCATGGTAATTTTTGGCCATAGCTTCCATTATTTTTGGTCATAACTTGCTCAGTTTTCAAGATATCGACTTGATTTCTATTTTGTTGAATAGAGAAACATATTGGCTTTAATTAGAATTCTTTTTTCTGCGGATAGTGTGAAAAAAAATTTTTATCATTTTTGCAAAAAAAAGCAAAGGGGATAGTCCATGGTAATTTTTGGCCATAACTTCCATTATTTTTGGTCATAACTTGCTCAGTTTTCAAGATATCGACTTGATTTCTATTTTGTTGAATAGAGAAACATATTGGCTTTAATTAGAATTCTTTTTTCTGCGGATAGTGTGAAAAAAATTTTTTATCATTTTTGCAAAAAAAAGCAAAGGGGGTAGTCCATGGTAATTTTTGGCCATAACTTCCATTATTTTTGGTCATAACTTGCTCAGTTTTCAAGATATCGACTTGATTCTATTTTGTTGAATAGAGAAACATATTGGCTTTAATTAGAATTCTTTTTTCTGCGGATAGTGTGAAAAATTTTTTTTATCATTTTTGCAAAAAAAGCAAAGGATAATTTTTGGCCATAACTTCCATTATTTTTGGTCATAACTTGCTCAGTTTTCAAGATATCGACTTGATTTCTATTTTGTTGAATAGAGAAACATATTGGCTTTAATTAGAATTCTTTTTTCTGCGGATAGTGTGAAAAAAATTTTTTATCATTTTTGCAAAAAAAGCAAAGGGTGTAGTCCATGGTAATTTTTGGCCATAGCTTCCAATTTTTTTGGTCATAACTTGCTCAGTTTTCAAGATATCGACTTGATTTCTATTTTGTTGAATAGAGAAACATATTGGCTTTAATTAGAATTCTTTTTTCTGCAGATAGTGTGAAAAAATTTTTTTATCATTTTTGCAAAAAAAGCAAAGGGTAATTTTTGGCCATAACTTCCATTATTTTTGGTCATAACTTGCTCAGTTTTCAAGATATCGACTTGATTTCTATTTTGTTGAATAGAGAAACATATTGGCTTTAATTAGAATTCTTTTTTCTGCGGATAGTGTGAAAAAAATTTTTTATCATTTCTGCAAAAAAAAGCAAAGGGGGTAGTCCATGGTAATTTTTGGCCATAACTTCCATTATTTTTGGTCATAACTTGCTCAGTTTTCAAGATATCGACTTGATTTCTATTTTGTTGAATAGAGAAACATATTGGCTTTAATTAGAATTCTTTTTTCTGTGGATAGTGTGAAAAAAATTTTTTATCATTTTTGCAAAAAAAGCAAAGGGGGTAGTCCATGGTAATTTTTGGCCATAACTTCCATTATTTTTGGTCATAACTTGCTCAGTTTTCAAGATATCGACTTGATTTCTATTTTGTTGAATAGAGAAACATATTGGCTTTAATTAGAATTCTTTTTTCTGCGGATAGTGTGAAAAAAATTTTTTATCATTTTTGCAAAAAAAGCAAAAGGTGTAGTCCATGGTAATTTTTGGCCATAGCTTCCATTATTTTTGGTCATAACTTGCTCAGTTTTCAAGATATCGACTTGATTTCTATTTTGTTAAATAGAGAAACATATTGGCTTTAATTAGAATTCTTTTTTCTGCGGATAGTGTGAAAAAATTTTTTTATCATTTTTGCAAAAAAAGCAGAGGGGGTAGTCCATGGTAATTTTTGGCCATAACTTCCATTATTTTTGGTCATAACTTGCTCAGTTTTCAAGATATCGACTTGATTTCTATTTTGTTAAATAGAGAAACATATTGGCTTTAATTAGAATTCTTTTTTCTGCGGATAGTGTGAAAAAATTTTTTTATCATTTTTGCAAAAAAAGCAGAGGGGGTAGTCCATGGTAATTTTTGGCCATAACTTCCATTATTTTTGGTCATAACTTGCTCAGTTTTCAAGATATCGACTTGATTTCTATTTTGTTAAATAGAGAAACATATTGGCTTTAATTAGAATTCTTTTTTCTGCGGATAGTGTGAAAAAATTTTTTTATCATTTTTGCAAAAAAAGCAAAGGGTATAGTCCATGGTAATTTTTGGCCATAACTTCCATTATTTTTGGTCATAACTTGCTCAGTTTTCAAGATATCGACTTGATTTCTATTTTGTTGAATAGAGAAACATATTGGCTTTAATTAGAATTCTTTTTTCTGCGGATAGTGTGAAAAAAATTTTTTATCATTTTTGCAAAAAAAGCAAAGGGTGTAGTCCATGGTAATTTTTGGCCATAGCTTCCATTATTTTTGGTCATAACTTGCTCAGTTTTCAAGATATCGACTTGATTTCTATTTTGTTGAATAGAGAAACATATTGGCTTTAATTAGAATTCTTTTTTCTGCGGATAGTGTGAAAAAAATTGTTGATCATTTTTTCAAAAAAAGCAAAGGGGGTAGTCCATGGTAATTTTTGGCCATATCTTAGATCCTTTTTGGTCATAACTTGCTATGTTTTCAAGATATCGACTTGATTTCTATTTGGTTGAATAGAGAATCGTGTTGGCTTTGATTAGAATTCTTTTTTCTGCGGATAGTGCGAAAAAAAATTTTTATCATTTTTTCAAAAAAAGCAAAGGGGATAGTCCATGGTAATTTTTGGCCATAACTTAGATCCTTTTTGGTCATAACTTGCTATGTTTTCAAGATATCGACTTGATTTCTATTTTGTTGAATAGAGAATCGTGTTGGCTTTAATTAGAATTCTTTTTTCTGCGGATAGTGCGAAAAAATTTTTTTATCATTTTTTCAAAAAAAGCAAAGGGGGTAGTCCATGGTAATTTTAGGCCATAGCTTCCATCCTTTTTGGTCATAACTTGCTATGTTTTCAAGATATCGACTTGATTTCTATTTGGTTGAATAGAGAATCGTGTTGGCTTTGATTAGAATTCTTTTTTCTGCGGATAGTGCGAAAAAAAATTTTCATCATTTTTTCAAAAAAAGCAAAGGGGGTAGTCCATGGTAATTTTTGGCCATAACTTCCATCCTTTTTGGTCATAACTTGCTAAGTTTTCAAGATATCGACTTGATTTCTATTTTGTTGAATAGAGAATCGTGTTATCTTTAATTAGAATTCTTTTTTCTGCGGATAGTGCGAAAAAAAATTTTTATCATTTTTTCAAAAAAAGCAAAGTCGGTAGTCCATGGTAATTTTTGGCCATAGCTTCCATCCTTTTTGGTCATAACTTGCTAAGTTTTCAAGATATCGACTTGATTTCTATTTTGTTGAATAGAGAATCGTGTTGGCTTTAATTAGAATTCTTTTTTCTGCGGATAGTGCGAAAAAAATTTTTTATCATTTTAAAAAAAAAAGCAAAGGGGGTAGTCCATGGTAATTTTTGGCCATAACTTCCATTATTTTTGGTCATAACTTGCTCAGTTTTCAAGATATCGACTTGATTCTATTTTGTTGAATAGAGAAACATATTGGCTTTAATTAGAATTCTTTTTTCTGCGGATAGTGTGAAAAAATTTTTTTATCATTTTTGCAAAAAAAGCAAAGGATAATTTTTGGCCATAACTTCCATTATTTTTGGTCATAACTTGCTCAGTTTTCAAGATATCGACTTGATTTCTATTTTGTTGAATAGAGAAACATATTGGCTTTAATTAGAATTCTTTTTTCTGCGGATAGTGTGAAAAAATTTTTTTATCATTTTTGCAAAAAGAGCAGAGGGGGTAGTCCATGGTAATTTTTGGCCATAACTTCCATTATTTTTGGTCATAACTTGCTCAGTTTTCAAGATATCGACTTGATTTCTATTTTGTTGAATAGAGAATCGTGTTGGCTTTAATTAGAATTCTTTTTTCTGCGGATAGTGTGAAAAAATTTTTTTATCATTTTTGCAAAAAAAGCAGAGGGTGTAGTCCATGGTAATTTTTGGCCATAACTTCCATTATTTTTGGTCATAACTTGCTCAGTTTTCAAGATATCGACTTGATTTCTATTTTGTTGAATAGAGAAACATATTGGCTTTAATTAGAATTCTTTTTTCTGCGGATAGTGTGAAAAAATTTTTTTATCATTTTTGCAAAAAGAGCAGAGGGGGTAGTCCATGGTAATTTTTGGCCATAACTTCCATTATTTTTGGTCATAACTTGCTCAGTTTTCAAGATATCGACTTGATTTCTATTTTGTTGAATAGAGAAACATATTGGCTTTAATTAGAATTCTTTTTTCTGAGGATAGTGTGAAAAATTTTTTTATCATTTTTGCAAAAAGAGCAGAGGGGGTAGTCCATGGTAATTTTTGGCCATAACTTCCATTATTTTTGGTCATAACTTGCTCAGTTTTCAAGATATCGACTTGATTTCTATTTTGTTGAATAGAGAAACATATTGGCTTTAATTAGAATTCTTTTTTCTGCGGATAGTGTGAAAAAATTTTTTTATCATTTTTGCAAAAAAAGCAAAAGGTGTAGTCCATGGTAATTTTTGGCCATAGCTTCCATTATTTTTGGTCATAACTTGCTCAGTTTTCAAGATATCGACTTGATTTCTATTTTGTTGAATAGAGAAACATATTGGCTTTAATTAGAATTCTTTTTTCTGCGGATAGTGTGAAAAAAAATTTTTATCATTTTTGCAAAAAAAAGCAAAGGGGATAGTCCATGGTAATTTTTGGCCATAACTTCCATTATTTTTGGTCATAACTTGCTCAGTTTTCAAGATATCGACTTGATTTCTATTTTGTTGAATAGAGAAACATATTGGCTTTAATTAGAATTCTTTTTTCTGCGGATAGTGTGAAAAAAATTTTTTATCATTTTTGCAAAAAAAAGCAAAGGGGGTAGTCCATGGTAATTTTTGGCCATAACTTCCATTATTTTTGGTCATAACTTGCTCAGTTTTCAAGATATCGACTTGATTCTATTTTGTTGAATAGAGAAACATATTGGCTTTAATTAGAATTCTTTTTTCTGCGGATAGTGTGAAAAAATTTTTTTATCATTTTTGCAAAAAAAGCAAAGGATAATTTTTGGCCATAACTTCCATTATTTTTGGTCATAACTTGCTCAGTTTTCAAGATATCGACTTGATTTCTATTTTGTTGAATAGAGAAACATATTGGCTTTAATTAGAATTCTTTTTTCTGCGGATAGTGTGAACAAATTTTTTTATCATTTTTGCAAAAAAAGCAGAGGGGGTAGTCCATGGTACTTTTTAGCCATAACTTCCATTATTTTTGGTCATAACTTGCTCAGTTTTCAAGATATCGACTTGATTTCTATTTTGTTGAATAGAGAAACATATTGGCTTTAATTAGAATTCTTTTTTCTGCGGATAGTGTGAAAAAAATTTTTTATCATTTTTGCAAAAAAAGCAAAGGGTGTAGTCCATGGTAATTTTTGGCCATAGCTTCCAATTTTTTTGGTCATAACTTGCTCAGTTTTCAAGATATCGACTTGATTTCTATTTTGTTGAATAGAGAAACATATTGGCTTTAATTAGAATTCTTTTTTCTGCAGATAGTGTGAAAAAATTTTTTTATCATTTTTGCAAAAAAAGCAAAGGGTAATTTTTGGCCATAACTTCCATTATTTTTGGTCATAACTTGCTCAGTTTTCAAGATATCGACTTGATTTCTATTTTGTTGAATAGAGAAACATATTGGCTTTAATTAGAATTCTTTTTTCTGCGGATAGTGTGAAAAAATTTTTTTATCATTTTTGCAAAAAAAGCAAAAGGTGTAGTCCATGGTAATTTTTGGCCATAGCTTCCATTATTTTTGGTCATAACTTGCTCAGTTTTCAAGATATCGACTTGATTTCTATTTTGTTAAATAGAGAAACATATTGGCTTTAATTAGAATTCTTTTTTCTGCGGATAGTGTGAAAAAATTTTTTTATCATTTTTGCAAAAAAAGCAGAGGGGGTAGTCCATGGTAATTTTTGGCCATAACTTCCATTATTTTTGGTCATAACTTGCTCAGTTTTCAAGATATCGACTTGATTTCTATTTTGTTAAATAGAGAAACATATTGGCTTTAATTAGAATTCTTTTTTCTGCGGATAGTGTGAAAAAATTTTTTTATCATTTTTGCAAAAAAAGCAGAGGGGGTAGTCCATGGTAATTTTTGGCCATAACTTCCATTATTTTTGGTCATAACTTGCTCAGTTTTCAAGATATCGACTTGATTTCTATTTTGTTAAATAGAGAAACATATTGGCTTTAATTAGAATTCTTTTTTCTGCGGATAGTGTGAAAAAATTTTTTTATCATTTTTGCAAAAAAAGCAAAGGGTGTAGTCCATGGTAATTTTTGGCCATAGCTTCCATTATTTTTGGTCATAACTTGCTCAGTTTTCAAGATATCGACTTGATTTCTATTTTGTTAAATAGAGAAACATATTGGCTTTAATTAGAATTCTTTTTTCTGCGGATAGTGTGAAAAAATTTTTTTATCATTTTTGCAAAAAAAGCAGAGGGGGTAGTCCATGGTAATTTTTGGCCATAACTTCCATTATTTTTGGTCATAACTTGCTCAGTTTTCAAGATATCGACTTGATTTCTATTTTGTTAAATAGAGAAACATATTGGCTTTAATTAGAATTCTTTTTTCTGCGGATAGTGTGAAAAAATTTTTTTATCATTTTTGCAAAAAAAGCAGAGGGGGTAGTCCATGGTAATTTTTGGCCATAACTTCCATTATTTTTGGTCATAACTTGCTCAGTTTTCAAGATATCGACTTGATTTCTATTTTGTTGAATAGAGAAACATATTGGCTTTAATTAGAATTCTTTTTTCTGCGGATAGTGTGAAAAAAATTTTTTATCATTTTTGCAAAAAAAGCAAAGGGTGTAGTCCATGGTAATTTTTGGCCATAGCTTCCATTATTTTTGGTCATAACTTGCTCAGTTTTCAAGATATCGACTTGATTTCTATTTGGTTGAATAGAGAATCGTGTTGGCTTTGATTAGAATTCTTTTTTCTGCGGATAGTGCGAAAAAAAATTTTTATCATTTTTTCAAAAAAAGCAAAGGGGATAGTCCATGGTAATTTTTGGCCATAACTTAGATCCTTTTTGGTCATAACTTGCTATGTTTTCAAGATATCGACTTGATTTCTATTTTGTTGAATAGAGAATCGTGTTGGCTTTAATTAGAATTCTTTTTTCTGCGGATAGTGCGAAAAAATTTTTTTATCATTTTTTCAAAAAAAGCAAAGGGGGTAGTCCATGGTAATTTTAGGCCATAGCTTCCATCCTTTTTGGTCATAACTTGCTAAGTTTTCAAGATATCGACTTGATTTCTATTTGGTTGAATAGAGAATCGTGTTGGCTTTAATTAGAATTCTTTTTTCTGCGGATAGTGCGAAAAAAAATTTTCATCATTTTTTCAAAAAAAGCAAAGGGGGTAGTCCATGGTAATTTTTGGCCATAACTTCCATCCTTTTTGGTCATAACTTGCTAAGTTTTCAAGATATCGACTTGATTTCTATTTTGTTGAATAGAGAATCGTGTTATCTTTAATTAGAATTCTTTTTTCTGCGGATAGTGCGAAAAAAAATTTTCATCATTTTTTCAAAAAAAGCAAAGGGGGTAGTCCATGGTAATTTTTGGCCATAACTTCCATCCTTTTTGGTCATAACTTGCTAAGTTTTCAAGATATCGACTTGATTTCTATTTTGTTGAATAGAGAATCGTGTTATCTTTAATTAGAATTCTTTTTTCTGCGGATAGTGCGAAAAAAATATTTTATCATTTTAAAAAAAAAAGCAAAGGGAGTAATTCATGGTAATTTTTGGCCATATCTTAGATCCTTTTTGGTCATAACTTGCTAAGTTTTCAAGATATCGACTTGATTTCTATTTTGTTGAATAGAGAATCGTGTTGGCTTTAATTAGAATTCTTTTTTCTGCGAATAGTGCGAAAAAAATTTTTTATCATATTTTCAAAAAAAGCAAAGGGGGTAGTCCATGATAATTTTTGGCCATAGCTTCCATCCTTTTTGGTCATAACTTGCAAATTTTTTAAAGATATCGACTTGATTTCTATTTTGTTGAATAGAGAATCGTGTTGGCTTTGATTAGAATTCTTTTTTCTGCGGATAGTGCGAAAAAAAATTTTTATCATTTTTGCAAAAAGAGCAGAGGGTGTAGTCCATGGTAATTTTTGGCCATAACTTCCATTATTTTTGGTCATAACTTGCTCAGTTTTCAAGATATCGACTTGATTTCTATTTTGTTGAATAGAGAAACATATTGGCTTTAATTAGAATTCTTTTTTCTGCGGATAGTGTGAAAAAAAATTTTTATCATTTTTGCAAAAAAAGCAAAGGGGGTAGTCCATGGTAATTTTTGGCCATAACTTCCATTATTTTTGGTCATAACTTGCTCAGTTTTCAAGATATCGACTTGATTTCTATTTTGTTGAATAGAGAAACATATTGGCTTTAATTAGAATTCTTTTTTCTGCGGATAGTGTGAAAAAAATTTTTTATCATTTTTGCAAAAAAAGCAGAGGGGGTAGTCCATGGTAATTTTTGGCCATAACTTCCATTATTTTTGGTCATAACTTGCTCAGTTTTCAAGATATCGACTTGATTTCTATTTTGTTGAATAGAGAAACATATTGGCTTTAATTAGAATTCTTTTTTCTGCGGATAGTGTGAAAAAAATTTTTTATCATTTTTGCAAAAAAAGCAAAGGGTGTAGTCCATGGTAATTTTTGGCCATAACTTCCATTATTTTTGGTCATAACTTGCTCAGTTTTCAAGATATCGACTTGATTTCTATTTTGTTGAATAGAGAAACATATTGGCTTTAATTAGAATTCTTTTTTCTGCGGATAGTGCGAAAAATTTTTTTTATCATTTTTGCAAAAAAAGCAAAGGGGGTAGTCCATGGTAATTTTTGGCCATAACTTCCATTATTTTTGGTCATAACTTGCTCAGTTTTCAAGATATCGACTTGATTTCTATTTTGTTGAATAGAGAAACATATTGGCTTTAATTAGAATTCTTTTTTCTGCGGATAGTGTGAAAAAAATTTTTTATCATTTTTGCAAAAAAAGCAGAGGGGGTAGTCCATGGTAATTTTTGGCCATAACTTCCATTATTTTTGGTCATAACTTGCTCAGTTTTCAAGATATCGACTTGATTTCTATTTTGTTGAATAGAGAAACGTATTGGCTTTAATTAGAATTCTTTTTTCTGCGGATAGTGTGAAAAAAAATTTTTATCATTTTTGCAAAAAAAGCAGAGGGGGTAGTCCATGGTAATTTTTGGCCATAACTTCCATTATTTTTGGTCATAACTTGCTCAGTTTTCAAGATATCGACTTGATTTCTATTTTGTTGAATAGAGAAACATATTGGCTTTAATTACAATTCTTTTTTCTGCGGATAGTGTGAAAAAAATTTTTTATCATTTTTGCAAAAAAAGCAAAGGGGGTAGTCCATGGTAATTTTTGGCCATAACTCCCATTACTTTTGGTCATAACTTGCTCAGTTTTCAAGATATCGACTTGATTTCTATTTTGTTGAATAGAGAAACATATTGGCTTTAATTAGAATTCTTTTTTCTGCGGATAGTGTGAAAAAAATTTTTTATCATTTTTGCAAAAAAAGCAGAGGGGGTAGTCCATGGCAATTTTTGGCCATAACTTCCATTATTTTTGGTCATAACTTGCTCAGTTTTCAAGATATCGACTTGATTTCTATTTTGTTGAATAGAGAAACATATTGGCTTTAATTAGAATTCTTTTTTCTGCGGATAGTGTGAAAAAAAATTTTTATCATTTTTGCAAAAAAAGCAAAGGGGGTAGTCCATGGTAATTTTTGGCCATAACTTCCATTATTTTTGGTCATAACTTGCTCAGTTTTCAAGATATCGACTTGATTTCTATTTTGTTGAATAGAGAAACATATTGGCTTTAATTAGAATTCTTTTTTCTGCGGATAGTGTGAAAAAAATTTTTTATCATTTTTGCAAAAAAAGCAGAGGGGGTAGTCCATGGTAATTTTTGGCCATAACTTCCATTATTTTTGGTCATAACTTGCTCAGTTTTCAAGATATCGACTTGATTTCTATTTTGTTGAATAGAGAAACATATTGGCTTTAATTAGAATTCTTTTTTCTGCGGATAGTGTGAAAAAAATTTTTTATCATTTTTGCAAAAAAAGCAAAGGGTGTAGTCCATGGTAATTTTTGGCCATAACTTCCATTATTTTTGGTCATAACTTGCTCAGTTTTCAAGATATCGACTTGATTCTATTTTGTTGAATAGAGAAACATATTGGCTTTAATTAGAATTCTTTTTTCTGCGGATAGTGTGAAAAAATTTTTTTATCATTTTTGCAAAAAAAGCAAAGGGGGTAGTCCATGGTAATTTTTGGCCATAACTCCCATTACTTTTGGTCATAACTTGCTCAGTTTTCAAGATATCGACTTGATTTCTATTTTGTTGAATAGAGAAACATATTGGCTTTAATTAGAATTCTTTTTTCTGCGGATAGTGTGAAAAAAATTTTTTATCATTTTTGCAAAAAAAGCAGAGGGGGTAGTCCATGGCAATTTTTGGCCATAACTTCCATTATTTTTGGTCATAACTTGCTCAGTTTTCAAGATATCGACTTGATTTCTATTTTGTTGAATAGAGAAACATATTGGCTTTAATTAGAATTCTTTTTTCTGCGGATAGTGTGAAAAAAATTTTTTATCATTTTTGCAAAAAAAGCAGAGGGGGTAGTCCATGGTAATTTTTGGCCATAACTTCCATTATTTTTGGTCATAACTTGCTCAGTTTTCAAGATATCGACTTGATTTCTATTTTGTTGAATAGAGAAACATATTGGCTTTAATTAGAATTCTTTTTTCTGCGGATAGTGTGAAAAAATTTTTTTATCATTTTTGCAAAAAAAGCAAAGGGGGTAGTCCATGGTAATTTTTGGCCATAACTTCCATTATTTTTGGTCATAACTTGCTCAGTTTTCAAGATATCGACTTGATTTCTATTTTGTTGAATAGAGAAACATATTGGCTTTAATTAGAATTCTTTTTTCTGCGGATAGTGTGAAAAAAATTTTTTATCATATTTGCAAAAAAAGCAAAGGGGGTAGTCCATGGTAATTTTTGGCCATAACTTCCATTATTTTTGGTCATAACTTGCTCAGTTTTCAAGATATCGACTTGATTTCTATTTTGTTGAATAGAGAAACATATTGGCTTTAATTAGAATTCTTTTTTCTGCGGATAGTGTGAAAAAAATTTTTTATCATTTTTGCAAAAAAAGCAGAGGGGGTAGTCCATAGTAATTTTTGGCCATAACTTCCATTATTTTTGGTCATAACTTGCTCAGTTTTCAAGATATCGACTTGATTTCTATTTTGTTGAATAGAGAAACATATTGGCTTTAATAAGAATTCTTTTTTCTGCGGATAGTGTGAAAAAAATTTTTTATCATTTTTGCAAAAAAAGCAAAGGGGGTAGTCCATGGTAATTTTTGGCCATAACTTTCATTACTTTTGGTCATAACTTGCTCAGTTTTCAAGATATCGACTTGATTTCTATTTTGTTGAATAGAGAAACATATTGGCTTTAATTAGAATTCTTTTTTCTGCGGATAGTGTGAAAAAAATTTTTTATCATTTTTGCAAAAAAAGCAGAGGGGGTAGTCCATGGTAATTTTTGGCCATAACTTCCATTATTTTTGGTCATAACTTGCTCAGTTTTCAAGATATCGACTTGATTTCTATTTTGTTGAATAGAGAAACATATTGGCTTTAATTAGAATTCTTTTTTCTGCGGATAGTGTGAAAAAAATTTTTTATCATTTTTGCAAAAAAAGCAAAGGGTGTAGTCCATGGTAATTTTTGGCCATAACTTCCATTATTTTTGGTCATAACTTGCTCAGTTTTCAAGATATCGACTTGATTTCTATTTTGTTGAATAGAGAAACATATTGGCTTTAATTAGAATTCTTTTTTCTGCGGATAGTGTGAAAAAAATTTTTTATCATTTTTGCAAAAAAAGCAAAGGGGGTAGTCCATGGTAATTTTTGGCCATAACTTCCATTACTTTTGGTCATAACTTGCTCAGTTTTCAAGATATCGACTTGATTTCTATTTTGTTGAATAGAGAAACATATTGGCTTTAATTAGAATTCTTTTTTCTGCGGATAGTGTGAAAAAAATTTTTTATCATTTTTGCAAAAAAAGCAGAGGGGGTAGTCCATGGCAATTTTTGGCCATAACTTCCATTATTTTTGGTCATAACTTGCTCAGTTTTCAAGATATCGACTTGATTTCTATTTTGTTGAATAGAGAATCGTGTTGGCTTTAATTAGAATTCTTTTTTCTGCGGATAGTGTGAAAAAATTTTTTTATCATTTTTGCAAAAAAAGCAAAGGGTGTAGTCCATGGTAATTTTTGGCCATAGCTTCCATTATTTTTGGTCATAACTTGCTCACTTTTCAAGATATCGACTTGATTTCTATTTTGTTGAATAGAGAAACATATTGGCTTTAATTAGAATTCTTTTTTCTGCGGATAGTGTGAAAAAAAATTTTTATCATTTTTGCAAAAAAAGCAAAGGGTGTAGTCCATGGTAATTTTTGGCCATAACTTCCATTATTTTTGGTCATAACTTGCTCAGTTTTCAAGATATCGACTTGATTTCTATTTTGTTGAATAGAGAAACATATTGGCTTTAATTAGAATTCTTTTTTCTGCGGATAGTGTGAAAAAAAATTTTTATCATTTTTGCAAAAAAAGCAAAGGGGGTAGTCCATGGTAATTTTTGGCCATAACTTCCATTATTTTTGGTCATAACTTGCTCAGTTTTCAAGATATCGACTTGATTTCTATTTTGTTGAATAGAGAAACATATTGGCTTTAATTAGAATTCTTTTTTCTGCGGATAGTGTGAAAAAAATTTTTTATCATTTTTGCAAAAAAAGCAGAGGGGGTAGTCCATGGTAATTTTTGGCCATAACTTCCATTATTTTTGGTCATAACTTGCTCAGTTTTCAAGATATCGACTTGATTTCTATTTTGTTGAATAGAGAAACATATTGGCTTTAATTAGAATTCTTTTTTCTGCGGATAGTGTGAAAAAAATTTTTTATCATTTTTGCAAAAAAAGCAAAGGGTGTAGTCCATGGTAATTTTTGGCCATAACTTCCATTATTTTTGGTCATAACTTGCTCAGTTTTCAAGATATCGACTTGATTTCTATTTTGTTGAATAGAGAAACATATTGGCTTTAATTAGAATTCTTTTTTCTGCGGATAGTGCGAAAAATTTTTTTTATCATTTTTGCAAAAAAAGCAAAGGGGGTAGTCCATGGTAATTTTTGGCCATAACTTCCATTATTTTTGGTCATAACTTGCTCAGTTTTCAAGATATCGACTTGATTTCTATTTTGTTGAATAGAGAAACATATTGGCTTTAATTAGAATTCTTTTTTCTGCGGATAGTGTGAAAAAATTTTTTTATCATTTTTGCAAAAAAAGCAAAGGGGGTAGTCCATGGTAATTTTTGGCCATAACTTCCATTATTTTTGGTCATAACTTGCTCAGTTTTCAAGATATCGACTTGATTTCTATTTTGTTGAATAGAGAAACATATTGGCTTTAATTAGAATTCTTTTTTCTGCGGATAGTGTGAAAAAAATTTTTTATCATATTTGCAAAAAAAGCAAAGGGGGTAGTCCATGGTAATTTTTGGCCATAACTTCCATTATTTTTGGTCATAACTTGCTCAGTTTTCAAGATATCGACTTGATTTCTATTTTGTTGAATAGAGAAACATATTGGCTTTAATTAGAATTCTTTTTTCTGCGGATAGTGTGAAAAAAATTTTTTATCATTTTTGCAAAAAAAGCAGAGGGGGTAGTCCATAGTAATTTTTGGCCATAACTTCCATTATTTTTGGTCATAACTTGCTCAGTTTTCAAGATATCGACTTGATTTCTATTTTGTTGAATAGAGAAACATATTGGCTTTAATAAGAATTCTTTTTTCTGCGGATAGTGTGAAAAAAATTTTTTATCATTTTTGCAAAAAAAGCAAAGGGGGTAGTCCATGGTAATTTTTGGCCATAACTTTCATTACTTTTGGTCATAACTTGCTCAGTTTTCAAGATATCGACTTGATTTCTATTTTGTTGAATAGAGAAACATATTGGCTTTAATTAGAATTCTTTTTTCTGCGGATAGTGTGAAAAAAATTTTTTATCATTTTTGCAAAAAAAGCAGAGGGGGTAGTCCATGGTAATTTTTGGCCATAACTTCCATTATTTTTGGTCATAACTTGCTCAGTTTTCAAGATATCGACTTGATTTCTATTTTGTTGAATAGAGAAACATATTGGCTTTAATTAGAATTCTTTTTTCTGCGGATAGTGTGAAAAAAATTTTTTATCATTTTTGCAAAAAAAGCAAAGGGTGTAGTCCATGGTAATTTTTGGCCATAACTTCCATTATTTTTGGTCATAACTTGCTCAGTTTTCAAGATATCGACTTGATTTCTATTTTGTTGAATAGAGAAACATATTGGCTTTAATTAGAATTCTTTTTTCTGCGGATAGTGCGAAAAAATTTTTTTATCATTTTTGCAAAAAAAGCAAAGGGGGTAGTCCATGGTAATTTTTGGCCATAACTTCCATTATTTTTGGTCATAACTTGCTCAGTTTTCAAGATATCGACTTGATTTCTATTTTGTTGAATAGAGAAACATATTGGCTTTAATTAGAATTCTTTTTTCTGCGGATAGTGTGAAAAAAATTTTTTATCATTTTTGCAAAAAAAGCAGAGGGGGTAGTCCATGGTAATTTATGGCCATAACTTCCATTATTTTTGGTCATAACTTGCTCAGTTTTCAAGATATCGACTTGATTTCTATTTTGTTGAATAGAGAAACGTATTGGCTTTATTTAGAATTCTTTTTTCTGCGGATAGTGTGAAAAAATTTTTTTATCATTTTTGCAAAAAAAGCAGAGCGGGTAGTCCATGGTAATTTTTGGCCATAACTTCCATTATTTTTGGTCATAACTTGCTCAGTTTTCAAGATATCGACTTGATTTCTATTTTGTTGAATAGAGAAACATATTGGCTTTAATTAGAATTCTTTTTTCTGCGGATAGTGTGAAAAAAATTTTTTATCATTTTTGCAAAAAAAGCAAAGGGGGTAGTCCATGGTAATTTTTGGCCATAACTTCCATTACTTTTGGTCATAACTTGCTCAGTTTTCAAGATATCGACTTGATTTCTATTTTGTTGAATAGAGAAACATATTGGCTTTAATTAGAATTCTTTTTTCTGCGGATAGTGTGAAAAAAATTTTTTATCATTTTTGCAAAAAAAGCAGAGGGGGTAGTCCATGGCAATTTTTGGCCATAACTTCCATTATTTTTGGTCATAACTTGCTCAGTTTTCAAGATATCGACTTGATTTCTATTTTGTTGAATAGAGAAACATATTGGCTTTAATTAGAATTCTTTTTTCTGCGGATAGTGTGAAAAAATTTTTTTATCATTTTTGCAAAAAAAGCAGAGGGGGTAGTCCATGGTAATTTTTGGCCATAACTTCCATTATTTTTGGTCATAACTTGCTCAGTTTTCAAGATATCGACTTGATTTCTATTTTGTTGAATAGAGAAACATATTGGCTTTAATTAGAATTCTTTTTTCTGCGGATAGTGTGAAAAAATTTTTTTATCATTTTTGCAAAAAAAGCAAAGGGGGTAGTCCATGGTAATTTTTGGCCATAACTTCCAATATTTTTGATCATAACTTGCTCAGTTTTCAAGATATCGACTTGATTTCTATTTTGTTGAATAGAGAAACATATTGGCTTTAATTAGAATTCTTTTTTCTGCGGATAGTGTGAAAAAATTTTTTTATCATTTTTGCAAAAAAAGCAAAGGGGGTAGTCCATGGTAATTTTTGGCCATAACTTCCATTATTTTTGGTCATAACTTGCTCAGTTTTCAAGATATCGACTTGATTTCTATTTTGTTGAATAGAGAAACATATTGGCTTTAATTAGAATTCTTTTTTCTGCGGATAGTGTGAAAAAATTTTTTTATCATTTTTGCAAAAAAAGCAAAGGGGGTAGTCCATGGTAATTTTTGGCCATAACTTCCATTATTTTTGGTCATAACTTGCTCAGTTTTCAAGATATCGACTTGATTTCTATTTTGTTGAATAGAGAAACATATTGGCTTTAATTAGAATTCTTTTTTCTGCGGATAGTGTGAAAATTTTTTTTTATCATTTTTGCAAAAAAAGCAGAGGGGGTAGTCCATGGTAATTTTTGGCCATAACTTCCATTATTTTTGGTCATAACTTGCTCAGTTTTCAAGATATCGACTTGATTTCTGTTTTGTTGAATAGAGAAACATATTGGCTTTAATTAGAATTCTTTTTTCTGCGGATAGTGTGAAAAAATTTTTTTATCATTTTTGCAAAAAAAGCAAAGGGTGTAGTCCATGGTAATTTTTGGCCATAACTTCCATTATTTTTGGTCATAACTTGCTCAGTTTTCAAGATATCGACTTGATTTCTATTTTGTTGAATAGAGAAACATATTGGCTTTAATTAGAATTCTTTTTTCTGCGGATAGTGTGAAAAAAAATTTTTATCATTTTTGCAAAAAAAGCAAAGGGGGTAGTCCATGGTAATTTTTGGCCATAACTTCCATTATTTTTGGTCATAACTTGCTCAGTTTTCAAGATATCGACTTGATTTCTATTTTGTTGAATAGAGAAACATATTGGCTTTAATTAGAATTCTTTTTTCTGCGGATAGTGTGAAAAAAATTTTTTATCATTTTTGCAAAAAAAAGCAAAGGGGGTAGTCCATGGTAATTTTTGGCCATAACTTCCATTATTTTTGGTCATAACTTGCTCAGTTTTCAAGATATCGACTTGATTTCTATTTTGTTGAATAGAGAAACATATTGGCTTTAATTAGAATTCTTTTTTCTGCGGATAGTGTGAAAAAATTTTTTTATCATTTTTGCAAAAAAAGCAAAGGGGGTAGTACATGGTAATTTTTGGCCATAACTTCCATTATTTTTGGTCATAACTTGCTCAGTTTTCAAGATATCGACTTGATTTCTGTTTTGTTGAATAGAGAAACATATTGGCTTTAATTAGAATTCTTTTTTCTGCGGATAGTGTGAAAAAATTTTTTTATCATTTTTGCAAAAAAAGCAAAGGGTGTAGTCCATGGTAATTTTTGGCCATAACTTCCATTATTTTTGGTCATAACTTGCTCAGTTTTCAAGATATCGACTTGATTTCTATTTTGTTGAATAGAGAAACATATTGGCTTTAATTAGAATTCTTTTTTCTGCGGATAGTGTGAAAAAAATTTTTTATCATTTTTGCAAAAAAAGCAAAGGGGGTAGTCCATGGTAATTTTTGGCCATAACTTCCATTATTTTTGGTCATAACTTGCTCAGTTTTCAAGATATCGACTTGATTTCTATTTTGTTGAATAGAGAAACATATTGGCTTTAATTAGAATTCTTTTTTCTGCGGATAGTGTGAAAAAAATTTTTTATCATTTTTGCAAAAAAAGCAAAGGGGGTAGTCCATGGTAATTTTTGGCCATAACTTCCATTATTTTTGGTCATAACTTGCTCAGTTTTCAAGATATCGACTTGATTTCTATTTTGTTGAATAGAGAAACATATTGGCTTTAATTAGAATTCTTTTTTCTGCGGATAGTGTGAAAAATTTTTTTTATCATTTTTGCAAAAAAAGCAAAGGGGGTAGTACATGGTAATTTTTGGCCATAACTTCCATTATTTTTGGTCATAACTTGCTCACTTTTCAAGATATCGACTTGATTTCTATTTTGTTGAATAGAGAAACATATTGGCTTTAATTAGAATTCTTTTTTCTGCGGATAGTGTGAAAAAATTTTTTTATCATTTTTGCAAAAAAAAGCAAAGGGGGTAGTCCATGGTAATTTTTGGCCATAACTTCCATTATTTTTGGTCATAACTTGCTCAGTTTTCAAGATATCGACTTGATTTCTATTTTGTTGAATAGAGAAACATATTGGCTTTAATTAGAATTCTGTTTTCTGCGGATAGTGTGAAAAATTTTTTTTATCATTTTTGCAAAAAAAGCAAAGGGGGTAGTCCATGGTAATTTTTGGCCATAACTTCCATTATTTTTGGTCATAACTTGCTCAGTTTTCAAGATATCGACTTGATTTCTATTTTGTTGAATAGAGAAACATATTGGCTTTAATTACAATTCTTTTTTCTGCGGATAGTGTGAAAAAATTTTTTTATCATTTTTGCAAAAAAAGCAAAGGGTGTAGTCCATGGTAATTTTTGGCCATAACTTCCATTATTTTTGGTCATAACTTGCTCAGTTTTCAAGATATCGACTTGATTTCTATTTTGTTGAATAGAGAAACATATTGGCTTTAATTAGAATTCTTTTTTCTGCGGATAGTGTGAAAAAATTTTTTTATCATTTTTGCAAAAAAAGCAAAGGGGGTAGTCCATGGTAATTTTTGGCCATAACTTCCATTATTTTTGGTCATAACTTGCTCAGTTTTCAAGATATCGACTTGATTTCTATTTTGTTGAATAGAGAAACATATTGGCTTTAATTAGAATTCTGTTTTCTGCGGATAGTGTGAAAAATTTTTTTTATCATTTTTGCAAAAAAAGCAAAGGGGGTAGTCCACGGTAATTTTTGGCCATAACTTCCATTATTTTTGGTCATAACTTGCTCAGTTTTCAAGATATCGACTTGATTTCTATTTTGTTGAATAGAGAAACATATTGGCTTTAATTAGAATTCTTTTTTCTGCGGATAGTGTGAAAAAATTTTTTTTATCATTTTTGCAAAAAAATGATTTTTGGCCATAACTTCCATTATTTTTGGTCATAACTTGCTCAGTTTTCAAGATATCGACTTGATTTCTATTTTGTTGAATAGAGAAACATATTGGCTTTAATTAGAATTCTTTTTTCTGCGGATAGTGTGAAAAAATTTTTTTATCATTTTTGCAAAAAAAGCAAAGGGGGTAGTCCATGGTAATTTTTGGCCATAACTTCCATTATTTTTGGTCATAACTTGCTCAGTTTTCAAGATATCGACTTGATTTCTATTTTGTTGAATAGAGAAACATATTGGCTTTAATTAGAATTCTGTTTTCTGCGGATAGTGTGAAAATTTTTTTTATCATTTTTGCAAAAAAAGCAAAGGGTGTAGTCCATGGTAATTTTTGGCCATAACTTCCATTATTTTTGGTCATAACTTGCTCAGTTTTCAAGATATCGACTTGATTTCTATTTTGTTGAATAGAGAAACATATTGGCTTTAATTAGAATTCTTTTTTCTGCGGATAGTGTGAAAAATTTTTTTATCATTTTTGCAAAAAGAGCAGAGGGGGTAGTCCATGGTAATTTTTGGCCATAACTTCCATTATTTTTGGTCATAACTTGCTCAGTTTTCAAGATATCGCCTTGATTTCTATTTTGTTGAATAGAGAAACATATTGGCTTTAATTAGAATTCTTTTTTCTGCGGATAGTGTGAAAAAATTTTTTTATCATTTTTGCAAAAAAAGCAAAGGGGGTAGTCCATGGTAATTTTTGGCCATAACTTCCATTATTTTTGGTCATAACTTGCTCAGTTTTCAAGATATCGACTTGATTTCTATTTTGTTGAATAGAGAAACATATTGGCTTTAATTAGAATTCTTTTTTCTGTGGATAGTGTGAAAAAATTTTTTTATCATTTTTGCAAAAAAATGATTTTTGGCCATAACTTCCATTATTTTTGGTCATAACTTGCTCAGTTTTCAAGATATCGACTTGATTTCTATTTTGTTGAATAGAGAAACATATTGGCTTTAATTAGAATTCTTTTTTCTGCGGATAGTGTGAAAAAATTTTTTTATCATTTTTGCAAAAAAAGCAAAGGGGGTAGTCCATGGTAATTTTTGGCCATAACTTCCATTATTTTTGGTCATAACTTGCTCAGTTTTCAAGATATCGACTTGATTTCTATTTTGTTGAATAGAGAAACATATTGGCTTTAATTAGAATTCTTTTTTCTGCGGATAGTGTGAAAAAATTTTTTTATCATTTTTGCAAAAAAAGCAAAGGGGGTAGTCCATGGTAATTTTTGGCCATAACTTCCATTATTTTTGGTCATAACTTGCTCAGTTTTCAAGATATCGACTTGATTTCTATTTTGTTGAATAGAGAAACATATTGGCTTTAATTAGAATTCTGTTTTCTGCGGATAGTGTGAAAATTTTTTTTATCATTTTTGCAAAAAAAGCAAAGGGTGTAGTCCATGGTAATTTTTGGCCATAACTTCCATTATTTTTGGTCATAACTTGCTCAGTTTTCAAGATATCGACTTGATTTCTATTTTGTTGAATAGAGAAACATATTGGCTTTAATTAGAATTCTTTTTTCTGCGGATAGTGTGAAAAATTTTTTTATCATTTTTGCAAAAAGAGCAGAGGGGGTAGTCCATGGTAATTTTTGGCCATAACTTCCATTATTTTTGGTCATAACTTGCTCAGTTTTCAAGATATCGCCTTGATTTCTATTTTGTTGAATAGAGAAACATATTGGCTTTAATTAGAATTCTTTTTTCTGCGGATAGTGTGAAAAAATTTTTTTATCATTTTTGCAAAAAAAGCAAAGGGGGTAGTCCATGGTAATTTTTGGCCATAACTTCCATTATTTTTGGTCATAACTTGCTCAGTTTTCAAGATATCGACTTGATTTCTATTTTGTTGAATAGAGAAACATATTGGCTTTAATTAGAATTCTTTTTTCTGTGGATAGTGTGAAAAAATTTTTTTATCATTTTTGCAAAAAAATGATTTTTGGCCATAACTTCCATTATTTTTGGTCATAACTTGCTCAGTTTTCAAGATATCGACTTGATTTCTATTTTGTTGAATAGAGAAACATATTGGCTTTAATTAGAATTCTTTTTTCTGCGGATAGTGTGAAAAAATTTTTTTATCATTTTTGCAAAAAGAGCAGAGGGGGTAGTCCATGGTAATTTTTGGCCATAACTTCCATTATTTTTGGTCATAACTTGCTCAGTTTTCAAGATATCGACTTGATTTCTATTTTGTTGAATAGAGAAACATATTGGCTTTAATTAGAATTCTTTTTTCTGCGGATAGTGTGAAAATTTTTTTTTATCATTTTTGCAAAAAAAGCAAAGGGTGTAGTCCATGGTAATTTTTGGCCATAACTTCCATTATTTTTGGTCATAACTTGCTCAGTTTTCAAGATATCGACTTGATTTTTATTTGGTTGAATAGAGAAACATATTGGCTTTAATTAGAATTCTTTTTTCTGCGGATAGTGTGAAAAATTTTTTTTTTCATTTTTGCAAAAAAAGCAAAGGGGGTAGTCCATGGTAATTTTTGGCCATAACTTCCATTATTTTTGGTCATAACTTGCTCAGTTTTCAAGATATCGACTTGATTTCTATTTTGTTGAATAGAGAAACATATTGGCTTTAATTAGAATTCTTTTTTCTGCGGATAGTGTGAAAATTTTTTTTTTCATTTTTGCAAAAAAAGCAAAGGGGGTAGTCCATGGTAATTTTTGGCCATAACTTCCATTATTTTTGGTCATAACTTGCTCAGTTTTCAAGATATCGACTTGATTTCTATTTTGTTGAATAGAGAAACATATTGGCTTTAATTAGAGTTCTTTTTTCTGCGGATAGTGTGAAAAAAATTTTTTATCATTTTTGCAAAAAAAGCAAAGGGGGTAGTCCATGGTAATTTTTGGCCATAACTTCCATTATTTTTGGTCATAACTTGCTCAGTTTTCAAGATATCGACTTGATTTCTATTTTGTTGAATAGAGAAACATATTGGCTTTAATTAGAATTCTTTTTTCTGCAGATAGTGTGAAAAAATTTTTTTATCATTTTTGCAAAAAAAGCAAAGGGGGTAGTCCATGGTAATTTTTGGTCATAACTTCCATTATTTTTGGTCATAACTTGCTCAGTTTTCAAGATATCGACTTGATTTCTATTTTGTTGAATAGAGAAACATATTGGCTTTAATTAGAATTCTTTTTTCTGCAGATAGTGTGAAAAAATTTTTTTATCATTTTTGCAAAAAAAGCAAAGGGGGTAGTCCATGGTAATTTTTGGCCATAACTTCCATTATTTTTGGTCATAACTTGCTCAGTTTTCAAGATATCGACTTGATTTCTATTTTGTTGAATAGAGAAACATATTGGCTTTAATTAGAATTCTTTTTTCTGCGGATAGTGTGAAAAATTTTTTTTATCATTTTTGCAAAAAAAGCAAAGGGGGTAGTCCATGGTAATTTTTGGCCATAACTTCCATTATTTTTGGTCATAACTTGCTCAGTTTTCAAGATATCGACTTGATTTCTATTTTGTTGAATAGAGAAACATATTGGCTTTAATTAGAATTCTTTTTTCTGCGGATAGTGTGAAAAAAATTTTTTATCATTTTTGCAAAAAAAGCAAAGGGGGTAGTACATGGTAATTTTTGGCCATAACTTCCATTATTTTTGGTCATAACTTGCTCAGTTTTCAAGATATCGACTTGATTTCTATTTTGTTGAATAGAGAAACATATTGGCTTTAATTAGAATTCTTTTTTCTGCGGATAGTGTGAAAAATTTTTTTTATCATTTTTGCAAAAAAAGCAAAGGGGGTAGTCCATGGTAATTTTTGGCCATAACTTCCATTATTTTTGGTCATAACTTGCTCAGTTTTCAAGATATCGACTTGATTTCTATTTTGTTGAATAGAGAAACATATTGGCTTTAATTAGAATTCTTTTTTCTGCGGATAGTGTGAAAAAAATTTTTTATCATTTTTGCAAAAAAAGCAAAAGGGGGTAGTACATGGTAATTTTTGGCCATAACTTCCATTATTTTTGGTCATAACTTGCTCAGTTTTCAAGATATCGACTTGATTTCTATTTGGTTGAATAGAGAAACATATTGGCTTTAATTAGAATTCTTTTTTCTGCGGATAGTGTGAAAAAATTTTTTTATCATTTTTGCAAAAAAAAGCAGAGGGGGTAGTCCATGGTAGTTTTTGGCAATAACTTCCATTATTTTTGGTCATAACTTGCTCAGTTTTCAAGATATCGACTTGATTTCTATTTTGTTGAATAGAGAAACGTATTGGCTTTAATTAGAATTCTTTTTTCTGCGGATAGTGTGAAAAAATTTTTTTATCATTTTTGCAAAAAAAGCAAAGGGGGTAGTCCATGGTAATTTTTGGCCATATCTTATATCCTTTTTGGTCATAACTTGCTAAGTTTTCAAGATATCGACTTGATTTCTATTTTGTTGAATAGAGAAACGTATTGGCTTTAATTGGAATTCTTTTTTTGCGGATAGTGCGAAAAAATTTTTTTATCATTTTTTCAAAAAAAGCAAAGGGGTCCATGATAATTTTTGGATATAACTTAGATCCTTTTTGGTCATAACTTGCTAAGTTTTCAAGATATCGACTTGATTTCTAATTTGTTGAGTAGAGAAACGTATTGGCTTTAATTGGAATTCTTTTTTTGCCAAAAATAATGGAAGTTATGGCCAAAAAATTACCATGTACTACCCCCTTTGCTTTTTTTGCAAAAATGATAAAAAAATTTTTTCACACTATCCGCAGAAAAAAGAATTCTAATTAAAGCCAATATGTTTCTCTATTAAACAAAATAGAAATCAAGTCGATATCTTGAAAACTGAGCAAGTTATGACCAAAAATAATGGAAGTTATGGCCAAAAATTACCATGTACTACCCCCTTTGCTTTTTTGCAAAAATGATAAAAAAAATTTTTCACACTATCCGCAGAAAAAAGAATTCTAATTAAAGCCAATATGTTTCTCTATTCAACAAAATAGAAATCAAGTCGATATCTTGAAAACTGAGCAAGTTATGACCAAAAATAATGGAAGTTATGGCCAAAAATTACTATGGACTACCCCCTTTGCTTTTTTTGCAAAAATGATAAAAATTTTTTTCACACTATCCGCAGAAAAAAGAATTCTAATTAAAGCCAATATGTTTCTCTATTCAACAAAATAGAAATCAAGTCGATATATTGAAAACTTAGCAAGTTATGACCAAAAAGGATCTAAGTTATGACCAAAAATTACCATGGACTACCCCCTTTGCTTTTTTTGAAAAAATGATAAAAAAATTTTTTAGCACTATCCGCAGAAAAAAGAATTCTAATTAAAGCCAACACGATTCTCTATTCAACCAAATAGAAATCAAGTCGATATCTTGAAAACTTAGCAAGTTATGACCAAAAAGGATGGAAGCTATGCCCAAAAATTACCATGGACTACCCCCTTTGCTTTTTTTGAAAAAATGATAAAAAATTTTTTTCGCACTATCCGCAGAAAAAAGAATTCTAATTAAAGCCAATATGTTTCTCTATTCAACAAAATAGAAATCAAGTCGATATCTTGAAAACTGAGCAAGTTATGACCAAAAATAATGGAAGTTATGGCCAAAAATTACCATGTACTACCCCCTTTGCTTTTTTTGCAAAAATGATAAAAAATTTTTTTCACACTATCCGCAGAAAAAAGAATTCTAATTAAAGCCAATATGTTTCTCTATTAAACAAAATAGAAATCAAGTCGATATCTTGAAAACTGAGCAAGTTATGACCAAAAATAATGGAAGTTATGGCCAAAAATTACCATGTACTACCCCCTTTGCTTTTTTGCAAAAATGATAAAAAAATTTTTTCACACTATCCGCAGAAAAAAGAATTCTAATTAAAGCCAATATGTTTCTCTATTCAACAAAATAGAAATCAAGTCGATATCTTGAAAACTGAGCAAGTTATGACCAAAAATAATGGAAGTTATGGCCAAAAATTACTATGGACTACCCCCTTTGCTTTTTTTGCAAAAATGATAAAAATTTTTTTCACACTATCCGCAGAAAAAAGAATTCTAATTAAAGCCAATATGTTTCTCTATTCAACAAAATAGAAATCAAGTCGATATATTGAAAACTTAGCAAGTTATGACCAAAAAGGATCTAAGTTATGACCAAAAATTACCATGGACTACCCCCTTTGCTTTTTTTGAAAAAATGATAAAAAAATTTTTTAGCACTATCCGCAGAAAAAAGAATTCTAATTAAAGCCAACACGATTCTCTATTCAACCAAATAGAAATCAAGTCGATATCTTGAAAACTTAGCAAGTTATGACCAAAAAGGATGGAAGCTATGCCCAAAAATTACCATGGACTACCCCCTTTGCTTTTTTTGAAAAAATGATAAAAATTTTTTTCGCACTATCCGCAGAAAAAAGAATTCTAATTAAAGCCAATATGTTTCTCTATTCAACAAAATAGAAATCAAGTCGATATCTTGAAAACTGAGCAAGTTATGACCAAAAATAATGGAAGTTATGGCCAAAAATTACCATGTACTACCCCCTTTGCTTTTTTGCAAAAATGATAAAAAAATTTTTTCACACTATCCGCAGAAAAAAGAATTCTAATTAAAGCCAATATGTTTCTCTATTCAACAAAATAGAAATCAAGTCGATATCTTGAAAACTGAGCAAGTTATGACCAAAAATAATGGAAGTTATGGCCAAAAATTACTATGGACTACCCCCTTTGCTTTTTTTGCAAAAATGATAAAAATTTTTTTCACACTATCCGCAGAAAAAAGAATTCTAATTAAAGCCAATATGTTTCTCTATTCAACAAAATAGAAATCAAGTCGATATATTGAAAACTTAGCAAGTTATGACCAAAAAGGATCTAAGTTATGACCAAAAATTACCATGGACTACCCCCTTTGCTTTTTTTGAAAAAATGATAAAAAAATTTTTTAGCACTATCCGCAGAAAAAAGAATTCTAATTAAAGCCAACACGATTCTCTATTCAACCAAATAGAAATCAAGTCGATATCTTGAAAACTTAGCAAGTTATGACCAAAAAGGATGGAAGCTATGCCCAAAAATTACCATGGACTACCCCCTTTGCTTTTTTTGAAAAAATGATAAAAATTTTTTTCGCACTATCCGCAGAAAAAAGAATTCTAATTAAAGCCAATATGTTTCTCTATTCAACAAAATAGAAATCAAGTCGATATCTTGAAAACTGAGCAAGTTATGACCAAAAATAATGGAAGTTATGGCCAAAAATTACCATGTACTACCCCCTTTGCTTTTTTTGCAAAAATGATAAAAAAATTTTTTCACACTATCCGCAGAAAAAAGAATTCTAATTAAAGCCAATATGTTTCTCTATTCAACAAAATAGAAATCAAGTCGATATCTTGAAAACTGAGCAAGTTATGACCAAAAATAATGGAAGTTATGGCCAAAAATTACTATGGACTACCCCCTTTGCCTTTTTTGCAAAAATGATAAAAATTTTTTTCACACTATCCGCAGAAAAAAGAATTCTAATTAAAGCCAATATGTTTCTCTATTCAACAAAATAGAAATCAAGTCGATATCTTGAAAACTGAGCAAGTTATGACCACAAATAATGGAAGTTATGGAAAAAAATTACCATGGACTACCCCCTTTGCTTTTTTTGCAAAAATGATAAAAAAATTTTTTCACACTATCCGCAGAAAAAAGAATTCTAATTAAAGCCAATATGTTTCTCTATTCAACAAAATAGAAATCAAGTCGATATCTTGAAAACTGAGCAAGTTATGACCACAAATAATGGAAGTTATGGAAAAAAATTACCATGGACTACCCCCTTTGCTTTTTTTGCAAAAATGATAAAAAAATTTTTTCACACTATCCGCAGAAAAAAGAATTCTAATTAAGGCCAATATGTTTCTCTATTCAACAAAATAGAAATCAAGTCGATATCTTGAAAACTGAGCAAGTTATGACCAAAAATAATGGAAGTTATGGCCAAAAATTACCATGGACTACCCCCTTTGCTTTTTTTGCAAAAATGATAAAAAAAATTTTTCACACTATCCGCAGAAAAAAGAATTCTAATTAAGGCCAATATGTTTCTCTATTCAACAAAATAGAAATCAAGTCGATATCTTGAAAACTGAGCAAGTTATGACCAAAAATAATGGAAGTTATGGCCAAAAATTACCATGGACTACCCCCTTTGCTTTTTTTGCAAAAATGATAAAAAAATTGTTTTCACACTATCCGCAGAAAAAAGAATTCTAATTAAAGCCAATATGTTTCTCTATTCAACAAAATAGAAATCAAGTCGATATCTTGAAAACTGAGCAAATTATGACCAAAAATAATGGAAGTTATGGCCAAAAATTACCATGTACTACCCCCTTTGCTTTTTTTGCAAAAATGATAAAAAAATTTTTTCACACTATCCGCAGAAAAAAGAATTCTAATTAAAGCCAATATGTTTCTCTATTCAACAAAATAGAAATCAAGTCGATATCTTGAAAACTGAGCAAGTTATGACCAAAAATAATGGAAGTTATGGCCAAAAATTACCATGTACTACCCCCTTTGCTTTTTTTGCAAAAATGATAAAAAAAATTTTTCACACTATCCGCAGAAAAAAGAATTCTAATTAAGGCCAATATGTTTCTCTATTCAACAAAATAGAAATCAAGTCGATATCTTGAAAACTGAGCAAGTTATGACCAAAAATAATGGAAGTTATGGCCAAAAATTACCATGGACTACCCCCTTTGCTTTTTTTGCAAAAATGATAAAAAAATTTTTTCACACTATCCGCAGAAAAAAGAATTCTAATTAAGGCCAATATGTTTCTCTATTCAACAAAATAGAAATCAAGTCGATATCTTGAAAACTGAGCAAGTTATGACCAAAAATAATGGAAGTTATGGCTAAAAATTACCATGGACTACCCCCTTTGCTTTTTTTGCAAAAATGATAAAAAAATTGTTTTCACACTATCCGCAGAAAAAAGAATTCTAATTAAAGCCAATATGTTTCTCTATTCAACAAAATAGAAATCAAGTCGATATCTTGAAAACTGAGCAAGTTATGACCAAAAATAATGGAAGTTATGGCCAAAAATCATTTTTTTGCAAAAATGATAAAAAAAATTTTTCACACTATCCGCAGAAAAAAGAATTCTAATTAAAGCTAATATGTTTCTCTATTCAACAAAATAGAAATCAAGTCGATATCTTGAAAACTGAGCAAGTTATGACCAAAAATAATGGAAGTTATGGCCAAAAATTACCATGTACTACCCCCTTTGCTTTTTTTGCAAAAATGATAAAAAAATTTTTTCACACTATCCGCAGAAAAAAGAATTCTAATTAAAGCCAATATGTTTCTCTATTCAACAAAATAGAAATCAAGTCGATATCTTGAAAACTGAGCAAGTTATGACCACAAATAATGGAAGTTATGGAAAAAAATTACCATGGACTACCCCCTTTGCTTTTTTTGCAAAAATGATAAAAAAATTTTTTCACACTATCCGCAGAAAAAAGAATTCTAATTAAAGCCAATATGTTTCTCTATTCAACAAAATAGAAATCAAGTCGATATCTTGAAAACTGAGCAAGTTATGACCAAAAATAATGGAAGTTATGGCCAAAAATTACCATGGACTACCCCCTTTGCTTTTTTTGCAAAAATGATAAAAAAATTGTTTTCACACTATCCGCAGAAAAAAGAATTCTAATTAAAGCCAATATGTTTCTCTATTCAACAAAATAGAAATCAAGTCGATATCTTGAAAACTGAGCAAATTATGACCAAAAATAATGGAAGTTATGGCCAAAAATTACCATGTACTACCCCCTTTGCTTTTTTTGCAAAAATGATAAAAAAATTTTTTCACACTATCCGCAGAAAAAAGAATTCTAATTAAAGCCAATATGTTTCTCTATTCAACAAAATAGAAATCAAGTCGATATCTTGAAAACTGAGCAAGTTATGACCAAAAATAATGGAAGTTATGGCCAAAAATTACCATGTACTACCCCCTTTGCTTTTTTTGCAAAAATGATAAAAAAAATTTTTCACACTATCCGCAGAAAAAAGAATTCTAATTAAGGCCAATATGTTTCTCTATTCAACAAAATAGAAATCAAGTCGATATCTTGAAAACTGAGCAAGTTATGACCAAAAATAATGGAAGTTATGGCCAAAAATTACCATGGACTACCCCCTTTGCTTTTTTTGCAAAAATGATAAAAAAATTTTTTCACACTATCCGCAGAAAAAAGAATTCTAATTAAGGCCAATATGTTTCTCTATTCAACAAAATAGAAATCAAGTCGATATCTTGAAAACTGAGCAAGTTATGACCAAAAATAATGGAAGTTATGGCTAAAAATTACCATGGACTACCCCCTTTGCTTTTTTTGCAAAAATGATAAAAAAATTGTTTTCACACTATCCGCAGAAAAAAGAATTCTAATTAAAGCCAATATGTTTCTCTATTCAACAAAATAGAAATCAAGTCGATATCTTGAAAACTGAGCAAGTTATGACCAAAAATAATGGAAGTTATGGCCAAAAATCATTTTTTTGCAAAAATGATAAAAAAAATTTTTCACACTATCCGCAGAAAAAAGAATTCTAATTAAAGCTAATATGTTTCTCTATTCAACAAAATAGAAATCAAGTCGATATCTTGAAAACTGAGCAAGTTATGACCAAAAATAATGGAAGTTATGGCCAAAAATTACCATGTACTACCCCCTTTGCTTTTTTTGCAAAAATGATAAAAAAATTTTTTCACACTATCCGCAGAAAAAAGAATTCTAATTAAAGCCAATATGTTTCTCTATTCAACAAAATAGAAATCAAGTCGATATCTTGAAAACTGAGCAAGTTATGACCACAAATAATGGAAGTTATGGAAAAAAATTACCATGGACTACCCCCTTTGCTTTTTTTGCAAAAATGATAAAAAAATTTTTTCACACTATCCGCAGAAAAAAGAATTCTAATTAAAGCCAATATGTTTCTCTATTCAACAAAATAGAAATCAAGTCGATATCTTGAAAACTGAGCAAGTTATGACCAAAAATAATGGAAGTTATGGCCAAAAATTACCATGGACTACCCCCTTTGCTTTTTTTGCAAAAATGATAAAAAATTTTTTTCACACTATCCGCAGAAAAAAGAATTCTAATTAAGGCCAATATGTTTCTCTATTCAACAAAATAGAAATCAAGTCGATATCTTGAAAACTGAGCAAGTTATGACCAAAAATAATGGAAGTTATGGCCAAAAATTACCATGGACTACCCCCTTTGCTTTTTTTGCAAAAATGATAAAAAAATTGTTTTCACACTATCCGCAGAAAAAAGAATTCTAATTAAAGCCAATATGTTTCTCTATTCAACAAAATAGAAAACAAGTCGATATCTTGAAAACTGAGCAAGTTATGACCAAAAATAATGGAAGTTATGGCCAAAAATTACTATGGACTACCCCCTTTGCTTTTTTTGCAAAAATGATAAAAATTTTTTTCACACTATCCGCAGAAAAAAGAATTCTAATTAAAGCCAATATGTTTCTCTATTCAACAAAATAGAAATCAAGTCGATATATTGAAAACTGAGCATGTTATGACCAAAAATAATGGAAGTTATGGCCAAAAATTACCTTTGCTTTTTTTGCAAAAATGATAAAAAATTTTTTTCACACTATCCGCAGAAAAAAGAATTCTAATTAAAGCCAATACGTTTCTCTATTCAACAAAATAGAAATCAAGTCGATATCTTGAAAACTGAGCAAGTTATGACCAAAAATAATGGAAGTTATGGCCAAAAATTACCATGTACTAAACCCTTTGCTTTTTTTGCAAAAATGATAAAAAAAATTTTTCACACTATCCGCAGAAAAAAGAATTCTAATTAAAGCTAATATGTTTCTCTATTCAACAAAATAGAAATCAAGTCGATATCTTGAAAACTGAGCAAGTTATGACCAAAAATAATGGAAGTTATGGCCAAAAATTACCATGGACTACCCCCTTTGCTTTTTTTGCAAAAATGATAAAAATTTTTTTCACACTATCCGCAGAAAAAATAATTCTAATTAAAGCCAATATGTTTCTCTATTCAACAAAATAGAAATCAAGTCGATATCTTGAAAACTGAGCAAGTTATGACCAAAAATAATGGAAGTTATGGCCAAAAATTACCATGTACTAAACCCTTTGCTTTTTTTGCAAAAATGATAAAAAAAATTTTTCACACTATCCGCAGAAAAAAGAATTCTAATTAAAGCTAATATGTTTCTCTATTCAACAAAATAGAAATCAAGTCGATATCTTGAAAACTGAGCAAGTTATGACCAAAAATAATGGAAGTTATGGCCAAAAATTACCATGGACTACCCCCTTTGCTTTTTTTGCAAAAATGATAAAAATTTTTTTCACACTATCCGCAGAAAAAATAATTCTAATTAAAGCCAATATGTTTCTCTATTCAACAAAATAGAAACCATAACTTCCATTATTTTTGGTCATAACTTGCTCAGTTTTCAAGATATCGACTTGATTTCTATTTTGTTGAATAGAGAAACATATTGGCTTTAATTAGAATTCTTATTTCTGCGGATAGTGTGAAAAATTTTTTTTATCATTTTTGCAAAAAAAGCAAAGGGGGTAACAAGAAACATGTTTATCGTAATCAAAATAATGCTTAGATGCTTCATATTATTAATAATATTTTTGTGAAGAACAAACTATGTTTGCGGTGACCATATTCAACCATCTTTTTTCTTTGCGTGCGGAACGGAATAAAAAGAATTGAGACGTTAGTGGTAATTTAGGTGTTTTAATGCATTAATGAGCAGGTCTATTTCCATATTATTTTCCGACTTATTACCTTGTCATTCCAATTTGTTGAGGTGCTATTCCACACTGTTTCCTGATATATTAATTCTCCATTTTTATTTTCTTCCTACTAAAAACAAAATTAAATGACTAAAATGTAATAACATGTAGAAAATGGAATGAAATAGAATAAAAAGAGAAATATTATTGAATGAAATTGAAAATAGAAGCCTGCATGCTTGAAACTTCTTATATCAATAATTTTGTAAAAATTTAAAATTTTTACTTAAAAAATATTTTTTTTTTGGCCTCAAAGATTTTTAATTTTTTATTATTATTAAATTCATTTTTCCAAGTTGATTCATTGGTGATTTAAAATTTCCATTTGAATTTCCATTTGAAATTTTTAATTTTTCATTTCAATAGACATCGAAGGCTTTTTAAATTATTTTTGAGAAAATTTGTGTAAAAATTTCTTGCGGTGCATTTGCTGTGCATTAAACTGCCATCAACACTAAACATTTGATTTGATCAAGAGCGCCTGTTGCTTTATCACAGGCACAACATTGTCCTTTTAATGTGTGATTGGTTTCGTGTGTTTTTTATTTATTTTTTTTTGGTGGCCAAACGGTCTTGTCTTTGTGTTTGTCTTCGTTTTTTCTTTATGTGACTGTGTGTGACAACAAGTGTTTTTCTTTCACTTTTATCTTATTGTTTTTCTTTTAGTGTTATTGCTGTTTCTATTGTCTACCACAATTTTTTGTGTTTCATGCTGTTATTTTCTTTCAAATTTTAATTTGTTGGTGCCCGTTTGCAGCACTTTTTTTGTTAGTAAGTGTTATTCTTTGTAAAAAAAAAGGACATTTATTATTTTATCCTACATATTTTGTGGTCTCATAAATTTTCATAGTTTACTTTCTATTAATTGTTTTATTTATTTATTTATATTAAAATTTTCATTATAGAGTGTTTTCTTCTATTGTTTTTCACTGTACGTCTGTAAGGAATTTTTAAAGTGCAAAATTGTTAACACTTATATAAAATATTATCACTTATTTATTTCAAATAATTATCACTTGCTGTTTTTAAAAATGATTTGTTAAATTTTTTGTTATTGTTTTATTTTTTTTTTTTATGATTTGAACAAAAAAAAAATAAAAATTCGTAAAGCAAAAGTAAAATTTTACTTAGAATTTTAATGTCTTGGTTTTTTAAGCCAAACTATCAAATCGTCTAGAAATTTTGTAGCAAAATTATTAAATTTTTTTCAAAAAAAATTTGGTATTTTACGTCTACATGACCAATATCCTCTATCTATCTCTTCTACCTATCTAATTTAACTATATTGCAAAGTGATTTATATTTTAATTTATAAAAGAAAAAAGAACTCAATTCTCTCAATGCCCTGTCAATCTGGGGTCTTTCAATTCTCTAGATGTTTCCTTTAGATAAGCCAAAAAGCTTTGAGAATTTGTGGTTTGTCTTAAAAATCATATTCAATTACGAAATTCATAAACATATTTAATTTTTTAACTGAAATAGGACCTATCACAGAATTCGTAAAACCAAAAACGCGATTAATGTTTGCGTAATAAAAACAGAAATCATTTTCACAGCAAACATGAACAGAAGCAAAGAATCAAACAAAAAAATAATAGAATAAAACATAAAATTAAACTAAAGTTTGTTAGAAAAAATTTTTGCTCATAATATTTTCTGTGTAGTAAAAACTATAAGCCATAATCATAGTCACAAGAAAGTAAGCTTTTATTAAGAGCTGACTTCTATTAATAATTCTTATTCATGAATTTAAAATTGTTTTAAAAAAATACCGACTTTCTTGTGACTATATTTATGGGATTATATCTTATTAAAAAACAAAGTACTTATTACAAAACCCTGTATACATATAATAAAAATTAATAATTTAGTAGATTTAAAATTTGTTTAATTAAAACACATGTAGCATGTGACGTCTATTTGTCTAGCATTACTTTGGTATAAAAAGGAAGTCCTTATATTTTCCTGAAATCCTAAGAAAACAATACTCGAACCAATCACATTTTTTTTGACATTTTCAATAGGATTTAGCATAAATTAAATATTCGTTTATTTTACTTCGTTCCTAAAGGGTGAAATTCGGTAGTGTACCAAACAAATTGAAATGGGGCAGACATAATACATAATTGCTGATGCTGTTGTCATAGAATACTAATTATTGAAAATTGAAAAACGTCGTTAGTTGTTATGACGAATATTAAAAAAATAAAAGAAATAGAAATGGAATTGGAAATTACCCTTATACGACAAGAAAGCACACACACACACGCACACCAGTATTTTAAATAATAACAAAATGTAAAGGGTAACATTAAAAGTATAACAAGTTCTGTCTTGTATTTTATATGTGTGTGTACAAACCTTCCATACTCGCATTTATATTGTAAATACACCATTTCCTTATGTACAAACATTTATGTTTGTTATTAAGATTGATATAAAAAGAACTCGCAGTTCTTACTTAGTTTTTTTTTTATTATTAAACTCAAAAAGCGGCTTCTTTATTGTTTTTGTTTGCTTTACTATCATGATGAGAATTGTTGTTGTAGGTTGGTTGGTGGTGGTAATGTGGACAATGATGGGAAAACATGCGTTCATATTTCATAATTCATAATCCTTGTTATTGCCTCAACTACCTTTAAAACTGATGTTGGCTGTTAGTGAAATATGAATCCTGTTGCTGAGATTTATGTTATTGTTATTGTTGTAGTTTCTCATTGACATATGAATTTCTAGGTAATGGCACCCTTTTACCCGTTTTTTTTATATATATATTTTTTATTTTATTTTTTTACTTTGAGTTGGTGGTTGTTCTGCAATCACTCGTTTTTATATTAAAAAAAAAAAAAGGAAACGTATGAAATAAAAAATATTTTCAATGACAACATTCATTATGCAAAAATTGTTTATAATGAGCAGCAGCAAAACAACCACAACAGCCAACAAATTAAAACACACACATATTTACTTCTCTTTCTGTCTCTCTTGTTCATTTTTCATACGAGTACACTCACTTATACAGTTTTGTTTACGGTGATATGAGAGTCTGTTAAAGGACATCATCATCATCATTATTATTATTATTATTATTATTGCGGAAACATACACACCCCTGCAATTAGTGCATGTAAATTATGAATGAGTGTGGGATTTTAATTACAAATTTGTTCTACAAAAAAAAAAAAAAAAAAAATTAAACAAAAAATAATTTAAAAAGGCCCCAAAAAAATTTCCATTCCTTTAATTACAAAATACCATTTCAGTTGAAAGAGGAAGAAGTTAACTTTGATTTTAATGAATTATTTGGAAATCAAAAAAGCTTTAATTAATTTTAAAATATTCGCAAGTGAAATAATTTGCAAAAAAAAATTTTTTTTTTTTAAATCGACGTGTTTGTGTAAATTCTAGCTTATTTTCTTATTGATAATCAGCACTTTTAAAAGCAAGACTTGTTACAAAAGAAGTCACAAGTACACCACTACAACTACACTGGTGATCGGGAATAGGAAGGATATTTACAAACTGGTGGCATGCCCTTCAACGAAAGCTGGAAGTAAGAAAGATAGTTTTTCACCTGCTCTGGGATTAAGGTTAGTGGACCTTTTCAGATATCTTAATGTCACAGAGAAGATCTAGAATCTTGCGATTTTAATTGAAGGCCAAGACGGCGGCACGCAGACCTACCCACACAACTACTCGGAGTGATTTTACAATATATATGAAGAAATGTTAGAAATGTTATAAATTAAGAAATTTTAAAAAGCATAAAGCAAAATTGTATTTCGCATTCTACGTATCTGTTTAAACAATAAAACCAAAATAGTTGAATTGAGCAAAATCAGGACTGGAAAAACGAAAGAAAAAATTTTATTTTTAATATATTAATAAAAATTAATTTAACGAAATTTAAAATAAAGTTATGATTATTATTATTATTTATAAAGAACAAAGTCCAACAGTGAAAAAGTAAAAAGTAGGTTAGAGAGTGTACATTTGATTATACGACTCCTTACCATCACAGCATAATAAAACTCTGTATGGCAAGTATGAAAAACAATTTTGTATGAAAAAAATATATCATAAGTTTTTGTTTAGTTGAAGAAAAGTAGCGAAAGTGTTTATAAATATATAAATTTTATCTATATTTTATTTTACTCCACTACCCAGTGGCAGCCTGTTGACGTTCAAGTGGACTCGCACAATGTCAATGCATTTTATTCAACCTTCAACAACCCATATTTTACACCTGAAATGATATTTTTACATGGCTTCCCTTGACAATTTACAATAGCAATTTGTAAGTTTTGCCTATGGCCACATGATAACTTTAAAAATTTTTAAACCTCGAAAATTTTTGCATTTAAAATTTAAAACTAAAAAATTCTGATAAACTGATTGGCAGCAAGATTTTTAAAGCTACAAGTCACATAACTATTCCCACGATTTTCATAACTCTCAATATTATTGCACGAATTGAGTATTTTAATCAAATAAAATTGTCATATTGATTAAATATTCAATTAAATCAATTAAAGACTTAAGTCAAAATTCTTTAAAAAAATATTTTGTTTAATAAAGGCTTGTTTATTAAACAAATTTTTTATAGAAAATTTGCTTAAGAAGCACTTATTAAACAAAAATTTTCTTTATGAATTTGACTGTTAATCAATATAATTATTTATTTAATTCAATTAACAAAATTTTTAGGTTTCATAAAATAAACATTTATTTGAAAAAAATATCTCTATTTTTTTCTAAATTAAAATGCTTAATTGGTGCAATAATTTTAGCCTTAAAAAGCTTCGAATGACGCTCATAGTCAGTTCAAATAATTTATATCTTAAAGGTCGCGGTGCGATTATGCTCATAATGATGATAATATTAATCAATATTTTCCAACAAAATATCTAAAATGTCTTGTTATAAATAATATTTGAAATAATAATTTCTCTTTAAGGCCCTCAGAAATTTACATAAATGAGTTAATGCCTAATCCTTCCCATTTTATATTATATTTTTCATTATTTTGAAAAATTATTAAAAAAAAAAAAAACAAAATTCACAACAAACCTAAGGATCATCCACTACAGAGCACCCAGTAGCACAAACTTTTATAAAGAGGTGAATGGATAATGAGTGAACGTCAAAGAGTTTTTTGAACGCTGATAAAAAAAATTAACCAGAGACCTGAAAAAGAAAACGTCATTTTTTTGTTTGTAACGCAGTAGTAGACATTTATCCTTTTGACATGCACAAACAAGTACTGTCTTTGTTTATACAACAAGCATGTTTTATATGTTTGCTTGTATGTAAAAAATATATTATGCTACATGTCCTTTTGTGAATGTACTACATTTTAATAAAAAGCAAACAATCAACAACTTGATGTAGAAAATGTTAGAAGATGAAAAACAAAAATGTATTTACAAAAAAAAAAAAAATAATAATAATAATACACATAGCGAATTTAAATTCAAGCTTGATGATTTTAATTTTTGTAAAATCTCATCTTTTCTATACAAATAATAAAAATGGCAGTTAGTCAACCAGGCAGGCAGGCAGTCATCCTTTAGCCATGCACTGGGTTGTTTACTTGGCATTTCAATTTCAAACTACCACAACAAGGTGAGCTAAGTATGAGTGAATGTTGCGTATGTGTGTTTGTGTTAGTATATCCTTTGAGGATTTTGAGATTGAGTTGATGACGCTTTTATTTAATGCAAATTTATTTTGTTGGCCTTTAAGTGTCCTGCCATATTTTCTTCTTTTTATAAATTATTAAGGGTTGACGAATTCTCGTCGTTATAATGATTTTAATTCATATTTTGTTAATGACGTCGTTCATTATTGTTTTTATTTATTTTTTTTTTTTTTTTCTGTTTTCTGTTTTGTTTGTATGATGTTTCTCATGCCAACTAAAAGTTTTCACTTCGCCATTGATTTGTTTGAAGAGTTTTAATGTCTACTTATGAATATACATACTTGAAATTAAAATCAAAATACCATGACATTTCAAGTATTTTGTTGTTCTATTTGAAATTGAAAACAACAAATTCTTGTGTTGTTAAGAGGAAAAAAGAAAGTTTATTGAAATGGCGACCATTGTTAATGTTGTATTTAATTAGTTTAAAAAAAGATTTACATGGCAAAAATATTACAAATAAAAAAACAAATAGTAAATTAGTTTGGCTGAAGTTTTGTTTTTTGTTTTCACATTAGCGTTACTAAAAGCTAGAAAAAATAAGCTAAATTGGCTTTAAAAACAAAATAGAATAAATTAACAAAAAAATAAAAAACTTTAGGAAAAACTTAGTGGCCAGCGATGAACAATACTTTGAATCATAATGCATAACCAGTTTATTACAATAAAGTCTCGAATTTCGGAAAAAAAACGGCGGAAGCAAAGTTGTACACCTAATAACAAGAGAGTTTTATCAAAAAGCAGCATTTTTTCTAACAAGTTAAATTCGGCTGTGCCGAGTCTTATATACCCTTCACTGTGCCAGCATAATAAATATTTTTCTCTTTCCACAGCCTTCAAAAATATCAAAAACATTGAAAAAAATTAAGTGAGTTCAGATAAATATGCCGAGTTAAATATGTTTTAACGTAACCCTTGCAGTTTTTTAGTTAAAATCCTTTAAAGCAACAGCAAAAAAAAAATTTTAAAATAGTTCAAAGTAATTTCTGACTTTTTCGGTGGTAGATTACAAATCTAGACGATCTCCTCTTTAAAATGATATACTTCCCAGCTCGTAATCTTCTATGGTTCGTTCAAAAGTTACTTTGGATTATTTTGAAATTTCCATATACCCCAGTGATGTTGCTCTAAGTGATTTTAGCAACTTGCCGACGAAAAAGTAAAGATTGTGAGATGAGACACATATTGTTTTAAAAAGGAGACTGTCTAGATTTGTAATCTACTGCCAAAATATTAAGGAATCACTTTGGATTATTTAAAAAAATTTTTGTAAATTTCCATATACCCCAGTACTGTTATTCTCAAGGATTTTGGCAGTTTCCGTTTTGAATCATAAAATAAAAACTACAAATGTTTCCGAAAAGTTTAGAGCCTACAGATAAAATTCCTTTGTGATTTTGGTAATTTTTCTGGGCAAAATCGGGAATGGTACCTTGGCAAAGTGGGTAATGGTAAAAATCTCTCAGAAGAAGAGTACTGGGGTATGAGGGAATTTCATAAATTTTTTTAAAAATAATCCAAAAATATTTCTGAGTACTTGGGCGATAGATTAAAATGATATGAGCCCCAAGCCGTAATATTCTATGGTTCGTTTGCAATCTCTTAGAGAAATTAATGAATTAATGAAATTATTTTAGAAACGTGTAATTTATGGAAAAATACTTTTCATTGGATTAATGACAAAATTCAAAAAAACATGTGAAAACAGTTCTTTTATGATTGTGGTTATTACTTTTTGTATTGTTGCTTAAAGGGCATAACGTAGCTGAGCCTAAGTCTGGCCATTTAAATTTTCAAACTATTTTACACAAAACGATTAGAATTTTGAATAAGTTCATTCAATATCAAAAAGCGACAGTTATGCTTTCAAATGGTTGAAAAGAAGAAGATTCTTTCTCTCAATGTGATGAGAAATCTGCAGTTTAATTGATCAAAAAATGTTTTTTTCAATAGTAAAATTTCTTTTATGAAAACTGAACTGCATACTGTACAGCTTTACAGACTGAAACAGAAAATATTATAATTTTATACATTTCTGTTAGTCATATTTTTTTAAGTCATTTGTTGACTTGTTGGACTTTAATATTTTTTTTTTTTTATAAAATTGTTCCTAAAAGCAATTTAATTTAATTTAATATTATTGTAATACAAAAATCATTCATTTAGATTTCAGCAAATTGTATGGCATTAATGAATTAATTTCTCATAAAAACACAAGCTTAACTAACAGGCAGGTGTGTTCCAGCTAAAAAAAAAATTAATTTAACGTAACAAATTTACCCAAGGCATTACAATTGGTTTAAATATCACAAAATGTCAAACAGTCTACCAGAGCCAATTTACCATTTAAAAACATTTCAACAAAGACAATTAAATTTAAAAAAAATTAAGAATGAATATTAACTGGTTTTAAAAGTTCTACTTTAAAACGAACTAGACCACTTCTAATATCATCATCATTATTCAACAACAAAAAAAAGAAGCAGGCAACAGGCACATAAATAAATACCTACTCGTGTGCTTACTAAAATTCTTTTATATCTAGACTTACTCGTATTATTATGGATTTTTTAAGACTTTCTTTTTATAGTTTCAGACAAGCCTTTTCTAGTTTTTACATAAACAAAAAAAAAATAAATTATAAATAAAAACACGCTTTATGCGCAGATTGAACTGCAACAGGAAAAAGTCGTTACAGTTTGATCACGAAATTGAAAAAGAGAAATACAACTGACCAGCCAACCAGGTCTCTCACAATTAACTTGCTGGGGGAATTAAAATGAATCAAGACAACTAATTTATATGTTCGTCTTGCATCATCGTCATCATCAGCACCACCACACAACTATAACAAACAAACAAATGAAAATGTCGTGCGTTTAGCTGTCATTTGTCCAGGTTGTCCGATTACATTCCAATAAAATTGTCATTTCATATGGGAACAGACACGCCACCAAAGACGGATTGCTATTTTATAACTATTAAACTCTTTCTGTATAACGATAGACATGAAAAAAAATCCAATCATGACTTTAAAGATTTTGTTGGCAGTTGGAAACAATAATAAACTAAAGAAAACAACAACAACAAGATCAGATGGCAGTAAGCAGCCGCATTAACAATAACTTAAACATCTGATGCTTTAAAAAATATATCTTTGAATTTGAGTTCGTTGGCTTGACGCCAAATTGTCGTCGCATGTTTTTATTCATTCATGATTATTATTTTTCTGTTTACCCTACACTTGATTTCAAATTCATTAAACCAAACATCAGTCTTTGGCAATGTTTTCATCTCCACAATGACACTCATAAGGCAACTTCTTGACCAAAGCAACTGAAAACTGTGTCGTTAGCATTTCGGGGGCTTTAATTTCAAATCTGAAATCAGTTTCAAAGATAATCGTTTTGTCCAATTTCCCAACAAAAAATAATTGAACTGAATAATTTATATTATTACCGCGCTTAACTCCTATTCTGACTTTAAATAGTCTCTTAAAAATTACATATTGAAAGCCAGCCAAGTTTTGAAGATTTAAATTACTCTCCGACATTAGGTTCCGTAATATTCTATGTTGCATCAATTTTAACTTTAGTTAAGCTGAACACTATTTTTTTTAACAACACAAATCCGCGAAGCTTCTTGGCCTGTCTGCAGCTTGTCCCCAACCTAAATAGAAACGGTGAGCGTAGCGTTTTTTAGCCTGTAGCATTTATTTATGGTTAAGGGTCTTACCTAAATAAAAACATTGGCGGTGCGTATTATCTTGTTTAATAAAACCCACTAAAGACTAGCAAAAATAGAGTTAAAAACGCTGCATTAAAAAAAAACTAACTAAAATGTCATTACTGGTGAAAATTAAAAAGAACAATTGTTTTGCAGCCAACTTTACTATAAAACTCGCTATCAATTTTTCAATCTGCTGCACTTTTCGGTATGCGCCACAAATTTTTGATAGATAAAAACATTTAGGTATGACTGTAGAGCAGCAACACTGCGAAGTGGAGATTTTTTTCACTTTGCCCCCTCCTCGCCGCCCCGCTTAGGGTTAGTTCTTATGAGTTTATTAAAAATAAAATTTTACATTTAAAAAATCATGAAAATATAAATCAATTTTAGATTTTTTCGAGTGATGTTTTGATCGAAATACTGTTCTTTATACAACAAGCTTATCAAAATTATTTGAAGAATTTTTAAATTTCTTAACTGTTAGTAATGCTTAATTTCTTTCCTCTTAACAATCGGCTTTTTATCGAATATTAATGTCATTGTTAACGGTGTAAGATTCACTATTGGGCAAGTGAATTTCAATCCCAAGCAGTTTATTGTCTAGCACTCTTTTCCTTAAAACAACCTTTAAAAGTCGGTTTTGCTCAGCAAAGCATATTTATTATGGTATGGCATGGTTAGTATTTACTTTTATTTATTTTTATCTCTCTGTCATCTACAAGTATAACAGAGTGATCACATCTTTTGCATGCAGGACAATTAAAATACAATAAAGCATTTTTCCTTAACATATTTTTCTTTATTGCACACACACACACACGCGCTCACAGGTTTCTTGAGACTAACAAGAGTTTTATTTATTTAGCTAGAGCGTGATTTGGTACTTTCTTTGATTTTAGTTGATTTGATTTGCTAAGGAAATGACTTTTGACGAACTCAACCCGTCAGTCTGCAACTTAATGACTTTTAATTAAAACTAGGTACTAGATTTTTGGGCTTACCGTTGCTTTTTATTATTATTATAAATCAACTAAACTTGGCTTGTGGATTTTGATGGTTAAAAGACATTATCTACGTTAACATTAAGAAAGTTTAAAAAAAGTCTCGTTAATGGCTGCCATGTGTTGTCATGATCTAGATTGTGTACTACACACAAAAAAGGCGGAAATCTGGGTATGTCATTTGACCAGTCGTCAAGCCAGTCAAGTCATAAAATCTACCGCATACAATTTTATGTGGTCAGATCGTTACAATTAAGAAAAAGTCCAGTCAAATAAATTATTTATGTTTAATTGTCATTTTATGTTGTTGATTTTACTTTTAGTTCAATTAAAATTAGATTTTCATTAGTTAATAAATTGGACATGATCAGAGTAGTAATTCTAGTTCTCTAGTAGCGCTAACAGTGGATAATGCAAAAAAAAAGTTATTATGGCCAAAAAGACTCTAGAAGGTAAATTTCGTGCTTAATACGAAGATATCGTAGCTCTTCAATTAATTTTAATTATTCATTTTTATTTGTGTTTGGTGGTAAGGCACTCAATTTTGAAAAGGTGTCAATAACAAAATATCCATCAAAAGTGTAGTCCACGATCTCCGAAATAGTTAATGTTTGTACAAGAAATTATTAGTCTTGCTTATGAGTGTCATTCTTATGAAGAACAAAGAAAGCATTCATAATATGGTAGAATGCATTTTAGCTTGGATACAATAACTTTCCATATTTAAGTCCACAATGTCCGTTCTAACACAAAAAATCATCTAAAAGTAAGAATAGTCTTCATGTCACAATTAACTGAAAAACTTTATTCTTCTGGTTCAAGGATGATAAAGCTATAAATTATACCTTTAAGGATATCCCAAAGAAAACAATATCGTTTACTAGAAACGAAAAAATTTCATAAGATAAAACTTTAGTGCTTTTTAAGTTGTATTCCTCTGTAATGCCTTAGAAACATAGATTGTTTTAAATAAAAAGGTTGAATGGCTGGCTCGACAATCTTGACTATGCACATCATTTAAATGAATCCCACAACAATTATTAGATTCGTTTGGAGTCATGGATTGTCTTATATGGCAAATGAAGCCCAGAATAAATTTTACAGGAAGCGGTGCTATTATGGCCTATAATAATAATAAAATAATACACATGTAATCTCTTTGTTACCTGATTAAAAGTCAAATCATATTAGTTCCGGACTATGCGAAAGCAGTTGGTCTTGTTATTAATGATTCGAACAAAACTCCAATATTTACTGAGCGACTAAAAAAGACTCATTAGAGAAAAACAAGTCACCTAGTCACTGCCACCTATTTTAACAGTACTCTCAAGTTCCAGACTCACCCTGAGTCCAGTATTCACAAGGAAAACAAAGACTTCCTTGGGTGATGTGTCCGCCATGAGCGACGGTTGTAGGTAATGATGCCCTATGTAACGAAAACGGGTCCAAATTAGACCATTACAGTGACATAGTATGTATTCTGCTGTCTCTTCATCTGGAGAGGTTATCAAGTGTTTCAATACTGTGCAATGTCAAGCCATGAATACCGTAAGTAATTCATTCGTTCTCTTTCATGATCGGAATGGCCTGACTGTTTTCGCTACACTGATACACTTTGTTTCTAACCAGTATTATTGCGATTTTCTTTCTAGTCACTCCCTAAAACTGAGCTTATTAGAGCTGCAAGACAGTTCACAGAATGATTCTGGGCCAATGAATTTTTCAGGCGCACCTTTTCTTGTGAGTTCGTCTGCCTTCTCATTACCTACATATCCACTATGAGCTGGTGCATTCTGTTATTCCAGACAGACTAACTAATGTATGGAAGTCATCACAAATCCAAAGAAGGAAGAAAATCTGCCTATTCAAAGTTAATATAAAAGCCTTACTTCTGTTTAAATATAAAATGAAATGCTTCAAATCCACTATTATATCAAATCAAAGTCTTTACGGCGCGCATAGTCTACAGCATGTCGAAATCAAAAGCCAAAAATGAAGAAAAATGTAAAAAACATAAGCTAAGGAAACAAGAGGGAAATTTTGCTTAAGAACTGCGGTAAAGGAGTTCATAAGGCAGTCGTTACATAAGACGACCTGTATATATGTGGAGAAGACAATGTCCTATGAACTAAACAAGCCATTGTCCATGGCAATAAATGGAAAAGCTTTATTAGGAGAAGGTAAATAAATAATTATAAAACATCTTTAAGAAAAGTAAATGCAGACGGTCAAATAATGATTTAAATATGATGTCCTCTTTGTATTTATTTGAATTTTTTATTTCAATTTAATGGTTCTTATTATCAATGCTTTGTTAGGAGATTTTAAATCAACTGTAGCAACAACACAAATAAATTATTTTGTGTATAAATTTATTAAGTCCAAAATATTAATAAACAAAACTAAAGTGCATTTACTTAAGAAAACAAAAAGGATCAATTATTAAATCTTTTTTTTTTTCATCCCAGAGATTTAGTAACAGAAAAAATGAAAATCACTAAAACCATTTGTTTACCCAATTATAATTTGACAAGTGCTGCTAACAATGCAAAACAAAACAAGCGAGTATTTATTTAAATAAAAAGAATAATGTTTTTGGCAGACAGATATTAAGTCTTACCCACTTCAAAGTAGGTTTAAACAGCTACAGAAGCTGAGCATACAAAATCAACAGAAAATATATAAAAAAGGTCAACTGATACCATTTAAAATTTACATTGACAAAAGGAAAAGAGCCAAGAAACAATTGTAAACCGGCGTTACGAATGAATAATTATGAAAATAGATCACCAGTTAAACAATAGGGAAGAAAATGAAAAATCATTATAAGAAATGGCACACTAAAAACAAAGGAAAAAACAACAAAGGTTTCTTACAAATTTAGCGCCATGTGCTGAGTACCTCGAACAATAAATATCTCTGCATCTAAACAAGGAAATTGCAAATATTTTGCACAGCAGGACAATTCACAAAAAGGACAATTAAAAACAAAAGCATATGCTCAAAATTAACGCCACCTGAAAACTGAAATAGAAATAAAACGAAACAACTCAAGGAAGCTGACAGCCTTAACAATAACAACATGTTGCTGATTTAAAGATCAAATGCAATTGATCACGTGAAATTACAAAGAAAAAGGAGAAAGAGAACATGTAATTAATTATGATTAAGCCCTTTAAAAAAGCGAACAAGTGTTTTAAGCAACCAAAACTTTTAAGCAAAAAATACAAATTATTTTTGTCTTTTTTTTTATTCCTTCTTATTTTTAGTTTTACCAAGATTGATTGATGTCGCTGCAGCTACAGTTCTTTAGGAGCCAAAGGACACATTTAAAAGTGATAGTAAAATAATTTAAAGGTAGTTTTAACAAAAAACAGGTAGCATTTTGTTTAAAAAGGAAAGCAGAAATTTTCACAGCAGCAGTTGACAAACAATTTAGATTTTTCCAAAAGATTGTGGCTGTATAAGACAGTACTTAAGAAAGCGGCTTTAAAGGTGCTTGAAATACACGAAATAATTAATATATTTTTATAGAAATGCAAGAGAAAGAGGGAGTATGAAATGTCGAAAAAGACACCTTTTGAATGATTTTTCTTATATAAAATGAAGACCAGATTGTGGCCTTAGTCGCTACGATTTCGACTCAGGATTACATTTGTAACTTAACACTTCCAGAAAGCTTAAGTCCTACAGACTAAATTCCCTTTTGTTTTAGCAATTTTCCAGTACAAAATGGGGAATGGTACTTCGGCAAAGTGAGCATTGAAAAAAAGAAAAAAATCCTTCAGAGAGAGAGAGAGAGAGAGAGTACTGGTTTAAGAAGGAATTTAAACATTTTTTAAAAAATAATCAGAGCATTTGCGAATGCTCTGACTTGGGCCCTGGTTTTTCCAGCAAAATATTAAAATCTGTTTGATATGGGTGCAGCAAAGCCTAAATGCTTATACACTATTAGCTAAAATTGTTAATAACGCTTTCCACATGTTTTATATTGCTGCTGTCAAATTTGAACGACAACCGTAATAAGGGCTAGTACATTTTTTTACATGATTTTCGCTTCTTTCATTATGCTTATGACAGAGTTAAATTTAAAAACAAAAATTTTTTTTTTTTAAGCCTTAAACAAAAAACTTAAAACTAAACTTTCATTAATCAAATAGTTGGAGTTTTTTTTTTTAATTTGAAATCTTTTTTTTTTTTTGCAAACTCATTAGCTGTGCGCTCACTATGAAACAAATCTAAGCGCCACTATTTTGTCTTCTGCTCACAGCAGAAATGATTTTACAATTTTTTCAAACACCAAAAATGTGTCAGCATATTGTGGATAGAAGACTTAGAGAAATAAACGACAATTTCAACGCCTTATGGGAATTAGAGGAAAAACAATAAAATTAATGTTAAAGGATAATAGTAATTACTGCCACCGTAGGCTAAACACACACTTGCTTTTGGCGGTTGCTCTTGCTCTTTGGCTAGCTTGTCTCTTTTATTTATAGTTTCTTTTATGTGCGTTTGCGTTTTTGTCGTTATCAAGCAAGCGGTGTTTTTCCCTAGTGATATCAAAAGAAATTCTTAAAAAATTTTTTTTATATTTTATTTAATTCAAAAACAATTGTAAGGGGGGCACAATAGTTTAATCAATGATTTTTCTTTTACTTTTAATTATTTTAATTTTCGCCCACTTGTGGCTTTTTAGTTTTGGTCAACAAAATTAGAATTTATTTTTTTTATGTTCTTGAATAAAATTTTTGTGCTGATCAGCAAATTTAATCGATCACTTGTTTGGTTGTAATTATTATTAGATTTTTTTTTTTAATTTTCTTAGTTTTATAAAATCCTTACTATCGGCTGTCTGGTTTTTAATGCTTCTTTTTTTTATTGATTTAAAGAAAATATTTAAAAATTTTTAAAAGCATTTCATTGCATTTAAGTTAAGTTATTGTTTGAATCCACAGTCCAACTGCACTTTTTAGTTTTTAAAAAAGCAAAAATTAAGCAAAAAAAATTTTAATTTATAAAATAAATTTATCCATGGGAATGCATTTATACAAAAGAATTATAAAAAAAATCGATTGATTATGATTGCTTTCTTTTCTTTTTTTTTTTTTTTTTTGTTTAAACCTGAACAAATTTACACACTTCATAATGTTGTGCTTTTCACTTCTCTTAAATTTATTTTGTTTTTATTTTTTTTTGTTTTATATTAAATTACCACTGCGTTTTGGATTTTTAAAAACCTACTTGTCTCACATGGCGCCAATTTTTCAAACATCATTAATATTTAAGTACTCATTCCCAGGCCATAGCCTGGCCTGGTCGAGATGTATTTCTAATAACTTTAAAGCTTCATTAAGTTCTCTGTTCTCTCTCTTTACCTTGCTTGTTACAGCCTTAAAATTAACCAAAATTTTTATACAAAATGATGAATGTAATTTGATTTTAATAAATCCGTCATTGTCAACCTGGAACTTTTTTTTTTTTTTGAGTTTTATTATAAAAGGCTAAGCATTCAATTCTTGCATCCCTGACTGACTGACTTTTTAAAAGACCAACTGTTGCCTCATTCAATCAATTGCAAGCCTTATTTCTTTATTTTTTCTACATTTTTCTCTCAGGGTTGACATATAAAAACAACAACAATCATTTTATTATACTTCAACTGTTTGTTTATTCAATCATTGTTAAATGTCTGTTTGTCTGGCCGTCAAAATCCGTCATAATGTTCATTTGTCGTTGTAGTAATGAAAGAAAGACAACCAACCAAGACTGCCATCAACAAAAAAGAAAAGGAGTTTAATTGTTAAACGTTTTTTTTTTTTTTTTTTTTTTGTTCTTTTTTATAACAAGAATTTTTGTTAAAGTGTTTTAATTAAATGTCATTTATTCCCCTTGATTACTTTTTTCTTGCTCTTTTTTTGTGTGTTTTGTTTTAACTGCTCGACAAAATGTCATTTTTATAGCATTTGACAGACGTCAGTTTTGTTAACACACTTGTTCATTTTGTTAACTTGCCAGTAGATTGATAGGAATTTTTGATATAAAAGAAATTAATTTTTAACATTAAATTGAAAAGTATTGGATGCGTTCATAAAACGTAACTGTTGAGCACAACAATTACGTCTTAGAAACGGTTTGATAAATATGCTACTAAATGAACAATTGATACATTTAAACAATTGAAAAAAAATCAAAAAATTACAAAATAATTTAATTCAACTAAACAGATTTCTTTAAGCAAAAGTATGGATAATACAGGTTGGTTGGTGGTGGCTTACGTGGCGGCCTAACGGCCCTCAATTAGAGTCGCAAGACTCCATTTTGAATCATGGATAACAAAGAATTTTTAATGGATTTTTTTCAACGATATTGAAGAAGTTGTTTTAAATTTAGTTGACACAACACACAACATGTTGACTTTGGGTAGCTAAAATATTTTATGATAAAAAAATGGCAGCCAATACTCAACTATGGGTTTCTAAGACGAACAGTAGCACCACAGTGACGTTTTATGAACGCATCCATTAACAAAGGCAGTAGTTCACTTTTTTATTTATATTTTTTTTTATTTATTTTAAGTGTTAATAAAATTTTTACTCAAGTCCAATACGAATGGTAAAGAAATTCTTTTTTCTAAAAATTTTTTATGTTTATTTGTAACTGGCTTTTTGCAAAAGATATTGCCTGGAATATTTACAGCAAAAGAAACGTATGGGCGGTTTATGTGGCGGCCTAACTTCTCTCAAGACTCCCTTTTTAACCAAAGAAGCGTATGACTTTATTTTATTTTTGTTATATTAAGCTTTATTTAAGAATCTTTGTAATTGAACACAATTACACAATTAACTCAATTAAATTAATGAAAATTTAATAAAATTTTTAATATTAATTTTAATTTAGCTAATTTTTTATAGCTGCTGGCAACGCTTTACTTAAAAAAATAAATAAATAAAATCTTTTACTTTTTCTTTAATTTTTAAAAGGTTTTTTTTAGCTCCTGATCACTTAAAAAATTCAACTATTTAAGTCTGCTAACAAGCCTCAATAGCAACAAAATTTAATTAGAAAACAATTCAATCAATTCTTTTAAATGTTTCACATTTTCTTTACTTTACCTTTTTTATTCGCTTTGAGAAAACCTAAATGACCGACCCAAAATAACATCACTTCCATATAAAGTCTTCCTCTTTAATCACACCTTAGAATTCTATAGAAAAAAAGCACAACTTGAGTAAAATCTACTGATAAGCCAACAATCCAACAATCTGAAATAAAGCTTTTAAAAGGCGTGAAGAAAATAAGAAATTAAAGAGAATCAAATAAAACGAAATGATAAAATACAACGAGTGACGACATTTTTGTTAGATGTATACCAGAGATAATAAATATTTAAATAACAGATTTGCTTGATATGAAGCTCTAAAAAAAACGAATACAAAAGGCCTTTTGGCTTAACAATTAAAAAAAAAAAACACCATCTAAATGCAGATGAAGTATTTATTTAACCACGTTAACTAAGTATTACTTACTACTACGAGGTTGTGCCCACAACAGCAGAAGCTGCAGCTACTACAACTACCAACTGACTGCTTTAGCAAAAAAAAAAATTCACTGTGATGCTTTATTGTGCGTTACAGTACTCTGATCATTTAAAAAAAAAACCAGCAAACTGACATGCATATACTGCCCATAAACGATCATTTCGTATCAGATGATATTGCAACTTCGTCATCCGTTTAACGCTTGATGCAACATTTGCATTTCTGTGCCCGTATTTGCTAAAGTTTTAGCTTTTTTAGATTTTCCTTTCATTATCTTTTACTTTTTTTTTCTTCTTTTCTTGCCGTATGTTGCGTTTTCTTGCCTTTGTGTGCAAAAGAAGAGAGAAAAAAAAAGAGTTTTTAGAATCGGCTTGTTGGTGGTACAAAAATGTATTTGGTGTTATCACAACTAAAAATCTTGACAGCAATAGTGCAACATGAAAAACTACACAATGTCCAACATGGTAATGCCATTCAATAGACCAACTTTTTCCGCGTATCTTAAAAACTATAAGGCATGTATTACTTTTCTCTCTTCTATAGCTTACCTTGCTTTATTAACTCCTGAGGTGATGCTTGATGAACGAGTTTTTAAGACTTCTGAAAAGTGCTGGTATTACAGATTCTATTGGGAAAGGCATTTGCATGCAGCCACCTTATGTCAATTCACCAGCATTACCCAAATCACTGTGAGGACAAAATTAAAAAAAAAAAATTATATAAAATGAAAAATGTTTTTAACAAACTTTGGTGTTTTATAATATTTTTAATAAAGTTTTCGAATAAAGCATAAGAAGCATTTACTCGTATATACGATGGTGGAAAGGGCTTATGAAAATTACTGTTGATAAAATAGTGTCAACGAATAGAAGTTTGTGTGACTTTCTTTTTACACAAGCAGCTATCAAAAATTATAATGAGTGATAAACCTCAAATTTATCCCCTTTATAACTGTTATGTAATAGGTTGTATAAATATGAGTATCGAAATAATTAATTGTGTTTGTAAGGATCAGGAGTCCATAGACGTTATTAAATATATAACAAAAAAAAATCATAATGAGTGATATGATGAGTCAATTTTTTTAAAAGCTGCTTGTATAATTGAGTTTTTATGGTAATGTGTGTAACCACTCATTCAATTTGTAAATGTTTGCTTGGTTACGTTAAACATTATTACCCATAAAGCTTTTAAGATATTTGTTGGCTTCAAATATATGATGTAGCATACAAACAGCTTCTAGGCAATAATTTGATTTTTTTTTTCTTTCTTTTTTTTTTTTTTTTTTTTTTTTTTTTAATGGAAAAATCTTGTCTGATCGCTTTGAAAAAACAAAAGACAGTTAAGACTAAACAATATTTGTTTTTGCACAAGAAACATTTTGGCACCAACAAACCAACACATTTACCGTAGATAATTTTCTTGCGTTGCTAAATATTACGTGGGATATTTAAATGTCTTCTAAAGTGGTGGTAGTGGCGGTAGCAAAAGTCTACAATTAACTATCTTATGATTTTAATAATAAATAATTTTGTCACCATTTGCTGTTCATCAATACTTGCTCAAATTTAACAAATTTAACCGACAAAGAAAGTTCATTACGAGGAAACACTAATTATAAGTTGTTTTAGTAAATTGTCCCCATAATTGCAATTTAGCATTTTTAGTCTGTAAATGATTTGATTTTAAATTACAGGATTGCGTGTATATATACTTTTTTAGTCAGAATATTACTTGTATCTGGTATTTATATATTTTATTTTATTTTAATTCTATTCTTCAGCATGTCTTTAGTTGCAAACAACACACCTCTTTTGGCTGCTTTGATGATAGAGTGTGTGGTGAGAGGAGAGACATTTCTTCTTGTCGTTAAAATTTATCTCATCTTAAGGTGTATAATTCATCAGATTTGTGTCAGTCAGTCATACAGTCAGCTAGTTTTTATGCTGAGAGCAGTTGAAATTAGAAAGTAGCCTGAAGAATGACAGCCACTACGAATGTTTCTCTTTTATTTTTATTTTTATTTTGCTTTGCCCATCCATTTCTGAATAAAAATATGCGATTTTAATTTAGTTTAAGCTACACATTATTTTATTTTATTTTACTGTTTGTGTCTACCTATTAATTTTTGTAGAATTTAGTGGTTTTTTTTTTATTGTTACTGCAAACATACACTCATAAAATACCAAGCGAAATCTAATAAGCACCTACTGTGCCAAGTTAGAGGACGACAGCCACTGTGACGTGACTTTTGGCAAATGTTCCTGAAGATTTATTATAATTTTAAAGCTGTCAAAGGATAATTACTGAGCATACATTGCTAATGCCAGCTGATATATCTATGATGGAAATGCGTTAGGTTTCTATTTAACATTTCAATTAACTAGAAGAATATCAGAAGATTTGATAATTTATAAGCATTTGTTAAATAATTATTCAAGTCTAGATTGTTTGCTTCAATAAAATATCTGGTTTTATTTTTAATCTGGCATGATAATAATTGAGAAATTAAAAAAAAAAAAAAAAAAAATTATGAAAAAAGTTTCATTTGAAATTGTTTTTAAGGCAAAGAAATTTTATTTTTTAGATACATTTTCGTTTTTGTGAAGTGGTTCTGTATATTAAAAATTTCATATCTTTATTGTTGAGTAGTAAATAATAGTAAATATATTGGGGATGGAAAATTCAATACTTTTGTGTCATCAGTACTTTTTTTTGCGCAAAGAAATTAAGTATTTTTTAGATAATCAACGTGATTAAGTTTCTCAAAAGATTTACTTATAAATTGTATATAAAAATATTAAATATTTTTCACAGCATGTCACAGCATGAAGCGTTTAAGCTTCATTTCAACTTATACTAGATATTTACATACACTCAGAAAATAACTACGATTGTCCAGTCCAAAATTTAATTTTCTCAAGAATATTTTCATACGCAATTAAGAAAACTCTACCATCACAATTGAATTTTTGATTGGTGACAAATTTATAGGCTGTTCAGCGGAGTGACAAGAAAGCTTAATTGAATGAAAGCAAAACACATTTATATTGAAAACAAAAAGAAAATTGAAAATTGTTAATTTTATGAAATTAAAAAACAATATTTTCTTTTTATAAAAAATAGGAAAAGAATATAAATAAAATATTTTTGTTAATTTGTAAAATTTTTTTTCCAAAATTTCTTTATTTATTTCAAAGCCTACTTTTTTTGTAGTTTTTAAATTCAAACTTTTTTTGTTTTGCCTATTTACTCAGTTCTCATTTAGTTAATATTTTTATTTTTATAAACAACACAAACCCGAAAAGCTTCTTAGCTTGTCTGCTGAAAACACCCAGGGTCTAGATAGGAATCGCACCTACTAATCTATATTGGCACTTAATTGGTAGAACAATATAAGTATTCAAATGCTTGGCCAATAATTTAACAAATTCTTGGAGTAGCTTCCATGAAATGCTTCATATGGTTATGCTTTCTCTCTCTCTTAGAACTTATAGTACTTAGCAAATAATTTCTTAATTTTTCATAATTTAAATATAATAAAAAATAATGCATTTAGTAAGCCAATTAATTAAGCACCAAAAGAGATTAATTTTTACTACCTTTACTCATACCAAAAAGAAAGTAAACTAAAAAACATATTCATCATTCCGGCATAATTTATTTATTTATTAAAAGTGAAAAAGCACACAATACGAGTAATAAAAATCAATAGTAAAAGAAGTGACAGACAATTTATAATAAGAAAAATGCTGGAGATATAAATCAACAATTCAACTTTCAAACATATAAAAAAAAAATAATAATAAAAGCCCTCCTGTGCACTACGAGTATGTAATGCAAGTCATAACTCAAAAAAAAAGAAAGAAAATAGAAATATTAATAAAGAATTTCTTTTTTTTTTAAAGTAGGACTACTAAGCAGAAAACGAGAGCAATAGAAAAAAGTAATGTATAAGCCCAGCCTTCATTTTGAAAAGGACATCTTTATTAATATCATCTCCATAACGCTTGAAATGATTTGAAAAAAAAAAAAGATTTTTATAGAATGTATAGAAGCATGGCAGCCTGCTTAATAATAAAAACAAGACCTTCGGTTAAAAAAGAAAAAAGAATAAATAAATAGTCTAATGAAAATATGGCGTAACCATTGAGTAACATCGAAGTGAAAACACATTTCACATTTTTTTCATTTAGAAAAAAAAAAGTAATGAAAACTGTAGGTATTAACTAAAATTTTTCATTTTGGTTATACAAGAACTAATTACGACTCAAAATACAAAAACCATTAATCCTTCGAATTTTTTTAGAAGGTTCATGGAATCGTCTTTGCAAATTCACATTCCAAATAATAAAACTTAAATCAGTTTTTTATTTTAGAGCTTCTTAAAGACTTGGACAGAGGCGTTATGCCCCTAAGCAATTTTTTATCTCTAGATCTCTGCACATTTGGCCTTGTGTCTGTAGATTTTTTTTTTTGTTACCTCTAGGTAAGGTAGGGTAGGTAGCATAAGAGAAGCCTTTAATGTCAGGCATTTGCTAGAGAGGCTACTGTCTTTCACATATTCCGTAATTATTTAACTCTTTGTTTTCAGTTATAGGTTTAGGCATTTGCTAGAGAGGCTACCGTTTTTCACATATTCCGTAATTATTTAACTCTTTGTTTTCAGTTATAGATTTTGAGATAAACAAATTTTTTAATAAAATTTATAATTTATAGCCGATTTTTATAGATAACTTAATGCGACCGTGTTGGTTTAAAGCGAAGGACCATTGTCTGTATATAAAAAATCGCCTGTCGTTCTTATAAGAATCATAGACCCGTAATAGGTGTAAGAAATAAAATTAAAATAATTGTTATTACCCAGACGATGAGTGCATTCTGAAGAGCTGCACAAAACACTTTAAAGGCCCTTATTATAATACAAGTTGCCGATAGTTAATGTTAAGATTTTATAAGCCAAATATTAAGCTTTTGTTATCCAACCAACAAATTAAAAATATCTATAAGATAATAGTGGAGAGTGTGTCTTTAACTTTAAACCCAAGTTAGGTTCTAAAGTTTTAGGCAAAAACCGTTTATTTGCCACCCACAAAATTCTAACTTTAGCTATCGAAAGTTGTAGTAATGGGCCTAAATATTACAGATCTCTATAAGGCATTCAAGGTACGCTTGGGCAGTTCTCTAGTGGACTCTAGTGAATTATTATTTTCAAACTTAATTTTTTGTTTTTTTTTTTTTTTATTAAGCAAAATGTTATTTGATGATTTATTTTAGTAAGTAAAATCGGTGTGGTATAGAACAAGAAACCTTGGGACTCCCCAGCGGTGGAAATACTTTGAATGAGCTGTGGGATTGATCACAGAAGATCTAAGCTCACTTACTTAATCTTACAGCAATTAGGAGATTCGTAAGGAGTCTTGGATTGTAATTAAAAACTGATCTGCACAATGAATCTTAAAGGTGGCGGTGCGATTATAGTCCACGATGATAAAAAGTATTTATTTGTGCAAAAGAAAAAATGATATTTGAATGAAATATTTAATTACAGTCCCCGGTTTGCCCATCCTGCTATTGAATCTAATAAATTAAAATTTTTATACAACAAAAAAATTATTTTTACTACCATTTCCATGATGTAGTAAAAATTGCATTAAGAATAATCATATTTGGTTTTATTTTCTGTAGGGCATCATTATTGCAATTTCTTTTTGTTGTTGTTGTTGTTGTTATAGTTGTTTCTTTGCTGTTTGTTGTTTGCTTAAAAAACAAATATGTAATCCGGCTGCTTAAGATTAGCAAAGTTGCCATTCGAATCTGTTGCCCTCACCCTTTTCTAAAAGCAAAGGGAATTCGGGCTGGAGAAGTGCATGATATTGTTGATGATGATGAGAATGATAGTGATGATGATGGTGTTTATTTTTGAGTATTATTTATATCTATTGTTCTTATTGTACAATTGTGGATTAATTTTTTTTTTTTTGAAGAGTACACACATACATAAAGTGGCTGTTGTTGTATGCTAAGGACTTTCATATAAATTATGTTGTGCCTGTGATAGTAGTTAAACATCATATAAAATAACAGGCTGTGGGTGCAGGCAACTCTCAACTAAATAAGACAACTGTACAAATTTCGCAATGAGTTTGTTGTGTTGTATTCTACTTTTAGTTTTTTTTAATCCTAATAACCTTTAATACGAGTACATATTTACTTTCAATAAAAGATCCTTTTCAAATTCATGCAACTAAGAACTAATTCTCTCACTCATTGTTTTCTTGTGATTTTTTTTTTCCTGAGTAGAAGTATGAAAATTTACACAAGTATTTACTTCCCTTGCTTTCATTTTTTTTATTATTATTCTTAAAACATACTTTTGCATAATAAAACATCTTTATTTAACTCTCCATCATTGCTAACGTCATCATCTGGGGTAGCAGAGTTTATTTCAAAAATTAATTTCTTTGTAGTTCTAGTCTTCTGATTTTTTCGTTATTCATTTTCTTTTTTTTTTTTTATTATTTACAATGATAACTGCGAGTACATCCAACCAAATCACCAGTCGAAATAAAAATTTTGTTTATTTATTTATTTGCTCTTGTTATTGTATAATAACATTTTGCTCAATATTATTTTGAAAACTATTTTTTCTCATGCCAATTTAATCTCTGCTGTATGAGTGGCTGAAAACAATAGAAGCAAAATAAAAAAGGAAACTGATGTATCTTTCGTATCTATGTTCGAGTAATTACTTTGAAAATAAAAAGTATTACATTTCTTTATCAGTTCTAGTTAGAGTTTTAGTTACAATAATTTGAAATATTTTTATGAAAGTATTAATAAACTATAACCACAAATTGTGTAATCTTTTAATTAAATTACAAAATGGTTTATTTTGTATGAGAATAAATAAATCAACCACAGTTACACATGCATTACTTACAATTAGTTGGTTAGTGATATAGCGAGCCCTCATAGATCTGGGGTTAATAGATTGAATTCCTAGCCGGACGCTGACAAGCAAAACAGCTTAGCTTTGTGTCGCTTATTAAAAAAAAAATTATTTTTTTTTTCTTTCAGGCCACATATTTTTTTGCAAATATCTTAAGCTACGGTCACATTATATAAAGCTTAACCACTTTTTTAACAAATATTTTTATAGCCTAATAAAACTTTATTAAATAAAATTAGTTGAAATAATATCATAATTTAAGATTTTTGTAAGTTTACTCTAAGCACAAAATGTCTTCAAAATATTATTTGTTTACAGATTAGTTAGTAAACAAATTCTTATTTATTTTTATTTTGCATATATGTATACAGAAAATTAAAAAAAATTTTTTTAATTATTTAGCTATTTGATATGTGCCATTTATTTTTATTTTGGTTTTGCAAGTTTTATTAATTAATTTGTATTATTAATTACAGAATACAATAATCAATAACCTTTAAATCAACTATTTTAGAGATTTTTTATTAAGAATTTTTAATTTTTTTTTTTTTTGAAAATATGAGATTTTTAAAGAGGCGGCTTAACACATTTTATCATTACTTTGAAAAGACGCCTTGTATCCAAGTTTGTTGCGAAATATGCCAAAAAACAATTTTAATTTCCAGGCTTTAATTTCTGCTTATCTTATTGTTTTAATTTAACTATTCTTTTTTTATATTTATTAAGAAAAATAAATAAATATCACAGGCCTACAAAAATTAAATAATTTTTTTTTTGTAGTACAATAGGTTATATTGAAGCTTCAATCGCTATTAATTACTTTTTAAACCTACTTGTCGTTCTCGAGATATACAGTTATACATAAAAGGGAGGAGATTGCGCTATTTGGTTTGAAATAACTCGAGAACTACCTTTTTGATTGAATTTACCAAAACCCCCCCAAAAAAAAAACGGTAATACAAATAATCTACACTGAAAGAATTATGATTCATAAATCCAATGAAATGATTTCATTAAAAATATTTAATTAGCCTAACGAAATATTTCCTTAATTATTTCATAATTTCATTGTGAGAATGAAGACTTTCATTAGAATTGTTTCATTAGATTTTCCAGTCTTAGTCGCAACTCTATAAAAAAAAACTTAATCATTGAAATTCAACTGAGTCTCGGGGCAAAAGTGATTGAGTGGCGAGTTAAAGCTTCTTAATTGCATGTGTCCCAATCCTGGCAGAGTCAAATAAAATTTTGAAAATAATTCAAACAAAAAGTAAATTTGTCAAAATGAGTAGAGTGCTTTCAAAAATTTTTATTAAAAAAATAAAAATAAAAATTGTTTGTCCCTAAAAGGAGATTGAACCACGACATCTGCAGTTTAAAGAAATTTTTAAAATTCATATATATAATGAACACGTTTTATATATTTTATGAAAGTTTTCATTAAAATAATTTTAATGAAACTTGATTCAGTGGCAGTGGTTGAAAAATGATGAATTTTTTCATTGGCTTAATGAAAGAATTCATTGAATATATGAAAAAAATTCTTTCAGTGAATAAATTATATTATAATAAACTTTTTTCTTTGTAAAACAACTATAAATCTAAAATTTATTTAATAATAAAGTAAACTTTTAAAATTATACGGGAGCATAATCATAGTCACAAAAAATTAAACTTTATTAAGAGCTTTTCTTCATAATAGCTTTAAAATCATTTTTAAAAACTCATGGGTAGTTTCGTTTAATTTTAAATAATTTAAAAAAATGTGATTTATTTGTTTTCCTTTTAAATTATTTTTCTTTACTTTTTGTGTGAATATAAAAAAAAAGTCTCTTAAAAAGTTCTTCAAAAGGCAAAAGGTGGTGTTTAATGTTAAAGGAAAAGTTAAATTAAACTATCAACTAATTTGCATATAAACGACAAAAGAATAAAAAAATAAATAAAAGCAAAGAAAACAAAAAAAGAAAGCAAAACAAGGGGTGGTATAAAAACAATACCGCCATTAAAATCAAAGTCTTTGATATCATAAAATTAAAAAAAGGGGTTGCTAAGAAAAGGACTACCAAGTGCACTTACACATACACACAAGGTCTTAGCATTATGCATATGTGTTTGAGTAATTATTTTAATAGTTGATAATAATGGGTATAATAATCACAACATATCAAACATAAATCAACATACACATGTACAAAGTATGTATGAGTATGTACTACATATACCGTTATAGTTATATACACATGAGTATGTTAAAACCTACCCTAAGGACTTTTTTGTTAAAAGGAAGGAAGGAAAAAGATAACACATATACACACTACACATACACATATATACATCCCGGAATAAATAAAAATAAAGCCTGGTCGCTAGTTTTACAACAGTTTACTAGAGCCATACACAAACACACACACATTCATACTACACACGCATTGTGTGTCCATATTTTTAAATCTATATACCCAATTTTATATACATACATACTCGTAGAAATTGCAAAATAAATTTAATTATCTTAAATATGAAAAATGTCGTTGATGCCAAAGATATTTTGTGGTTGAAATTTGATACGAAATTTTTTTTTTTTATTTTCTATTTGAAAAATTAATTAAAAGTTAAGGGGTGATACTATTAACAAACACAAAAAAATATATACTCGTATAGACCAAATAAAAACATAGAGAAAAGTAAGGTGGTACGCACACTTCTAGATATGAAATTGTTAAAATTTGGCTGAGTAAGGCTGTTTCAATTATATTTAATTAAGAACAATTTTTAGTATCACAAATTTGAACTGAGGCGATACGCTTTAAAATTTTAGATTAATTACACATCAGAGCTTGTATCTGGTAAAATTATACATTCCTTTTCAGTCTCCTTTTCCAGAATATATCTTGTTGGTGAATTACTCCACTTTAACATATCACCAAACCGCGGGTTAAAAGGCTCTATAGAACTAAATTGAGAAATGTTGGTATCTATATTAAGAGATAGTTAGTAAAGCCTTTCGGGCAGACAGTTCGGTTACCAACTAGTCGAACGATGTGCATTTATCAGGCGGATAAACGGACTATACAACAAGACCACCTCACTGTCTCACTTTCACCATTTTATTTTCCGATATAAAGGCTGGTGTTGCTCTGTATTGCCTTCCCGATCGTTGCACGAAGGCTCCTTATTCTATCTTTTTAGACCCTATATTTTTCTAACCTACCTCATCCTTATGTTTTTAGCCTCCAAATTTATTCCTTCGACATCTTCTTCATCACTACATAGTATAAAACAAAGTCGCTTTCTCTGCCCTTATATCCCTATGTATGCTAAAAATCTTCAAAACTACGCAACGGATTTTGATGGGGGTTTTTTTTAAAAGATAGAGTAATTGAAGAGGAGGGCTTATATAATCTTGGAAGGCTTAACGTCACAAATCCGCCCGGCAGGTAGCGCTATAGTCGGTATCTGGCTTATTTGCCTACTACTTGTTTTTACCCGGTCTCGTACGGTTCTTTACTCTATGAGTACAATTTCTTAGTGTAAGAAGATCGAATATATAAAAATATTAAGCCAAGACAACATTTGCCGGGTCAACTAGTAATATATAAAATTTGACATTGTACTCCTCCTAAATGGCTGGACTGCTTTAATTGAATTTCTGTGTATACCTTTGGGCTACGCCCTGAAAGATTTATTGTCACAAATCCTCCGCCTGGCAGGTGGCGCTGCAGTGTGTATCTGACTTATTTATCTACTACCTGTTTTCACACCGTTTTGCACGGTCCTTTACTCAATGAGTACGATTTTTTAAAGTAAAAATATCGCATATACCAAAATGTTATATTTTAGGCAAAACCAAACTTAAATTTTTAAGAAAATTAAAATAGACAACGCCCATTACCACGCCCCCTTTTAAATTTTTTTTTCAAATCGGAGAATTTCTACATAGATTTGGCTAATTTTTGTGTTACATGTGTTACCCAATTTATTTTTATATGAAAAGAAAAACTTACCACGCCCACTTTTTAAATTCATCTCAAAACAGAGAACGAACGGACCGATTTGGCTCATTTTTTTATTATATGTTCGGTATAGCCCAACTTATATTTTTCTTCTCTTTTGAACTATTTTTCAATGTAAATAAAATTTGAAGCCAAAGCAAGGTTTGCCGGATCAGCTAGCTTGTCAAAAATATCAGCATATGAGAAACTATAAAGCATAATTAAAAATAAATTATGAGACGTACATATATACATATTTTTCTTCAACTCCTTTTATTTATTTTATGTATAAAATTTCACCCAGGCGCTCTTTTGTTTTTTATTTAAATAAAGCATTAAATTTTACTCATTACACACATTAGCCACCAGCTACTATAGCGATAACTTTATTCAACTTTTGAAATGTGCTTGAGAAAATGTTCCATATCTTAAGGATATTGTTCTTTCTGATTTTATTAGATGTTATTTTGTGAGTTATTAACTCTTTTGCTGCTGCTGTGCGGCGGCAGTAACTAATACTTTCTCTATAGAATGCAGACAAGTACGAGTACATACTTTTTTTCGTCATTATACAGTTTTTGTTTATATTTCCTTAAACTTTGTCTATCTCTTTTTGTTTTAAATTGGTTTGTTTGTTTTTCTTTTTTTGGAGAAATATTGCCTTCCAATTTGTTGTCTTTGTTTATGTTATTCTGCGGCTTGAACTTCAAATTGTAAATTATAAATTATATGGCTCATTTTAGCAGTTTGAAACAAAAAATATGTTTTGTTTAAATTTCTCAACGGATGCTGTATGTGTATCGTTCTGGGAGAACGAAAATTTTGTTAAATATTTAAAATAAATTTTACTCGTTTTACAGCATCATTAATTTAATGCTCATGAAAGTAAAAGGATTCATTTTAATTTTTCAAGCTGTATAAAATCAATATTTAAGCTATTGTGAGTGAATAAATTTTAAGCTGTAGAAAATTCTTTAAAGTGATAAACCTTTTTGATCTTTAATTTGGCACACTATTTTCAAAAGCAAAATATAAAAGTGGAATTTAAAAAAGCGTAAAGAATAAGTTAACAGATTTATGGCAACAGCATACAAATAAAAAAAAATAATTGATTGACTTACCATTTCTGTTATCAACTTGTCTAGAAAATTTATATGAGAATTACTCAAATAACTTAGCGCATTCCTGAACGATTTGATTTGCACCTAAATTACTGCAAAATTACTCAAAATTAATTGTGATGCAATTGAGCAATTACTTTAATTAAATTACGGGCGCTTGTCGGACTGCATTCTTTTAAGTATTTTGAAAAGAAAAGGCGAGTATCAAGACGTTCCAGACTGAAAGGAGGCTTACCATGATGATTTTAAGCCATGTCTTTTAAAAAAATACACACACATACAGGAAAAAACTTCGGTTGTAAGAACTAAATTTGTTTGTAATTAAAATTTCAGTTGTGCTTATTAAATTTTTTTAGTTTTAGTAACCAGAGGACTAATTGTAACGTTTCAAAATCGATCAATTTGCATCGACATTTTCAAATTGTGCCATAAGAAAAGACAAACATTTCGACCGATTTAATTCGATATCGAATGGCACCATTCTGAATTCGATAAAACAGTCTAAAAATGTGTCCTTTTAATAATATTTAGAGCTTCTATACGGATTTTATCTTGTCACAATTAAGAAATTTAACTATTAAAAAAATGAATTTTTTTCGCAACAAAAATTTAGTTCTCACAACTGAAGTTGTTTTCTCAATGCATGTCTATTTGTTACTTTTAACTTTGTCTTCATTTAGATGGGCGAACATTTGGAAGAAAAACATCTGAAATTCTGTTTTGTTTTTTTTTTTTTCTTTCGCGTTTATAGAGACGAACATGTTGTCGCCAACATTCCGTTATTTTTAGGCCCGTTACTACAACGTTTGATAGTTAAAGTTAGATTTTTGTGTTACAAATAACCGGTTTTTGCCTAAAAACTTCAAACTAAATTTAGGAGGATGGTTAGAGACACGTTATCCAATATTTTATTTATCGAATATTTTAATTTAATATCTAACTAAAAGATTGCTGTTGGATTTATAAAATCTTAACTTTAACTATCGGTCTCTTGCACACAAAACAGCGTTAAAAGAAAGAAGTAAAGAAAATGTAAACAAAGCATATCGCCGAGTACCGAACACAAAAAAACTCTTCCCCAACCGTAAGTTACTATCAAACTAAATATTTCCTTTATAAATGCTTGCCCGTCTAAATTAGGATTTTCAAGAAGGAGGTGTCTAGAATGCTAATTAAAATACTGATGCCTACTGGTGCGATTTTTTTTGTCCACCTTGGCATAGATAATATCGAGTGATATGACGACGAAACATTCTATCGTGGTAACCCTTGACAACAACTTTTTACTTACAAGTTAACTCATCTTAAACGGCTGTACTCAATTTAGTACAGTGACTTCTAAGGTTAATCCCACTAGTAATAAAGTCAACTTATTCATTGCTGCCTTTCACAGGTAATTTCCGTAATTTCGAGGCTCTAATTATTTGACAAAAAAATTCTTTTGATCAAACGTGCTGGCGTTATAGTTGGTGTTTTAACTAAATATGAAAATATAAACTCTTATTTGATTTTAAAAAACGAATACTTATTTCAAAGAAGTTTTGAAATAAATTAATTTTTTAATGAATATGACAGGTTTAAAAACAATGATGGGAAAAATGAAAACATAATTATTTATTTTTAGTGAAAACAAAACAAATATTTTAAAGTTTTTTATCATTTTGCAATATGATTCATAAAACAGTTTTTGAATGTTATAACCAAAAAAAAAAATATATTCAATATAATTCGAGTTGAAAACAATATATTTTAATGATTCATTCATTAAACTTGGATTAACATTTCGTTAAACACTTTTATGCAACTCATTACAAATAAATTTAAATTCTCTATTTCAAATATTTTTTTGTGTAGCAGTGAAAATCATTTTTTAATAAATATTCAATCTGTCAACGTTTTTTTTTTTTTTTTTTTAATTTGAAAAGTACAAATCTGGTCGCTAGATTTTGATTGCCACGGCCATGGTCAAACGTTAACACTTTACAAAACCACTTATTATGACTAACTAAATTAGAGAGATTTTATCACATGTAAATATCTATCGTCAATGAAAACGAAGATCATCCTAACTAACATTTTGTTAATTTTTAAATATGTATGAAGTTAAAAAAAATTTAATTAATAAAAAAAAATTAAAATTAATTGACCATAACTATAGTCAAACAAAAGTATACTTTTACTAAGAGCTGACTTTAGTTCATAAGAATTTAATGAATTTAAAATCGTTTTTAAAAAGATGCCAACTTTAATATGACCATGATTATAAGCCAATATTAATATAAAAACCTGTAAATTGAATTTAAAAATTTTAGCAATTTTATATCACGAAATCTTAGGACACTTCCACCTTTCCACAATTCTGTTGACTATATATTTGTATGTAAGCCAAAAACAAAAAATAAATAAATAAAAGCCGTACAAACTGGTTCTACAATCGTTAGTTGACAAGCTTTCGTTTAAACCAACAACATTTCTTTAAGTAAAAAAAAATATTTTTTTAATTGCAAAGCGAAAAATTACATAATTATAAATTTAAATCACTGACTGATTAAAATTAAATACTTAATGTGTGCAAAATATCAGATATTGCAAATTGAAATTTTATAAATTCTTACAGAGCAGTAAATTTATTACAATAATTAAATCCAAATAGCAACACTAGTTTACATGCGTGCCTGTTCTGTATTCAAAACGGATTTAAGCAAAGTGGAATTAAATTTTTTTTCTTTTCTATTTGTTAGTTTATTTTATTTCATTAAGATTGAGGTTTTATTTTATAAATTTATTTTTATATCGATATTTCGCTCCAACTTTATTTATAATTATATCCTGAAGAAGCTAAGCAAGTTGGAGCGAAATATCGATATAAAAAGAATTTATAATAAAATAGCCATATTTTTCTTCTCACTAAGCAAAAAATTAAATTTATGAAATTATTTATTTAGACTATTGATTTTATATATATAATTAATTATTATTGAGCTATAGTCTTTTTATAAGAATTATTTATTATTTCCCGAAGAAGCTTTCCACAGGAAGGCGAAATATTGAAAATAACAAATAATTCTTTTAAAAAGACTAAAGCTCAATAATAATTAATTATATATATAAAGAAAAAATTATTATTTAAAATATATAGTCTCCTGAAGAAGTTTGAAAAAAAAAACGAAACGTTGGGAAAACTATAAACTAAATGATTTTTTTTTTTATTTTACATTTGGGAGTAATAAGCCCTACTAAAACAATTAAAATAAAGATATTGGTCATAAAAAAACATTATAGAAAATTATAATAATTTTAGTAAATTATTAAGATCTCAAAAATTTAAAAATTTTGACGTATTAAATTTTAATTTATTATAAAAATAAATTTCCCTGAAGAAGACTTTCAAAAGAAAGTCGAAATATTGAAAAATTTAAATAAAAACAATTTTTTTTAGATCTTAAGCTTGATTAATATTAAATCATAATTATAGGAAATTTTTATATATTTTTTTAATTTTACCAATAATTTTTAATTTAGAAAAATAAAGCAAAAACACATTTTAAACAGTTTGATAATGGACTACAGAATAGTTATGAGATGCTGAATTTTTTACTTCGGATGCGGAATGCAGAACAGGACTGATTTGTGTTTTTTTTTTTGCCCTGGAAATGAAAAAAATTATTAAAAATTAAAGTTTATCACGTTTAATGTAAAATTTATATTCTAAAAAGTACACGCAAAGAAACTCTTTACTTCTCAAGTAGCACGGATTTTTTTTAATTATTACTGTTTTCATTCGATTTCTATTGAGTTTTTTAAACTTTACTAAGGTTTTTTTTAAAGAGAAAAAATAAATACGTAAAATAATAAACATCGTTTTTGTTGCATATATTTATATGCTATATATTAAATTTTTATTTATTGATTAATTGGTAACGTATAAACAGTCACCCTGAATATTTTCTTTCGCAAAAAATATTAATTTGTAATGAGTGGTTTAAAGAAGCAGCCAAGACTTATTTTTTTTTGTGTAACAGGTCTGTACTATTTTCGTGTGTATATGGAAAAATTCTGCCACCTGTAGTGCGATTCAGTAACTTTTATTATGAGCATTCGTATCGAAAACACAAGTATTACGACATTTTATCGAATACAGTATTCAGTAACTTTATGAAAAAAATATTCGTTACGATTGAAATTGTTATTTGCGATGTGCTGTTAACTTCGTCGTAAACTTCGAATATTTTTGTCGGAGTTTCATTGAATGCAATTTCATTATGATACACTCTTTGCAATAAAAATAAATAAATAATTTGTTTGAAATAAAAGAAGTAAAGGGTCCGCCATCGAACGTTTTTTTTTTCAACTAGTGCTTATTTCGTGAATGGTAACACTTAGCTCATTGACAGATAATTAGTTTTATCCTTCCGCTGAAAGAATATGGTTGTGTTTGCGATCGACTTACAGAAGATGCCGATTTTGCCAAAAAAAAATCATCTTTTCAGATGATGATCTTGGCGGGTATGTAAACAAGCAAAATTGTCGCATTTGTGGGCACAGAAAACCCGCACGCATACATTGAAAATTAGGCGCACCAAAAATGAGTCACTGTTTGGTGCGGATTTTGGTCCAGAGGCATAATTGGGCCATTTTTCTTCGAAAATGAGCAAGGAGTGACCGTTAGTCAATGGCGATCGTTATCGGGCCATGTTGAACGAATTTTTGTTCACAAAAATTGAAGAGGACGATATTGGCAACATTTGGTTCCAACAGGACAGCGTTACGTGCCACACAGCCGAAGCTACACTTGATGTTTTTATAGCATTTTCAAAAAAAAAGTTATTTGGCGGACCCTTTAGTTTCTACATTTTATTTGTTTTAACATTCAAACAGCAGATAATGTATTGACACAGAAAAAAAATTATTAATTATAAAAAAATAATAATAATAATATTAAATAATAGTGAAAAATATATACAGTCTAGTAAATAAAAATATTTAAATAAATTTTTTTAAGCATAACATAAATAACCTAAGCTTCTTGGCTCCAAGATATAGTCAGAAATCGAATTTACGACCCAGCAGATAACTTAATTGATTAAAAAGCTAACCACTCTCTCTCTCTCTCTAATGTAAGTAGCTGTATAGGACTTTTTCGTATAACCGTATGCCCTTTAATTAACAATGATTGTTGCCATTTTCAGTTATTTTATTTAATTCCTTTTTTAATAAGCAATAAAAATTTTTCTACGTGTACATACATTCGCTATTTTCATGCATACAAAAGTTCAAAACTCAGTAATTAACTATTTATCGAACTACTACAGCATGTTTTCTATAAAAACCAGTTGCAAATGCAAAAATTACACCAGAATTATTTATAACTTTAAAATGTTAACAAAAGGATATAAAAACGACGCCCGAAAGTTTTTATTAACAATTGTGTTTACAATTTTACTGTCTGTTATAGGCGGATTTGAGCTTCGTAAGTTTTTTCTTAGAGATACTAAAGTTTGCTAAATATATTAATATTGTTGTATTTCATTTTCTACAGCTTTTCTGCAAACTTGCACAATTGAAGATGAAAAATGCCACACAGCACAGGTTGATAAATTCTTTGAACTGTATGGAAATGGTATTAAAGAATTGGACATACCGCCATTGGATCCCATGCCTTTGGGCGATATAAAAATCAACGGCAATTCAAATGAAAATTTCAATTTGCAATTTGTAATGGAAAATGTTGTTTTACATAAATTTCCCAAAATAAAATGCTTAAGTCTTAAAGGATTTAACAAAGATCCTTGCAAACCTTTGCGTATAGTTATGAAAGTGTTTTCACCACAACTGATAATTAAATCTCACTGCAAGGTAAACGGTAAACTACTACTATTCACAGTGGCTGGTGATACGGACTTAAGAGTTGATATGACAAATACTACAACCACTATAAAAACAGAACTTACATCTTATAAAAAGGATGGATTATTATATCTTAAAGCTCTGGAAATTAAACCGAAATTAGATATTAAAAGGTAAGATATTAATAGTATTATCTTTAACAAAAATCTGTGAGAAGGAGTTAGCTAAAGCAAAGAAATTAGAAACTGATCTTGAACAGAAATTTCCATACAAAATCGCACAGATGTAGCAGAGCCCCAGGACTATATTTTGCAATTATTGTTAATGTAAAGTCTAAATAAATTCCTTGAATTGTGGCATTTAGCTGTATAGCAAGACCATTTTACTATTGTTAAAGGAAATAAGGACACTTCATATTTCAAAATAAAAGACTAAAAAATGCAGAATGGCAAAATTCTCGACAAGCTTATCTTTCTGTGCTTATGTTTAAGCTATTGTATGTATGTAAATATGACATCTATTCGGTACTAATTTAAACTTTTTTTTATGTTATAAAAGGTGGGCAATTTAATATTTTAATCGGCAAAAAAAAAGTAAGTAATTATTATTTTTCAATTTAAATCTTTATTATTTCAACTTTTTTATCTAAAAATAAATATTTTAATTATTATTAAATTGAATTTCAATATTTCGTCACGCCTTCGTGTGTCTTTTTCAAAAAAAAAAATTGGTTTTAATTTTATTTTTAAAATTGATTTTTTTATAGTAAAACTTGAACTTTTTCATTTAAGAATGGAATACGATATCATATGACTACCTGACTAGGCAGTACGCTATCTAAATAACCTAATTTTTCAGTACATTTTCAATTGTTTCGGTTCGGATCTCTTCAATGGTAACTTCGATTTCATGTTTTAACGCTTCAATTGTCTCTGGATAGTTTGCTTAGCATTTATTTTTAACCTCCCCATAGAAAATAATCCAAAAGGCTCAAATTACGGCTTCAAGGTGGCTAATTGACATCACAATTTCGGCTTATTACTCAATTTTCAAAATAGAGATTCCGTCTTGTTGAAACCGAATATCATCAATTTCATTCTCTTGTAGTTTTTTAAACAAAAATTCAGAGCATGTGCGTTGAAAATGTACTGAAAAACTGGATTGATCGGTTTAGGGTACTGCCAATCAAGTCATGGTAGTCATATGAATGATATTGAATTCCATTCTTAAATGACAATGTCCAAGCTTTCCTACAAAATCAGAAATTTCAAAAAATAATCAGTACTTATTTTTATAGCCGATTCAAATTTCTATATAATTTTTAATTATTGAGCTTTGGTCTTTTTTTATAATAAGCAATAATAAATAATTTTATAACAAAAGACTAAAGCTCATTAATTATTAATTATATATAAAAATAAAAGTCTAAATAAATAATTATATAAATTTAAAGTTTTAAATAAAAACGATAGAAAATTGAAATGTTTGCTTTTTTAATATCGAACTTTGATGTGCTGCTTAGAAAACATAAACAGTCAGATCATGTAGCAAAATTTTTATTGAAAACACACAAGCTAAATCAAATTTTGAACAGTTTGTATATAAAATTGTTGAACGATTTAATAAATTGCTTCATAAACAGAACACCAGTGAATTTAAATCATTCTTAGAATTTTTTTTTTTATTAAAAAAAATCATTTAACGTAACTTTTTCCAATTTGACACACATATTAGTGGAGATTATTTATTTATTTAAGAATTAATTAAATTTTTTAAAAATTATTTTATTTTTATTCCAAATTATTATAGTATTTTAAGCACTTTCTCAAATTCTACCTTGTTTAATGGAGAAGAAATCTTTATGAAAACATTTGAGGACACCATTAATGCCAATGGGGAAGTGTTCCGTGATGAAATTGAACCTCACTTAAATGAAGCTGTTGGCAAAATAGAAATTGAAATACTTAATAAAATTTTAGCCACTATGCCATATGAAAAATACTTCAAAAAGTCGAATTAAATGCTGCGGTGATATTTAGACAAAAATTTTTAACAATAAAAAGAGTTTTAAAATGTTAAGGTATTAATATAAGAAACTAAAGACGATGGCTTTGTAGAAAGAAAAAGGCAAATAAAAGCTAATATTATTACCATTATGTTAATAACTTCTTTCTATACAAGAACACACGATTCAAAAATTTAAAAAAAAACAATTTTTGAAATAGACTTAATACAGCTAAAATTCAAAATAAAAATAGAAAAAAAGGGGCATAAAAAATGAGCTTTCATTAAGGGCTGACTTTTGTTCATAAGAATTTAATGAATATAAAATTGATTTCAAAAAGATACCGACTTTAGTCTGACTATGATTATGGGCCAAAGTTTTTATTGCAAAATGATAAAATTTTAAATTTTTTAAAAATTATTTAAATTATAATATTTTAATACTAGATGTTTCTGACCAGTCTTGAACAGTCTAGTACTTTGTTACGTTATTATTCTGATGTTGCTTCCAAAATTACAAATAACAATCTAGAGAAAGAATAACTTACATAAGTACCTACGCCTTTCCGAAACAAGTTCATATCAGTTTACTTTCCCCCTATCGAAATACTAAAACAAAAATTATATTTTTCTTCACCTGTAGCGAAATATATAGTTTTTCATAATTTCACTTAGAAACCATAAATTTTCATAACTACAAAAGAGGCGTTGACAACCTACACAAATTCAAATGACAAAAGACAAAGAACCAGCACAAGGAATGAATAAAAATCTAGCAAAAAAAAAATATTAAAACAATTTGAAATAAAACAGAAAAAAAAAAATAAAATCCTGAAACTGAAGAAAAAATTTATAATAAAATAGCCATATTTTTCTTCTCACTAAACGAAAATTTATTATTTAAAATATATAATCTCCTGAAGAAGCTTGAAAAAAAAACGAAACGTTTGGAAAACTATAAATTAAATGATTTTTGCTTATTTTACATTTGGAAGTAAATAGTTGACCGAAAATAGCTCGTAGATAAACCCTACTAAAACAATTAAAATAAAGATATTGGTCATAAAAAACATTATAGAAAATTATAATAATTTTAGTAAATTATTAAGGTCTCAAAAAATTAAGAATTTTGACGTATTAAATTTTAATTTATTATAAAAATAAATTTCCGTGAAGAAGACTTTCAAAAGAAAGTCGAAATATTGAAAAATTTAAATAAAAACAATTTTTTTTAGATCTTAAGCTTGATTAATATTAAATCATAATTATAGGAAATTTTTATATATTTTTTTAATTTTACCAATAATTTTTAATTTAGAAAAATAAAGCAAAAACACATTTTAAACAGTTTGATAATGGACTACAGAATAGTTATGAGACGCTGAATTCTTTACTTTCAAATAAAATATTCGGATGCGGAATGCAGAACAGGACTGATTTGTGTTTTTTTTTTGCCGTCTTTTTTCTTTGCGTGTAGTATTTTTAGCTACATTGTGGTATTGCTTTAATAGTGATTAGAAATTAAGGAAGTCAAATAAGTTTTAAACTGTGTGATTGATTTATGTGTTCACACATATTCAATTAAGCATTTGACAACACTGAAAATACTGTAGCATTTAAAAAAAATAGTTTAAAAATTATTTTCAATAAAAATTTTATAAAATTTACTTATCGGCATTTTCTTTTTATTTTTCAAATTATTTAGTTTTTTTTTTTCCTTTTGAAATACTGAAAGTATCAACTTCTCTCACTTTTGAGTTGATATTTAAGGGCACAATAAAGATTTGCAATTTGGTTTTGACTTCATCTACTACAAAAATTTTTAATTACGCAAGAATTTAATGGATAATTGCGATAAATTCTGTTTTTTTTTTGTTTATTGATTTTTAGTCTATAACAATTTAAACTTTAATAAACACTAGTTATTAATAATAAGTATGAATATATACAAAGTCCCAAAATCGAGCTCTCTAGTATACTTAAATTTATAGAATTATATTTTATTTAGAATTACAGCATATTTATTTTTACTTAAATATAGAATACATAATTTGTACAACTTTAATGTATTGCAAAAATTCTAAATTGCCTAATTAACGTGTTTTTTTGTGAACAAGCTATTTGATTTTAATTTTTTATCACCAATTATATATTTTTTATTTTTTTTGGATTGCAGTATATTTGTTCCTAGACTAACACTTTCCATCTCTGTTCTCGTTTAACACTATTATTTTAACTTAAAGCTTAATTGTTACCATTTCACCTTAGAACATCATTAATTATATACAAAGTTGTTGTTACCTATCGGAAGTATTTTCGTCACATATAGGGTGTGGCAAAAATCAAGGAAAAATAAAATTATGTCATAATATTTTTTCAATACCTTTTGCATGACTTTGTTAAACAGCACGGAATTTTTTTATTATTACTGCTTTGGAAATATAATAAAAACTTAAAAAAATTAACCGAAATTTTTCGTAGTCTAATAAATTTTTTGAACTTTACTAAGGTTTTTTTTTTTAAGAGAAAAATTTAAATACGTAAAATAATAAACATCGTTTTTGTTGCATATCACTACATAGTATAAAACAAAGTCGCTTTTTCTGTCCCTATATCCCTATGTATGCTTAAATCTTTAAAACTACACAACGGATTTTGATGCAGTTTTTTTTTAAAGATAGAGTGATTCAAGAGGGAGGCTTATATGTATAATCTTGGAAGGTTTAACGTCACAAATCCGCCCGTCAGCTAGCGCTATAGTCGGTATCTGCCTTATTTGCCTACTACCTGTTTTTACCCGGTCTCACACGGTTTTTTACTCTATGAGTACGATTTCTTAGTGCAAGAAGATCGAATATATAAAAATATTAAGGCAAGACAACGTTAAATTTTTATTTATTGAATAATTGGTAACGTATAAACAGTCACCCTGAATATTTTCTTTCGCAAAAAATATTAATTTGTAATGAGTGGTTTAAAGAAGCAGCCAAGACAAGCATATGGAAAAATTCTGCCACCTGTAGTGCGATTCAGCAACTTTTAGTACGAAGATTCGTATCGAAAAAAAAAATACAACGATATTTTATAGAATTCGGTATTCACTAACTTTGCAACAAGAATATTCTTTACGATTGAAATCGTTACTTAAGAGAGTTTTGTGGCTGAAGTAGTTGAGTGACGAGTTAATGTTTCTTAACTGCACTGTTTCGATCCCAGTAGGTGTTATGAATTAAATAAAAAAAAAATTTGTTATTGAACATAAATTTAATGCATCATGAAATGCATAAAATAAGCATTTTTAGCTTCTATGTACTCGTATGTGGGTCATGATGAACAAAAGTCATGCTTTATAAATAGGATTTTTTAAGTGATTCTCTATCCGTTGTATCACTTATATAATTGTTTGCTGAGATTTTATTTTATAAATTCAGTGAGTGAAATTTCATTTTCGCTATAACATAATACTGATCAACATCCCACTTTTTTATATTATTCCATGTTTTTAAAAGACTTTCTTGCGGCAATTACTGAATTAGTGAACTGAAATGTTACGTTTTTAAAGCGACACGTTAATCTGAAACACTTTAAATTTATTTGAGTGTTTCATTTTTACAGGAGTTAACTTTTTTTAGGATTTTACTGTGTTATTGAATCTCATTACGATACACTCTTTGCAATGAAAATAAATATATAATTTGTTTGAAACAAAACAAGTATTTTGTACATTTTATTTGTTTTAATTACAAACCACATTTTGACATTAAAACATCAGATAATGTATTGACACAGAAAAAAAATTATTAATTATAAAAAAATAATAAAATTCTAGTAAATAAAAATATTTGAATAAATTTTTTTAAGCACAACATAAATAACCTAAGCTTCTTGGCTCCAAGATATAGGCAGAAATCGAATTTACGACCCAGCAGATAGCTTAATTGATTAAATAACTACCCACTCTCTCTCTCTCTCTCTCTCTCTCTCTAATGTAAGTAGCTGTAAAGGTGTTAATTATAGGACTTTTTCATCTAACCGTATGCCCTTTAATCTAAACATATAAAAGAGTAACGTTACTGACTGACTGACTGACTGACTGACTGACTGACTTATCATAATCGCCCAGCCCAAACGGCTAAAGCTACGGACTTGAAATTAGGTACGCAGATGCATGTCTCAATGTGTTTGATGAATAAGAAGGGATTTTTGGAAATTCGAGTATTAAGGGGGTAAAAAAGGGTAAAATCGAACTACTACAGATAGAGCCAAAGTTCAAACTACAAAATATTTTACTAAAAAAATAAGCGGATGGGTATTTTTTCGATATTTGTATTTACATTTGTAGCATAAAAAGGGTAAAAACTAATGTTGGTACGTTTTTTTAACCTAATTTATTTTTCAAAGTAATAATCACAGCAACAAAAACTAAACTGTATTCTTCTCTTCTTAAAAAGGTCTCCAATGTACATTGGCACTTTTTTAAAATTCGAGCAAATAAGGGGTAAAATATGTGCCCCTTTTTACTACTATTTCTAAATATGTTACTCTATATTTAAATAACTTTAGTGACATTTTTTATGTTATGTGCAAAACCTAGAATTAGAATAGTAAGGAGCAGTAATAGGGAATTATGGTACTTTTTTATTGATTTTAATGGTACTTTTTGATATTTTGGTATTAACAGTTCTAGAACTACGAGACTAGGCTCAAACGGTTCAGGTCAAGGGACAAAATGGTACTTTTTGTACAATTTAATGGTACTTTTTGATTTTTTTAATATAAACAAACCTGGCAGTACGATATTGGGCTCAAATGGTGCCAAGCAAAGTGAAAAATCATAAAGAGGACAAATGGTACTTTTATAATTTTTTGGTAATTTTTAGTATTTTATTATTAATTAATGTAAAAGTACGGGACTTAGCTTAAATGATCTAAAGTAAGGTGGAAAACCATGAATGAAAAGAAATGGTACTTTTTATTGTTTTTATTGGTACTTTTTCAGTGTTTCATGCTAACAACACTAAAACTATAAAATTGGGGTCTAACGCTCTTAAGCAAAGTAAAAAATTATTAACAGGCAAAACAGTACTTCTTATTGATTTGAATGGTACTATTAGACTGAGCTTAAACAGTTCAGGGCAAGGTGAGAGAGGTAAGAGAAGAAAACTTTACTTTTTATTCGTATACTATAATGGTACTTTTTGATTTTTTAACATTAATGAATTTATAACTATCAGACCGAGCTCCAACGGTAATTAGTAAATATAAAAATCAATTTTAAATTGACAAAGGGCACTTTTCCTACATTTTAAAGTTACCTTTTAATATTATTTATATTAAAAAGTTTAGAACTGAGATTAAATAGTCTACAAAGATATAAGAAATTATAATAGCGACAGTATGGCACTTCGCTGACGAAATAGCGAGTTAAATGCTAGTTTGTAATGATTGTTGTCATTTTCAGATATTTTTGTTTTATTTCCTTTTTTAATAAGCAATAAAAATTTTTCTACGTGTACATACATTCGCTATTTTCATGCATACAAAAGTTCAAAACTCAGCAATTAACTATTTATTAAACTACTACAGCATTTTTCCTATAAAAACCAGTTGCAAATGCAAAAATTACACCAGAATTATTTATAACTTTAAAATGTTAACAAAAGGATATAAAAACGACGCCCGAAAGTTTTTATTAACAATTGTGTTTACAATTTTACTGTCTGTTATAGGCGGATTTGAGCTTCGTAAGTTTTTCCTTAGAGATGCTAAAGATTGCTAAATATATTATTATTATTTTATTTCATTTTCTAAAGCTTTTCTGCAAACTTGCACAATTGAAGATGAAAAATGCCACACAGAACAAGTTGATAAATTCTTTGAACTGTATGGAAATGGTATTAAAGAATTGGATATACCGCCATTGGATCCCATGCCTTTGGGTGATATAAAAATAAACGGCAATTCAAATGAAAATTTCAATTTACAATTATTAATGGAAAATGTTGTTTTACATAAATTTCCCAAAATAAAATGCTTAAGTCTTAAAGGATTTAACAAAGATCCTAGCAAACCCTTGCGTACAGTTATGAAAGTGTTTTCACCACAACTGATAATTAAAGCTCACTGCAAGGTAAACGGTAAACTACTACTGTTCACAGTGGCTGGTGATACGGACTTAAAAGTTGATATGACAAATATTACAACCACTGTAAAAACAAAACTTACATCTTATAAAAAGGATGGATTATGGTATTTTAAAGCTCTGGAAATGAAACCAAAATTAGATATTAAAAGGTAAGATATTAATAGTATTATCTTTAACAAAAATCTGTGAGAGGGAGTTAGCTAAAGCAAAGAAATTAGAAACTGATCTTGAACAAAAATTTCCATACAAAATCGCACAGATGTAGCAGAGCCCCAGGACTATATTTTGCAATTATTGTTAATGTAAAGTATAAATAAATTCCTTGAATTGTGGCATTTAGCTGTATAGCAAGACCATTTTACTATTGTTAAAGGAAATAAGGACACTTCATATTTCAAAATAAAAAACAAAAAAATTTGACACACATATTAGCGGAGATTATTTATTTATTTAAGAATTAATTAAATGTTTTAAAAATTATTTTATTTTTATTCCAATTTATTACAGTATTTTAAGCACTTTCTCAAATTCTACCTTGTTTAATGGAGAAGAAATCTTTATGAAAACATTTGAGGACACCATTAATGCCAATGGGGAAGTGTTGCGTGATGAAATTGAACCTCACTTAAATGAAGCTATTGGCAAAATAGAAATTGAAATACTTAATAAAATTTTAGCCACTATGCCATATGAAAAATATTTCAAAAAGTCGGATTAAATGCTGCGGTAATATTTAGTCAAAAATTTTTAACAATAAAAAGAGTTTTAAAATGTTAAGGTATTAATATAAGAAACTAAAGACGATGGCTTTGTAGAAAGAAAAAGGCAAATAAAAGCTAATATTATTACCATTATGTTAATAACTTCTTTCTATACAAGAACACACGATTCAAAAATTTAAAAAAAAACAATTTTTGAAATAGACTTAATACAGCTAAAATTCAAAATAAAAATAGAAAAAAAGGGGCATAAAAAATGAGCTTTCATTAAGGGCTGACTTTTGTTCATAAGAATTTAATGAATATAAAATTGATTTCAAAAAGATACCGACTTTAGTCTGACTATGATTATGGGCCAAAGTTTTTATTGCAAAAATGATAAAATTTTAAATTTTTTAAAAATTATTTAAATTATAATATTTTAATACTAGATGTTTCTGACCAGTCTTGAACAGTCTGGTACTTTGTTACGTTATTATTCTGATGTTGCTTCCAAAATTACAAATAGCAATCTAGAGAAAGAATAACTTACAAAAGTACATACCCCTTTCCGAAACAAGTTCATATCAGTTTACTTTCCCCCTATCGAAATACTAAAACAAAAATTATATTTTTCTTCACCTGTAGCGAAATATATAGTTTTTCATAATTTCACTTAGAAACCATAAATTTTCATAACTACAAAAGAGGCGTTGACAACCTACACAAATTCAAATGACAAAAGACAAAGAACCAGCACAAGGAATGAATAAAAATCTAGCAGAAAAAAAATATTAAAACAATTTGAAATAAAACAGAAAAAAAAAAATAAAATCCTGAAAGTGAAGAAAAAAATTATAATAAAATAGCCATATTTTTCTTCTCACTAAACGAAAATTTATTATTTAAAATATATAATCTCCTGAAGAAGCTTGAAAAAAAACGAAACGTTGGGAAAACTATAAATTAAATGATTTTTGCTTATTTTACATTTGGAAGTAAATAGTTGACCGAAAATAGCTCGTAGATAAACCCTACTAAAACAATTAAAATAAAGATATTGGTCATAAAAAACATTATAGAAAATTATAATAATTTTAGTAAATTATTAAGGTCTCAAAAAATTAAGAATTTTGACGTATTAAATTTTAATTTATTATAAAAATAAATTTCCGTGAAGAAGACTTTCAAAAGAAAGTCGAAATATTGAAAAATTTAAATAAAAACAATTTTTTTAGATCTTAAGCTTGATTAATATTAAATAATAATTATAGGAAATTTTTATATATTTTTTTAATTTTACCAATAATTTTTAATTTAGAAAAATAAAGCAAAACCACATTTTAAACAGTTTGATAATGGACTACAGAATAGTTATGAGATGCTGAATTTTTTACTTCGGATGCGGAATGCAGAACAGGACTGATTTGTGTTTTTTTTTTTGCCCTGGAAATGAAAAAAATTATTAAAAATTAAAGTTTGTCACGTTTAATGTAAAATTTATATTCTAAAAAGTACACGCAAAGAAACTCTTTACTTCTCAAGTAGCACGGATTTTTTTTAATTATTACTGTTTTCATTCGATTTCTATTGAGTTTTTTAAACTTTACTAAGGTTTTTTTTAAAGAGAAAAAATAAATACGTAAAATAATAAACATCGTTTTTGTTGCATATATTTATATGCTATATATTAAATTTTTATTTATTGATTAATTGGTAACGTATAAACAGTCACCCTGAATATTTTCTTTCGCAAAAAATATTAATTTGTAATGAGTGGTTTAAAGAAGCAGCCAAGACTTATTTTTTTTTTGTGTAACAGGTCTGTACTATTTTCGTGTGTATATGGAAAAATTCTGCCACCTGTAGTGCGATTCAGTAACTTTTATTATGAGCATTCGTATCGAAAACACAAGTATTACGACATTTTATCGAATTCAGTATTCAGTAACTTTATAAAAAAAATATTCGTTACGATTGAAATCGTTATTTGCGATGATTACGTATGTGCTGTTAACTTCGTCGTAAACTTCGAATATTTTTGTCGGAGTTTCATTGAATGCAATTTCATTATGATACACTCTTTGCAATAAAAATAAATAAATAATTTGTTTGAAATAAAAGAAGTAAAGGGTCCGCCATCGAACGTTTTTTTTTTCAACTAGTGCTTATTTCGTGAATGGTAACACTTAGCTCATTGACAGATAATTAGTTTTATCCTTCCGCTGAAAGAATATGGTTGTGTTTGCGATCGACTTACAGAAGATGCCGATTTTGCCAAAAAAAAATCATCTTTTCAGATGATGATCTTGGCGGGTATGTAAACAAGCAAAATTGTCGCATTTGTGGGCACAGAAAACCCGCACGCATACATTGAAAATTAGGCGCACCAAAAATGAGTCACTGTTTGGTGCGGATTTTGGTCCAGAGGCATAATTGGGCCATTTTTCTTCGAAAATGAGCAAGGAGTGACCGTTAGTCAATGGCGATCGTTATCGGGCCATGTTGAACGAATTTTTGTTCACAAAAATTGAAGAGGACGATATTGGCAACATTTGGTTCCAACAGGACAGCGTTACGTGCCACACAGCCGAAGCTACACTTGATGTTTTTATAGCATTTTCAAAAAAAAAGTTATTTGGCGGACCCTTTAGTTTCTACATTTTATTTGTTTTAACATTCAAACAGCAGATAATGTATTGACACAGAAAAAAAATTATTAATTATAAAAAAATAATAATAATAATATTAAATAATAGTGAAAAATATATACAGTCTAGTAAATAAAAATATTTAAATAAATTTTTTTAAGCATAACATAAATAACCTAAGCTTCTTGGCTCCAAGATATAGTCAGAAATCGAATTTACGACCCAGCAGATAACTTAATAGATTAAAAAACTAACCACTCTCTCTCTCTCTCTCTCTCTCTCTCTCTAATGTAAGTAGCTGTATAGGACTTTTTCGTATAACCGTATGCCCTTTAATTAACAATGATTGTTGCCATTTTCAGTTATTTTATTTAATTCCTTTTTTAATAAGCAATAAAAATTTTTCTACGTGTACATACATTCGCTATTTTCATGCATACAAAAGTTCAAAACTCAGCAATTAACTATTTATCGAACTACTACAGCATTTTTTGTATAAAAACCAGTTGCAAATGCAAAAATTACACCAGAATTATTTATAACTTTAAAATGTTAACAAAAGGATATAAAAACGACGCCCGAAAGTTTTTATTAACAATTGTGTTTACAATTTTACTGTCTGTTATAGGCGGATTTGAGCTTCGTAAGTTTTTCCTTAGAGATACTAAAGTTTGCTAAATATATTAATATTGTTTTATTTCATTTTCTACAGCTTTTCTGCAAACTTGCACAATTGAAGATGAAAAATGCCACACAGCACAGGTTGATAAATTCTTTGAACTGTATGGAAATGGTATTAAAGAATTGGACATACCGCCATTGGATCCCATGCCTTTGGGTGATATAAAAATAAACGGCAATTCAAATGAAAATTTCAATTTACAATTATTAATGGAAAATGTTGTTTTACATAAATTTCCCAAAATAAAATGCTTAAGTCTTAAAGGATTTAACAAAGATCCTAGCAAACCTTTGCGTATAGTTATGAAAGTGTTTTCACCACAACTGATAATTAAATCTCACTGCAAGGTAAACGGTAAACTACTACTATTCACAGTGGCTGGTGATACGGACTTAAGAGTTGATATGACAAATACTACAACCACTATAAAAACAGAACTTACATCTTATAAAAAGGATGGATTATTATATCTTAAAGCTCTGGAAATTAAACCGAAATTAGATATTAAAAGGTAAGATATTAATAGTATTATCTTTAACAAAAATCTGTGAGAAGGAGTTAGCTAAAGCAAAGAAATTAGAAACTGATCTTGAACAGAAATTTCCATACAAAATCGCACAGATGTAGCAGAGCCCCAGGACTATATTTTGCAATTATTGTTAATGTAAAGTCTAAATAAATTCCTTGAATTGTGGCATTTAGCTGTATAGCAAGACCATTTTACTATTGTTAAAGGAAATAAGGACACTTCATATTTCAAAATAAAAGACTAAAAAATGCAGAATGGCAAAATTCTCGACAAGCTTATCTTTCTGTGCTTATGTTTAAGCTATTGTATGTATGTAAATATGACATCTATTCGGTACTAATTTAAACTTTTTTTTATGTTATAAAAGGTGGGCAATTTAATATTTTAATCGGCAAAAAAAAAGTAAGTAATTATTATTTTTCAATTTAAATCTTTATTATTTCAACTTTTTTATCTAAAAATAAATATTTTAATTATTATTAAATTGAATTTCAATATTTCGTCACGCCTTCGTGTGTCTTTTTCAAAAAAAAAAATTGGTTTTAATTTTATTTTTAAAATTGATTTTTTTATAGTAAAACTTGAACTTTTTCATTTAAGAATGGAATACGATATCATATGACTACCTGACTAGGCAGTACGCCATCTGAATAACCTAATTTTTCAGTACATTTTCAATTGTTTCGGTTCGGATCTCTTCAATGGTAACTTCGATTTCATGTTTTAACGCTTCAATTGTCTCTGGATAGTTTGCTTAGCATTTATTTTTAACCTCCCCATAGAAAATAATCCAAAAGGCTCAAATTACGGCTTCAAGGTGGCTAATTGACATCACAATTTCGGCTTATTACTCAATTTTCAAAATAGAGATTCCGTCTTGTTGAAACCGAATATCATCAATTTCATTCTCTTGTAGTTTTTTAAACAAAAATTCAGAGCATGTGCGTTGAAAATGTACTGAAAAACTGGATTGATCGGTTTAGGGTACTGCCAATCAAGTCATGGTAGTCATATGAATGATATTGAATTCCATTCTTAAATGACAATGTCCAAGCTTTCCTACAAAATCAGAAATTTCAAAAAATAATCAGTACTTATTTTTATAGCCGATTCAAATTTCTATATAATTTTTAATTATTGAGCTTTGGTCTTTTTTTATAATAAGCAATAATAAATAATTTTATAAAAAAAGACTAAAGCTCATTAATTATTAATTATATATAAAAATAAAAGTCTAAATAAATAATTATATAAATTTAAAATTTTAAAGAAAAACGATAGAAAATTGAAATTTTTGCTTATTTAATATCGAACTTTGATGTGCTGCTTAGAAAACATAAACAGTCAGATCATGTAGCAAAATTTTTATTGAAAACACACAAGCTAAATCAAATTTTGAACAGTTTGTATATAAAATTGTTGAACGATTTAATAAATTGCTTCATAAACAGAACACCAGTGAATTTAAATCATTCTTAGAATTTTTTTTTTTATTAAAAAAAATCATTTAACGTAACTTTTTCCAATTTGACACACATATTAGTGGAGATTATTTATTTATTTAAGAATTAATTAAATTTTTTAAAAATTATTTTATTTTTATTCCAAATTATTATAGTATTTTAAGCACTTTCTCAAATTCTACCTTGTTTAATGGAGAAGAAATCTTTATGAAAACATTTGAGGACACCATTAATGCCAATGGGGAAGTGTTCCGTGATGAAATTGAACCTCACTTAAATGAAGCTGTTGGCAAAATAGAAATTGAAATACTTAATAAAATTTTAGCCACTATGCCATATGAAAAATACTTCAAAAAGTCGAATTAAATGCTGCGGTGATATTTAGACAAAAATTTTTAACAATAAAAAGAGTTTTAAAATGTTAAGGTATTAATATAAGAAACTAAAGACGATGGCTTTGTAGAAAGAAAAAGGCAAATAAAAGCTAATATTATTACCATTATGTTAATAACTTCTTTCTATACAAGAACACACGATTCAAAAATTTAAAAAAAAACAATTTTTGAAATAGACTTAATACAGCTAAAATTCAAAATAAAAATAGAAAAAAAGGGGCATAAAAAAATGGGCTTTCATTAAGGGCTGACTTTTGTTCATAAGAATTTAATGAATATAAAATTGATTTCAAAAAGATACCGACTTTAGTCTGATTTTTATTATAGGCGAAAGTTTTTATTGCAAAAATGGTAAAATTTTAAATTTTTTAAAAATTATTTAAATTATAATATTTTAATACTAGATGTTTCTGACCAGTCTTGAACAATCTGGTACTTTGTTACGTTATTATTCTGATGTTGCTTCCAAAATTACAAATAACAATCTAGAGAAAGAATAACCTACATAAGTACATACGCCTTTCCGAAACAATTGCATATCAGTTTACTTTCCCCCTATCGAAATACTAAAACAAAAATTATATTTTTCTTCACCTGTAGCGAAATATATAGTTTTTCATAATTTCACTTAGAAACCATAAATTTTCATAACTACAAAAGAGGCGTTGACAACCTACACAAATTCAAATGACAAAAGACAAAGAACCAGCACAAGAAATGAATAAAAATCTAGCAAAAAAAAAATATTAAAACAATTTGAAATAAAACAAAACATGCTCTTGCCATAAGTTCATAGCATAAACACTACTATTTAGAAAAAAAATAAAATCCTGAACCTAAAAAATAAAAGAAAAATAAAAACAAATTTCCCAGCTATAAGGATAACAATAACTATAAATCAAAGGACATCAGTGTGACATGCGACTAATTAGATAACAATAAAATATAAAGAAAAGATAATTACAAAAAAGATAATAAATACAAAAGGACTAAGAAATTAGCAGGACAAAAACAAGTTGTACTCAAAATAGTAACATAAAAATTAATAAAAAAAAAGGAAAAAAAACGAGTATTAACACACCTATAAAAAGGACATTTTAAGTCATTTTAACAACAAGCGCAGCAAGTGACTGAGAGCGTAAAACCACACAATGGATAATTAGATAAAGAATAAAATAGAAAATAGACTTTTTTTTATTTATTAATATTTTTTGTATTTACAGAGAAATCTATTTATTGAAAATGGGATTAAAGAAAAGAAAGAAATGGAGGTGTTGTATTTTTTAATGTCATAAGCAGATACATAGCGTGAGTATCGCATCTGAACTGAAGAATTATAGTTCTACAGTGTGGTTAAAAGATGTTGTGAATTTTAGTCTGAAACACCCACTTTTCCACTTCAACCACATAATTAGCAAGATTCATTGCAAAACACTGATTGTAAGATGTGATTTTTTACCACCTTTCCGTTTTCTATTGCTTATACATTCTTTTTGCTTTTTATGCGACTTTTTGCTTTTACGAGTACTTCTCTTCTATACATGCAGACTGTACAGTCCGAGTGACTTGTTTTTATTTCACTTTCAATCTTCTTCTTAGGCCAATAGAGAGGCTGCATAAAGGGAGCACATGATTTATTTTTGATAAATCTTAAGTTTTAAAAAGCATCCATTTCAATTGTGATTATTATTTTTGGTCATTATAAACTGTGGTCCCACCATAATGCATGATGAGTCACTTTGGAGAGCGCTGCCATCAAGGTCTTACTGCGCTGTCGACTATAAGGGTCGACATGCTACATGGCTTTGTTAGAAGTAGCAATTGGTTGGAGTGACAAACTCACCTTCTCTATTTGCCTTCATATTTATTTCCTTTCCTTTCACTCTTCTATCTGTAGTGCTATCCTTGTTCACAGGTATCACAAAGGGACTACATCAGCGGACCCAAGTGAGCCCAGCTTCTGTTTTCGTATTTTGGGCGCCCTGTGTAACGTAACCTAATCTAACTGTAAGTCACACCTTAACATCAAGTTTTTTGCCAAATTTAATTTATTTCAATGAAGAGGTACACACTGAGCAGCGCGTTAAGATTGTTAAAGAATACAAATCAAAATGTATTTCGTGTATTTAGTGTTTTTTTTTTTTTTTTGGTCAGCATAATCGACCAAATGTGTTCACAATCGGAAGGATTGTGTGCAAAATTTCGTACAGAAGAGACTTCCAGCCAAATCTACTTGAATTTGAGTAGATTTCACATAAAAACAAAATCTAATTCGTCACTAGATTTTGGCAAAATCTGCACTGCACAAGAGAGTTTGAGATTGTAAAGAGAAAAACAAAAAATGCGTGATTTAAAAAGAAGAAAATATAAAAGAAAATTAAATTAAACATGTCCAATCTAAATTGGACAAAAACTCTAATTTGCAGAAAATTGTCAACAACACATTCAATTAAAAAAAATAAATTAAAATGAATAGCAAACAAAGGCAAAGGCTGGTATTCAAAATGAATAATAACGATTTCAAATAGAAATTATGGCTAATTTTTCATACAAATTTGTCACAATATCAATTTCAAGTCTACATTAATTTTCTTTGAATAAAAGCAAAAGTGTTAATTATTCTATTAATATGAACTTTAATTCAACAAGTGTAAGTGCTTTATTAAAATTAAATCTCTAAAAAAATTTCATATCAAATTTTGCTAGATTTCGCTTTGATGTAAATGAACTATTAAACAAAATAGAAATTCGCCTTCTTTTCTAAAAGATACAGAAAAATAACCCAAACAAAATAGTTTGCAAAAATTGGTTGCTTCACTTTTAATTTAAAAAATATCAAAAGCTAGATGCGCAACTGATACAAAATTAATATTTTCTTTGATGATTGTGATCACATGTCTCATGCTAGAATGATTCTAATCCTATTTCTAAGGGTTTTGTTTATTATTTAGAGTTTGTGTGGTCTAGAAATCTTTCTTCAGTCCATCTATATCAGCTGCTTAAAGTGAAAAAACACGAAAATAATGAATGAATAAAACGCATAGACTGTAACAGAAACTCAAAACTCTTGTTTTCTTCTGTCGATAGTTTAAACTACCTGTAGACTAACAGACGGCTAACAATTTTTGTATGTTATCATTTTCAAATTAATTCATTACACCAAACAAAAACAAAAACTGATATTAAATCAATGTTACTTAAGACTTTACTAAAGTAGGGTAAGTGTACCAATAGTCGGCAGCTTACGAATTTTGATTTATTTTTAAGTTACCGCTGTTAAGCATTTGCATTTGCTATTGAATTGATGAGTATTTGTTACAATTCAGTAATTTGTGTTGTTTTAGACTATTCGTAGTTACGTCAGATATAAACATTTTGTTACTAAAACTAAAATTTTTTAAATTTAAAAAAAACAAATACACATTGGCTGTATTCGACATACTTCTATTGGCTACTGGGAGAACATAATTTATCACTAGTCGGCACCAAATAACGACTACAGGAAATTAATATAAATAAATAAAATTCCTTTAGTTTTTGTTTTTTATATGTTTTCTAACTGCTTTGTCTGAAATTTGACACATATTTTCTCTATACACCAAGAAAAGTGGCAAGCCACGCCCACTTGTCAATTATTTCACTCATCATTATTTAATTTACTTAATGTAAGTCTGAAATTATGCTTTGAAATATTTTATGTTGTCCCTAATAATGCTAGCAAAGGCATGAGCGACTTTACGAAGTAGTGATTGGCTGTATTTCTTTGGATGGGTTTTTTAACGATTAAAATTGTATATGTAAACAGATTTCTCCAGAAATTAATACATACGCTCTCTATAAATTCCGACTCTAAGGATACCAACTCACGTAATAAAAGACCATTCCGGACGAGATCGGCCAAAAACAGCTAAGCCTAAGAGCGATAAGATTAAAAATTATGAAAATAATTTTTTTTTCGACACAGAAAATGTTTCAAATAATAGGTTTACCAACCCATTTAAAATTAGCCTTGATAGAAAATATTTTCTAAAAAATAAGCACTTCTGCAGCCGTTACAGAGCACACTTTAAATGAAAACAAATTTTGAATAAATTATTCACTACAGTAAGATGAACTCATTTGAAATAGAGAGTTGAGTATATTAATCAACCAAATTTAATTTTTTATTATTATTATTATTATTATTATCACCGCGACCTTTAAGATCTATTGTGTAGCCCAGTTCCTAACTACAATCCGAGACTAATTACAAATCTCGTAATTGTTGTAGGTAATTTTTTATAAAAATTAGTCTCTTGTTATTCTCATTTATTTGAGTAAAAAAAATAAAAATGGCGACTACTGCTGCATGTCGAACTTTGAAGAGCTTACGCTATTTATTGAGGTATAAATAAGAAATTGATACGCCAGTTAAACATTTTAATTAAATTTTTTATATAATCAATTAATGACAAAATTTTTAATTGAATCAATTAAAGACTTAATCTATAATAAAAATTTTTTAGTTAAATTTAAATATTGTTGTATTGATTCAATTAAAAATCATTAACTAAATCTTGATTTAAAAAAATTTATTGTGATAGATTTCAATGAAAATATAGTCATTTTTTTCCTGTGTGTATTGTAGCTAGAAAACTGTAATGCAACCACAAACATTACGAGAAGTGTGACAATATTAAAAAGATTTTTTTTTCATAATTAAATAAGTTGTACAACTCAGTTGCTTAAAATAGCTTTTGGCCAAAAAAAACCCCTATTTTAAAATAAATAAATAATAACACGACCTTTAAAAACTAATTATTTTTAAAGAAAATAATTTTCGAAATTGTAAAAATAAAATTATGTAAAATTCGTGACCCCAGAATTCCCCCAAGAAAAACTTTATTGGTATATATTTCACTTCCTATAAAACCTGGCCTGAATTCCAAATGTTTAGAAAAAGATTTGCTTCTTGAAATATTTCTGTAATATTTTCATTTAAAATCTTTTAAATAAATGCGTGGAAATAGTGACCTTAAGAAATTATTTTAATGAGTTTCTAAAGCTACGGTCACATTAAACAAATATTTGTAGAAATAAGCATAGAGACTAGTACGAAATATTCGCTTAGACTAGTTTAATATTTCTCTTAAAACACAACCTACTTACATTTTTGTAATAGAAGTTCTCATATGACTTGTCCAAAAGTAGTGGTCACATCTATTTCAACAAATATTTGTGTAATGTGACCGTATCATGAGTTTCTAAATTTCTAAGGTCTTTTAAATAATTTTAACCCTTTTAAAAGGCAGAAAATAAATGCACTACAATTTTTGTGAGGTAAGTACGTACATATGCTTGTGTATTTTGTTTTACATTTGCTTTCTATTTGTCAAAATTATATCTTTATGTTCTTTTCATTTTTGTGTTATTATACATCCCACCATTAATGAACTGCTTTCGCCATCATTATTTTGTGTATGTCCTTCTACAATACAAATTTGTATTCAATATAAACAACAGAAAGGGTTAAATTTCATTGAATCTATTTGTATTTTCGTATTGTTGAAAGTGCTCTATTTTTAAAATGAGTTTGCTTTTGTTCTAACGTTTATTTTTATTATCTCTTTTTACTACTTCTTGTTTCTCTGATTGCCTTGAATGTCACAGAATATTTTGTTTGTTTACCTTTTCATTCGTTTCAGTTTTCATTCAAAGAATTTGTCATAAATTTTGATTGTGTTCTTTTTAAATTTTACATATTCATTGTCATTTACGTTTGTATGAATTTTTAGTTTATGACAATCTAGCTTTTTGGGTAATTCTATATTGAATTATAAATAAATATTTCAAAGACATTGTTTTAATGTCTACACTTGACACTAGTTTTACATATAGAGTGGAAGAATCACTAGTGTTTTGCTAAATATAAACACAACTGGGATGAATATTTGTCACTTAAAATAGAACAATTTTGTGTATGTACATGAACGATTTGTATATCCTTCATAAAAAGTGAAAAGAATATACGTTTGTCCTTGCGTGGGTAGTGGATTTAACGATGTCCGTGTCTGTTGTTTGTCCGTGTGGATAATGAAATCAATTTTCTCCAGTCAATAGAAGACCTACAAAAAAGTGTAGTTGGAATTTATTTAAGTTTATTGAAATTCAACATAAGCTCTGAAATGCAACTACCTCAATTTTTTTACCATTTTCCTAGTGCGTTTTTTTTTTGTTTTTAATCTAAAATACAAAACAAACAAAACACGTAGTATTCACTTTTATCAGATAGTCAGAATGTCGGTGCAAGAAATCAAAACAATCAGACCACAATTGACCGAGAAAAATCTAAAATTCAATCGAAATTTTATACTTTCATTCATTTCTGTTTTGTTTTTTTTTTATGGAAATTTTTAAGCTGTACATGTGCGTAATGTTTGTACACACAAACACGAAACTAGTCAATTAGTCTTATAAAATCATGTGTCTATTAATAGAAGTACGAATACAGAAATCTACAATAGTTGATAGCTAGTTTTCGATTTCTATTTTAATTTAAATTTCTTTATTTAAGATTAAATATGTTTGTAAATATTTTAAATAAAATTAAATTAACTTTATCTTGCAGTTATTTTAGATGTATTTCTAAAATTTTTTTTTTTTTTTTTTTTTTTGTAAGTTAATGAAATCAAATTACGTTTATTTTTACTTACATTGACGTTCAATATTACTTTTGATTGCATTTCCTTGAATAAATTTAGGCAACGAATTATTGTCTATGAATTCGTCGTGCTATAGCAAGTTCATCGTGCGCCCCAGTTGTACTTAAAGCATTAGTTTTTGATGCAATAAAAAAAAACACAAATTGTGGGCTTTTTCATGCTTTAAAGTCATTTTGGTTAATTTTCTGGTCTACAAAATGGGTAAATTTTGAAATGCAGAAAACATCACCAAATAAAAAATTAGTAAATTTTTAATTTTTTATAAAACGTTCTAAGTGGACATCGAAAATAAAATTTTTAATTTAAAATATTGTTTAATTAATTTAATTAAAATTTTAATTGATTTAATTAAAATTTTAATTCATTAAATTAAAATTTCAATTAAAATGTTCACATTAATTTAATAAAAAATTATTATTTTCATAAAATACTTAATCGAATCAATTAAAACTTCTAAGTGGACACCGAAAATAAAATTTTTAATTTAAAATATTGTGTAATTAATTTAATGAAAATTTTAATTGATTTAATTAAAATATTAATTGATTTAATTAAAATTTTAATTCATTAAATTAAAATTTCAATTAAAATGTTCACATTAATTTAATAAAAAATTATTATTTTCATAAAATATTTAATCGAATCAATTAAAACTTTAATCAATATAACCATTTATTTTTCAATAATTTCTAATTGGCGCATACAACAGCATATGTCACATTTAAAAAAAATCTTAATTCTCTGAAGCGAATGTAAATTTTTAGGCTTTACTGTTCCGTTAATTTTTATTTAAAATCAAAATTTTTTTTAATTAAAAATAAAAGTTTAATAGTAAAGATTTTCCTTAATATATTCGTATTCTCAAGTTCAAAAACAAACAATTTAACTTAAGAAAAACCATACTAAAGCCCGACGGCAAAATTTAGTCTGAATTGTACTTGAATAATACGTTCATACAACAAATAAAAGACCAAAAATTCCCCCAAAAAGTAATTTACAGCTTTTTGCTGCCAAAACAAAATAAAAAACAATAATAAACTATCCACACAAAGCAAAAGAGAAATCGATAAAAACTAAAAGAAAAAAAAATAGTATATTTAAGATGAAAGAAAAATATGAAATATTACACAACTACTGAAATTCTAATGAACTTAAAAACGGCAAACACTTCATACATTGTTGTTGCTATACACGCGCTCGTTTAAATTACTATGAAAAACCAAAGAACAAACTTTATACTTGATTTAAGTTGCATAAAACAAAAAAAAAAAAAAAAAACTACAATAAAATTTATCAGACAACCTTGCTCATAGACACACATAAATTTGTGTGTGTGAAAGTCAGTGCTTATAATCGAAAATCAAATAATCATGTTTAAAGAGATTTTATTGTTTTGAATAATTTCGTGCATTTACTTCATCAACTCATCGCTCACTGTTAACAATTCACGGTGTATAATTTTAAAGTAAAAGTAAATTTCTTCAATTTAATTTAACGAAGTTTAGTTCAATATTGAAAATTCACAAAGTACTGAAAACACTTCCATTATGCAGTTGATAAAAGTATCTACATTCCAAAAATAAACAAGCACACAAAACTTTTCCAGCAAGGAGACAAGCGAATCAAATAAAAAAGAAAATTAGAAAATTTTTGTACAATATCTTAATTTTTTTTCTTAATAAATTAAATACTCAGATATCTGAAATATGGAAACTATGACGTATGCCAAATGTACTCTAAACAAAAAACAAAATTAATATGAAAGTAAAAAAGAAAAATAATCACTTGTAATATTCTTCCTAAGCAACAACAGCGTCGACTGTATTTCAAAATGTTGGATCAGTAAAGAAAATATATCTATACAAGGTAACGACGTTCCCTACAACAAACATGCCTTGCGTATGTCTATGGCAAACAAATTTATTTTTCACAAAAATATTTTAATGAGGAAAAATACAAATTTTTTTTTTCGACTCCGCATAAATAAAGAATAAATTTCATTACTAAGTACTTAGCTTTAAATTATAATTCGGTTTGTATAGAGGATAACCCGCTTATTTCGCGGTTCTTGCGAGCTGATTTGTAAATTTAAACCATCCAGATCCAACCCCCCTAATGCAAACGAAAAAATTCAAACAAATCGCTCCAGCCGCTTAGGTGGAATTGAGTTACAAGTATAGTGGAATTATATATATATAAAGAAGATATAGGTGTGTCTTTTTATTCAAAATACATACTTGCATAAATTTTCATTCTCTGTATGGAGAGTAGCATTTTTGAATTCAATTAAATAAATTTTTAGTAAAACGAGTCCACATCAAATTTATGCTTTTTAAAGACAGTACAAATCAGAGGAGATTCTTGACTTGTCTGCTTAAAACATGCAGTATCTAGGTAGGAATTGAATCCACAACCTACTGATCAATAGGTAAGTACATTACCCACTTACTATACGTTAAGAAAATAATTCCTTTGTGTATGTAAACTGAAGAGATGCCGATTTTCTTTTGGCAAACCTTTCAGCTATAGCAAAGAAATGTCTAAATGTTTGTTAGAAATTGTGTAGCAATTTCAGAGTTTATGTTTTTTATATAAACACCTCAAGATTTTTAACTAAAAATTCATCAAAATTGTATGAAAAAAAATTATTGTAATATAAAATATTTTATACGTAAAAAATAGAAGAAAAACAAACCCAAAGCATGAAACATCTTCAATTTGTCTGCTCAGTTTTTTTCTACCATTTAAGTACAAAAATAAAGCAAGAAAAAAAATTATAATAAAATATTTGCCATAAACATTGAAGTTTAATTAAAGCACTTACAGCAGCACAATAAAACGCACTTGAAATATCCGCAATGATGATATTTTCTGTCTCATTATCAAGAGAGAAAGGGAAATGAAAAACATGAATTTAAATGAATATTAAAATGATATAAAAGAGCAGCTTTTAACAAATTCAGTTTACTTGATGCAAAGGAGAATAATAATAAGTTCTCTAAAATAGATATAAGATATTTGTGCTTAAATGCTGATTTTTACATTAGCGGAATTCACTCTTAAATGCAAACTACCCTTGCAAGTCATGCAGATATTACAAAAGTTTATAAAAAAATTTTTAATTTGGCATCTCATAACAAGAAATTATAAAATTGGCAAGACTGAAAATCATTGCAAAAAGCAAACTTAAAAATTTGCACCATCAAAACAGCTGAACGACACAAACAACTAAAGTTCACGGTGGTAGTAGACGGACATGTAATCTACCAACCGTGGCAGAACCCTACACAGAAAAGCATTTAGGGCCATTATTACAACTAAGAAATAACTAAAAGTGGGATGTTATCGCACAGATAAATGGTTTTTGGTTATTAAAAACTGGCTTTAAGACTAGGACCACACATGGCAAGTTCAGTTGGGCAATTGTTTCTCAATTCTCTTTTAAAATTCAGCAATTTTAGCATTCTTATGCAGTCATTCATTCAGGCTTCAAGCTACCTGTCTTCTTTTTTTTTATATCTGTATAAGAGATAGGAAGAGAGAACTAAATAGAATTGCCGAGTACGAGCACCTTTCCATTCTTCTTTCCTCTCTCTCTCTTACAAAATCAAGAATTGCCCAACTAAAATTGCTTTTATAAAAATCACAAAAACTTATTTTATATAGCGTTCTTTGAGGAAATAACATTTTTCAAATCATAAAAAAATGAAATAATGCTTTTTACAAAATTTAAAAGATGTTGTCACTTCTTAATTGTATTAATTCCTAAACGCACTTCATTAATCAATAATTGATATCTTAAATAGTATTTGTTTGAGTATTTATTGTTTAAATTTTATAAATTTCTTTACGTTTTTTTATTATTTATTTTTTTTTTTTATTATAAAACAATTAATCATTTTTTCCTTTTTTCATTTCTAGATTTCTTTTTTTATATTAGCAAACAAAAACTCTTGTTTTTTATATTGATTTTATATAGGTTTTTTAATATTGTGCATCATTTTTTCTATACCTTTTGTCCATTTATAATTTTTTTTTTTTTTTTAATTTTTTTACTAAAAAATCTTTAATTTGCTTTTCGTTTGATAAACCTTCAAGTAAGAAAATTTTTTTTATTTAAGAATTTTAAGTGTTTTAGAAAAATTTTAGTAAAACATTTATTACAGTAAAAAGCAGCCTTTTTCTCAACTTTGCTGAATAATGAGTTTAAGCAGTTGATGTGATAGGTAACTGGAGGCTTAGTTTTAGAAGAAAATTTTCAGCTTTATTCAAAGAATTTTTCACTGTGTTAGATGCCTGTCTACCTATAACGGTTTAACAAATTTAATTAAACTCTTTTTTTTTTTTTTTATTAAAATATCTTTAGAAAATAAGTATGTAAGAAGCTATAAATAAGTAATGACTTATTCAAATTAAACCAATAAAATTGTATTATACCTACCTGCCTACCTATTAGTCACTTTGAGATCATTTCTTCGGTACTACGAGTAATTTAATGCTTCAAATGTAGAATAAAAAAACCTAGAAAAATACCTATTTAATAATTAAAGGATTTTAACTGAATCAGCTAGGTAACTATTTCTTTTTCAAACTTAATATATAAAGTCTAGAATTTTCCTGTTTAACATTTGTTGGGAAAAAGGGGACGACACAATTTTTTCAAATTTTATCTGCTTGCATATGGCAGCTACCAGAACAACATTATCTATCTACCTACATACTCGTTTATATGTATGTAAGTATTTGCTGTTTAAATCCATATAAGAGAAGTAGTACAAGTAAAGTAAATAAGTGTAACCAAAATATACAATTGCTTTCCTTATTGCACCTTTGTAGGATACCTTTTAGTCATATAATATTTTCTTTTTCATTCACACATTGTCAACGTATAGTCTTTTAGGTATGAGTGTGTGCGTATATGCATACGTTTAAATAAGTATGTATAGCTAAAGCTCACTGGACCCTATAACCATATAAAGTTGACATACGACAGACTATAAACTGCATACAGCAACTACTTGTATGCGATGGCTATGACGACGACGACTACTGTTTTTGGTGACCGTTCCATTTGTGTAGTTTTATTGCTACTGTTAGTAAAGCTTAACGGCTGGTGCTTGCTGCCAACATTTACAGCACCAAAACTTTACAAAATCTCTTTATAAACAGCCACGTACTAAAGTGTATGTACGTATGTTTCTTTCAACGCAAAAATAAAAATTATTCTCAAAATCTCTTGTGCGCAAGAAATTTTATTTCTCTCTCTTTCTCCGCATATAAATTTATTAAAAATGTTATGCTCTTTTGTTTTGAAATTACTCATGTATTTGTTTACTCTTTGGGGGTCTGCAACTGAGCGCATATGAAAAATGTAAAACAAAAAATACAATGTTTGTTAAGGCTTTACCAAAGTTGTCGTTGGCTTGTCCCCAACTGGTGACAGAGTTAAAGCATTAAATAAACCCATACACATGCTATACATAGTTTGTATGTATCACATACACAGCCCCATACAAACAGCAACCAACACTAGTGTAAAACAAACCTGCACAAGTTATAACTAACTAATACCCAGCCCCCGTCGTAGTAAAAAAGAGAATGTGTTTTCGTATTGTGTGTAAATAAATGAAATGGCTTTTTGTTAATTGTCACCTTTACCCACCTCAACAAATTTTTTTATATGAAAAAATCAATTTCGATATAATTCTACTGAATCTTTGCATAAGATTTGCAGGATTTATATTTTCGCTTAACTTTTCTTAAAATTCTATTAAATTTTTAATGTTTGTTTTTGTTGCTATTTAATTTTCTACCCAACCTACCAACAAACACAAAATTATCATTCACCATGTCTATACAGTATAACCTTCTCATTCTCTCTCATTGATTTTCTTATGCACATAAAATATTTTATTTCTTCTTATATTTTCCACGGCTTGTTTATACAGAGCCATCGTTAAGTGTATTTAAGGGTGTGTGTGTGTGCGTGCTAGTGTGCATAAGTGCGTGAATGTGTGCGTTCATGTATATAGCTTAAATTTTAGATTTCATTGCTGTGACATTTCTTGAAAATGGGGGAGTTTTTATTGTTGTTGTTGTTAAGAAAACCAGAGTAAATGTAATTTCTTGTAGTGGGACTTGTTGTTATCAGTTTTTCTCATGAGCATTAAATAGTGAGTATGAGACCCAAAGAAATTATGCCATAAGCCAATGACAAAAGCAACCAAGAAAAAATATGGTGACAAAAACATACTCGTACGTATATTTAATTTTGTTTCTTCATTTATTTTAATTTTACTATTTAAAAAATGGTTTCTTTTTGAGTTAGATGAAAGAAAAAGAGATGGGTGCTTAAATAGGCTTTGGTTTATTCATATAGCTAGATACTTATAGGCTTTTATTTTATAACCAAAAGCTCAACCCCTTAACTTTTGAAGCTACCATCAAGTTTTTTATTTTTAAAACAAAAAACACTGAAAAAATGGTCTTAAATACTTTCCAAAAAAAGCTTACTAGGCATTTAAACCGAAAGATATATAAAGTATATAAGGCTGTCATTAAAAATTGCTTAGTCGATTAAGCGATGTCCGTCTTTCGTTGAAATCAACTTTCTGTAATCCCTAAACAACGCACAGAAACTTTTAGCATATTAATCTGCTTACAGGCTGCTATTTAAATTCAGCTTGATCAGCGAATAAATGACAAAACTATGAGTGAAAGGCCGACAGAACCTACGATTTTTTGACGATTTTTCTGAGTGTCTTTTTTAAGTTTTTTGTTTTCAATACAAAACGAACAAAAAACATGATGAGCAGTTTCGTTAGAAATGACAATCATAATGTCTGTAAAAAAATCAAAGCAATCGGCTAGCAAATGGGCAAGAAAAATAAAAATACTCCCTTAAGTTTGGTTTTTCACTAAAATCTGCTATGTTTTTTAATGGAAATTTTAAGCTGTACATGTGCGTAGTGTGTGTTGCTACACTCCTGTCAACGACACCAAGAACACATGAAAAGCTTGTGGTTTTACATACGCGTAATGCATGTGTCTTTTAAATGTTTTCTCTGTAAAAGAAGTAGAAATACAAAAATCTTATTGCAAAAGGTGGGACTGTTTTGTTTTTTATCATTTATTTTTTACATTAATATGACTTTCTTTAACTGATATTTAAATAATTATTTAATTATGCTTTTTTTACAATATATTCACAAAAATTTTATATTAAATTCAATTAAATTTTACATTTTCATTAGATACTTTTCTTAGAAATTCTTTTTATTAAATATTTAAAATTTGTTTTGGATGCAGACATTTTACAGCTTGTACAATTAAGAATGCCAGGGTAGATTTTTTTTTCTTACCCAGATATTCTTAATTTGAATTTCTTTAACTGAAATATTAATTTTATACCTAAGTATTTTAGCATAAAAAAATATCATAATATTATTTTTGTATTTTAATTTTATCTTGCGTCCTATTCTACACAAACAAAAAAAAAATAAAATACTTAAAATTTTTCTTATAAAATAGCCAACAAATAGCAAACTTTAAAGAACTTAAAGTTAATTAACGTTATACATTTTTTCATTTTCTATGATCGCAAGTTTTGATAAAACAAAGTGTTGTACCGTAGTAAAAAATAAAATCGATTTTAGTGAAATAATTTTTGGTTGTAGGCTTTCATTAAGAGCTACTTTTGTTCATAACAATTTATAGACTTAAAATATTTTTAAAAATTTACTGACTTTCCCATTATTATGATAATGGGCCAAGATATATGCATATATAAATAAATTGTAATAAGTACTTACGTTCAACTATAACTTTTTATATAAAAGTATGCTTAGATTAATTAAAATTACAATTAAAATCATAACGTTAAAAAGAAAACATATTTATATGGCTATTTCACAAAAGCTACTTCAATCGTCAGAAATTTAATATAAAATACCTATTTCTCTTAGGTTTAAAAATGAACTAAATGAGAATTAATCAAAAATTATTAAAAAGAAAATAATTAAAAAGCAGATATATATTCTTTTTAATTTTTTTGAAGGACACAGGCAGGTACCCGTTATGGGAATGCCTATTATAAAAATTATGCATTTGGAATCAACATACCTGTACCAAAACTTATTAATTTTAAGATATCTCTACCTACCTTTAACAAATTTACCTACCTATTACGTCTTGTCTTTGCCAGCTTAAAATCATATTCTATACTAAAAGCTCTAAAAACTTAAAATTTTTTATGCTAATTATTCGTCTCCTTATCCAAACAAATTAAAGTAGACTTTAAAGTATACTTCCTCGAAATTTTTCATTTAATTTATTTATAGATTTCACTTTAAAGTCTGTCAATTTTTTTTTACTTTGTTTGAAGAAGAGGGTCAGGTCAATATTTAAAACCTTTTTGTATTAAAAATTCAAAAACGTCTTCCCCAAGACAAATTGTTGATCTGTTAATTGTACAAATTTGTAAAGAAATTCCTAAATTATTTCCTAAAAAAAATCCAGTATTTTCTATTCTTAAATTATACCACCTCGGGTTATTAGCAACATGTTTTATTACTTTATGGTTTTTATTACTAATAGTAAGTCACTATTTATTTTTGCTAAGATAATATAGTTACTTGAGGAAATTAACCTTTTGGGGAAGAAACTTCTGAAGATAAAAATGTTAACGATACGTAATACGGTAAAAATTCAATATCTTTCCGAAACAGGCTAGAAAATTTTAATTACATTTTTAATAAAATCCTAAAAAAAACATTAAACTTTTTTAAACAAAATAAATTTATTTATGTTTTAATTAAAATTAAAACTGAAAGAAACAGCAAATAATCTCGTTTCCATAAATGAGTCTAAGAAACAAAAAATTTCATAAGAATTGCTTTTCAAAAGCACTCAAAACCTCTCTTATCGACTAAGGGAACATCATTACCCAATGTTTCACACTCTCCACACAAAACCATTTTATAAAAGAAACTCACTCACTCTCTCTCTCTCTCTCTCAACTCTGCACATTAATATTTAAGAGTCGGTAACTGGGAGACAAAATAATAATCGTCAATTTTTGTGAGTAATGTCACTCGAAAATTATTGCCAATACAAACCACTGCACATAACGATGGGAAAAGCCATTATATAGGGAGAAAAATTAATAGCTACACCAGATACAATAGGTTTCAAATACATTTATAGTCAAACACCACTCACACTATACAAATTAACCTCAACTAAGAGTTGAACTGCCTCATGAACAGCTAAATGTGTGAGTGTCTATTTAACAGAGTAAAAAACAGAAACGAAATAATAAAATGCATGATGGTGCTAAAGGCAAAAGAGACAAATATTACAAACCAAGTCTTCATGCAATGACACACAGGTACTCATACAACACACACACACACACACTCATTCACAGAAACTTGCACTCTGTGGGTTCAATGAGCATATTTTACCATGAATAATGGTGGTGGTGTGTGTAATATTTTGTCTTTGTTGTTTTAATTTACTTGACTGTTTAGTTTTGTGTGTGTGTTTGGTTGAGACGTTGCGCTTAGAGCCGAAGTTGCTTGTCACTCGCTGGAGACATTTGTGGGCAGTTGCGTTGAACTTGTCGTCTTGTGCGTATCTTGTGTTGAGTATAAAAAAAATTAACAAAAAACAGATACGGAGTGCGGATACAAAACAAAGCATAAACATTTCTAACAAAAGAGTGCTCGCTTATTCCTGGATATTCCCATTACTACTGCAAACGTTCTATGAGATACTCTTTCTAACAAATTTTTTTCTCGTAAATTGTAAAGTGTCGTCAAATAAAATACGAGACCATTTTATAATTTTTTTTTTTTGCTTAGTTTGTATTCTGAGAATATTTTTTAAAGGTTCTGTTACAATACTATCACCACCAACAGCAGCAACAACTATACATATGTTTGTTGCTCTTCTGCTACGTTTGCTACACCATCATCCTCATCATTGTTTCATTTAGCTCTTGTATGTTTATGTACAAGACACAGCAGTCAGTGTCACCCACGACATCACAAGAAGTGGACATACAAATACACACAAACATTGATATTCAAAATAAAAAATAAATGAAATAAAATAAAATTCAAACAAAAAGTTATTGGGAGTGTGAAGAAGTAAAAAAATTATATGAGAAAAAAGAAGAAATTAAAAAAAAAAAAGAAAACAAAACTGATATGAACAGAAACTTTATGAAAATTAATTAAAGTAAAAAGTGATTGCATTTACTTTCTAAAAAAAAAGTTAAACATGCCAAACTAAAACTTAAAAAAAATTAAAAGAAATTGGAAAAACGGACAAAATCAAATAAAATGTAAGTTAAACATAAACTTTTTAACTGTTAAAGGCCGTCGGTATTTCATTTAAAAAAAAATTTATTTGTAAAGCCGTCGGTATTAATTTTTTTTATAAACAAATATGATTATTGGGTTTTCTAGAAATAGAAAAAGTTACTTGATCAGTTAATAAAAGCAGTTAAGAAATGAGTGGTTTTGCAAGCGCCACTAAATTAGTTTTTGAGAAAAAATTTGCAACATCAACATTAAATGTGCTAGAAATTTTGTATCAAAACTATTAAATTTATTTTAATTACTTGTGCTAAAAAAATTATATTTTTTTTATTAATATTTAATAATTTTTTTTTATTTTTAAAGAAATTTTAAGACTAAAAATAGGAAAGAAAAGCATTAGCTTTGTTGTTTTAAATTTTTATATTTGAAAATTTTGGAAAATGCAAATTTCAACTCATTTTCTTAAACTTTTAAAATATTGTTCTATTTCTAATAGAAGTAAAAAAAAGTTGTTTACAATTATCGTATAGATAGGTAATACTCTGGATTAAAAGACTAGAATTTCGATTGATTTATTCGATATCGAATGTGATGATTTGGGCTCTGCAGCTTTGGTTAATTAATGAAGGTTTATTGAATGATTTACTAAAGACTTTTGTTTTCTATATTGCGACTGCAGTTACTTTTTTAAATAATAGTGCCATGAATTTTATTTATAAAAAAAATAATTCTTAAAGAATATAAAAATTCAGCAGCTTTTATCGTTATACATACATGACCTAATAATAATTAAGCCAAAATTCACCTCTAAAACAAACGATTTTATTTTTAATAGTAATAAAGAAAATTTTCTCAGATGATATAGAAAATTCTGTTGAGCTTAACTAAATAAAACAAATTCTAATTTAACCTTCCCCCCTCCCTTTGTGTTACAAATAACGTGTTTTGTAATTTCAGATTAAGTTTCAATAAACATATTAAAAAGAAGTAAACTCATTCGAACACTAAAAGTAACTAAACATTTCTGTAGTTTTTTTTTTTTTTTTTTTTTTTTGTATATTTAAGGGTCCCATAGACCTTTCTTTCCTCTAGAACTTTTGCGATATTGCCATAACACAAGCCATCAACTAGTCTAGCAAATTTATGTGAAAAAACCCAAAATTTTTGGAGCATGTGTTATGGAAAGACCACATTTCTAAAATTTAATTTAATTCATATTTTATATTTTAGAAAATTGTTATCCTCTTTCAGTAGCTAACACAAGTCTTTAGATTGTCTACAAAATTCTTAGTAATAACACAAAATTTTTTAAACAGATCAAACACTCCGCCCTCTGTAGAATTTATATTAGCTACGCCAAAGCCAACAACTCAAAATAAATCATAAAATTATTAGTTTAAGTTCTTAAACCAAACTTTAAATTATAATTTTAATAAATTTATTTTAATGACTATAATACACACACATACAGAATTATAACCGACTGCATATGGAAGAATGCATTTAATAACATTCTTCATTTTGTAAAATGTCAAATTGCTGACATTTATTTTTGAAATTATAATTTTTTTTCTTTGTTGGAATATATTTTTAATTTGACTTATAATTGACTTCTTAAGTATCTTAATTGTTGATTTTTTTATAGAAACTTCATATCCAGATTTTTGTTGTGTGTTTAAATGTTAAACGCTTGTCAGTTTGTTTCTTGGCCTAGTACATTATGGAGTATTAAATATGAAAAAAGAAAAAATATATAAAGTAGCCAAAAAAAAAACATTTAAATTTTTTAAAAATAATTAAAAAAAAAATTTTAATAAATTTTACAATTATCGAAATTAGTGCGCCCCTAATGTGAATACAGAAGTGACCTACAACGATTTTATTACCGCCAAAACTAAAAGTAATTTCTAATATACTTAATACCCTGATTCAAACTGTATATCTGTTTTTTTTTTAATCTACATGTAGTTCTAGAGATATATCGTTATACATATCAAAGAGCAGGTTCCGCCATATGATTTGCAATAACTCGAGAGCTACCTCTGATTAAATTCACAAAAACACGTAAGGCTAGGGAATAAAATAACTTTTAATTTATGTTATTACTAATTTTTTACCCGTCTTGAAAAACAAACTTTTGATAAAAAAAAAATCATATTTTTTAAAAAAAAAATTTCTTCTTACAAAAATTCCTTAAAAATTTAATATAAACAAAATATAAAATTTCTTGCAACATATTAAATTATTTGGAATTATAAAGTTTAACCAAATTTGGAATTAAGCACGAATAAAGTTTAAACTTTATTCTTAACGTTGATACCTGCATTTGTAGGCCTGTGTAATCAAAGAAAACTTCATCTATGGATGATTATAACAACTGAGTCAATTCAAATTTACAGGGCTGTTAAGGTCAATAAAAGCAATTATTACACTCTTTCCAAAAAAGTATGAAAAATTCTTAAAAAATTAAACTAAAAACAATAATAAAAAAAAAATATAAAAACAAAATATTCATCTTTATTTGTGCTTAATACCAGAAATTGTATTGGGTTATTTTAAATTTATTCTTTTACTCGTGATATTCTCATGAGTTATTTAGTCAGTACAATGACTACCGAAGGGGATAGCATATCTATATGGACCATTTCACCATACGCTACTCTGAATCCCAACAACATTAGAACCTTTATATTATAAAAGCAATATATACTCGTATATAGGTTCTAATGTTTGCAAGAAACGTTATTTACTTAACTTGTGACTATGGTTTAAGCAATGATGATTAACTAAAGATCCTTGAATACGGGCCAAAATTATTAACTCTGTATATGTTGTATTTTTGTAGCATTTTTTTTTTATTAGTAATAGGTAATTACTTTAACTTTTATTTTTTAAATTTTACTTTTACTTATTATTTTTATATTAAAGCAACTTAATCTTGATTGACAGCTTCAAGCAGTCAATCCAAAATTTTTTAACACATTTCCAACAATTATTAAAATTTTATTTTATGAACTTGACTTATTAAGTATAATTAATTTTTTTCTGTAATTTTCATAATTGTTAAGATTACGTCATGATTCTAATTTAAAAATTTTAAGCAAAATTTAAGGAATTTTATAACTTATAAAAATTAAAATTAAGACATGACAAAATTTATTTGTGAAAAAGGTTTAAATAAATTATGTATGTACAAGACAAATTCTTATTTATTACACAGGCCTACAAATTAAATTTTTTCTTGTGTTGCCAGGGGCTTTATGCTCACATTGAATACCTGTGATAGTAAGCTTCAACCGATATTAATTACTTTTTTTAATTCTACCTGTAGTTTTCGCATCGTTATACATGAAAACGAGGAGGTTGCAACACATGATTTGATATAACTCGATAACTAGCTATCAACTTAAGCATACAAAAATACGTAAGAATGGGGAATAAAATAACCTTTAAATTATATTCTAATAAATTTTTCAGCAGTCTTAGAGTTTAGAAGATATTCACAAAGTTTTGTCAAAAAATCCAATTTTTTAAAGAAAATTTTCAAAAAAAATTTTTAAAATTTTTTTTAAAAATATAATATAAAGAAAATCTTAAACTTTGTTCATATCGTTGATACATATGCTATAAATAAAAATCCATTCATAATTTATAAATATACTTGATCACGGACTGTTATTTAAAGTTTCCTTAAAGCTGTGTTTCCAAAGTTTTCAAATACCGTAGAAGTTGCAACATAAAAAAAGGAACTTTTATATAAAATTTTTAAATTATGGGAAATAATAAAAGACAAGCAAAGTCTACTGTTTATCTGAAGTTTGAAAATATTGATGACCAAATTTTTTATTTATTTCAAATTTCATACAATAAATTGATTTTCTTAGAAACAAAATGAAAGGGAAACGTCTTTAAATATTACCAAAACTAAGTAAATTTGAAATGTGTGAGCTCTACAGCCTATTAACCTTTAAATTTTATACTGTTCCAGTTCGATTTCAAACCGTTTTCCTACTCATTTTCATTTTGTTTAAACTAAAAAAAATTTTATGATTAAAATTTAATAAAATCGTATGAAATAAAATTGATTAGAAAATAGTTTTCATAACTTTCTTCAACGGCACATTTAAGTCCTTGAATATACGATGTTAAGTCTAATAAAATTTTATTATTGGAGGAGTACATCCTAATAAAATTGCCTATAAGCTGGTAATATGCAGTCTGAATAAATAGTACAAAATTTGCACGTTAATAATTTTTATATATTTTAGCTTTTAACATCATTATCGTCATTTTGTATTTTTTGTTTTTCTACTCAAGGACAGCACACATCCATCCTTCAGTGTTTGTGCTATACAAGTACCTCAAAAATTTCTCAGACGTTTCTTTATGATAAATAAATAACCCTTGACCATAAAAAAATGTTGCTCAAGTTTAATGACAACAAAATGTACACAACAGTGACAATTAACAGAAAAAATGCTACATGCAAGCAACTCTCTACAAAATCTTTAAAAGATCTGTTGTCAAAATTATCTCTCCCATTGTAAATGCAAAACAAAAAAACAGTATTTGACCAGTACCACCAACACCAACACCAACACCAACACCTGAACAATAGTGTGTACGAGTATGTAATTATTGCATTTGTTGAGCGAATGTATTTATTGATTGTCACTGTTGCTTGTGTAAAACTAGTTTTAAATTTTTTTTTTTTGCTTTTTTTTTGTAATAATTATAGTTATTAAAGAAAAAAATATCTTGTTTGGGCAGATGGAAATTTCATTAAGAGAAAAATGTGATGTGAGGAGTTATGAAACACAAACGTCTCCGTTCGATTTATGATTTCTTTTGAAAGTTCACACATTTGGCCTGCTGATTTCCTGTTGTATCAGAATTAATGACATTTGCTGTGGCTGTTGTTGTTGCTTGTTATAAATAAATCAACTTTAACTGAATATATTTTTTATAACCTTTTTTTGACATTAAAACAAGATCAGAAGCTGAAATGATATGATGCTAAATAGTAATTAAATAGTGTTTTCGAGAAAAAAATTTTATCGTAAAGAAAATAATAAAAAAAAAAAAAAATTAAGTCGTAAAAAACAAAACCCGCCATTTTTCTATACAGCCACGCATATTATAAAATCAGTTTTCTTTTTGAGGGGATTAAAAAACATTCCAGAGACAGGCTTAAAAACCAATAGCCGTTTTTTTGTCACCTTTAAGAATTAAAGTTGACATGTGTACATTGAACACAACAAAAGAGGAATTTTATATACAAAAACTTAACAGCAAGCGCTCACATATTTTCTCTCTTTTAGGCTTTAATTTTGTTTTTTTTATATTTTTATAAAACAAAAACAAAAAAAGAAACAACCTGAAAAAAATTTATGTCTCTTGACTTTTATGATTAATTATCGTTTACAATCAGTAGTTAATCACTAACATTAATATTGAGTTTTTATAGTTACACACTCCTTTACACATGTGTGTGTTTATTTTCTTTTCTTTACCGAGATGGATGGATGGTTGGCTTCTAACTATTCTTCTTTGAAGTCCATCATCTCTACTACTCATCACACATAAAAATCAAACAAGACAAGAAAGCTGAAAAACACTTCAAAAACCAACAAAGCCAAAGTTTCAAGTTAAAATTGGAGATGTATCACAGCAAGTCGTCATGTAAATTTTAATTATATACATGTAAATTTTAAACTACAACAAATAAATAAAGGTCGGTTTTGTCTGTTGTTTTAGTGTTTTTGTTTTTAATACACACACACACACACATCTGTACTCATATGTCTGCTTTAAGATCTGCAAGCAAGAAACAAATAAAAAAATTAAAATAAAAAACCCCCAAACATCTAAGCTTAAATAGTTTTTTTTTACTACATTCTACCTTCAACTATTACGTACGACTACTGATTTAACTACTAGTACGGCTGTATTTGTTTTTGCCACTAAATTTTTTCATTCTACTGTTTTGTAATCGTACGTGTTTATAATTTACCGAGAGCTTGTTTGTTTTCTCTTAGATATAAATATCGATGTTTTCATGTAAAGAAGGTTATTAAGATATTTTTATGGCTATTTAAGATGAGTCCTACTGTTATATGATAACATAGAACAACAACAAAAAAATTATTAGGTTTTTGATTGTATAAATAAATCAAAAGTTGGCTAACTGGCTGAGTTGTACAGCCGTCAGAGTGCAAATTAGGAAAGCGTACACGGTAATGATCGGTAAATGATTTAATAGACAATTTTTTCTCCAATTAGAAATACAAAATTTATGGTTCTTAATATCTCAAAACTAGTTAGAATATTTTTTTATTTAAAAATTCTTAAACTCTTTAATCATTTTTCTTTTTTTTTTTAATTTTTTAGATTAAAATATTCTAAATAAAAGATATTCACATACAAAACTTAAGACAAGACAATGGAACATTTAATGACCGCCTTTATGCCGCCTGCATATTTGTTGGGTCATCCTTCTACAGCTACAACACTTTCGCCTGCATCGGTCACCACTTCACCGGCAACATCACCCACAAACAGTTCGACTGGCCTTAATAAACCAAAAAGATGGGGTTCGCCGCCTGTTAATATGGGGGGACAGTTTATTAATCCTGCCACAGGTAAAAAGCGTGTACAATGCTCAATTTGCTTTAAAACATTTTGTGACAAAGGAGCCCTTAAAATTCATTTCTCGGCCGTTCATTTAAGAGAAATGCACAAGTGCACTGTAGAGGGCTGCAATATGGTGTTCTCCTCACGTCGTTCGCGTAATAGACACAGTGCAAATCCCAATCCGAAATTACATTCGCCGCATATACGGCGCAAAATTTCACCACATGATGGTCGTACCGCTCAACAGTTTCCTTTGTTTCCCATGACTCCCGCTAGTATATTACCTCCTGCTGGTGGCATGCCTTCTTTTCATGGTTTAATTCCACCTCAAGGCAATTCGTTTGCACCTCATCCTGCAAACATGTTTGGTGATTTCCCCAGCCCCCAATTCCAGCATATAATAGCCAACCAAGACAGGTTACACATAAGTGCTCCACATTCCTCACATTCAAGTGGTGCTTCCAATAACTCCGACAACGATGAAGATGAGGGTTACATTTTAGATGTTCAGGGATCAAATGCTAGTCAGGAAAGTCACAGTGATGTGGATGATTATTGTCAGGAAATTGAAGATGAAGACAATGATGAAGATGAATTAATATCGGTATCAATAGAAGATGATATCAAGCCTTTAGCTAACACTATACAATCAGAAGATTCCAATGAGCCTTTGGACTTTAGTCTACATAAACGTACTGGCAGCTGCATAACAGCCGCAGAAAGACTTATGGCCAGTCCCAGTAGTGTGTCCAAACCCTCCAATAGTTTTTCCATGGACAGTTTGTTGGGCAAGCGCAAAAGATCTTGCAGCGAATCTGACATGTCCTGCGATAATACTTTAGCTGTTACCATTAAAATGGAAAATGATGAAGATAATAGCAATTGTTTGAATCTTTCTGCTGCACAGGCCAGTAAAAAAGTACAAACAATTTCTCCAACAAGCGAAGAACAACACCTAAGATTATTGCAATCGCAAATGTTTGCTGCTGCCGCTGCTGCTGCTGCCGTTCAAAATCAAACTTGCAAAGTCAATGAAATTACTCTGAACACCAGCATCCCCTTTACCATCACCAACAGTCCCCCACCCATGTGGAATCTCTTATCTGAAGTTTATCGCTCCATGCTTATGAATACCAGCACTAATCTCAAAACCCAACAGCAACAACAACAGCAGCAATATAACGAAATGTCTACCAATTGCATTTCAGTTTAATTTTCTTTATAATATTTTTCTACAGTTTTGTTTAAATTAAAGTCAAGCATTCATGCTGTATGTAACGCTCACACAAACTCGCTTTAGGTTGTTACCTCAAAATGTTAACTTGTTGTAAAATTCTCATTAATTATTTTTATTATTATTAAGCATTTGTGTAAATACTACATTAAAAGCAAAGAAATATTTATGTAAATAAGTAACCTCCAAAAATCATCATTTTACCTACAAAAGTATTCAGCAGTATTTAATTTAATGCCAACAAATTTAACTCTTTTTTCCTCCTACTTAACAAAACTTAAACACATGTTTTTTTATCTCTTTCTCTTTCTCTCACGCTAAAGCCTTTGTGCAATATTTTGTAAATTTATTTTCCTCTCATTCTTTCTTTTCTTCCCAATTATCCCAATATGTTTTTTAAGCACAAATAATAATAAAACCATTTTGTATACGTTTGTTTTTTCGCTCGTAGTTATATAATTGATATAATAATATTTTGAATGGATTTTTTTTTAAATTCAACTCTTTTATTTTAATTTAAAAAAATATATAAATGAAAAATGTAACATATCCTGTATCAATTGAAAGTTTTATTTAGTTCAGTGAAAAATTTATATAAAATTTAAAAATTGTATTATTTAATTGCTACAATAAATTATTTAGAATTAATTAATATTATAAAAAAAAATTTATAAATAAATGCTTTATTTTTATGAGAGATAAGTTATAAAAATACAAAATAATTTTAGCGAATTTTATAAAAGAAAAAAAAAAAAACAAATAAAAAATATAAGTTTGAAAAAATCAATAAATAAAAAGTTGAAGGTTTATTCAATATAAAAATTAAACTAAAATTGTGTGTTTTTAATTGAAATGATCAAACAATTTTTTAACATTTTATTTTAAAATATTTCATTTGTTCAAGAAAAGAAAACTTTACTTTAAGTCATTTCCTTTCTTATTCTCTTTGGACATTTTCATTTTGAATTTTGGAAAGTGAAAAAAATCAGTATTTAATTTGTCTTCTGTCAAAAAGAGACCAGTAAAAAGTTTTAATTGTCCACAGCAATAATGTTAGAAATACAAGATTACGCTATCGGGCATATAAAATTTAAATTTACACAAATGACTCCCCGGAACCCATACCTATTGTCTAATAATTTACAGCTAATTAAGAGAGAGAGAGAGAGAGAGAGAGAGAGAAATGTATTACTGTTTCTTCAAACAGTGAACAGTCTACGTTATCTAATGGGAAAACATGCGCATGGTGTAATCTTGTATAACTATTGTGTCAAAATTAAACTACAATAAAATTTTCTATAGTAATAAAGTAAAGTTTTGATTTTTTGGAAAAAGATAAAGAGAATGTTAGGTTAGGTTTGCAAAGGCGCCCTTAATAAAGAAAAAACAGCGGAGGTCTCACTTGGGTTTTCTGTTTGTTGAACGTTCTTAAAAATGTTTCCAATAATAATTTAAAATTGACAATTTCGAAAAACAAAAAATGATAATTTCAAAATCCGAAAGTATTTGCATTGAAATTATAAACAAATTTTCTTAAAAATAGAATTAAAATGAAATACATAATATTTACTCTTACATGTATGTGTATGTATTGCATTATCAAATAAGAACAAAATTTAAATTTTGATAAATAATAAAGAGGTAAATGTTCAATACTGAAAATAGCCAAAACGAATAAAATAAAATGAAATTAAATTTGTTGGTATACCTACGATTACTAAGGGTGTTTGCAGCTATTTTCATTTCCCGCTTCCCTGGGATTTTTATGTGGGGATACAAGGTAATTTTTAACTTTAAAATGTTGCTTATAATTAAACTTGTATAAGAAGATAATTTTTTTCTCTAAAAGTACTAGCGGCTGATGCTACTGTGACTGCTTTTCGTTAAGAAATAAAATCAAATCTTTTTTCTAAATATAGGACAGAAAGTGTTTCAGCAATGAAACACGAGAAAAATAATTTTTCAATAAAACTAACAGTTTTCTTTTTTATTTCATGCTACAATAAATCGTATTTTTCGAGCTGGGTATAAGGTTTTGCTGAAACCTATTGCCGTCCAGATCCAGTTGAGGCCACAATTACTCTGTAATGAAAAAGTTTTATTTTAAGATTTTTCGTAGCCCAATTCCCGGAAATTGATTTTTTTCTCCGCTTCATTTGGAAGGGAAAAAGTGTGTTAAAATAAAAACCCTTACCATTATTCATATCTCTTTTTCCGTTTTTTTTTAATAAAAAGTTTTTATTTTTGGTGGAATGTGCCTGTAAAGTGATTTCGTTGTTTCTACTCACTGCTGCGATTGTTGTTTAAAAATTTCTAACATTCGATTTTCAATTTTTGTGATTCCAATTTTTCAATATTTTTTTTTTTTTTATTTTATTTTAAGTTTTTTTTTTGATTTTCATTTTGTGGCCATGTGTTTTATATTTTGAAATTGGAATATATTTCACTTGACATTTGAATGTGATAGAATCAATAGCACCCAAAGCAATAACAACAATAACAAACACAATTACTCCTGTGTGATACATACTTGTATTTAATGTTTTTTTTTGTTTATATAGCTGAGTTGTAGCAAAGTGTGTACTGCTGGCTGTACGTACGACGTGAGTGTGTATATGTGCTGGAATTTATATCAAAATGACATGAATAAATAGTTGATACAAAATGTATCTAAAAATTATTGTAATTTTTATTCAATATTATTATTTTAGCTTTACAGAATATATGACGGAAAATGAAGGGTAAAAGTGGAAGTGGCAGAGTGGCAGTCAGTGTGTGTGTCTAATCGCAGACGTGAGATAGAAATAATAAAAATCCAATAATTCATGTTTATTTTTACACACCACCAAAACAGGAGAATAAAAACAACATGAAATATTCATAAATTTATTAATAAAATAAATATTTACATGCTTGCACAATGTTGATAAATAAACAAATTATTTCTAGTATTGCTCTTTTTTTCAGCCATAAATATGATTGATGCAGAACATTTGGTCAACTATCAATTTGAATTTTGTGTTGAAAAATTATTTAAAAAAAAGTTTACTTGAAATAAATCAGTCTGTTTTTTATTATTTATTTCCTAATAACTTTTTTAAAAAGTTATTTTCAAAAAATCAATAATCCCTTTGTATATGTATGCAAATTGAAATTTACTCACCAGAAATAGAATATGTAAGAACTTGAATGTCTACTTAATTTTAAATTTTTAAATTGAATAATGAGCCAGGACCTCTAAAAACAGCCCACTGAGAAAATGATACAAACAGTTTACGAAAACGTCGCAGCTAAAATTTTTTTTAATAAAACTTTATTCAAACATCCTAAATGATCTGAAAAAAGACGCTCCAATATTTTTTTTATTAGTTAGATTTATTTTACCTTTTTCATTTAAATAATAATATAAGGACGAAGGCCACAGCAGCCAGTTTCTATAATGTTATTAATACTATTAATAAATAAAAATAAAATAAAATAATAATATGACTATTTTATTAAGCTTGAGGTCTTATTTTTCAAAAATTTATTTTTATATCGATATTTTTTTTTTATGTTAATTAGTAATTTATTATTCACGCTTTAGTTCATTTTCCACATGTTCAATAATCCCATAACAATTCTTTTTATTGAAAGTCTATCAAGTATGTATATTTGCTTTGTTTTGAAATATATAGAATTATTAATACTACTCCCAGACCCTGGATTGCTGGAGCGACGCTTTCGGAAAAATCCCTTTTTGCTCATCGGCATCATTTGTGTCATCAACTGGGAATGCTTTACATTTGTTCACTAAAGTATTTACACGAATTCATAATGAAATACGAATACCGGAACCATATTTTTTTTTTATTTATTAAATTTTCTAGACAATTAAAAGTTTTTTTGTCAAACAAAAATTAAAATTATTTTAAATTTTTTTTTTTAAATATGCTAGTTCAATACGATAAAAAGAAAAGTTATTGAATATATTTTCTAATTAGTTTTAATATAAAACAAATTATACTTTCATATCTGGATATACCAGTATGTATGTATGCATGCGTTTGTGATTAATTCATTTTGCAGACACTTTTCAAATGAAGTAACTAAAATACATTTTTAAATACAACCAGTTTTAAGGCAATAAAAATAAATCTCAACACTTTACTGAAGCTGATTGAACAATTAATCGTTTTACATACGAGTGATCAGCTAAATAAATAATATTTTTTTTATTTCTTATAAATTTTATTTATTCGTATTGCTTCGTTTGTTTGATTGCAATTAAGTACTCGTATGTACGAATGTATTGTGAACTAATTTTAAACATTATTTTTATAATTATAGAGAGTGAGTATCTGTTTTCATGTTGCATTTGCATTTGATATTTCACAGTCTTAATTCTGAATGACTGATTGACAATTTCAATAAAATGCAGTGCAGTTTCTTTCACTTGTTCAATATTTCTTGTTAACTTTTCATTTTGTGGTTTTATTAAAACTAAAAACAGATTTTTGTTTTGAGAATTTCCTTTAAGAAATATGGGTCAATAATTCAATGATTATGTAGTATTGCTTCTTCTACTTCTGACATTTACCATAAATGCTGAATGTGGTGTCATGTTAAGATTGCAATTAAGTGTAAAAGCTGTGCATATTTTGAACAAAAAGTTACATTACACTTTGCTAAATAATAAAATGGTTTTTCAAAACTTATGAAATTTCAAACAAGAAACAAAAATCTTTTTTTTTTTTTTTTAATTTTGATTTGTAAAAATTAAATATTTACTCCCAAATTCATAAAAAATATTATGTGCTTATTAAGGGCTTATTTGACAGACTTCTATGCAGTATTTGTCAAATAACCCCTTATTAAGCACATAATATTTTTATGAATTTGGGCGTTAATCAATATGATAATTTCTTTAGCTCAAAATAAAACTTCTCATAGTGATTAAATGTTTAATTAAATTAAATTAAAGGTTAAATTACAGTATTAATAAATATTACTCAAACTTAAGATCTCAATATAAATGATTTTTTTTTTGAAGATCTTCTTCTGGGATCATATTATAATATAATAATTAAATTTTAAAGGTTAGGTTAGGTTAGGTTAACAGGTCGCCCGAAAGAAATAAAACAGAGCTGGGCTCACTTGGGTCCTTTGACGTGGTCCCTTTGTGATACCTGTATAGAGATAGTGATAGCAGAGTGAAGGGGAGGAAAGAAGATAGAGAAAGAAAGAAAGAAGTGAGTGAGTCCGTCACACAAAGCAACCACTGCTTCTAATGAAGCCATAAAGCGTGTCGACACTTGCATTCGACAGCGCAGTGAGACCCTGCAGACGTCGCTCACCGAAGTGGATCATGCGCCGCTCTTCCAGGGCCGGACACTGGCAGAGAAGGTGCTCCACAGTTTCCTAATCCTCTTCGTCCTGACAACTTCTACAGTAGTCATTAAAACGCAAACCCATTCTTCTAGCATGGTTGCCAAAGTTGCAGTGTCCCGTTACTACAGCTACCACATTTCTCAATCGGGCTCTTTGGAGCCCCAACAAATCCCTACTGTGTCTGCTATCCAGCCTAGGCCAGATCATCCTCGCCGTATTACACGTCCCTTCGTCTCTCCATTTGGACTGTGCCTTTCGCAAGAATATGCTATCGATCTCTTTTTTACAGACCGATAGAGGGATGCCACAGGGCGCATTGTCATCTTGAATTTAAAATTTATAAATTTGGAAAATTCAAACTACATATACAAATATTTGTAAAAAAAATTTGTTTTAAAAGACCAAAGTTACATGAAGAAATTCGAAATTATGAAAATTAAAAAAAAAAAATTTACTTGTGAAACTGACAACAATTGCAAAAACCCTTTAATTTAAATAAAATTTTGTTAAAAATATTGAAATGGCTACTTTATTAAGCTTGAGGTCGGATTATAAAAAATTATTTTTATACCGTTATTTCGCTGCAACTTTGCTATTTATTTATACGAGTATATGTTATTTACTTGATAATTGCATAATTTTGCATGCTTTGGTATAGAATAAGCTCGTAATCCAGGCTCTTATATGTGACAAAAATCTCCAAAAAAAATTCTGAATTCTGCAAGAAGAATACATTACATGCTTACATTATTGCATATGGAAAGTATAGATTCTTATATTTTACCTTCGACTGCTAGGGTTGTTCGACTAAAGCAAAGGGAAAGCATCACCCGGTCCCCTGTAACCAATGAAAAAACTAAATAATTATTTTCAATAACGTGATACCGTCGTATGCATATGGTAGCATACGTAGCTTCTTCAGGCTTAACAAACTAGTAATTTCGATAAAAAATTAAAAAGTTCAAATAAATTTCTTAAAAATATTGAAATCCTAGGAATGTGTCCCTAACAAGTAGCTGGCAATTAACAAAACCATATAACCTTTTGCTATTTAATCCAACTACCAACTTTATAATTCAAGGAAATTGCAAATGCGCAAAGCTACACATACAAACTAAGCTAAAAGTATTAATCTAAATTATTTAAAAAAAAAAGCTGTTTGTTCTTAGAAAAAATATTTGTATTTTTCTCTACTAACAAATGCTGTAGCTAAAAGCAGTCTTTACAAGACAATTAACAAATTAACTAGTGAATGTTGGAGACAAGGCTGGTGTGATTGGTAACAATACTGAACACACAAAGCCGCCGTTTTATGGCCTCCAAAATATTCTTAAGAGTTACCTAACAAAAACAAACGAAAAAAAATCACTCAATTTATTTTCATGAAAAACTACAAAAAACAAAAACAGAAAGATTAAAACTAAAAATACAAAGGTAGTAGTAACGTGCTACATCAAAGAGCACAAGATCATTAGAAAATGAGTAATTACAATCAACAGGCATTTATGACAGCAAATGGCCAAACAGACATGACATAAAACAGTTGCTGTCTTACTAATGTTTAAAAGGTCGTAATAGAAAATGCGTTACATAAAGTAACAAAATTAAATACGGGTCTAAAATCACGTTTGAAAATTTTACTTAAAGGTATTTTTTTATCTTTTTTATGTTTACTTTAGAAGAAAGAAAAGTCATATGCGTTGGACATTATTGGAAGTGCCATAAAAATTTTTATAAAACTAAGAAGAGCAGCAGCAGCAATATTAAAAAAAAAACTAGAATGAAAAGGAAGCCGCTTTTTTATAACTTCTGACAACGAAACTAATTTTTCAAATAAAAAAATGCACACACAAACCCATTTTAACCCTTCAATGTTGTTTAATGACCTTCCTTCTAGCCGTTTTACAAACAAATTTTATTTGGATAGACAGATTACTAAACTACTCATCCATACAAACAATAAATTAAAAATAAAAACACATAAAATAAAATACAAAAAGGCCACATTGGGCGACATGTTGTGCAAACATGCTACCGAATTTGGTTTTTAACTGGAAATAAATACTTTTAACAACAAAAAACGAAAAGGAAAACAGCATTCTTTCTAATGCATTCAACACTCTTAACTGCATTTATCTCATCTTAACCGACATTTAGAGTTGAGCGAAATTCACACCAAACTACGAAATTACTATCTGGCCATGAAAGGATCAATTTTCAACGAAAACATTGACAAGCGTAATTAACACATTTTCGTGTATCCCAAGAAACTCTCAAATGATTATAAGTTATTCTGTCTCTCTCTCTCTCTCTATCTCAATGTCTGTTTTTCGTTTAAATAGTTTTGAAAATTTTTATTATTTTGTTCATGTCAATTCCATTTAAGATGTGACAATTAGTCCTTGAATACTAGTAAATAACATGTTTGCCAGTTGGTTGTCTGTTTTTGTTGTAAATATGTGATGTAATTTTTATCAATTTGTCGGAAAATTCTAAAGCATTTAAAGAAAATATATCAATTGTGTGTTAAATAAATATTACGCATTCGAAACAGAATAAATTACATAAAATTTTAAAAAGAAAGAAGATGTTTTCGAAATGTGCTAATTAAGTTTTATAAGGTCTTTAAGGTTGTCGTATGACAGGAAAGAAAAAAAAAAAAAAAAAAAAAAAGACAAGCTGTTTAGTGGAGGTTTAACTCAAAAATTTGTTAGTTCATAGAGGCATTGAAGATTGATTATTAATTTTAAAGGGTGTTCTAAAAAAATTTCCTGATGAGCTACACAAGCACCCGCGTAACATATAATATAGATAGTGAATCAGATACAAGCTTTATATTTACACAATGCTGAAAACAGTAACGGAGCTGTCTAAAGGAAGAGCTGGTAAACTTTACTTCAATAGAAGTAGCTGTGCAGCAGACAGAGGAACTTTAACTTTGAGATTAACAATTTTAATGAAAAAGTACTCAGACCATTTCAAGGAAGCTTTTCCGATCTTCAGTTTATTATTCCCATTAAAATTGGTAGAAAATTAAATCAGTCAACTCGTTTAACATTTCAAAATTTTATAAAAAAATTAGTTTTCTAATTCTATGCCGGGCTTGCCCTACAACACTACTTAACAATACCTAAAAACAACAAATCTACACAAAAGCACAGAAAAAAATTATATTCTAGTTAATGAAATAAATGGTTATATTGATAAAAGCTTTTAATTGCATTAATTAAAATTTTTATTTCAATCTATTAAATATCTAAATTGATATAAAGAAACGATAAAATTGATTAAAAGCTTAATTGAAACAATTAAATTTTTTTATTGTGTTAAATAAATATTTAATAAATTTTTTTATTTGTTTGTGAGCTGTAGAAAAATATACTTTTTCTTCTCCTTAATTCTTTTCATTCTTCCATTTTTATTTTCTTCATATTTCTCTTATACAGCTATCATAAAGGAAGGATAGGCTCCCAGTGAACAACCAAACTTAACCTATCATTTGTAAAGTAAGACATTAAGAACAAAAATAATGCCTTATGTAAACACGTTTATTAAGCTAATAACCAGCTTCACTCCCTTACAAATCTGAGTATTCAGATGCCCTTTAATAAAAGTTTTGCTGAATCTCTTTGAAAAATACTCCTAAATATCTTATTATTATTATTAAATGTTTTAAACACACCTCGTCCTTTAAGACAAAGTATACGTTAATAAGCCAAGAACGATTCAAGAGCTACAGGATGAGATAATTTGGCTTATTAATGACAATGAACCTCAATTATAGAAAATATAATAGAGGTATGCTATCGAAACCGGGACGAGTAATTGAGCGATTACATATTATTATCATCAAGGACTATAATCGCAGCGACCTTTAAAACATATTGTGCAGCCCAGTTCGAGACTACTTACGAATCTCGTAATTGCTATAGGACTAATTATGCCTAGATCTTTTGGGACTAATGCCCTACTACCAAAGCAGCTTATTCTGCGTCTTGCCATCACCCAGAAAATGTTCCAACGTTTCCTGTCCTTGCCGACAGAAACGACACGTATCGTTCTGTACCACAGCTCTTCTACTCATGTGATAGTTTTAAGACAATGTAGAGTTTTAAGACATTTCTGCTGATATTTAAAACTACCTCTGTAATAATGCGCTCTTGATTAATGAGTCTCCTTGACTGGCGCATGCCTCTTTTGGCCCTCAGTAGTCTTGCAGACTTTGCCTAAATATCTTAGCTTATAATGCTTTAAATAACAAAAAAACTCTATCAAAAAAAGCTTTTGTAGTATTAAAATGTTATTTATTGTTTCTTTTTTCAATTGAATTTAATTACGTTTCATTTAACTTTATGACGCTGCAATTGGTTCTCCAATTATTTAAAAAAACGTAATGAAAAAAGTAATGACATAAAAGGTAATAGTTTAAACATAAAAATGTTTAGAAATATTCAGAAAAAACCAAACAAAAAGATACGTTTGATGTTTGAAAACAAGGCCCGTTAGCATAGAAGCAAAAGGGTTGGTTGATTTGATTGCTGGCTTGGAATTAAATGATATTGTGTCATTTACTAAACAAACAACAACGATAGCAATCTAACAAACAGCAAAATAAAGCATTAATACAACATTTGTGGTTAAGGAATCCTCAGTATCGTTTACTTTAACGGTTTTCAGTAATCTAAAGTGGGGAGCTATAAAAAAAAGGATAAATGAATGAGAAAACATGTATTTACTTAAGTTAATTGTATTTATTTGCACAACAATATTGCAAATTGTTAATTCAAGTGTAATGGTCACAGTTACATCTATTTAATAACACAAAAAATGGTTTGAGTTAGCTTGAAGGTACATACAAAAAGGGTTAAAATCATCATCAATTTAATGATTAGCAAATGTTTGAAAGGGAAGAGAGTAGCTGTTGGAGAAAGGAAGCTTTTTTTTTTTGCTAAAATAAATAGGTTGACATTTAAGGTTTAGCACTTTATAAGCTAACTAACCATCAAAGTACGAATATGTACAAACAATTCCCCACACAGAAGCTCTTGAAGCAACCAGCAATTTTTTTTAACCCATTTAGCCACAGGTGCAGTTTAGTGAGTTCAAGTGGAAACTTTGTTTTTCAACCAACTTTTTATTTTTATTATTATTTTTGTAAATCATTTACCGTAGAACATACTTAAGCCTGCAATATATTCTAAAATTAAGTAGATTGAGGTTGCAGAAGAGCTGAGCTGAACTGAGCTAAAGGAAGCTAAAGGGTAGTGGCATAAAATTAAAGTGGAGTGAGTTTGTAGTGAATTTTTCAAATTAGCTAAATAGCTTTAGTATTTCAAAGAATTTAATCAAGCTTACAAAATTGATTTTTTATTTACCTTCACAAAAAAAGGTAGCATGCTGCAGACGAGGCAGTTGAAACTTTTTATACTAAGCAAAACAGTCAAATCAAATACGAAACAAACAATCGACGACTGTGAGTATAATTTTTTTTATGCTAAAAGCAAATTCATTTACATACGCCTCATTTGAAAATGATTCCTTTTTAGTTCATGCCATACAAACAAACAAAAATTACAGCTGAAAAAAAAAGTATAAAATCAGAACAAAATAATATAAAAGAAAAACTTTTTTACTTTGATTTTATAAAAATCGAAAAAATAAAATACACACACAAACACAATGTTCAATTGCAGACCAAATGGCTGGCAAAAAAAAGAGTCCTCTATAAGCTTTTATATGCGGTGGCGGCTTAAAACTAGAGGCCAGTATTTTAGTTTTTTTTTAATATTTTCCTTCAATCTCATTTTATTCCATGGATACTTACCAGCCAACCATCCAAATCAAACCCCTACCAACCAACCAACCAAACTTATACTTTGCCAATATCCGTGTATGTTGGTGCTTTTAATAATGTTGATGATGATGGCTGGCTGTTGTGTTATACTTGTTGTAGTAGTTTAAATTGTTTAGCCTGCAATTGCATTTAGTGAATTATGATGCTGCATTGAATTTGTAAAAAAAAAGAATATGAATTTTATACCCGGCTTTAACAAAATCAATAAGAAGAATTGAAGGCATCCAAACCGATTTCAAAATACCCTGTTTAAAATAATTTTACAAAATATTTGAAATTTACACTTCTTTTCAAATTATGGAAATGAAGTCGATCTGGGTATAAGTTCAATTTATGAACTCAAATTGAACAGACAGCATTAAAATTTAGGATTCTGACGAGAAGATTTATTCATCAGTCAAAGGAGACTGAACTTTTTATTTTGATTTCACTAAAATAATTTACAATTGATCGTAGGAAAAGCTGGATCAAAATCTAAACTTTTTTTTATTAAATAATTTAAAAAATTTTTAAATAACTTGCCTCGTATCAAATGTAGCGATTTGACCTCTGATTTATGCAGTAACTGATGCCATGATGACCCATGGAATTTTTTTTTTTTTTTTTTTTTTTTTTTTTTTTTTTTTAACAAAACATTTATTTGAATTATAAAATAATTCATTTTTAATAAAATATATTTTTTGGTGACTTAAAATAAAAATAGTTAATATAAAAAAATTAAAGTCTTTAATTAATAACTTTTCTAGAAAGTTTTTAAGATGCCATATTTGTAATAAAGACCTTCTAAAAAGCGTCTGTTTATTTTCTGTTTTCTTTTGGAATAAATAATAAATGGGTGCCCTGTAAATTGGTGGGTAGCGCGCTAACCTATCAATCTGAGGATCACAGGTTGGATTTCCGCCTAGACCCTGGGGGCAAATGGTAGTTAAAAATTTTATTTTTAGATTTAATAATAATAAAAAACAAAAAATAAATAGTAAAACATCTGGAATTGATACCTTTTTTGTCATGTTAGGATGGCAGATGGTTTTTACATTTAACACGAAATGATGCCACAAAGAACTCAACAAGTATTTAAAGAAATTATATTTCTATTATACTTTCTATCTTCTTATATATAAATAAAATTTATTTTCTGTTTGTGTGTTCGCTATACAAATTTTTTTTTTAACGGATTTATTTGAAATTCGATACATATAGTTTCTATACTCCAAGGAAAGTCGAGATATAATTTTTGATAGGCCACTCCCATTTTTATGCCCACTTTTTAACTATTTTCACTAGCCACTTAATTTAAGTCTGAAATTATGCTTTGAAATATTTTATTTAGCAATTTGTTTAGCGCCTTTGAAAAAAATAATAGCAAAAACATTGTTCACTTCATTTAGTAGTGAAGGGCTGGACTTATTTAAATAGGTTTTTTATTAATTAAAATTCTTTTTTCTTTAAAAACTCTTCTCTAAAGACCGGGTCGGGTGGGACTAGGCAAAAACATCTGGTTTGTCATAAAGGAATAAGACTATAGTAGATCATAGGCTATCCTTTTCACTCCCAAAGAATTCCAAAGTTTTCGGTATATGTTAATTCGTCCTAAAATAAAGTAAAAATCTTTTTTTTATGTCCATACAAAGCTCATGTGCTTAGAAAGAGGACATACACATATGTGTGCCTTGTAATTTCCCTTAAAAAAAATATAAATATATAAAAATGAGACATTTATACATAAACTTCTCTCTTAAAAATACGAAAAATTTACCTACACGTTTGTGTAGCCGGGGACGGCAGCACCTTTTACAGAGCGATCTATTATGCTGCAAATAAACATGTACTTTTTAATAAAGTTTCGCATAATCGACATTCCACAAACACATGAAAGCAAAAGTTAGATCTAAATCCTTCAAAAACAAAAATTTAATTAAAAAAATTAATCTTTTAACAAAATTTGTTTGTTTGTGAGGAACATTTTCTAAATCAAAAGCAAGAAATGCATTTCTCTGCTTTCTCTAAATAAAATTTTCTTACATCAAAGACTTTTTTCGCTTAGAAGGCAGTTACTAAGCAAATGATAAATTCAATATACTCGCACACCTCCACCCATGTTAAAGGGACTTGCAAAATTGATGTGAAAAAAGCTTTGTAGTTTCAAATGTACCTTGTTGTGCTTATACAACTTTATGTTGGCGAAAAAAGCATCTTTTAGTTGTAGTTGGTATTGTAGATACTAGAGCTGCTTTTAAAAATTGTTAAGGTATAGTTTGTTTTCTTGTTGTTGCTCTTGTTGCCTTTATGTTATTTTGCTTTTCTAGACAAACTTTGCATATTTGCCGCTTAACAAACTAAACTTGCAAAAAAACCAAAACAAAAAATCTATAAAACTCTTCATATCAACTAACTCTCTTTGGGGCTGTTTTTTTTTTGTTGGCTGTTGCTGTTTGTGGCAGCATTAAAGACGGCTGCTTGTTGTAACATGATTTATAAAGTGTTTTCTCTGACAAACAAGTAACCGACTTTACGAATGAGTACCTTATGTATTTCTTTCTTCTTGCTTCAACCAAACATTTAGACCTGCATATGTAAGTAAGTATGTCCCTACCACCACAACACAACACAACGCAACACAAGCTTTTATTGTTGTAAATTTAACTTTAGTATTCGCATTATTTCCTCATATGAGATATTAAACAACTGTGATGATTGTACATTTGTTAACTACAACTGAATGTGTGCAAGTGTATGTGTGCGAGTATGTATGTATTGTTGTTGTGCACCTTGCCTCATGTTTTCTGCCACTTTGCATGATTAACTGTTTGTTGTTGTGAGGTGCAGTATGATATTACAACGCATGGACGTTTTTCACTAAAATTTTTCCTTTTTTTTTGTGTGTTTCCCTTCTTTATGTTTTAAGTAAGAATAATGAAAAAAAAAAAGAATTTTTGCATGAATGAATGAGTTATGAATTTTAGATGTTTAGACGGCCAAAAAAAATATACTTTCGTATTTATGTTACAAGTATTTGTAAGTGGAGTAGTTCTCATTTAGGATCTCTAGAGGCTGCATCTGTGTACGTGTGAATGCGTGTTTATAATTTTTAAAGGATGTTTTGGTAGTTAGAAACTTATACATAATTGTGACAGATGAACATGTTTATAAATTATTGAATTTAAGATGTTCAAATGAAGTTTTCTGTTTATTTTTTTTTTTTTTTGTTTTCAAAAATAAATTAAATTTACGCCAAGTAAATCATGTACAGAAGGACAAAATTATGCTATATGAGCAAGGTTTGGATAAAGTTAAAATATTCGTTTTAATGATTCTTTTCTAAGAACACAAAATAAATAATTCTCTAAGCAGGGATGGAAGAGTATATTGAATTTTATGTTATTTGTTTTGTATTGCTGAATTTCTTAAAATTATTAATATAGAAATTAATTTGTAGTGCTGTTTTTTAAGATTCTTATTAATACAATTTTTTCTTTGTATATTAATGTATGAATAAGAAAAATTAAAGTTCTTCCCAATTTTTTTCCGATGAGGAAGAGAGGATTTTTCCTAAAGCGTCACTCCAGCAAACCAGTGCTTGGGAATAATTTCAATTTTTATTGTTCAATAAAATAAAAAAAAACAGCAATATAAATTCATTTCAATTCTTCAATTTGGCATTTATCAGTGCTGTTCTGTATTCAGAATTCGAATATTTTATTCATTGAAAAGTTCATCACCTCATAACTACTCTGTGGTCCATTTTAAGATTTTTAAAATTTTATTTTTGCTTTATTTTTGGTGTGAACTTATTGGTAGAATTAAAAAACATAAAAGTTTTCATTTAATAAGAGGAAAAACATGTAATCCAGATTTTTTCCTTGTGTATTACAGAACATGCCCGTATTATTCATTTGTCTCATACAAAATTTCTAAATAGTAGACAGACATTCTTAAAGCTTTTGATTTAAAATAGTTTTTAAGCTTTTAGTATAATTTTACAAAAGTATCGTTCCAACATTTTAATTTTAACTCCTTGGTCTCCAGGGTTGTTTTTTATCTGGTGTCGTCTGGGCTTTTACCTGCGAGTGGGATTTCTTAATTAGTAAAAAAATTAACAATTTAAAATAATAAATTGAATAAGAAAATTACATAACGACTCAGGCTTTGACATACAGAAATACGATTATTTAGCATTGAAATTTTTTATTTATTTTAGAGCCTTCAAATACACAAACACTTCAGGTTTGACTGTGGCTCTGAGGTATTTTAGCAACTACCGGACAAACCATATAAGATTTTAGAATGGGACATATAACATTTTAAAAGGAAAGTCGTCTACATTTGTAATTCCTCACCCAAATACTTAGAAATTTCTTTGGATTCTTTTAAAATTTTTTTTTTGAAATTTCCATATATTCCACAGTGATGTTGCTCATTATTCAGCATTATTTGTGAGCATAAAATTATTTTAATAAAAAAAAGTTATTTTGTTATTGTTTGGGTTAACTGATTTATATTTATCTGGGGTTAAGTTTTTGCACTCGATAATGATCAAAATTTTAATACAATTTATATGCAAATTTCGATTGATATCGAATGCTGTAATTTGGGCTTCAAATAAAAATAATATTAAAAATTGATATAGACACACAACTACTTAAATTTCATGTAGTTAAATGATGTACTCCCAGAGAAAAACTGACACCTTAAAGGATGTCAACTGTGTTGTGCATTTTTTTAGAACGCATTATGGGCAACATAGCATAGCAGAATAGACAATGAATGGTATCCAATTAAAGCGTCAAAATAACACCATGTGGTGTCGAAATGATACCATACGGTTGTTGAAATGACAACATGTGCTGCCAATTTGACAACGCTTGTTAAGAAGTTAGAAGTTTGAAAATATATTGTTGTCAATTTCACAACGTCTGTTAACAAACTGACAGCTTGCGTTGTCAAAAAACTAAAATCGTAGCTTTTTAGACAACCAATCGTTGTCGATTTGTACATTGTTGATTTTGCAACGGAATTTTTGGTTCAGTGTAATCTAAATTAATATCGAGCAGTATGCTTCTATACCTGGAATAATCTATACATATAAAAGAGTAATGTTATTAACTGACTGACTGAGTTATCATCATTGCCCAGGGGCCCTTTTTCTATATTTTAATGATACCTTTTAATGTAATTTGTAATAGAGTTGCAATTAATTTTTCTTTATATTTTTGTAATTTTTATGAGTTGGAATAAATTTCCAAAAATTATAATGGATTTCTACACAGCCACAATTCTGTTTCTTTTCATGAAATGAGTTATTAAGCTAATATTAGTTGTGGGATTCCAGAAAACTTATTGCCACTAAAATCAGGGTAGTAGCATAATGTCTCCTATCGTCCATATTTTTATTCCTTAATTAGAGCTGCATGCTGTTGTGAGTTGGTTTGTCATAGTTTTATGAATCGTATGTAACGGTAGCGTTCTGTTCTATCAAACAGAACTTTGCATGGTTACTTGATAACCAGAATCTCTATTTGAAGCACAAGTAACAGGACTACTAGAAGGAGTAAAGCTTGACAATTAAACACAAAGTTACCCCCATTAAATTTAGTTTATGATTGTGGTATGAATTTTATTTATTGAAACCTAAAGTCCAGCAGAAACGTTTCGTTTTAGTTATAACTGCTAAGCTAATGATTTTTTATATGATACTTATTCCTAACAAAATTTTTATTTAATAGCCTAAACGCACAAAAAATTATTTTATTTACGTTTCACTATTTAGCATTAAAGTTTATAATTAACAGCTTCGTTAACTGCTAGTTAGTCGACAATTTCATATTTGATTAGTAAAATAATGTTTTATTTTTAATGTTTTTTTTTTTTAAACAAACTTTACCACGATCTTTGTTGCATTACCATTGTAAGTCAGTCGAGCAGTCAAGCAGTCAATCAGTTAAATGAGTTTTTATTTTCATTTTTTGTTTTCAGTTAAACTGCATGCCAGGAATTCAATAAAGAACGCAAAACATAAGTCTTTCATACGTTCATTTAGTCCAAGCAAATGAAGCAGGATTGTAATAATTTTATGATGATTTGTAAGAATTAGTGTTTGTTTGTTTGTTCGAAAGTTATAAAAATTAGCAGGAAACAAAAGAAAATTAAAACTTTAAAAAAGTGAAGGTGCAAATATACGGGCTGCAAAATGTGATAATCACAATTTTAAATATAATTGCTGGAGGTCTATTCATTTCTTCCTTTTCAATCTGTTACTTACTAAATCATCAAGATTTCATTTGATATGTGCTAGTGATCTTTTTTAAATTTGGCTGATGCAAAATAAATTAAGAATTAACATCACCTAAATATTTAATAAGAATTGAATTTGTGATTTAATTAAGCATGACAGTATCACTACCATAATACAAAACAGAAAGTTAATTAAGTCCCCTCTTTCCTTTTTATAATCCAAAGTAAAATTTGCATACTATTTAGGTGAACTTGCGATAGACTAGAATTATTTATTTAAAATTAACACATTTTGCTAACATGAGAAGAGCGAGAGTTGGCAGAGGTTAAGATTAAAAGAAGTTTTAATTTAAACGCCTTTTGTATTAACCATATGCAGCACCAATGTCGGCCTTTGCATTTGCTTGTTGCCAGTTGCATTCGCCCTCAAAATTGTGCATACATGAACGCATAATAACTGCCCAACAAATAATGTTGTATGCAGCACCAGTTTAATATCTGAGCAGCTTTAACTAACCTTTCTGTATCTTTTTTTTATTGTTGTTGTTTTTTTTTTTTTTTTTTTTTTTTTTTTTTTTAAGAAATAGCAAAATGACTTTTATCAGCTTTTACATATTGTTTTGTTTTTTGGATTCTACAATTTGTTGTAAGCTCATTTAGTTGTGTAATTTATCTTAAGCTTGTTTTAGTTTTAACACTTTTTCTTCTCCTTCAGCTTCATCTTTAATAACTTACAGACACCTTTTACAGTCAGATGAGCTGAGAAAAAAAAAAAACAGTTTTGTTGGTTTTTTATTAAAGTAGGTATTCATTGAGCCATTTATTAAATATTCTTTTCTTTTTTGTTATATTATTGTCGAGGCTCAACCATGCATCCAAGCATCCATCCATCCAATTGTTAATGCACAAGTTCATTGCAACCCTTTCTTCAAGTTGATGTTGGCTGTCGAAGTTGTCGTTGCTGTTGTTGGTTGTTGGGTTTACTGACTGCTGTTGTTGTCATTTGCTCAGTCATTCAGTTCATTCATTTAACCATTCGTCGTCGCTTTTGTCTTCCAGACAATGCTAATTAGTTTTCGTTGTGCATTTTGCCATCATGTCATTTGTACTGAGATTTCAATGTTTTAGCGTTAATTTTTTCTCATTTTTGTTGCTGTTTTTCTTTCCTGGTTAAGTTAATGCCTGCCTGCCTCTTTGATATCGTATGCAAGTACTAAATGAATACATGGATATTGACTTGGAACGCACCTTATGCATTGGCCAAGTTAACGAGTTAAAAAGGCGTAAATTAGTTTTTGTCAAGTATAAAGTTATTTGATGCTTAGTTGAGGTATCTTTTTTTTTTCATTAATAATAAAATAACTTTTAGAAAAATATCACTTCACAATGTATCAAACAGTTTTAGCTTAAAAAAAATAAATCATTAAGCCTTTTGTTATTTAGAATAAAAATTTTTTTAAGTTTAACAAGAATCAGAAAGCTTGAATATGGCATAGACTAAGAGGTAATTTTTTAACATTTTTTACAACCATAAACATTTAGTAATTAGTGTAAATTAGGGCTGTAAAAGACGCATTGATCAGTTCATCACAAATACATTATACTAAATTTAAATTAAATTAAAAGCTTACAGAGTAAAAAAAAAATGTTTCCTTCATTTTCTGTTAAAACAATATGGCCTCTAATATTATAGTTTTGGGTTTTTATAATACGCTTTGTCTAGTGATAATTTTTAAATCTCTTCTGTTCTCTCTAACACAGAAAAATATTCAAAGGATCCGGTTTATTTTTTAATAAAAATACCGAGGCCAAATATCTTTCCTTTGTAACCAGCAACTCTTATATAAATTTTCATATTATGCCATACAAAAAATTTAAAATTTGGTTTAATTTGATTTGATCATTTATTTCTCACAAAACAATTCCAAACTATTCGGTATGTTCAAAAAATGTAAGTCAATGGTAAAGCAATCACCATTGCCATTTTAGCCTTTCTTTTTCGCATTTAGTATCGAAATTTATGATTTTGCATTTTACTTTTTTCTTTTTCAAATTAGCTTTTTTGGAAATATGAAAACAAATCAAACTAAGGTTGAAGAAAATTCCCGAACACAAATGAGTTTATTCTGTACACTTCGAACTTGAATTTATAGAAAAATTTTACATTTATTTTGGGGGCTAAATATTAATACAAATTAACTAAAGTAATATTTTCAATAAGACTTTGATACATAAATTGGTCGAGCGAAAGGCAATTTCAGGAGTTATGAAAAGTATTTGCCTTCTAACTTGTAAAATGCATGCACTTATTTCATATCGAAGCTAGTGATGAAGTTCTTGGTATGAAATAAACGTTTAGTGATAACAAAATCGACATGTGAAATGAAAAATAATGAAAATTACAATGAGCTTTGGCAAAGACTGTGCGTCTTTTCATTACAAAAAATATTCACCCCTATTCTAGTTGTCGTAATCAATACGAGTAGAACGACATAGTTTGTTGTCGACGGCTTTTCATTAGTATTCCAGTTGTTGTTTATAACTGATATTCTATAAGAAAATACACCGGCGATATTGTATTGAAACGGTTATGGTGGCGACAATCACCATTTCAGGTAATTACTAAAACGTGTTAAAAAAAATAATAAAAAAAAGAAAATGTAAAAAATTAAAAAAAAAAATTTAAATATATAAAACAATTTAAAAAATTTATGGAATTTTTGGAAAAAATCCTTTTCATGCAAATTGAGAATAGATTGATATTAAATAAATGCACTTTTCTAGCTGCTTCAGTTCTAAATTAAGCACATTTTTCACTCAGATTTGATAAACTCCCTTAATGCAGCTTCTAATTATTTTTTGTTTTAGAAATGAAGGTAAACCTAACTCGATTTTTGTAAGCACATTGAAAGAGTTTAGTTTCAATTCATAAATTTCATTCAGTAACTTGAATATATTGGACTTCTTCCTGTTAAGTTTTTTTTTTTCTAATGCAGGATTATCTTTTTCTTCATCACTGAAATCTAAATTTATTAAATTATTAAATACAATACATTCCATTTTATTTAATTCAAAAACAGAATTCAATATTAATTATTCTCTTAAAGAGTAAAAATTTGAATAAAAAGTTTATATTTCAGCAAACTGCCAAAAATATAAAGAAGAACTTATTAAATATGAAAAGGAAAAGACAAAATATTTTTCAGTAGCATTTCAAATGTTTGTTAACTTATTAACCTTTTAACACTTTAATGCAAATGGCTTTAATAAATTGGAAGAGTTTTAAAAAAGGCAAAAAAAAAGAATGAATGAATACTGTTAATAAGAAACCCATAATGCATAAAGACTTTATAACATCAGCTTCATCTTTTGTTGCATCAGCATTTATTTTAACTGCAGCTTATGAAAATATTGAGTTGGAAAACATTAGCGTAGGTGTTGCATGAAAAATTCTCTTTCGTTTGCAAAATTTTAATTCAAGATACAAAAATTTTATTTTAAAAATTATTGCCATTACAAACATGGTTTTCTACATGAGTATTTACGATTTATTTATGTATCAATGTTGGTTTGAATTTATGTTTTTCAAGTTCAAGATTATTGAGTTATGAACAGTTGAAAGATGTATTAATGATCGCCAAGTTTTTGATTTAAAAAAAGAATATAAAAATTTTTTTTCTAGAGGGGGTCATGTGGGAGTAAGAGACAGGTGATTGTTGTTTAAAATAAATAAGCTTGAAGAAGTGTAGAAAAAAGAACATGCACTGAAAGAAAACTCTGTCATCGATACAAAACGTTAACAATTTTTATCGCTTCTGGTAAGTCTGTATTATAGTTTTCAAATTTGACTAATATTAATGCCTGTTGACTCTTATTTGGTATTATGTATAAACGTTTGCTATCCATATTGCTGCATGTATTTTTCACAAAATAAACTAAAAAAAATTTATTAAAAAATTTAAACAAATTATGACAGCTGAGTAAAATACTAGATATGTGAGTTTGGAAATACCAAGTTATAAGTGAATGCATGTTGACGACAACAAAAACTAATTTTGCTCTAAAATTAAAGACGATGTTGCCGACTCCAAATAGAATAAAGGTGAATATTTCATAAATCAAACGAAAATTTTTTCATTGATTAAATGAATTATTTCATTTATTATTTAAATTAATGAAAAATAATAGTAGATGCACTGAAAGAAAAATATTTCATAAATCAAACGAAACGATTTGATTAAAAGTTTTTATTGATTAAATTTTGTGAATTAATAAAATATTTTTATTGTATTAAATTAATGAATAGTTCGTTGAATTAAAGAAATATCTTATCAGTTTAATAACACGTATCATTCACTGAAATTGGTGAATTTTTCAATCATAGAATATATGAAGAAGATGCAGGTACTTAATTAATTTCTTTATGACATTTGACCTTGAACTTTTTAATGTTAAAGATAAATCATATTTTGATCAAATTTAAACGTGCAGTGTAACGTATATAAATAGAAAAAAATTTTTGAGTATAGCAATAAATGAATCACTTTATTTTTAATTTTTTAAAACGCTGGTAAACTTTCTAACAGACTTAACAGTACTCGGATGACATGCATTTCATTCTAAGTGACAACAAATTATTTGGATTCAATAAATTTTACAAAAATTAATATTTTTGGTGCTTATTTCCAATTACGTTAATTTTTAAAATATTAAGAAGCAAATCAATTTCACAAAATTTTAATATTTTTGAGTAGATCAGCTGTTATGTAAGAAAAACAGAGTTTGTGACCAAAAATTATAAACCTTCGGTGAAATAAAAATTTTGAAAGACATGAAAAAACATGTATGTTTTAAAATTGAAAAAAAAAAAATTAAAGAACATGTCATCTATGTTCAACTTTAATGCCGATTGGAGTTGCTTCAGTGAAATGGAAATTATGCCAAGTACTTCATTTAGCAAAAATCAATTAAATTAACATTAATCAGCAAAAAGTATAAATTTTTCTTTTTTTCATGAAAACGACAATTTCTTAATAAATTTATTGTAAATTTTTAATTAAATAAAAAGTGACATTACGCGAATTATAAAATTGTGAAATCATTTTATGACTTAAATTACAGTTTAACGATTTCGCTTAATTTTTATGTGGTTGTTTTTTCTATAGCTTTAAATACAAAAAAAACTAAAATAAAATAAAATTAGTGTTAAAAATTATGCATGAATTATGCAAAATTTTTTTTAAAAATTAAAAAAGCGAACTGGCTAACTTTTAATATGAAATTTTCATAGGCCTATTGAGAGTCAAAAATATGAATTTAAGCGCTTTAATAATATAAATTAGTCACATGTATGTATGGATACATATTATTAACTTTTGTTTATATAAAGAAAGGAAAACAACAATAAAATAAAATTGACAAAATTCTTAGAATAAATAAAATTTCGTTATTATAATTTTTAAGCTCTTTTTCATTTAAATTTTGAATGACAATCATTGCACAGCTATTTATAATAAAATTACTGTCAAATATATATATATATTGCATTCATGTTAGTTAGAGTTGATCAAAAAATTTTGACATATCTAACCGACACTCTAACAAAGAACTGTCAAAAAATCAACTTTGAATTTAAACAAAAATGAAATTTTTTATTTTATTGTAAAGAAAAACAAACAGCCATATAAAAAAAGGTGTCAAGCAGCGGTACAACAATACAACAAAGTAAGTATTTTGGCACATAAGCATAAGAGAAGGAAAACAAAAAAAAGCCTTAAATTATTGAATAGTCAAATAACAGACAAGACAAGACAAGAGTAGAGAAATTTAAATGAATGGGGATCCTTTGTGGGAAAGTAACACTGCAAACTAACATGCCACAAACTGTTTTCACATTGAATTTTATAATCCAATTTTTCACGCAACCATACAGCATCCAAATGCCAACAGCAACTACAGCCACAAAATGTATAAAAATGTATTTGTGCCAAAAAATGAACCGCAAAAAAGGCAACTAAACAGAATTATTTAGTTACATACAAAGATACATACAGAAAAGTATTTTTTTTGTGATATAAGTGATTAACATTCATGCGAGGGTGGACCTGACACTAGGCAATCTGATTTACAGAAAGCACTTTAACTGTAAAAATGGTGAGAGAATTTTTTTTTTTAGTAAAATAACTGAGCAAAACTATTAAGAAAGTTAAAGGGTAAAGCACATAGTAATCAGCAGGGTTGACATTTTAGCTATTTTAAAGCTAAATTTAGTCTTTTTTCTAAAATTTAGATTCAAAATTTTTGATTTAGCTTCTAGCTTTTTTCTGCTTTTCAAAATAGTCTTAAACAAATCATACATAAACAAACTGAGACTGAAACGAAATTAGCTAAAGTAATATTTTCGATAAAATTTTGATATGTAAATTGATAAATTGGTCGAACGAAGGTAATTTCATAAATAAAGAAAAGTATTTGCCTTTTAACTTGCAAAATAAAAAAGCACTTTATTCCTAATTGATTAATTAATTGTTCCATTTAGTATTTTAGTACTACCGTTTAGTAATGCTGAGGTTGCTCGCTTTTAAGTACGATAAAGCAAGCGATATATCAGAATAAAAAAAAAAATTATTACTTGAAGGAATTTTAAATAAATTTTAAATTTTTTAACATGTCTTTAGTTTTTTATATGCCATTTTTTTTTTTTTTTTGATTTTTTTATAAATTTTTTTTTATAAAATTCCTAATGTTGTAAAGAATTAAGGAAATTTTGAATTTTAAGCTGCAGCTTATTAGCTTTTCTCTAGCATATTTTTTTCGGCGTAATTTAGCCTTTTCTAGCGTTTTTTTTAGGGAAATATAGCTTAGCTCCTGCCAACTCTGTTGATCAGTATGACAATTTTTTTTATTAAAGGAAATAAAAACAAAATTTTGTAAAAATCCAATTGAGCCTTAAGTTCTTGACTCATATTAAAAAATCTAATAAAACGATAAACAAAATATAATTATGACGTAAAGAATAAGCCATTGACTAATCGAACATTTTAATTAAAAAAAATCATGTTGATAAAATTTTTAATTAATAAGTCGATTATGAAAAAAATAATAAAAAAAAAACTTAAATAGTGTTGTCAGTTGTCGAGTTAAAAAAAAATAATTGTTAACTAAAAACTGTCAATTTCAGTTGATATTTAAAATATTTTCGGCAAATAATTTTTGGTGATTGCTGTGATTTGTATATTGAAAATAAAAATTAACAAGTAAGTATTTTATTCATAGATAATAATGATTAAAATTAATAAGAGTTAGCAATTTGAGGCTTTAATAGAGAACGTTGCTCGTAGAGTTTTGGCCAACAGAAGAGGTGTTTAAGAAAATAACATCAAATTGAAATAGCCATGTGCCACCAATACGCACAAAAATTGGCAGAGAGTTGGGATACATTTTAAGGCAGAACTGAAAAAAAAATATGTAGTAGAAAATGAGCAGCAAAGTCAAAGCAGTGAACAAAAGTCGATTTGCAAAATTGATTAATTTTGTATATTAAAAAAATTAAAAAAAAAAGGTAGTCGGTAGCTCTAGATGAGTAGAATAATCGCTTAAGCTATGTCTAATAGCAGCCACATTCAATATTTCAAATTCAGCTGAACACCATATTTTCAATAGTTCTTATTAAATTTTTTATACTTAAAAAAAGAAGCTCTGTTTCTTCTTATTTATTTTTGTATTTTTAATTAGTGAAAATATCATTTTCGAACTAAAAATCGTTGTCATTCATAATAAAAATTTCCATTTCAGTTGTTTTGCCCATTGAAAAGTCATTTGAAGTTAAGTTGCTTTCAATAATCGACCTAAAAATCAATGTGATAATTTCTAATTGTAACTAAAATTTCACTATTTTAATTTAATTCATTCAATTCAATATGAAAATATTCTTATGCTCTTATCCAAAAAAAATTAACGTAGACTTTAAAGTAAATTTTTTTAAAAAATTATATGAAAAATTTCGTTAACGTTGATATTAAAGTCTACTTTAATTTTTTAGGATAAGGGGATTAATGTTTAAGTGACATTAAAATATTGTATGTTGATATGAGAGTGTTAGTGCTTTTTTTTTTAGAAAATTACACAACTTTTATATTGAAGCCTTAAAAGAAAAAAAGTTTTACTAAAAATGAAAAAGTGACTTGAGCAGTTTTATTTAATTTTTACTATTTTTCTATGCAAGCATGGTGCTACCCTCGTACCGAATTTGTTTTAGAATGTTTCAATTTCAGAGTCAACGACACCACAAAGTAGTGCTTCACCACAAGATATTTCTTAACAGAAACATTTAAAACAAAATGACAATTGGTGGCATTGAAACAAGAATACAACGCGAAGAACACACAAACACAATAACTTCCCAGCAAAAAAAAAAAAAAGGTCCTTCTATCAACTCAGAATTGTTTAACATATAGCAGGGAGCCTGTGTTTGTATGTGCTTGCATGTATAAACTGTAACAAGCCTCATCATATAATCCTTTATGTCATATGAGACATTTTCAATTGTTAAGCATTTTTTCTTGCTGTTGTTGTTGCTTTTTCACATTTCTGTTTTACAGAAATGCTCTTGGGATCTATTTAATTTAAAATATTTTTATGAGATTATATTTTTTGTATTATTTTGCTGTCTAATCTACTCGTATGTCCTCCATACAAAAAGAAAAGAAAACAAAAATTTAAAAGTAAAATAGCAGCACAAGAATCTATGAACTTGGTAGTTATTTAAATATTTTATAAACCGTTTAACATGTCGTTTTTTAAATACATCTCTATTTCAATTTGTATTTTGTGGCAGCACTTGAAAGTGTCTTTCTTGGTTGTTTTTTAGCGCTATAAAAAAAAAACAAAGACAGCATAAAAATGATGTAGATAATCATGATTATGATAATGGCGATGATGATTTTTTATTGATGTGACATGTTTGAGTGGTAAAGGAAGTTAAATTTTGCTTGAATATTATTTTGGCTGTTTATTTAAATTTAAATAACGAAAAAAGGGGTTCTACTTGAAAGAAATTGACAATCCTAATTAGAAATTTTGCTGGGAGGCAAACACTTGTTTTTAGATTTAGTTTAATTTAAAAGAAAATGCTCTCAGAAAATCATTTTCAAATGATAAGAAAAAAAAAATATTATTATTAATAAAAGGCCCCAACTGTTGTGAAACAGAAAATCTTTTACCTCTTTTATAAGTTTACTAATTCACATTTACGCCTGAGATGAAGTCAATTAATTTATTCAGTACTTTTCCGAAGATTAACACAAAGTCTCTCTAAAGTCGTAAACTCACAAAGCATGTATTCTTAAATTTCTATTGGCTAATATTAGAAGAGCAAAATTCTGAATGTTTCTTTCGCCTTAAGAAAAATTAATTAATTAATTCCAGTAGTAGGCAAACGACAGCGCTGAATATCATGCCATATGGGATTTTTTAATTTTTTTTCTTGATCATTACAGGCTAATAACTTAATTAACCTAATTTAATTTTTTAATTTTAATTTTTGTATTTGTACGTTTTCAAAGCCACAAAATATCAATTTTATTTCAATATTGAAGGAAATGACAAATCACAAATGTTTTTACAAAATCAAACAAATAACAAAGAGTTTTTAATTGCTGAAAATAAATTTTGAAAAATTCGACAGCACTCAAGGGAAGTTGCAACAGATATTAATCGTCGATCACTCAAAAGAAAATTTCGTAATACGCATTTTAAATTAAACAATCATTTATCAAGAACAAAAAAAAAAACAACAAAAAACACACATTTTTAATGAACTTTACGTCGGCACATTTAATTCAAATCATTCAGTCACCTAACGCTTCCCCCTACCCTTTTTTTGGATATAGAAATTTCATTTGTTTTTCCCTGCCATGGAATGGATTTCATTATTTGATTATTTTTAAAGTTAAATAAACACACATGAATTCCGAAATGGCTCACTTTCAGTGAATTTTATGAAGCAAAACAGGAAAGGTACTTGGAAAACACTTAACATCTGCAGTTTGTTATTGTTTCTTTATGCAGCAAACTGCCTCTTTAAGCAAATGTTTAAAAGAATCAGTGAAAATTATTGTTGTCTAGGTGTTGCTTAATTCAGAGACCAAAAGGGTGCATTGGAAAATCAATCAAAGCAGTGAGCAATTATAATAAAAAAAAAAATTACGAAACAGGACTAAAAAATATCTAGAAAATTTTAATGACATCAGAGATTACTTAGAACTCTAAAGCAGATATTAGAAGTCTTAATCGAGCTAATAATGTTAAAAGCTGAACAAAAAACTTGTAGGCTTCGAAAAAAATATGCGTTTGGGTCTTTGTTGAACTCACAACTGTCGTTTTTTCAGATGAAAAAAAAAAAAATATAATTCAGAAGACCTTGATGATTCCAATTATTATTTTAACGATCTCCAAAAATGCATGGCAGAGTGGTAGGGGTTATGGTGTGAGAAGCCATATTCAATTATGCTATCTTTGAGCTGAAGTTTTTGTCCAGCTGAAGTTTTGTCCTCAATTTCAGAACATTTTTAAAAGCAAAAAATTCATACTGCCCGGGTGGTAAAGTCATGATGTTAATATGTTCGATTGGCCTCCTTACTCGCCAGACCTTAACATCATTTAAAATATTTGAGGATGGCTATAGCCTGAGAAAAAATGACACCATCCGTTTACAAAATGACAACAAACGGTGCTAACAGTTTATCAATCACGTTTGGGCTCACTTTTGACAACGCATGGTGTCATTTTAACAACGCATTATTGACAACATAGTGCTGTCATTTCGACAAATTGTTGATGATGCCTGATTACAATTGCAGAGAATTTGTAGAGGATACCAACACGAGAAACTAATTTTCATGCTATTAATTTGCTTAAGTGAAGATAAGATTCTTTGTGCAACTTCAGAGGTGACACTTTGAATTTTATTTTAAATTACAGCACAATTCCAAAATTGTATGTTATGGTTCCAGTTCATAATATTTTTTTTAAATTGCCTATTTTTTTAAGTTTATAAAAATTTTAAATTTTTGTTATGAAAAAAGCAGTAAGTCAATATTAAAAGCCCACCTACTAGCAAAATACACACGAACAAAAAAAAAATCGAAAAGTTTTAATTAAATTTACAAAAAAAGAAAATATTATTGTAATTGAAATTGAAAATTGATTTGAAAACCTCAACAGTGTTGCACATTCATACATATGATAAGAGTAGACTAACATTAAATTCAAATTAAATAAAAACGACAGCAATTCTGAGTAGAAAGTTTAGAGAACTAACAATGGATTAGAGTTGGTGGAATTGATAAGTGACTGAAAAAAATTAAACAAACTTTAATTTGGACATTTAACTAGGAGTTAAAGTTCCGAATCACAAGAAAATTTTTGCAGTTTTTGCAAGATAAAAATTAATAAATTAATACTTAATTGCAAATAAATTATTTTATAAATATTCTGATTACTTTGGAAGAGTTATTTATAGCAAATATTTTACGTAAATATTTTTTCGTTTAATTTCTTATGCACACACGTGGCTATACTGCATATGAAGATGATAACTTTAGCAAATTTCTATGCAAATTGATATTGATGTGACCACAGGAATTTTGTTATAACGTCATTTGTTTAAACGTACCAATCAATAAGTAAACAAACCAGCACATACACTTAAGCTTGCCATGAAACACAAATACTTACACTGCTAATGGTATGAGTAAGTGTTTTCATATTAAAGTCCTTCCCCCTTTTGTTGATGTTGATTTCAACTAAAGTAATGAGAATGTTCGTTATTCACACAAATGTGTACATGTAACAAACTTATGAACATGTAAGTATGAAGCTTCTGGTACATTTGCAAGTCATTTTAATCCTTTAAAAAAAACATTTACATTTAACCAGTTAAAGTAAACAAACCAAAGTACTTCCACCCTCTCCTTAATTAGATGGAAGGGAATTAGTGATGCTAATAAAAAGTTAAAACCAACTATTTCAACGATTAATCTCACTTTTGACTTATAATTTGCTTGGCTTTACCTTGTTTACTGCAAGCCTTCTCAATGTACCATGTTTTCACAACAATAGTTTCATAAATTAAACTAAAAATATCGTATATTTAAAAAAACAATGTGATACACTAGTTAAGCTCTCAACACCAGGACCACAGACGGCAAGTTTAGTTGGCACTTCTTTCTCAATTCTCTTTTAAAATTACTGCTCTGTCTACAGACAGCAATTTTGTTTCGACAATTTTAACATTCTTAATTCGTCATTCATTCAACCTTCAAGCTATCTGTCTTCTTTTTTTACATCTTTATAAAAGATACAAAGAGAGAGAACAAAAGGGAATTGCCATTCTTCTTTCCTCTCTCTCCTACAAAATCAAGAATTGCCCAACTAAACTTGCTGTATGTGGTAATGGTCCCAGGAAAGAGAGATGAGAGAAAAATATAAAACACACATGCATTCCAAAAAAAAACTTAAAATTTTATTTTTTAAATAAAAAGAAAATCCTATATTGATTGTTAAAAAATCAATATTAATTTTTATATAAAATGACTATTTTATTAAGCTTGAGGTCTTATTTTTAAAAAAATTATTTTTATATCGATATTTCGCTCCAATTTGTGTAGCTTCTTCAGGATAAAATTATAAATAAATCAAATGAAAAGCCATGGTTGACAACACTTTTGTTGGTTGTCAAATACAACTAAGCAAATTTTAAATTGATGAAAATTGTCTACCCTTAATTGCCAAAAAGCATTTAATAGAATTAACAACTAAATTTCAAAATTCGAATACAGTCACAATACCCACAGACACACACATCTAAATGGCAAAAACGTTAGTAAGTGATGCAGTTTCATGCAGCGTATGTGTTTATGAAAAGTACTCGTACATGGGTGTTAATGTTATTTTATTGTCGTTTGTTAAACATTTGATAGAGAAGACGACAATGATGACGATATGATAGGCGTTTGTATCTAACTGTGTCTGTTGTTTATTTAGAAGCAACAAACACACTTACTTTGCATATAAAACTAGTATGAGTATTTTATATCCTTTGCTATCCTTAAGCATACAATTTTCACCATGTAATTTAATTAATAACGAAATAAATAATTTTTTTTTTTTACAGCATACAGATTGATATTTGCATCCTTACGAATGTAACAGTGCATTTATTTAAAGAGATAAATATGTTTAAGTGTGTGTGCAGCTGTAAGTAAATTTAAAATTTTATGCACATGCATTGTTGTATTATTATGTAGTGATATGATGTACATATTTGCAAATCAAACATGCACAAACTCAAATATTTACCTCCACAGTCATGAATGCTACTGTTGTTTACCATGTGTAAGGCTGTGTATCTTATGTAAGTTGTGTTGTACTTTGTAGCGCAACAGTCATATTAAAATAAGAGAATTTTGAAGTACAAGCGAGTAAGAATAACAAAAACTTACTTAATTTTAATAAAAGAATATGAGATAATTTTCAATTTACGAGTAATTGTAATTAAATGGCAAAGTTTCCTGATAAGCCTCATGTGCATCAATGAACGAGTCTATTTCAGCTATGTAATAAATTCCATGTTACGACTGATATATTATTAACAATTTAAAATGCTTATTTAACTACAGCATACCAAAAGCCATGTACGATTTTATGGCTAGAAAAATTTAGAAAATTCTTTTCAACTTAGAAAAGCCCCACTATCACACAAAAAAGATGCTAAAACAATATTAACAAAAAATTGTTTGATCAGCGAAAAATTTTGTTTTCTGCAATTTCACATCACACAGCGTACGCACTTCAAAAAAATTCTGTTCACTTTCAGAACAAACACCCTAATCCATTTTATTACAAGGAATTTTATGCAAATGCAGGTTGTTATTTAGTAACTTAAAATCGATTCTGATCAAATACTTTTCCAAATTCGAGAATTTATTGAAAAAAGGCATCAAATTGTGATTGCATATTTTTGCATATTTTGTTATAAATGCATATTTTTGTGCATATTTTGTATTTATTTTTATATTTTTAATATTGAAATAAAAAATCACTTATTTGTTAGCATTTCAGCATTTTAGTTTACCACATTCTTCTTTATTATTTTGATTATTTTATTAATTTTGTAACTGTTTTGATGTTGAAAGCAATCAAACTGTCTAGAAAATTTTGCATGAACAGCATGGGTTTTCTTACTTATTTCCATATAATTTTTCTAGACGAAAAGAAAAGAGGAATAATTAATTGATGATGTTGCATTTTCAAGCAACATAGTCTTGCAACGTTTTGCAACATATTTTCGTAATAATTTTCAGATTTTGCCATTTGAATAATTTACTCGATCTAAAAGAAATTTATAAAAGTATTTATGTAAATGAATTTAAACTTTTAATAAATCTTTGATAAGAAAAATATTGAATGGTTTTTTTATTTTCCATAAGGGCATATTTTGTATTTTTAAAGGCATGTTTTACATATTTTCGGTTTTTAAGTGCATGGAATTCTTTGCCCTGCATACGACCATAATCTTATCAAATACGATGTGACGTGGCATATAAACCGTTCGAAATTACTTGTTACTGTTGAAATTATGTAGCGTATCTGAATTAATATCAAATATTTTATAACAACTTTCAGTAATAAATATATTTACATATAAAAGGTGATTTTATAAGAACTATCGGAAATTTAAAAAAAAAAACACATAAAATTCAGAAAAATGCATGAAATATTTATTTGGATCGATAGTTGGGTCGATATAATTTAATGTTTGAAGATTATTTCATGCAAATGTTGGCCGCGGCTGCGCCTCAAATGGTCCATCCGCTTAGTCCAATTTTGGCATACTCTTTCCAACATTTCGGCCGGTATCTCACGAATAATGTTGGCAATGTTGGCTTCCAGTGCGTCAATCGAAGCGGGCTTGTCCCTATAGACATTAGCCTTAACATAGCCCCACAAAAAATAGTCTAGAGGCGTTAAATCGCACGATCTGGGCGGCCAATTGACTGGTCCCAAGCGTGAAATAAACTGTTCACCGAACTCGCCTCTCAATTGGTCCATTGTTTCGCGTGCTGTGTGGCATGTGGCACCGTCTTGTTGAAACCACATGTCATGCAAGTCAATCTCTTCCATTTTGGGCAAAAAAAAGTTTGTTATCATCGCACGGTAGCGCTCACCATTCACAGTAACGTTGTGATTCGCATCATCTTTGAAGAAATACGGCCCAATGATGCCGCCAGCCCATAATCCGCACCAAACGGTTGTTTTTTGTGGATGCATTGGTAGCTCTTGCAATGCTTCTGGCTGCTCTTCACTCCAAATACGGCAGTTTTGCTTGTTCACGTATCCATTCAACCAGAAATGAGCCTCGTCGCTGAACACAATTCTTCGATAAAAAAGTGGATCTTCATCTAACTTTTCAAGAGCCCATTCACGTAGTGGAGTAACAGAGGCCCAATTGCTGCGAACGGCGCCGAATCGATAATTCACGGTCATCACCAACACTGGCCGATACGGCTGCGATATTTTCTTCAGTTCGCACTCTACGTAAGCGTGTTGGTGGTTTAATGTCCAACAATGTAAATTTGGTGCGAAATTTTGTTACAATAGCCCGAATAGAAGCCTCAGTAGGTCGATTAAACTGACCATAAAATGGAAGAAGCGCGCGATGAACTTTCTTAACAGAGCACGCATTTTGGTAATAAAATTCAATAATTTGCAAGCGTTGTTCGTTTGTATGACGATTCATGATTAAATTATAGACCAAACTGAAGATGTTTGACAGTGACACAAGATACAAAACGTGCGTGAGCTGTCAAAACTAGTGTTGCCAAAAAGATAATAGCAAAAAAATCACTCTTTATAAAAGGATATTCATACGTGAAAATGTGTATGCCTGCATACACTACATATAAACCAATAATTTGTATTTGCTGCAAGTACGTTAAACACAGGTACGTGTGTATGTATATGTATTATTTGTTAAATGTGTTGTTATTGGGGCTGTTTGCTGTTGCTATTGTAATTATTCATTAAGCAATTTGATCATCATCGTCATCGTCATGTGTTGACAACAGGCGTTACACATTTTCATATTTTATATGCATAAATATTTACTTAATTGAAGCAGGTATTTAAAATCAACAAACAATGCATCCTTGCTAACATGCATGCATACATACATTCTCTCGCTTAAGTACATACATACATTCAGTATACTCGTATTCCTGCATAAGCCAACAAACATTTTAATTAATATATTTTTAAGTGTGCATTCTCCCATTTGTGGGGCAGCAAATCTAGGACATACCTACTTACATAAATTTTTTTTTTCAAACTTAACTGCAGCATTAATAGAATGAACATGTACATTAATTTACCTAACTTCCTAACTAGTAACTATCCCATTATGAAACTTCTGGTATATAAATATAAAATATACTTTGACCTATTTTTTGAAATAAAAATATTTAAAAAAAATTAACGAAATTTTTTTTTTTGAAAAGCTCTTTTGAAATTTTTAATTGCGGTTTTGGAGTTAAAAGTTTTTTTATATTTCACAATTAATATTTTTTTCGAAAAAGTTAAAGAAAAGATCTATGCAAATTGTGAAGCGTGATATTTTTTTAAATTTGTTTCCTATTAAAAAAATCAAAATTTCAATTATTATAATTTTTAAAGGCCCATAACTTGAAAAATAAACATCATTACAAATATTATGTATTTAATTTCATACCCACTAGAGGTATAATTAAACCAAATATAAACATAACACTATGACCTCACTTGTTTTTGTGAAATGCCCTTTAAAGATTTTAAAGAATCTAAAGACACTATATTTGTTTATAACAGAAACTTTGGGATCTGGCATGAAATCTGTTTAGAATTAAAAAAATTGTTCAGTCAAAAAGGTATTTGTGCAGCTCTACAAGGTAAAAAAGAAGAATTTAAATACTGTTCGAAAGCAGCCTACTGTTATTGATGTGATTAATTTTTTTTAATATTTACAGAATAAATACCTGTCTAATTGAAATGTAATAAAATTTATAAAATATTTTGTAGCCGCTTATCCATATAACTGTAATAAATATAAATTAATTAACGAATTATTCAAGCAATTGAAAATAGAAAATATATGAGCTGTTATTTTTGAAAATGGTATGATTCCATAATAACGATATATCTATGGGTTGAATTTAAAGTCACTTAAGAATTATGTTAAATACAATTTTTAATTTTTCTTGTGAGGTAATAAAAAAAAGAAACTCAAATTGATTTGTTCCTCCCAAATTTTCTTTAAAGATTTTTAAATCACCCATTTTTTTATTTTATTATAAACTGAAAGTGATAACACTTACATTTAAAAATTTGTTTTTTGCTTAAAATTTGACATTCCTTAGAATTTTTTTTTTAAACGTATAACATTTAAAGCAAATTTGAAATGTTCCAGTTCTTATAATTTATAAGAATTTTTTTTCTTGTCTAATCCTCCATTCATGCACAAATACGAGTAGTTTTTATGATGTTTTTGTAAAAATAAACTGAATTGTAATAAATAATTCGTTTGTCTCAACACTTTTGTTAAAAAAATATGCATAAAACATTTCAAAACAACAATAACAAAATCGAAATAAAAAATAAGATATAAAATCTAATAAAAATACAAATCAAGAATTCGATACCAGAAAAACACACGCATCTGACTTTTTACAAGCAGCAACTAGAAAGTGAAAGAAAGGGAGAGAGAGACTATGTGGCAGTTTCGAATTATTGGAACACAAAGATTAAACATGCCATAAATAGTTAAATGATTTACATGGACAAGTGATAATAAAAAGAACAGAAGCCAAAAGGATTTTCTTTTAAAGAAATCATATAAAAAAAATAATCAAAAATTTACAACTTAAGAAATCTAAATAAAAACAAAACTTTGCCGTAAACGTCAACTTTTTTTATGAATAAAAGCAGATTACAGTTAAAAGATTACAATAAGAAGAAAAAGAAATATTTTCCTGTAAAACCTATAAAATTAAAAGAAAATAAAATTAAACAAAAATACAAAACGATTTTTTTTTATTTCAACTAAATATTAGACTCGTACAGCTTTTGCTTGAAACTGTGTCTCTTCAAACTCGTTTATGAATATTTCTTATGTCGATTTAATAGTTTCGCCCTAAATATAAGCGTATTATTGTAAACATTAAAAAAATCTAATAGAAAGCCACGTTCCTTATGGTGGCACCCTATCACACTTTGAAAGCCATTAAATAACTATTTTGGCACCTGAATAAGCGAGTGTAGAAACAAATACTTTTTCAAAGAAAGTAAACAAAGAGACATACATACAATCATTCACCAAAAAAGATAATAAAATTTATATTAACTTTTACTTAACAAAATTTATTTTAAATAATATAAAATTATATTTATCAGTTAAATAGAAATTAAAGTCACTTTAAAGCAGAAATACTCGTATTTTTTAAATCGCTACTAGATATTTTTGCCCGGTTTTGCCTAACCCACTCCTTTATTATGTGAGTCGGTATCCTTAGAAAGTGCATGTAACAATTTTTAAAGAAATTCTTTTAAAAATAGAATTTTATTTGTAAAAACCCATCTACTGAATCATGCTTTTGCTAGCAGCATTAGCAGAGGAGCCCGACTAAAGTGGTAAATAAAATATTTCCAAGCATAATTTCAGGCTTAAATTAAATTCGAACACACATATTTTTGAGTAGTGGCGAGTGAAAATCGTTGAAGAGTGTGCAACTAGACGTTGCGCGATTCAAAAGTATGGAGTATGGAGACTATATATGTGACAGCTCATAGAGAAAGGGACCTAAGGGTAAAAAAAAATCAATTTTCACTTTTTTTTGATGTGGACAATATTTGAGCATCGAATGAGACCGATCCCATGCCCCAAAAGTGTTCCCTCCCAGAGATATGCGCGTTTTATGAAAGTGAAGTACACCAAAGATACACGTATTTAAATCTTTAAAGTGGCTCTCCTGAACAAAACCGGTTTTTACCCTTAGGTCCTTTTCTACTTTGCGCGTCACATATACGAAATTTCCGACAAATCCGTTGGAAAACAAATAGAAAATTTATTTTATTTATACAGCTACAATTTTTTTAAACGAAATCATTTATTTAATATTGGTTGAGGATTTAATGTTACAATCTAACTAAAACAGCCCTTGCAATTTTTAAAAATATTTTTTAAAATTTTTGCTTGAATTAGAATTTAAGTTGTCAAGCGGAATTTTTTTCTTTGCTATTTTAGCCTTCCTTTAAAAAACACTTTTACCGTTTCCATTTCAGTTGGTTTTATTTTTCGCATAATGAAAGAAATGGTATTAGCGCCGGTATACACTATAACAGGTTTAGTGCTAAATTATGACAGCCTTCAGTGCAATTGCGTAAGCGGAGTACATTTTTGTACTACACGCAAAGAAAAAATATGGTTGAGGCAACCATATTCTGGTGGAAACATAGTATGGTTAGATTTATGATTGCTTCTAACCATATATATTTTTAAATCAATGATATTAAAAATAATTTTCAACTGCAGATTTTGCGGTTCAACCCCCGGTCAGGGCAAGAAATTTTTTTTTAATTTTTTTATTTTTTTAAAAATAGTTTTAATATGAATTTAAAAAAAATTTAATATAAATTTTTTGTGTAAATAAAGTTTTTTTTTATTCCATTGATTTTCTATTATTTTTTAATTATTTATTACATAATACAGCGGGTTTGACTTTATTTTTTCAAATTTTAGTTGATTCTACCAGGACTCGAAATTGCGAACACTTAGTTAAGAAGCATTAACTCGGCAATCAACCACTTCAGCCACAAAGCTTAGTTGAGTTTGAACGATTAAGTTTTTGTTTTATACTTACTTTATTTATATGATTGCGGAAGAGACAAAATATAAAGCAATTTACATTCAACCATATTTTTATCATTATTATGTTTGTTATGAACACATTTATGATTTCAAGTAAAATTTTATTAAACATAATATGACAATTATATGGTTGATTTAAGACACTAAACATAATATGGTTGAAAATAACTAGAAATATGTTTATCGTGATCATAATAATGTTTAGATGCTTCATATTAATAATAATATTTTTGTGAAGAACACACTATGTTTGAGGTGACCATATTCAACCATCTTTTTTCTTTGCGTGTAGGGAAGCTTTTAAATAAAATTATTTTTCTATTGCCAGTTTATTAGTAAGTAACTTTAACTTAAGTTGATATCAAACGATATCAATCTCGGTATCTTCCATACTTATAACCATGACTCACTAATTATCAGATTCAGTAATTTCGTGTTTTTCTAGGTGTGTATAATAGAGTGAAAGACCTTTTTAGTCTGTTAACAATTTTGATTAAATGGGTTTTTTGGCATTAGCAAAATATATACTTTGGCATCTTTCTTGTGTGATAGTGTGATAGTATGGCCATCGTCAACTGTTCAGCAAACTATTTAAGCATCTGTAGTTTTGAATAAAAAAATAAATAAAAATTAAAAAATTACACACAAAGTGTTCATTTTATGGTGCTCCCAATTGATATAATATTTTTCATTCATTCTTTTGCTACTTTAGAAACATATTTTGTAGTAGCAATTAATTAAAAAAGAAATAAATTAGATTAGATTTTGATAGAACACTTTAAGCGAAATTGAGTTTAAAATACATCACAAAAGCTAAACCGCGTTTCCTGCTTTAGTGTTGAAAAAAAAAAAAAAAAATCAATACGTCATGTTGTTCTGGTTGAAGCTCTTCTTCACTTCATTATCTGTAGTCTGCCTGACGTCTATAAAAACAAAAATAAAATTAAGCGTGTGAAAAAATTTCATTAAAGTTTTTGTCGTTTTTTTCGATTGTGTTGATTGCGTTATATTATACGCTTATACGTATTACTTTTGGTTTGTTTTTTAAATCATAAATTTAATTTATTTGATTATGTTTGCGTATTTATTTGAATATTTATTTATATTTTGTATTTCCAGATTAATATCGAACTGACAGCAACAAAATTTTTATACGAAAATTTCTTACAAACTCATATTGTTTTAAAAGTCAACCGCCATGGAACTGATGTCTAACAGTTAAAAAAAAAAGAAACATACACACACATATACATACATAAATAATGTTTATTTATAATTTTTAAAGACCAACATTTTTTTTGTTCATACACATTCTGATCTCTGTATTTTATTGACGATGTCGATGTCTATATAAATACATACATAAATAAGGCACCACATACAATATATTCTTTTTGATATTTATAATACCTAAATGGCTGATCAGCCATTATAAAATCTATTTTGGCAATTATTTAATTATAATTATTGTGTGTTTTTCCCAAGAGCACTTAGTTGTACTCGTATATCAGAAAACATTACGTCATACATAAATACACTTTGCTAAACAAAATATGACATTATCTTGATACAAAAATTCAAATCAATTAACACATGTACTCGCACAATATGCATATAAAATGGACTCAAAATGCTATGCCGCAGTGATTAGTAACATTAAACAATTTTGCTGAAGAGATTTTTAAAATTACAACTAGACTATGTCATATATTAATAGTAAAAGTGTGCTAAATAAATACTAAATTAAATTTTGAAAGGCAAGACCATTGGTTTCATAAACTAGCCGGGGATAAAAACTTTATAAGTCTCTCACGATTCTGAAATCGAAAATATATAACGAGACACGTTGCAGCTATTTTGAAGGCAAAAAAAAAAACTATTCATTCGTCTTATGTTTGTCGCTTATGACTTTATTACCAATGTCGTTTTATAACGACAATATCGCTGTTTTGTAAAAGAGTTGTGTTGCCGGCGACACATTATCAATAATTTAAAAGAAATAAGTGTCATCTCTATAACGAAAGTTTTCTAATTTTGTATTAATCATAAAATAAAATACGTTTTTGTAAGTGAGAAAGTAAAATTTTGGCCGATGAAGAATATCAAAATATTTAAGGCTGCAAATTAAAGTCTTAAGGTACTGACTCACTATCCTACTTAGTCGTACGATCTGTCTAAAAACACATGTGTGCTAAAAAAGTATGATATTGAAGAAGCAGACTTTTTGACAGGTCTGTCCGTTTTTTTAATGTTATGAAAATTTTCATAAAATAAATTTTATCTGTGCTATCAGAGTTGCATTTTCTATGTTCAATTCAGAAAAATAGCAACAATACCAAGCTTGTATTTTATTTATACAAACTTTTAGGTTATTTTTCATTGTACATATTTGTAAAAAAAATATTTTGCGTCAAAGAAGAAAATGAATACTTTTAAAAATATTAAGGTGAGTAAACATATGTTTTTGTATATTTTTTTTTATAATAGTGTGGCATAAAGTTCGCCATTTTAAAGTGATTTCTTCAAGTAGGACAGAATTATGTCACACATTATTTTGACATAATCGTACTATCGTGTAGGATAGTGAGTCAGTACCTTTAAGAGTCGCATATTTTTAATTTGCAGCACATACTCGTACGAGTATTTTTCATTAAAGTTTTTGAAATGAATTTTAATAAATCAAATTTAATTTTGAAGTGATTTTTTGCAAATCGGATTTAAAATTTGCTGGTCTTTGCGTCTTGGTAAACTTTGTTTGTTCTTTTCTTCAGCAATTGGATAGTATTTAAAATTGCTTAACATTTATTATTTTAATTTTTTCAACTTTAAAAATTTTTAATTTTGTAACAGAATTTTCTTTTTTCTTAAAATAGTTGAGAAATATTTCTCAACAGAATATCTCACATTAAAAGAGCTTTAAAAATTTGAAATTATGCTATAACAAAGTTCCTAAATTTACCAGGATACGTAGTAGATTCATACATCTTTACAAATTATACAACATTAATAACATATTCCTCGTTACAATTATACCAAATGATTAATCTGAAAAGCAAAAAATTTCCATTTATTTTACTTGAATTTAATTATATTTTTTCAATTCCCCTTGAATGCCCTTCAATGTGACCGTTTCATTGAAAGCAGCAGCAACAGTGATGGTGAATTAAAAAATAATAATAAAATAAAAAAATAAAGAAAAGCGCAAAAGCAACTTATCTGTTTTATTATAATCAAAATCATGTTATCCATTTAACGACATTAGTACGCATGCCTGCAACACCATTAGCATCAACATTAACAGTATGCAACACAAGACAACAATCACACATATTTATTTCACAAACAAACAAACCAAAAAAAGGGAACAGACCAAAAAAAAAAAATTAATCCACAATCATATGACGAAAGTTAAAAAAGAAAGAACAAGTTGTTGCAGCTCAAATAAAAAGTATATAAAGTCCTCACAAGAAAATCAGCAACAAAAGCAATAATTCTTTTTAGATTTTTTTTTTTTGCTGCTGTTGCTTAGGCAGCCCGCAATATTTAAATGCAAAACAAAATACAATCACATACATTGTTACGCCAGTAAAAGAGATTGTGCACTGGAAGTAGCGTATGTATGTGAAATAAATAAATCTGTTTTGTTGCTGCTTCATGGAATCAAAGCAGATTCAGATGTGAATGTTGATGCAACCAGCTTTACAATCAATGACAACATTGTCCCATCAACGTAAGATCGTTATCAGCACAAAATTGCCACTAAACGTCACTTTTCTTAAGATCAAAGTGTTGTTAGCGCACGATTGAGCATGCGCACGCATTTTCAATTAAATGCAGATGCAGCATTGAATTACAATAACAACTAACACAGCACCAACTCCAAGAAAATTTTATACAACAACAAACGTATGCAAACTGCAGAGAATAAAGAAGATGACGACGAAGCTGATGCTGCTGATAATAGTGAGATGACTAACACTATGGGATGGGAAGAGTATGATTGACACCGATCCACACTTTTAGAAAATTGAGTGAAAAAAGCTAATTTTATTTTTCAGTTTATTTGAAATTAATAAAAATATTTAAGTTAATTATTGATAATTCCCTGATGATTCCCCATTTTGACACCATCCCTTTGTCAGCGATTGCTTTAAGTTTTTTAACAAGCATTTACAAATCGACAACGTTTGGTTGTCAACTTAGATTTTACTTTTTTGACAACGCACGTTGTCAAATTGGTAAGGAAAGTTGTCAAATTAACCAATCATGTTGTCATTTTTTTAATAAGCGGTGTCAATTCGACAAGATTCGTTGTCAACTTGCCTTTGTTCAGCAAGGGCCTCCCTGCGTAATCGACTGTAGGAGTTGAGTGAGGGACTAACTGGTCTAGTAAGATGTAGTAATTATACTGAATATTTTTATTATCCCCCCTTTTCAAAAAGTATTTTGGTTTTTCCAACAATTTTTCTTACGAAGACTCCATAGTGCAATAAATTCAGACAAAAAAGTATGAAAGACAACGACAAACAATCAACTATCAACTGCTTTATCAAAACTAATCTTACTCAGACTACAACTGCAACAGCAACAGCAACAGTAAGAACTGCAAGCACCAGCAATAACAATAACTACAACCACAAGAAATCGAAAATGCAATAACATAAGCTTTACACTTTACAAAAAAAAAGGCAATACATACGATTTACTTACAGCCCTCATCGTTAAAAGCCCATCCACACGCAGATACACTAAAAGTGTATGCAAGTGTAAGTGAGTCGAAACCATTCACTTCATTTCAATATTTGTGGACCACACTTAAATGGTATGTTTCGTTTAAGTAGAATAAGTTGCTGCGCTGTGGCAAAAAAAAAAAATTAAACAAAATTGGATGAATGAATCGAGATTTATGCAACCAAGGGTGACAACAAATTAATTCAGTTGCTTTGTGCTTGGCAAAATGAACTCTTAAGATACATTTAATTCTTAAGAAAATCTTTAATTTAAAGTCACATCATGTTGTACATTGAGATCTTAAAAATCTGATCAATTGTTTGAATATTTGCTGTCTTGGCTGAAACAACCAGGCAATTGTGCGCATTTAAGTAAAGGCAAAGAATGCCATCTTTTGTGGAAATCTTATTTGTGATATTTTTAAACTAAGCTGAGGCTTACGCAGTTTGCTTAAATAGCAGTAGAATGGCGAAGAGAAACTGCTTGGCAGGATGGCTGGTTAACTGGGATGTTAATTTTTTTTTATGCATATGTGTGTGTGTATGAATGTTCATGTATGTGTTATCTTAATATTGTCATTGTCACAAATTTGCAAAAAGTACCACGCTAATGGATTACATGACTTTCGCATTATCGCTTTGTTTTGCCAGCGAGATCTAAAAGCGCAATCAGCTTTAAATAAGCAAACTAAACTAAAACAAAAAAAAAAAAAAAAACAACAACATCTTGCCACAAAGTACTTGTTGGCTGCCACAAACAACAACTACATCTCAGCAGGATTACAAACAAAGCAATAACCATCACTTTTAACCAACAACCATGCCCACTACCAGCAGAAGCTTGCCACAAACTTTTATCGCCAATTTTTATATAGTTTTGTTTTTGTTTTGGTTATTGTTGTATGACCGTCAGATTATAAAATGTTTTGTTGCTGGTGTGTAGAAGTCTACGTTAGCCACGTTTAACAAAACCTAAAAAAAATAAATAAAAGCGACAAACTTTGTGTTCTGCATAGATACTTTTAATTCTATATCCAGTTGTTATTTAGTTTTGGCTTTGAGTTGCTTACACCGCCACTTGGAAATCAATTGACCATCTCTTAAAAAGTGCAGTGCGAACGTTATCATTGGAGTCACATTCACAATAACTATCTATTTTAGATTACGAGCGCTCTGTTAGTTTGTTTCTTTGGCAAATCTTCCCAGGCTACTTCAGCATTTTTTTCTTTTTGCCATCCATTTAGCATCATCATTGTTGGCTTGAAATTATTTATTTCTGTTTTTATTTTATGAGCTGGATGCGTTGATCCTGACACGGTTGTTTTTTTTTTTTTTTTTTTTTTTTTGTAAATAATAATTTTTCAAAAAGCTAAAAAAAATTTAATTTATTTCTTTATCAGTATTTGCAGATTTGGGTAACAGCTATTTTGTGAAATGTATCGTATGTTTAAGTACATTCAAGAAGTTGTGCAAGAAAAGTAAAAAGTTTATGTTCTTTGTCTTATGAGTGTCTCAATTGACTGAACCAAAATTTTAAAAAGCTCAAAAACACTGAGTTGACAATACTGGGATGTATAGTGGTGTAATAGAAACTCTGACTTTGAACTCCTGGTCTTCGTTTAAAATTAAGAAATAAATTTAGTCAAGTAAGACAATTCGAATAGAGAAACTTATGCTTATTTTGATTTCCATAGAACGGTTTTCAAGCATTTTCTTTTTTTAACTAAGGAAACAGCATGTTTGCGCAATAAAGTGTTTGTGAAAGCGGTTTGATTATGTATGGATATTTTGTGATGGTTGTACTCTGGGCTATAGTAAAAATATTTTTTAATGTATTTTTTCTGATGAACGTAAAGAAAAAAGATGGTTGAATATGGTCGCCGCAAGCACAGTTTGTTCTTCACAAGAATTTTATTATTAATTTGAAGCATTTAGACATTATTATAATCACGATAAACAATATTCTAGTTACTTTTAACCATATTATGCTTAGCGTCTTAGATCAACCATATCATTATCATATTATTTTTAATAAATTTTTAACTGAAACCATAAAGATGTTTATAATAAACATAATAAAGAGAAAAATATGGTTGCAAGTAAATTGTTTTCTATTTTGTCTCTTCCGCAACCATATAGATAAAGTGAGTATAAAACAAAAAATTAATCCTGCAAACTCAACTGAGCTTTGTGGCTGAAGTGGTTGAGTGGCGAGTTAATGCTTCTTAACTAAATATTCCAAAGTTTGAATTCTGGTAGAGTCAAATAAAATTAAAAAAATTAAAAAAATTATTTAAACCTGTATTATGCAATAAATAAATAGGAACGAAAAAGTTAATAAAATAAAAAAAATTTTATTTATACAAAAAATGTATATTAAATTTTTTTTAAAAATATTTATATAAAAAATTTATGTATAATATTTAAAAAAAAAATAAAAAATTTTAGCCCTGACCGGGGGTTGAACCGCAACATCTGCAGTTGAAAGGTATTTTTAATATCTTTGATTTAAAGATATATATGGTTAGAAGCAATCGTAAATCTAACCAGAATATGGTTGTCTCAACCATATTTTTGCTTTGCATGTGCTGTTTCCGTGTGTGCCCCTCTTAAAGTTTAAAGCGACACACGAAGCCATTGTTAAGTGTTCAGTATATTTAGCAAGCTTAACCATTCGCTATTCGAGTACCGTTTAAAATTTATAAACCGAGTGAAAAACTGACTTTTTTTTCAATATTTTACTCGATAGCTTTAGGTTATGAAATTGTATTCAAAATTAATTTTATTTCGAATAAAAAATAAAAATTTACTTTAAGTTCTTTAGGGTTTTTTATACCCTTCACTATAAAATATAATAAAATTATAAGTTTTAAATTACTTATATGCGCTAGATATGTAATCTGTATCCTTATAAATAATGGAACAAGACTAAGCCACTTGATTGGGCATGCAAGTTGTTATTGCTATCTGCAAGAAGCAAAACTAGAATTAAAGCGAATACGGTTCTCTATTCAACGCAATAGAAATGAAGTCGATATCTAGAAAAGTAAGCAAGTTATGACCAAAAAGGTAAGCAAATCTACTACTGCCTCTTTCGGGCCACTTTTTAGTAGAAGTGGTTACCTTTTTGGTCATAACTTGCTAAGTTTTCAATATATCGACTTGATTTCTTTTGCGTTGGATAGCTAACCGTATTGGCTTTAATTGGAAATGTTTTTCTGGTGGATAGTGCAACAAAATTTTTCTATCATTTTTTCAAAAAAAAAGCAAAGGGGGTAGTCCATGGTTTTTTTTTTTTTTTTGACAAAAAATATTTTTTCTCTTTTTATCCATAACTGATAAACAATTTTTTTTTTAAATGCTAGTTTATAATAATCTTCATTACCATTATTATTAAAAATAAAAACAAATTTATGCCTGGTATGTACTAAAAGGCTGCACAATCATACACATCACTGAAAATATGTGTAATATTTTATAAGCCATTTCATTTCATTTTGTAAACCAGTTCAAGTATGCTTGTGCAGCCCTTTAGTTTAAATCCAGTGTATTAGACTGCATACTTGTTCCGATCAAAACATTTGTCCGCACAAAATATTTTTTATATGCAAATTGATGTATCTCGCACGAAAAGAGAGCTCAAACAATTCAATTTAATTAAGAGAATATTAAATTTCTATTAAACTGAGTATTATATTTCTCCAATACTTCAAATACTTTCTTAATTACTTCTTTATTAAATGCTCTTGACATACATAGTTATTGAGATAAATCTGAATAAAATTGCAGAACCTCTAATTTGAAGATTTCCTAAACAATGAGTTACTAGTTTGCTAGCTAAACTACATACGAGTACATAATAATTTACTGGTGTTATAATTATAAGTATTTTAATTTGAAAATTACTAATTTTGTAGTCTCTGTTTGTACGAGTTTTATTAAGTTTCATAAATCTCATTTAGACAGAAATATTTGATTAGATTTACTTTGGCATTTCAAAGTCAATGCTGCAGGTGTCACATGGGTTCCAGTAATTAATAGCAACCAACCATGTCAAACAAAACGTTTTTTGTATTCGTTTGTTAATGTTCTCAGCCTCAGATAGCCAAAACAACAACAACAACAACAATATTGAAATATTTAGAAAAAAAAAAGCAAAACACTATAAAAAAATATATATTTGTATCTGTAATTAAATATGAAGTCTAAACTGAATATATATTTTGCATAATATTTAATAAAGCTTGACAAGTTAATTTTATTTTTTAGTGTTATTGCAGTTGTTTATTTTGTTATTTTTTTTTAGAAAAACAAATTGGAAATCACATAGAAAATATTATTTAGAGTGTGCACTTTAAATGGAAAATATAAAATTAAGCCAAATTTTCTTTAAAAAAAAAGCGGTTCTTTAAATATAAATTAATGACCGCTAGCATACATTAAAAATACAAATATTATTGATTTTTTTGTTGTTTTTGAGAACATATTCCTGTCAAAAGTTTCTTAAATTTTTTAGAAATAAAAAAGGTGTATTAGAGTGACAAAAAAAAATTATTCTTTTACTTACATTCTCGTTTCTACACATGTTTCTTATATGTTATTTGTAAGAATTGTTAGTAAGCTTTTGACAGAAACTGTAATACGATCTACACTTATTACACTATACTTGTGAAATAAAATCAAACCTTGTTTCTGATTATCTACTAGTTCTAAAGAGACTAGCAAACAACAGGGTCCACGTCGTGTGGATATGTAGACAACGAGGGGCCAGACGAATCGCAACAATATTGATTGCAGATAAGTGATAACAAGCCACCGAAAACATTCATGCTATTATCTCTTCTCTAAAGATTATAACACCTTTAATTGCAAGCATGGACTGCCTAAGTATTACTGCTCTTGACATAAAAAAAAACCATAGTTATCAATTAGCTAATTAAAGATTAACAGCCATTAGAATTAAGAGCAAGAAGGTAGATCTGTTGTGTTCCTACTCTAATGTTACAAAGTTAAGTATTCCTTAAAATTTCAAAGACTTTCTTGGGTAATTTCTCCCTCATATCAGACGGTTGTTTACAGAATAAACTAAAAATCATATTTAATTACATTTAATATTTTATCTGAAATAGGACCTATCACAGAATTCGTAAAAAGAAACACGCAATTAATATTCAGGTAATAAAAAAAAATAATTTTCACAACGAACATGAACAAAATATCAAACAAAAACAATAATAGATTTGAACAAAAAAAAAAAAAAAATAATGGAATAAAACATAAACTTAAGCAAATGTTTTTCAGGAAAAATTTTACTCATAATTTTTTCTATTTAAGTTTTTTCTTGAGATTTTTTTTTTTTTTTTTTTTTTTGTAAAATATTACATTTTAAAAAAGTTTACTTCATATCATAACTATAAAACGACTTATCCAATTTTGTTATAAAATATCTCAAAAATTTTTTAATTGCATTAGCTTTCACTTTTTTTTAGTAAAACCATTATTTTTTTAAGCCTATTGAAAAAAATTTTATAAAAAAATAAATATTTAAAACAAAAATAAATTTTCGGTTTTCAAAAATTTTTTTTTAAATAAAAAGCGCCCAATACTAATTATTTATTCTAAAGAACGCATGTAATATAATTTAATTGAACTCTAAAACATCAAAACTTACAAGTAAATACTGATTTTATTCCCTTTAAAGCGAAAATAATCTGCTTGAGAAAAAAAATTTTATTTTAATTACTTCCATAATTAATTTTACTTTTTTTATAGAAATTAATATTTTTTTTTTTCATAAATAACATGTTAAATACTTTATATTAGAGAATTTCTCAATTTGCTTATAAGCTAATATAGACTTTTATAATATTCTTTTCTTAATAAACCCTTATCAGCCTTAAAGTGCTTATTAGCTAATATTATAAAAAAAATTTTTTAGCGAGAATGGCTGTACATTTTTTAGCTAAATTATGATCTATCGTCTGAAGTGAATACCCTTATTCCAATTTTAATGTGAATTAAGCTTTTTGAGATTAACATTAAATGATTCAAAATAAAAGTAAAAAAAATAACAAAAAAAAAAAAAAATAAAATTTTAAAACTTGTTCCACTGTAGCATTGACATTTGTCTACACATACAGACTCCTATAAAAATGACAACTGTCATAGCTAGTCAAATGCAAATGAGTGGAAAAACAATGTAAAACATAAATTACAGGTTCAAGTTTTATTTTAATTGTAAGTGCACTTGAGTGTTTGTTTGTTTGTGTGTGTATTTGATTTTAATGACAAATCAAATAAACAAATAAGATGTTATTAAAATATTAACACGGGTGATTAAACCGAAAAATTAAATTTTAATGTGGGTTTAAAGTTTGAAATTCAACAAAAACAACTTTTATACGAGTACAGTGTATAAGTGTGTGCCTAAGCTTTTTCTTTTGACTTGCAAACAAGTCAATGCCAATGTCAATTGCTTATGATTAGTTCAGTTTAGCAAAAAAAAAAACACAAAATGTTTTTTTTTTTTAATATTTAAAACAAGAAAATAATATTTGAAAATAAAACAGGAAGCTGAACCAACCAAATTGTTTAAACTTTAATGATACACCAACCACCCAACCAAATAACCAACATTCAAACAAAATTCTTTAGTTGCTTTAAATTTCAGCTGTTCCATCGACATGGTATTCTATTACAGCTTGTTTTTTCTTTCACTGTTTGTGTGTGTGCGTGTATTTTCAGAATTTTTTTTAAATATTTTTTGTATGTTTCTTCATAAAAATGGAATCTGATTCTAGTTTCGTGATCTTTGGTCACGTTTTGGGGTGTGATCGATGCTGTTTTATTGGCGGAATTTATAGTGGTTTCGTATGAGCATATTAATATTTGACGTTATGCTATGACGACTACTCGTACAATAACATAATAATGATGATAATGATGACGTTGACGATGACTATGAAAAGATGAAGATGACGTTGAGGCTGACGATTCTCTTGTTGATTATATTAATGTAGTCTGCCAAAGCAAAACAGCAACAACAACAAAAATTATATTGTTGGTGGCACTTGGCAAAAATGTTTCATTTCTTTACAGCCTTCCATTTTGGTTTTTCTATTTTTCTTGCAATAAAACCTGACCATAGATGATGCTTAACCATGTGCTGTTCCTACATATTAATATTTTTTTTATTTTTTTTTTTTTTTATTTGTGTTTTGTTTGTTACTGTAGCAAATATGTTTGCCCATCACCATTTTAGATTTATTAAAGACAAAAGAAAACAAAAAGATCAACTGATTGTAAGAAGCCATACAGCAGAAGCCACAAAAATTAACAATTCGCAACTGTTGTTTATGCCATTACAATGTTTTCTTTTTATAATCCAGTTGACCACAGCATTAGTCTTATTTTTAAAAATAAATTAGAACAAATTTGAATTTTTTTTAAATAAGTATGTATGTGCGCATTAATAAGTAGAAAAAACTTTATTTAAAAACATAAGAAATCTTTAAGAGCTCCTTTCCTAAGCTCTTTCCAAGTAAAAATTTATTAATTTCTTTTCTTTATTTGCTCATTACAATACACTGATCGTTTGTTATTATTTTTTTATTTTGTCAAATAATTTTAGTGTCGCATTTCTAGATTTTTTTAAGTCTAGACTTAGCCTTTTTCCTTGATTTAACTTGTAGCTTTTCTGCTGGCCTTTTTTGTTTTCAAATTAGATTTAAAAAAGCTAAATTTATCTATTTATTTTGTTTTTCAATAAAAACAAATTATACATACACTTCAAGTCTCTGTTTTAGAGGGAGCCAAATGAGTTTATTCTGTAAATTCAAAACTTGAATTTAATTAAATTTCCATTTTGTCTGTACTATATGGAATTGAGTTGCTAGTACTTTTAATTTAAGTAGAAAAAGTCGCTTTGTTTGTAGACAAAAATTTCTGCATTTTCTTTAAATGGAAAATTTTTATCGAAATTAACTAAAGTAATATTTTGAATAAGATTTTGAAATATAAGTTGATGAGTTAATTTTATTAATGAAAAAAAGTATTTGGCTGCTCCTTATAAAAGAACCTAATTATCCAAAAAAATTAACGCAGACTTTAAAGTCAATGTTATCGAAATTTTTCATATAATGTTTTCATAAATTTTACTTTATAGTCTACGTCAACTTTTTTTGGATAAGAGCATAAATGTGTACTTTATTTTTCAAGTCAAAATTATGTGAAATGGCTTAATAATGCTGCAGAGAGCTATCATTAAAAAAATCTCTTGTAACAAAAATTTTGTTCTAACGAAAAGACAGACCTTCATGGATTAAAGAACTTGTAAGCCAAAAATTTCATTTTAATCAAAGTACAAAGTTCTTTGCGCTGTGCATTAAGCTGGGGTCACATGACACAAATATTTGTCGAAATAAACGTTACCATTAGTTTATTTTATGTTGAAAAATATTTGCTTAGAGTAGTTGAATCTTTCATTAACATACAGCAGGCAATCATTATCATATTATTTGAATTAATTTTATAAAAATAATACAAATTATGAAAAATTAGTTGGTTAAGTCTATTTCAACAAATATTTGTTTAATGTGACCGTAGCTTTAGCTACACTTTAAAAGGATTTTAATACTCATGTGTCAATATAACTTTATTTTTTAGTTTTTTTTATAATTTGACATTTTTTTAAGAATCTTTTTGATTATGTTTGCAATAAAAATCAAGAAAGTTTTAAATTTTAAGCTATAATTTTTGAAACCTTTTTTCAAACTTTTTTTTTTATATAAATTTTATAACAAAATTTTAGGCAAACTAGCTTATCAAAAGCCAACCTGTAGCAACTACAGCAGACATAGTTTTACACTTAAGTTCGAGGTTGTTTTCAAAATAAGATTTAGTATTAAATTAGTGTTTAAATTTTGAATATAAAAAGTATTTTCCTGTAGTGTGTAAAATTTTTAAAGACTAGTGGATGTTGCTTCTATTTATCTATTTTTCTTAAGCCAATATTTTGTTTTTAATATTCTATAAGCAATGCTTCAGAAACGTCTCCATCACATCACTGCAGTATATTTCTTGGTTTATATTTTCAAACTATTTTATTAAAAAAATACTTAAACCTGCAGCGCTAGCACTAGAAATATACAGTATGCGACAAGAAAAAGACGAAAAGACTTAAATTAAGAAACTGAAAAGAGACATGGATTATAGTTAGTGAGTGTCGAGCAAATGGTTAACTATTTCCTTAATTCATTCACTTACTAAAAATTAGGGAAATAGTTAACCATTTGTGAATTAGTAAAGAAAATATTTTTAATAACGAACTTTTATTTTTTTTGTTCAAGTCTTTAATTGTTTTGCTTCTGTTCATGTTCGCCGAGAAAAAGATATTTTTTTTTCTATTACTTAAATATTAATTACGTGTTTGGTTTTGCGAATTCTGTGATAGATCATATTTCAGTTAAAAAATTAAATGTGTTTATGAATTTCGTAATAGAATATGATTTTTAGTTTTTTCTGTTGATTAAAAAAAATCATATACATTTTCAATTCTATGAGCAATTGGGTTAAGCTTAACTTAATAAACAGCAACATAATATTAGTTAACGAAATAGTTAATAATTATTTGGTCAAAATGGGTTAAATTTAGCGGAATATTTTGCATAGCTGTTTGAAGTATCTCCAGTATCTGCTACACAGAAAAAATTCAGGCACCCATTACAAATTTCAATTAATTAAATATTTAATCAATATAATAATTTAAAAAAAAAATTAAGCAATAATCATACTGATTTTTAATTGGTCCTTTAATTTTTTTCCATGTACCAATAAGAATTATAGAAATTCTGAACAAGTTTTTCATTCCTAAAAACCACAACAAAAAAGTTATGTAAAGATTATCCCCCTTAAAGTGGACTTTAAAGTCTATGTTATTGATATTTTGAAATATTTTTTTTTTAAATTTTACTTGAAAGTCTAATAATTGTATTCAAAGAAAATTAAAGTAGACTTGAAATCGATATTGTGACAAAATTGTATGAAAAATTTGTCATAATTTATACTTGAAGTCGTTATTAGTCTTTTTGAATTTTTTTTTTTCTTTAATTTATGTTTATCATTTTGTTCAAACAACATTTCTTAGTTTAGCTTTAATTACAAATTGTTTAAACGTCCTTGTTCTTAACGTAACTATGCGAGTACTACTTGTCCTTGTAAATATACAAGTATAATTATATTTTAACACCATTTTGGTTGCTTTTGTTGTCTATGAGTAAACTAGTTTAAGGTACAATTGATTACATTTACTCTGTAATTTAAGGTAATTTATTTAATGTTTATATGTCTTTCACGAACTATATTTGCTATTCAACTATAATCAACATGTTTATGCATAAGCGTTTAAAAAAAGTGTAATATCATTCGTTGTAATAAATTCTAAAGGTATTTTTTTATTAATAGATTTCTCATTTGTATATGGCAATCAGTTTTTATAAAAAAAAATTTATATTTTGTTTATAATTAGACAGGAATTATTTTATGTTTTGATTTCATACGTTTTAAAAAGAAAGCGAAATCAAAAAAAAAAAAAAAAAAAAAAATTCAAGCAGTGGCAAAACTTTTGCATAAAAAATTTTAAAAAGCTTTTAAAACACCTAAAAAAGCACTGAATTGACAACCCTAGTAATTTTATATGAAATCAACTAAATTTTCTTTCAAAATTTTTAGGGTTCTTGTAATCAAATTGATGGTATGGGGCTCAAGTATTAACTACATTACAAAACACTGCAAAAATCTTATACTTAATTGTGCATGATGAAAAATTTGATTAAAAATCGTTTACAATATTAAAACATATTATGTTTGAAGCACGATTAGAAACTGATTGATTTTTAAGCAGTTTGACACGATTGAAGCTCTAAAGCAAAATTAAAATGCAGGTATATGACTTGATTAAAACATTCAATACAAAAACACACAAACAAACAAGAAACAATTTCTTTTTTTCTACACAGCAGTTTACTCAAATAAGTGCACTTGTTGATTTAATGCCTTTTTGCATATTTGTGTTTTTGGATGTTTGCATTTTGTTTTTTAAATTCAAATGTGTCGAATAGCATAAAAAAACAATCAGTTTTTAATTGTGTCACAAATATGATTTAATCCAATGTTATGCACGATTTTTTGTGAGTTAAATAAATCACACATACATATTCACTATGTTCTAGCCAATATTATTCACATTGCAAGTGCCGACTTTAATATACTAACGAAGTTAGTAAATCAGACAAGTAAGCAAACATCCTTTGCTAAAGACATTAAAAAAATCTATGACATTTTTATTTTCATTTATGTTGTATGTTTTTCTATATGTACACACAGTATATATTTAAAAAAATATTCCCACAACTGCTGGCAACAAATTAATTTTCTTTTTCCTCGCCCTCAAATACTAAAAAAATTAACTACGAGTATTTTGGCAGTTCTTTATTTTATAATTAATGGTTTCTCTATTTCATTTAATCACATTTTGTGATTTTGTAGTCATATCTTTTATTGTTTTTTCCTTGTCTCTCATTTTTTTTGCAACTCCTATCAAAAACCATCTGACATTTGTGTCACGAATTAACAAAAGACCATCAACAACTTTTCATAACAATCACACAAAAGCATATAACAACAATGAGAACAACAGGATTAACATTATAAACAAACACTTGACATTATCAGTCGGAAAAAATCTAATGAATTAAATTTATTTTTTTGTTTTTTTTTTTCTTAAAAGCCAGCCCATTGTGTAACAATGATTTTATTACCGATGGTGTGTAATTTGCATGTTCAACACAATAAAATTGAAATTTACAAAGCAAATAAGATTTCAGTTGTGCAGCACAACAAATCCCAATTGAGACAACACCAAAATTGAATAAAAGAGTGAGTGAATAAAAAAAAAAAAATTAAAAACACCCACACGATAATTGATGCACGCAATATGTTGACGAAAACTTATACTTGATGACTTGTAGGACTTTTAAACGACATTAGCAACAAGGATGTTTTTTTTTATATTCAAAAGAATTCAAGTCCCATGTGGGCAGTGAAGTCTTTTAATCAAAAACCTGGTGGTGGTATAACCTAAAAGAAAAAAGCAACAAACAAAATATGCCAACGTACAGAAATTCATCAATCAAGACACGCAATCTAAGCAACAAACACGATGAAACGGAAGAGCACAATCAACTAGAAAACGTCACTAAGTAACTAACAGTAGAAAAAAAATAATAGACACAATTTGCATGAAAAATTTGGGGGCTTAAAAATGTTGGTAACTTATTTACAAGACGGCAGAAAAAAAAAACAGAACGGAAACATGTCAACAAATCCTTGAAGCACTTAAGTTTTTAACAAAACAAAAAAAAAATATATGAAAGTTCACATTTAGCTAGAAAACTCAACTGCTCAACAGCCCTTTCTCTGGTGGAAAACTATACCATCAAAGTGTCAAACTTGACAGCCTAAACAACTCTGTCTGTCACTTAATATTTTTCATTACAACCCACCACCACGCTACAAATTTTACATTCATGCCTGTCATACGAATATCTTTTTTTTTTTATACATACTCGTTCACAATTGTCTTTAGCCCAATATTATTTTCCAAAAAAGTTACTCTTTGTAAGAGCCAACGAATGGAAATGTCAAATAACTGCTGTGTATTTTCCAGTCTTAGCTCAGTAGTTTTTTTTTGCTTTTTCTTTTTTTTTTAATTTTTCTTAATTTTCATATTTAAGCTGTCACATGAAAAAAGGGTGCCATTGAAAAGTTTTAAAAAGGTAAAGAAACACTTGACAGGCAAGTGTTGACTAGCTTTACGCGATATTGATGATACTATTTTTCATATGTAAACAGCTAAAGTTTCTTAAACTCGTAAATCTTTGTCATCTTAATAAATGTTTAGAATATTATGAGAGGGGGAAAGAGTTAGATTTACATGTACCATATGAAAAATTAACTAAATCTAAAGTGTTGACACATGTTACATGAAATTAAATTTAAATTAGTTTTCTTTTGTCTTTCAAAGCAGCTTTAAGAAAATTCTAAGTCAGTCTATTTGCTTTAAAACAAAATTAAAAACAAATTAAATTCGATTATAAGAACAAATTATTTCAAGATATTCTGATGTCATTTGGCCTCTAAAATCACTCGATTTAACGTTTTGCAATTTTCGTATTGTACGTTTTGTGAAATTTCGAGTTTTTGCTAATTAGCCACAAATCCAAAATCCAGTAATTCATGGATGAGATACATTTCTTTAAAAAGGTCTTTGAAAAATTCTTGAAGAGTGTAATGGTTACAGCCATTACTTAATGGGAAAATGCCTTTTTACAGATTTTTATTTTAAAATATACAAGTGCACTCTTACTGGCACACCCTTTATTTAAATAATGTAGCGAATTTTTAGTTTCTGTTTGTTTCAGGAATTTCTTTCAGACTTGTTGTATTTTGTACGAGTATTGTTTTGTGAGGGAGTGAGTGAATTAAAAAAATTTTTTTTTAAATTTTAAACAAAAGAATGTGAACGGCTTGGCAAGTTCAAAAGGAAATATAAAAATATTAAAAACCTACTTGCGCCAATCACTTGGCAAAAGTGAAAAGGCTTTTTGTTTTGATTTGAACTACAAGGTGATATGAAAAACGTGGGGGTAGAGCAGAATTTTATTCTACTTGTGCATCTGCTTAATTATTGCTAAGCGCAGACTGCAATATTTAGTTTTACTATTTTGAAAGAAAATTTAGGCTTAAAGAATTTATTTTAGTTTATTTTTTTATTTGTTTAAAAAGTTCAAATAAAGTAAAATTTACGAAATTCCAAATCAATCTAAATCAGTAGAGAAAAAAGCGAAGTTAAAATATTTTAAACATATAACTGACTACTCCTTTAAAAATAGCAGGTAAGAATTAAATGGAACATAGTTTTAGAATGCCACATGTACGGCGACACAGAGTCACAATCTTACCCATCCGCACATACAATCTTTCTTACTTACTTAAGGATATAAAAATAGCTTTCAGTTCTCATATGCGATTTTGTTTCTTTCAATTCTATTATTTTTCAGCTGAAAACTTTTTCAAAGCAAAAGTTATAGAACCTAGAAACAAGATGAAAAGACGAATATGAAGATTATTTTCTTAAAATGCGGAAAACAAATATTTATTCCTTGAGAAAATTTTTTAGCAATAAAAAATCCTATTTCCAGTTCCAAAAAATTTTCCCAACCAACAACTCAATACCAAATTAAGGAACTGCATAACACTAAAAATAAAATTATAATCACCTTAAAAAGGTCTCATTTAAATTTAAATTAAAAACAAACCGACTTTCAGAATTAATAAAGTCTAGTTTCGAAATCCAGAGAGCTACACTAAAATTTAAAAATTAAAAACATTAAGATTAATAAACTATTAAAATGCTATCCCGTTTGCAAAATATATTACAGGCATACCTCGATTAACGCTACCGTTTTTAGTGGTGTTTTGATTTAAAAAAAAAAATAAAATATTTTAACTTTAAAAGGTTTTCTTTTTTAAAATTTCATATGAAAATTAATAAACCTTAATTAACAGCTCTTTGGAATTTTTGTTTTTGCAAAGAAAAATAAAATATCAAAAATAATTTTAATGCGGGGAAACACAAAATATGAAATTTTGTATTAAATTGTTCATTCGAAATGCTGCTATGGCATGATTAAATAAATAAATATAAAAATCAAGCGACCTACAGACACATGTTGCTAAGCAAACCAAAAAAAAAAAAAAACTTGATGTTTTTAGGCAAATTGAGAACGGTGAACGACAGTTCCAAGTGTTGCCATATTTTAGTATAAATACCACTTGTTTCTGTTAACACTCAATTTTCAGGAACTAAATATGAGCGCTAAGCGAGGTATAACTGTATTTGCATCCATTAAATAAAAAAAAAAGTTTTTAAACACTTTCCTATAAATCAATTAATAATGCAGGAAATTATGTTATAAACAGTTTTTTTTAATTTATTTTTTTCTAAGAAAAAATATTTATATTTAAAATTATGGAACGTGCCTATAGGCAAATGGTAATAAGCGACTCAATTAAATTTCACGCATTGACACCAGTCAGCAGAATTGAAATTGCAAATTGTTGGTTATTTAAAAATGCCAAAAGAGGCACGCACATTTTGTTTTTTTTTTTTATTTTTTAATTGCAAAACATACACTTTAATAAAATACAACAGAAATTCCATAAAAAGAATTAAATTTTGTAATTTTGTTGAAGGAAGAAATCGAAAACAAAATTAATAAACATTTTTTGTAGTTTCATATTGTCTTTGGAGTCTTAAAATGTACGATTACATGATGCTTTGCTAATAATAATATTCCACCCACAGGCATGGGGTGGCTGTATTAGCAAGAACTACTTTGCTGGTAATAAGCCACCAGTTACTAAGAATGAAATAAAAATTAAATATTGAATTTCATATTTGTTTCTACTTAAAATATGCAATATTGCATGTAAAAACATTTTTTTTTCTTATTTTTCGTTTGACTAACTAAACGAAAAAAGGGGAGAGTTTTATTTTACCTTCTTTTTTTTTTTTTTTTTTTGTTTGCACCAGGATTATTTATATGCCATTAGGGAATGCTAAAAATATGTCACAACTTGTACCATACAAACACCCTGGCTCAAATGAAAGAAGAAAAATAACACAATTCCCAGTAACTATAATTCACAATCTTTGGAACGTGCCTTATATGAGTGCATTAAAATCCTACAAAAAAAAATATAAATAAATTTGCCAATTTCTTATAATGTGGTAATCGTTTGCCTAAAAGGCGACAAATCATTTTTTTTTCTCTTACAATGCTACCCTTTTGCCAAGCACTGTTTTGTATGCTCCACATGCCTTTTACTATGTAGTTGTAAGTCCCTTCGAAGAATTGTTGTGCTGTCTTGTATTACAAGGGTGACAATATATCACAACTTGTTATTTTCTTAAACAATTTAACCCTTTATTCCCTGCTTACCAAAAGTATTTGCCTGCAATTTCTTAAAGTTACATTTAAGAAATGACCATGGCAGCTTCATCATATCCATAGATGTTACTTACTATTTGCCATTCACCCTTGATTATTTTTATTTCATAAAACTAAGTGTTTTATGATAATGAATCCTTTTTATGCTGCAATATTTGCCATAAAAATATAAAATAAAATTTGATATTTTATGTCGACCATTAAGTGCTAAAATAAATACTAAATTATTATGGGACTTAAGGGGACATAAAGGGAACAACTTATGTATTTATAGAGCTTATAATTTTATTGGAATCACAAACTTTCTACTTACAGCAAACCGTATAAAAATTTAAAAAAAATATTCCTTTTTTTTTACATAAAATTAACTTTTAAATTGTTTGGAAATTTTATTTTAAAAGTAAAATTTTTAAGCAGGCCCAGTTTCAGTTTACATCCCTGGGAGGAGATTTTCATACTATCAGTCAGGAGGCCCCGTTAATTTTGTATAAGCGGTATGATATGAAAATTGCAAGATGAAAATAATTTATTAAATCAAAAATATAAATTTTTATTTATTATGGGGAAATAAGTTAAACTTCCTTCTCCTCCTCTCTTTTTTCCTACAGGAAGCGGCTTCAACTGCAATTAACAAAGATATAAACCAGCTACTGATAAGGTTTAAGGGTGCTTATTTGAATATTCTCTGCAGAGTTCTATAAGCAGTTACCAAAAGATCGACCAAGATTGCTTAGTTGCCAGGCATGAGGTAATTGAGCAATTGATCTTTACTATTTACATACTAGCGCAGTTATTTTGGCTCTTCTTATTTTACAATCTAGTTATCTGATGGATAATTTATTTAACTTAAAGGAAACAAAGGAGACTTTTTTAGTTATCTAGTGGCGGCATTTTTTTAGACTTATACTCAAATCTAAACTGTTGTCTTATTGGTTATATGGCGCAGAATGGAAAAATGTGATTCTAATAATTGTGATAGACATTCCTAACACCTAATTAAACTGTTGGTCATTTGATTTGTAAAAAGCCGTGCCTTATTGGCTTAACTTTTTCCTTATAAAAATATGAAAACAGTAAAAAATGTTTTCTTAGAAATTTTCTATGATTTTGTAAGAACAAAATCTCACATTTACTGAATTTTATTTAAATTTAATTTCGATAAAAATTAGAAAAATTTTGTTGAACTCTGCAAGTGTAGCATTTATTTCATTAAAAAATAACCTGCAATCAATTATTTTTAAAATATTTATTGTCTCAATCATTAACTTCCTCTTTGTCGATTTTTTTTTCTCTTATTTTAAAATGACGGAAGTGTCTCAGTAATCAAGGAAATTGACAATTTTTGGTTAAATTTTAGTTGTTTGTAAACAAACAATTTTAGTGAGTTTATGAACAAAAAAAAAACTACTTTAAAAAAGGATTCTCTATCAATTCTTTAAGCCACTTAAAGACGGCTGTCACTTGAAGTTGAAAATGCATGTACTTATTCACGTGTGCGAGTAGAATATTTTTTGTTTCATTTTGTTTTGTCGATAAAGAGTTAATGACCTTTTTTTCCTTGTGCCAACTCTAACATACTTTTTCTTTTTTACACACACGGTTATAGAATTTGTTTTTATAGTAAAAAAAAATATATATATAAAATTCATTCATTATTTTTACTTTTGTCTGTAGCAGGAATATTTTTATTTTCAAATTGGTTCATGTGTATTTAACCCTTTAGCAAATAATTCAGACTATTTGCGGTAACTTTATGAATGTAAGAGCACAAAAAAAGGAAGAAATTATTTGCCAAACTCATTGAAATAAATTCTATAGTCTGACTTTATATAAAAACGCTTTTCTTGTTCTTTTTTTTTTTTTTGGATGTTTTATACATTCGCATTCTATACATGAGTGAATGAGTGAAAATTTTTAAATGAAAAAAGTTTTTAGCCGAAAAAAATTGTGTTTTTTTATTCAGTTTTTTTTTGTGTAGAAAATTATTTCCATAAACATATTCCATTTCATTCCATTCACATGTATAGTGTGTCTAGGATTTAACAAGTGGACGACATTCAAATTAAATTTCAACATTTTTGAAATAAGAAAAAGTTTTTCACACACACACCCACACTGACATGCACATACACTTGTGGTGGCTAATAACGAAAGGAAAAAGAAAAAAATTGTTTGAATGGAAACAAAATTTTTATTAACTATTTAAAATTCTTGTATCTATAAAATTTAAGCATAAATTCCAGCAATAAAAGCAAAAAAATTAGAGCAGAATTTCCAAATTTTAATTTTTTTAAATATTGTCTTTTTAAAAAAAATACAAAAAAAACCTTCTCTGTAAATAAATTTTTAACAAACAAATTAAACTATAAGTAAGGAACCTGAGCATTTAATCTTTTTGTATAAAAAAAAAATAAAATTAAATTATTTTAAAAAATCGCTTGTTGGTAATTTTGCAAAATAATTCCTACACTAAAAAAAAAATATTGCGACTTTATTAAAATTCCTGCATTGTTTCAATGAAATATTTTACAAGTTATTTAATTAATAAAATATTTTCATTGTATGAATGAACTTTTTCCGTTATATAAATAAAATTGTTTCGTTAAATGAATGACTAAAGAGTTAATGAAATATTTTTTACTTTAGTTTAGTGAAACGTTATTTGAAAAATAAAGAGTTTTTCTTGTTGGATTAACAACAAAATTCGAAATCTATATGAAATCTATATTCAAAACTAAAACCTTCGTTATCTTATGCATTTAAACAGCTTGTTTGAACTAATTTTAATGCATATAAAATTTAAAACTCACAAAATTATCTTGAATAAACAAAAAAATAAAAAAACAGAATTTCAGTTTAGTTACAGTGGCATTTTAAAATTCAATTGCCTTCAAAATTTTTGCAGCATTTCGCAGGGAGCCGTCTATAGCTTCACTCTTTTTTACTTTCTTTTGTTTGTTGCACATAAAAGACGCATAAAAAACATGCCAAGAATTTTCTAATAAATTTATTTTATGTTTTTGTCTACAAGTATATTTTTCTTTTTTCTTTACTTTTATTTTGTTTAATTTACCCCTTGAGCGCATTGTGTCATATGCAGATCATTTAAAAATATGCACTGAGTGACTGCACTCAGTCAACGTTGTGATGCTGGCATAGATCAATGGTAACATTGAGGACACAACGTCAGCGTTAAAAAACGACAACGACAAGAACTTGTCGTCAGTATTGTGTGTGTGCTTGTGTGTATATGTATGTATTATTTCGTTGTTCTTTTTGCTTATTTTTTTGCTGACTGCGACTAATGGAAAATATTCATATTAAATTGATTTTATTGACAGGCACAAGTTAAAATAGCTTTTAACTTTTACTGACGACATGTTGACGATATGTTGTTATTGTGCCGTAAATTAAATTTACAACATGCTTTTTGTACAGTGGTACTAAAGTAAAAAAAGAAGCTATTTAAAAAAAACAAATTTAAAAAAAAAAAAAAAAAAAACCATTTCATTAAAAATTTAAATTGATTTTAATTTTGTTTTCCTCTCAACTTTTGTTTTAAGTCCATTTCAAATCAATAACACAATTTGCATTAAAAAAAATAAAAATAAAATTTTATAATTATAGTCTGAAATAAGGAGGCTTTTAATAAGAACTTACTTTCCTTCATTGTATTGAAAATCGTTTTTCAAAAGGAATAAAGAAAGTGTCTCAGTAATAATTAAAAAACTATTGATGTAAAATATTTGATTTTCTTCCCACTTTCATTTCAGAAGTTTGCCATTATATTTTATTTCATTAGATTGTATGCATAGGGTATCTCAGAAAGAGTGGACTTTTTCATTTTAAAATAAAAACAAGTACTTTCTTAGAGAGTTGTGATTTTTTATTCGATTGTAAAAAAAAGATGTTCCTATTAAATGTGGTATAAAATATGGGTCATATAGTTAGCACAGCTCTAATAACAGACCTTTCACACTCAGTATAATTTAGGAATTTTCAAACGAAAATAAGGCCCAATCACGATGACTGACCAAAATTTGAGCACAGCATTTGTTTTTCATGGATTGCATGAGAATTTTCTGAGCCAACATTTTGACAGTTGTGAGTATCTATTTACTAAGTGATTAAAATGGAAATGCGCTTTATTAGAGAAGTGGTACGAACTGAACAAATTGTCAGCTCGAATATGTTAATCGGAATATATTTTCTTTACAAACTAATAAAAAATCACAACGCTCTCAAAAAAATGATTTTTATTTTAAAATGAAAAAGTCCACTCTTTCTGAGCTACCCTATGCATACAATCTAATGAAATAGAATATGATGACAAACTTCTTGAATGAAAATCAAATGTTTTTCTTTAATAATTTTTTAATAATTCGATTAACAAATATTTTTCAAGCTTAAAATCTGAATAAAAATTATTTTTATTTTAATTTTTCTTCGACTATCCTTTAAATGTCTTCTTCAGGAAAATTAATTTTTTTTTTATACAACATATTAAATTATTTGGAATGTGGGGGTTTATTAAAATTATGAGAAGAAAAAACTGCAACTTTGGATTTTCAAATTCATTTATTAAAATATATTACAAGTGGTAACTACTCCACTGCCTGTTTGCCACTAACTAACTCGCCTGTCCGTTTCTTTTCAGTCCGCGTTGTCTATGTTCAGTCAGTCAGTGTTGTATTTTCTAGTCAGTCAGTGTTCTTATGGGAATAATAAAGTTAAAAAAAATTTAATCTTTATTCGAGCTTAATTGCAAATCATGCTGGTGTGCAAAATTCAGTATTTTCTATGATATTCTCATGGAAAATCTCAAACAATTGTTTACTTAGTACAAAAAGTACTAATAAGGAAATCATATCTATTTAGCTGCTTGGATTACTCCCAAGTCTTTTTAAACTCCTGCCAAATATACATATGTCATAAGTATTCAAATGTTTGGGCAGGAATTTAACAAGACGTGGGAGTAATCTCCTGAAGATTTAGAGTAGCGTCTGATGAAGCAGCTGTATAGATACACTTTCCTTGTTAGTACTTAGTCGGAAAAAAAAACCCAGATTTATATTTAGTGCTGAAATTCACGTCCAAAATTGTGGAATTAAGAAAATTAAGTTTAAATTAAGTGATGATTTCAAATAAAAAGCACTCATTTATTCGACTTCCATAGAATTTCGTAAAACCTATTTTAAGGGAATTTTTTGGTGTGAGTATCACATTCAATTTAAATTTAATATTATATCTAAATATTGAATTTATACCACTGTGCTGGTTTTGTGTGATATTTTTATGATTGAAAAAATACCTCTTTTTTTAAACAAAAATATTATATTTTATTGAAAAAAATAGCTGTGTGTCTATTTTTATTTAAACGTTTGCGTTGTTTGTCATAAAAAATTTTTGTGGTGCACTTTAGGCGCATAAAACTATCAACTCGAAGTAAAAATGAATATAAATTTGAATAAGAGAGAAAAAAAAAAAAAAACTTTGGCAAAGCAACCAGTAAAATGCAACTAATTGAATTAGAGTCACACAAAAAGCACACGACCAGCAAGCAAGCTCTCTTCCTTCCTTCCATGTTCTACCACTGACACAACAATTTTTCTTTTAAATACAAAAACAAACTAATGCTGAATTAAATACAGACTACAAACATACTTTGTCTAAGCATACGAGTATGGATGGGCACACGCTAGCATTAAGTAAATTGTAAAATTTTTCTAATTGAAGACATCAACACTTGCTTGATTTTCTTTTTTAATTTTCCATCAATTTTTATTTTGTTTGAATTTTAAAAGCTGACAAAATTCCATTCAGGGAGACAAACAATTTAGGAGGATGTTAAAAACAAATTTAAACAACAGTCCAAGTTAAGAGAGAATGAATGGGAGCTGCAGAGATCAGTGAAAAAAAATTTTTTTTTCAATTTCCATTTGTATAGGCCCAACACGTCTTTTGCCAGTTTTCTGGATTGTTTATTTTATAAGGTAGACGAGATAAACAAATTAAATTTAGAAAAAAACAAAAACGTTTTTTATTCGTACAACCCGTGCTGCCTTTAAATGAATAGTCGTCGTATGTGTACACGTTTAAGCACAAACTATATACATATGTAACGAGGTGACAAATAATAACAAAACGCAGACGTAATCGTTATGCTGTGGCTGGGTACATTGTGCGCTGAACTGCAATGTAATTTAAACTTGCCAGCAAATTGAATTTATTTTCTTAAAGTCGTCACATTCATCTAAAAGCAATAGGGGAAAATTGCCTTGTTGTTTGTTGGTAATTCAAGTAAAATTTAATTCAATTTGAAAATTGAATAATTGGTGGGAGCTGTTAGAATGTTGTTGTTTGTCAGCAAACTCATTTTGTTTACATGTGCTTTTACGACATTTCCAATGATTTTTTTAATTCTTTTTTATTTTGTTGACTTGATTCTCATCACATTGTCGTCATCTAAAATATATTATTGTATTTTTATACCCTTCATTGTATATATAAGTTTGTGATTCCGTTTGTAATTTATACAGAGTACATAGGCCACTCTATAACAAAGTCGTTTTATAAAAGTTCATCTGTCTGTGTAGTTGTTGAAATCAACTTTCTGAAGTCCCTAAGAAACGTACAGAAATGCTTAGGCTAATAATTTGTCAGTTGTTATTGTCTTCAGCTTGCTTTTGTAATTCAAAATGATCGATTAATAAATGGAGGAGCTATGAGTAAAACAACACGACTACCTCTACTTTTGGCTATAGAGTTTTTTTTTTATTAATTTTGTTTAAAATACCAAACGGTGTACAGTTTTTTTTCAGAAATGATAGTCATAACGTCTGTGTAAAACAAAAAGTGAAGGGTAAATAAAATTCGACACAGGCGTTTCAACTTGTTTCTTATAGTTTTTTTTGTTTACATGTGCATTTATTGAAATTGTAGTGCATTTTTCCTTCAACTCATTTCTATAAAAAAATTTTAAATCCAACTAATTGTTGTTTAGTTGACTGCCAACGAATTGTTTACCTTTTAGTGCGACGATCAACATCATGAAAAAATATAAATAACAAATAGAAAATTTAATTTTAATGGAATTGTTTGATAGAAAAGAACTCTACAGTAGGCAATATTTATTATGCATTAAATTGAATTTTCAAATTATTTCAAGTGACTGAAGTTTAATTTAATTTAAGATTAGCTGTTTTTAAATGGTCTCGCCTCTTTCTTAGAGTAATGAGAAAGCTTAAATAAAAATTCAAAATAATTTGCTAAAAATCTGGTTTTTAAATAAATGACAACTTAAGTTAATTTATATAGGGCGGGATATTTACAATCGGCTATTAAAAAAGTATTTAAATTTTTATTTAATTTTTGGTTTTATTGCAAAGGTTGAACTTTGTCGCTTAACCCTAGAACGTCATTGTTATTTTTTGTACCCTTACGTCATCCTTCGTCATTTTGACTACGACCTATTTCAAGGAACTATAAAATACGCCGTGAGTGAAAATATATACCAAAATAGATTTATTATTCATAGTTAGTTCTTTTTTTAATCAATAAATAAAGAAATTTATATATTTTTTTTTCAATTCTTAAATGTAAAATTAACATTGCAAAATCTTCTTTCAATTGGCATTTTTTTTAAACAAAGGATTATATAACATAAAAGCTATACAATACGACACACCATCCTTCGTCATTTTGACTACGGCAAGAAATTAAAAGCGAAAAATAAAATACTTACAACGCGCGCAGTTCGCTGCACGTCTTTTTCCATCAACAGCTTGTTAGCGACTAACGCTATACGATAAATGAGATAAAAACAAACAGAAAAAACAGGTTTTAATTCAAAAATAAGATCGGGCGTCGTCATTTTGACAAAGGATGACGTTCTAGGGTTAAGAAAGGAATACAATATCATTCTTACGACTAACACGACTGGCTCGGCGAAACTTTTCATCTCCTGCCAAACAATTTTCAGCCCATTGGGTCATGAGACTTCAGTTGTTGGACCAATTGAACTTTGTATGCCTTTGTACCGCGATCTTTTTGCAACATTTTTCTCAGAGAAATGTGAGAAATGTTCAGTTCCTTAGAACAATAACGAGTTGATGTTGACGAATGTTCTTGCATATTCTCAGCCACAGCAGCAATGATTTCGATTGAACGAACTTGGCAAGCTACTTTGTCCAATAAGGATACATTTTCATTAACTCGCTTCACAAATTGATTGACAATCTCTTCTCGAAAATTTTCAAAATTAAAATTTTAAAAATCTTACCCTATAGCAAAGTTAACAGGACCAACATAAAAGTTCATTACGACCCTCCTTAAGATATAGAGGCAGTATTTTATTGTAGAATAAGCATAGTTGACTTCCACACATAAAATTTTAACCAGTGAAATATATGTAGGCAAAGAGTCAACCACAATTAACAAACAAAGTGATTAAGCGGAGTCTCAACCGCAATGAAGAAATGGAGTGAACAAGTAAGATGTTACACAGATTCGTAGGCTTAAACAAACAAAGCTAGTACATTGGTTTTCACGGGATTAGGGATCAACTGGGATTAGGTCCTATAGTTAGGGAGAATTCATTATGATAGGTTTAGATTACGATGTTTAGAATGAACGAATTTTATTTATTCTAGAGCCCTTTAGTGTAAACATAGGCTCCCAGCTAAGGAGCCGGCAACCATGAGAAAAACAGCCAGTCTTTAAGTTAATAAAACACTTTCAGCGATGGTTCTTGTGCTTTATTAGTTGCCATAGCAAAGACCTACTGGGAATTACACTTTTTTTAAAATCAATAAAAATTAATTAAAATTATTCCTGACACAGAAACATTTTTCAGCACTCCTTTTTCAATCGGTATTTTAAGTGTGAAGTTTGTAAATCTTGTTGCAAGTTGTAAGTGCTGTGACAGTGTACTTGTACCCAGTTTTTTTTTTAACTAAACTTTTCATTAAACAGGATATAATTTAAATTGCTGCTGCTTTTGCATATGCACCACTAAAAACTATTAAAAAAATTTTTTTATTCATTCATAGGCGACCTTTTGTGTGCTATTCCACTATTCTAAGTCCAATAGTTTTGGTTCCAGTTTTATTAAGGCCATAAATCATTTCGATTTGATATGAGTACGAATGGATTTCTTTAAACGTTGCACATTTTTTTTTATTTTCAAATCTGTTCTTATCTTTCACTTGTCGTTTTGCAACCAGATGTGTCTTTTAAAATATACAACGACACTGATGACTGTGCCTGTCGTTTGAATGCTCATTTGTTGTCTACAGTTTGTCTTCTTTTGTTGAGGTTGATCTGGTGACTTTTAGTACGAGTAAGTTTGTTATTTCTGTGTTGCACAGTTTAATGTTTTTAGCAGAATATGTGGCAGACTCCTTTAATTTTTTACCATCTATTTAGAAATTGATTATCTTTTAGAAGATTTTTCTTATTTTTTTTTTATTTAATTCTTGTCTACCGCTTACTCTCCCCACTCTCTTGATCCCGCCATGACTGTCTGTCTATCAGTTTTATAGTTTGAAAATTGCCACAATTGGAGACCCGTGCGTTGGTGGCTGCCAGGCTGTTATATCATTTTGAAGTTATTGCGTGTTTGTGAATCATTAATCGTTTTTTTTTTGTTGCTTTGTTTATGGAATAAAACAATTAAAAATACATTTTATTGATAGACTTTTGTTTCCCAATTGATACGGGTGGTCCATAACAGCAAACGATTGTTGAAGAAAACAAATGTGCCAAATGCCAAGTAAAACAAAAAAATAAATAGAAAAAAAATTATTTGTGTCAACTGACTGAATTAAAAATACGAGTACCAAATTATTTCTTGGCTAATAATTTTAGAAATTGCTATTACCCCAACACAAAACTTTTGTTTGCCAATTTTATATTTTTTTTCACCTTTTTTTCTTAAATATTTTTAATACTGCCCTAGATATTTTTTTTTAATTTCTAGGTGAACAGTAGAAAACTAAAATAAATTTGTGGCCTTAACTACCACCACACTACAGGTGTTTTTCAATGGTCAAAATTCAAAATGCTATCGATTGCAAATATTGGGTGTATAATTATAAAAAAAAAAAATTGTAATCCAAATCCATAGCTACAAACATACATACATGCATATCAGGGTAATAACATGCCATAAAAACTAACAACTTCAAATACATAATCAGTGCTGAGTGCCACCAAAAGTGTAAAAAAGACCTGCACATTGTAAAACCAAAACTCCTAAAGATTGAAAAGGAATAAACAAACAAAATTTTTGAGAAGAAAATAATAAAGAAAGAAAGAAAAAAACGAAACGGAAAATGACTAAAAGTTTCAAATTACAACTACGCCAAACCGAAAACGCCACTATAATCACAGACATGCAAAATATTAATGTGGACCACCATCGTCTGCATTTGTTTCACAAAAAAAAAAAAAAAAAAAAATCCCAGCCAAAACGAAAGCAGTAGGAGCTAAACAAAAAGATTATATCGATAGTAATTTGTTTCAACGCTTTTTTAGACGCTACTGTTACAGGAACACAACAACAAAAAGTAAATCAAAAGAAATGAAAAAAAATGGCAATAATGCGGCCACGATCAAACATTGGCTAAAAATGAAAAGAAACGAATGAGTAGCAGGACAGATAAACGGACTAACAAATGTATTCAAAGCATTTTTAAATGTGTTTCTTTAAAGGACAGATATCGTTGCAGTTTCTAAGATTCTGACTAAAAAAAACCTTTCAAAGTTACAAGCGAAACTGAAATTGAAATTTAAAACTCTTTTAATTCGTTTTTTTTTTTATTTATTTTATGATATTTTTAGTGAAGAAGAAGAATAACTTTACAAGATGTTTTAATACCCTACAAAACAATCATTTCCAACATTTAATTTAGGATTAAACGTTTGTAACTTTCTCAGAAAGAAAACAAATGGCTACAGAACTCGTGATATAATTACATTATGCAACACACAAAATTCAAACTCCTCGTGTAGAATTTCTTTAAGATTGCTTAAGCTCGGACTTAATTGTGTTATGAACCTTGATTTTTCCGAAGAATTTTGTTTTCCTGTCTTCCACACAAATCGAGATATAGACTAGGAGAAAAAAGTTTATAACAAACTAACTTGAAAAAACTGCATTTAGTGGCTCAAAAATGCTAAATTATCGAAAAGTTAAATTTTTTCTAACATTTTTTACCACTTGTGATTCTTATTTTTTAATTGCTTGTGATTGCTGTTTTAAATTATTAAATAAAACTTCATAGGGCAAGGAAATATGAAAAGTACTTCCAGAAATTGTAAACGAGAAAGAGTTTGCCCTCGATGACTTCAAAAATGTTGCACTGTCTTAGTAAAGTTAGTATCGCGCAGTTGAGTATCAGCTAGTTAAAGCTGTCACTAAAGGTTTTGTGCAGCTCTTTATAACAAACATATGACACATTACGAAAGGAATTTAAGTGTATTATTATTATCTGCTTTTTGTGGGGCTACCACAATTCCAGACCAATTTTGATCTTATCTTATTGCTAGTACTCATTGCGTTTGAAGTAAAATCAAATTTGCTATGAGATTGCTTAATACTTAAAAACAGATCAGCATCTAAAGCAGCATTCAGTTCATTACAGTAGCAGGTCATAGTGAATATGTAGGCAATGAGAACGACTCTTAACGAACTCTTAAGAAAAGACGCGGCTCAGTTTTAGGGAGTAGTTGGAAAGAAAATCTTAAGACTTCTGGCTGGAAACAAAAGATATCAGGGTAGCTAAAATATTCATGCCATTCGCATCTCGGAAAAGAACGAATGAATTACTGAGCCTAGCCCGGTCAATAATTGAATAAAAAGTTGTGAAACACTTGACAAACATGAGGATCAGTCAAAATGACCTTTGCAGGCTATGTAACAAAGATGAAGAAACAGCAGAACGTATATTGGGTCACTGTAATGGTCTAGTTTGAATCCGATTTCGCTACGTGACCGACAAAGTCTTTGAATTATTAATGAATAAAAGGTTAGCTTAGGTTGCACAGGACGTTCCGAATAAAAAAAAAAAACAGAAGGGCACTCACTTGCGTCTTCTAACGTGGTCGCTTTGTGATATCTTTATAAGAGAAAAGACTGATAGTAATAGAAGTGGAAAAGTGAAAGATGTTAGCAAGATAATTCGGAAAATAAGAAGAAGATAAGTCCGTCACCTATACCAGTTGCTACTTCTAAATAAATACTAGACTCAGGCAGAATTTTTAACTCGAGAGTAGTGTTACAATAGATCTATTTAGACCACAGTGGTCAGGTGACTTGTCCTCATTTTTTTTTTCTAATTTTATATAAGAACTCGGGCAAAAAATTTTATATTTAGTAGAAGAAGAGAGAAATGTAGCTGCTGTTCAATTTTTATTTACACTTGGTTTCATAATTAATGGTGCAGTGAGTGCTTTTTGTCACACTTGCTCAATTTTTATATATTTTCCCTTCAAGCAAAATATAATTTACAAGACTGATTTTAATCAAATTGCTTTTAATATTTTTTCATATTATTGTAGTGCTGTTTTGCAGATTAATATGATTAACTTAAAGTTTAATGAGACAATAGTCTGTGAAAATGATACTGGCAAATCTTAATATCATTTGCTTCTTTTATATGGAATTAGCTGAGTACACAAAGTTACCACAATTATTAAAAATGCAGTGAATATTAAAGTACTGCACAAATATACTTAAAAGTCATACATCACTGCAAGCATATGAAATGTTTTATTATATAAAAAAATGCTTGTAAGACATTTCAAGTATGCCTGCACAGCCCTTTGGTAAATATGAATTAAAAAAAGCTCCGGCAATATAAATTTTAAAACCAACACAATTTCTGGAATTAAGCACAAATAAAGATTAATTTGATATTTTATTATTTCTAAGCCAATAATGCACTACAATTCTTTTTTCTATTCGAAAAAAAAAAGAAATAAAAAAACCTTGCAGTTGATTGGTATTTTGGTAATTTAGAACGCAATTTTACAAGAGAATTAAAAAATAGTTGAGTAACTAAAATTGCTTGGACTTAGTATTCTGGAGGCTATTTTTCTTTCATATGACTATTTCAAATGGAGTTTTAACTTTCCGTTTTTTTAAGTGTATAAAACTAAACAATAGTTAACAAACTGCAAAACTATTTTATTTATTTTTTATTTTTCACTTAAAAAAAAGGCCATTAAATGTGAAAAAGAAGCTGCTAATTTCAACAAAAGTCATTCATTCTTTTGTATTTTGTAGAGTTATGTTTTTGTTAAGCCAACAGAAAAAAAAAACCAAATTACAAAACAATTGTGCGACAACATTATCAATTCATTGTTATAACTACAGTAGCAACAATAATAATAACAAAAAAAAAACAGGCTCCAACGTTCAGAACAACAGAATAATATTAACAATAGCGATACCAAAAAAAAGGTCTCATCTTCTGCACTGATAGATTGTCATAGTGTCTGTTATCAAAGTCGGATCTTAAGAGACCTCTTTCAAAATTCCTTTTCTTTTTTTTTTATAATAAAATAATAAAAAAATTTAATAAATGATAATTTCGTGACATTAATTTTTTTAAGAGTTTTCTAAAATCAAAGCAGAGGTCGTCGCAAGGGAAGTTGTTTCAAATGCTGACGCTGCTTTAAATGTCTTTCAACTTTTTGTTCATTTCAGATTTTATTGCAAAAAAAAATTTTTCATTTTTAAAAATTCTTATCATAAATCTTGTGTTTTTGTCACATTAAGTAGGTCTTTCTCAAAATATTTCTATAAATACAACTCATTGTGCTACAAAAAAAAATAAATAAATAAATTACGCTCATAAAATAAAAAAGTACAAGTGATATGTCATCAATCAATTTTTGCTTGTGATTAAATAGAATACAATTTGCATAATGTCTTGCATTTTAAAATATAATAAATAAAAAGAAATCTTCTTTAAAAATAAAAATATAAATAAAACAATGTTTTCTTATCGCAAAGTCTATTTATGCTCCAATTACTGCTTTGAGTTGACAGCTGTATTGACATAAATCAATGACCGTTATACATGCTTATTCCAATAATGGACATCTGACTACAATGATGATGATGTTGTCAATCTCTGTTATTGCTGTCGCCTTTGCAGAAATATTTTCTTGATTGGTGTCATCTTTTGTACTCGTACAAAAGTCTGTAAATTTTTTTATTTGCCAGTAATGGGCAACAAACGGCTAATGTGATAAGAAAACTGACTTTATTCTGGTATGCATTTAAAAAAAAAAAAAAAAAAAAAAAAAACATGAGAACAAAGTATGTCATTGATGGCATATGAGCATTAAGATTTTTATGTTTTTGTGTTGCACATTTAATTAAAATATTAATGCGCAGTATTAAAACAAAATTCAACAACTAAAATAGGTTACTTAAATGTAAACGTTAAGGAAATACTATCATACTGGATTTAATCCTAGTAATCACAGTCACAAAAAAATAGACTTTTATTAAGAGCTGACATTTATTTATAAAAATTATATAAATTGAAAGTCATTTTTAAAAAGATACCGACTTTAGTGTGACTAGTACGAATAAAACAAGTTTTTCATTGTTAACACCTTAACCTTCGATTCTTTAGCTAGTCTGTTAAGCCACTAGAAGCGTGGTTCTCCTTAAGCAAAAAGTCTTGACATGCAGAACTTTTCCCAGCTGTTGAAAATGTTTATCATAAAAACAACAAATGGGCTGAAATCATGAGCATCTGCAACTTGATAACAAAAATCCAATCAACAAACTAACGCGTGACTAAATAATAAAAATTACCTTAAATTTTGTGTGATTAAAACGAAATAGAAATAAAAGTGTCAATTGTTAATGAGCCTAAAGACCATAAGAACTACAAATTCAACTACAAGATAATAATGGTCACATAAATATAAAAATAAAACCCACAAAACAAAAAGAAAGCACAAGAGTAGCTAAAAATAAATGAGTGTCACGTAGAGACAACATTTAGTAAACACTACTTTTGTTAGCCAAGTGACCAACTTACCCCTTAAACATGGGCAGACTCATGTGTTTTTGCCTGCTAGACAAGAGCTTTACTAACAAACCCACAATGTTATAATTGGAGTTTTGGGAAACGTATTTGAAAAAAAAAAAAAATATATATGACAGACAAAACAATTGTCATTCATTTCTGTCACTCTAAGCATTTCAAAAAACACCCTTAAGATAAAATTATACGAAATTGTTGCTTGTAACTTGTGGTTAAATTCAATTAATTTTTAGGACAAATGCTGGCAGAAAACTAAACAAAAACCAAGAGAAACAAGTAGTTTTATTATGAAAATTAAATTATGCTTAAGATTTGTTAAGACAATTTGCCAAACAAAATGTATTTTTTCTTTAACGAGGGTGAAATCAAAATGAAAATAAAGCTGCTTTTTAATATTAGATTTTAAATAAAACTTTTTATTTACTTATGAACTGTATTACGTTTTGCTTATTCTTATACATTTATTGCTTTCATATGAATAACCACATCATAATTTATTTACAACATAAGTGATGGTATTTAGATACTGAAAACTTTTGTAACTTGTTTGCCAGGCATTGAAGACCTTTTACTTATGTTTACAAAAACCAAGTTTTGCTGTTGTTTTTTGCATTTCTAAAAACAGAAATGTTTTTGTTAACTTGTTATTAATAGTCCTTTTTTTAAATTGTCTTTAACCTTTCTTAGTTCTCGAATCCACATAAATAAAATGGATTAAATGAGAATACAAAAAGAAAAACATTTTCAAGAACCACAAAAAAATATTTGAATATTTTTTCTCTAAAATTTCTTTCCAAATACTTAAAAAATTATTTGTAAAACTGATCCTTTTCCTAAGTCCCAAACTCTCCAGATTGATGTTTTCAAAACATTCAACAAATGCAATTCTCTTCAAATCATCATAAAACTGTTCTTATTTCAGTTGAAGTGAATTATTTCTGAGAAATTTTGCCCGCAATTCTAAAGCAAAAATTATTGATTTTATGGACAAAAGTTGCCCATAAACAACCTTGTGGTTATCCGGCATTAAATTAAAACTTTTTTATAAATTTGGCAAATTTTATTGAAATTTCTTACTTGTTTTTTTTTATAATAAAATTCACTTTTTATAAAAAATTCTTGCGTGTTTAGTTTTTATTTGAAGTTTTGTAGAACAACTTTTGACACTTATTTTTTGCTCATGTCTAAACGCGAATTTTGACCATCTCGTAAATTAGCACTTGTAAAACTTTTAAAAATGTAATTTGGTAAATAAATGCTCATACATGTTAATTTAAGTTGGAAAAAAGCCGTTAGCAAAAATAAGGAAGACTCTGGCTATATTCAATGACATTAAAGTGATAAGAAATTTATTTTATAATATTTGACGAAATAGGCGTAATAACTAGTCTGGCTTTTACTAAAAGTAGATGAGCTTTTTTGCGTGATATATCATTAGGCGATATATTTACTTATTGCCTTTTTGACAGACACCTACATATTTACAGAGGCCCAGCAAGCATGCCTTAGAAAAAGTAACTAAATATTAATCCTTTTTTAGGATAGAACATTTTACGAAAGCTACTTCGATCTAGAGTGGAGTGTAGATTTTGAATCTGTTCAAAACCCTTCACGTTTCCGCAATGATATTTTTCCTACTACAGATACTAAAGATTTCCAGCTTCGCGATATAAAGGGTGTCGCAACAAGAACGCAAGATTTAAATTTTAAATAAAACACAGATATTTAAAAAAAAAATCGTGAAACTTTATTATATCGTAAAGTAGACAGAATGAGGTTATGTATGGAACAACATATCAGGCAGATGGCCGCCGCGGCTTTGCTACACACACGCGATCTTTTAATGAAATTTTCAATGACCGTTTTGCATAAATGCTGCGGTATTTCATTAATGCAGCGTCCAATTTCCTCTTTTAAGGCTTGAGTCGTCGTCGGCTTATTCGCGTAAACCATCGACTTCAAAAAACCCCAAAGAAAAAAGTCTAATGGTGTTAAATCGCACGATCTAGGCGGCCAATTCTGGTCTCCAAAACGCGAAATAACACGACCAGGAAATGACTGATGCAGCAATTGAATTGTTTCTCTGGCTGTATGACATGTGGCGCCGTCTTGTTGAAACCACAAGCCCTCCACATTAATTTCTTCAATTCTAGGCTAGAAAAAACTGGTTCAAATGTCAAACAATGACACTTCGAATGGCGCCAAATTTAAATCTTGCGTTCTTGTTCGGACACCATTTACATGCTTATCTCAATAGACGTTAATAATAATAAATAATTAAATATCTTATATGCCTACAAATCGACATACCTACATCACGTCAACGTTTGCAGAGGACACGGCATTTTTAAGTGTGAACAAAGATCCAGGAACTGCATCCGAGCACTTACAAGCTCATATAAACGAGCTGGAAGGTTGGCTAAATAAAAGGTGATTTTATAAGAACTATCGGAAATTTAAAAAAAAAAACACATAAAATTCAGAAAAATGCATGAAATATTTATTTGGATCGATAGTTGGGTCGATATAATTTAATGTTTGAAGATTATTTCATGCAAATGTTGGCCGCGGCTGCGCCTCAAATGGTCCATCCGCTTAGTCCAATTTTGGCATACTCTTTCCAACATTTCGGCCGGTATCTCACGAGTAATGTTGGCAATGTTGGCTTCCAGTGCGTCAATCGAAGCGGGCTTGTCCCTATAGACATTAGCCTTAACATAGCCCCACAAAAAATAGTCTAGAGGCGTTAAATCGCACGATCTGGGCGGCCAATTGACTGGTCCCAAGCGTGAAATAAACTGTTCACCGAACTCGCCTCTCAATTGGTCCATTGTTTCGCGTGCTGTGTGGCATGTGGCACCGTCTTGTTGAAACCACATGTCATGCAAGTCAAGCTCTTCCATTTTGAGCAAAAAAAAGTTTGTTATCATCGCACGGTAGCGCTCACCATTCACAGTAACGTTGTGATTCGCATCATCTTTGAAGAAATACGGCCCAATGATGCCGCCAGCCCATAATCCGCACCAAACGGTTGTTTTTTGTGGATGCATTGGTAGCTCTTGCAATGCTTCTGGCTGCTCTTCACTCCAAATACGGCAGTTTTGCTTGTTCACGTATCCATTCAACCAGAAATGAGCCTCGTCGCTGAACACAATTCTTCGATAAAAAAGTGGATCTTCATCTAACTTTTCAAGAGCCCATTCACCAAAAATTTGGCGTTGTGGTAGGTCGTTTGGCTTCAATTCTTGCACCAGTTGTATCTTATAAGGCTTCACACCCAAATCCTTCCGCAAAATTTTCCACGTAGTGGAGTAACAGACGCCCAATTGCTGCGAACGGCGCCGAATCGATAATTCACGGTCATCACCAACACTGGCCGATACGGCTGCGATATTTTCTTCAGTTCGCACTCTACGTAAGCGTGTTGGTGGTTTAATGTCCAACAATGTAAATTTGGTGCGAAATTTTGTTACAATAGCCCGAATAGAAGCCTCAGTAGGTCGATTAAACTGACCATAAAATGGAAGAAGCGCGCGATGAACTTTCTTAACAGAGCACGCATTTTGGTAATAAAATTCAATAATTTGCAAGCGTTGTTCGTTTGTAAGACGATTCATGATTAAATTATAGACCAAACTGAAGATGTTTGACAGTGACACAAGATACAAAACGTGCGTGAGCTGTCAAAACTAGTGTTGCCAAAAAGATAATAGCAAAAAAATCACTCTTTATATGGAAAATCAAAGTAAAGGGGCTGTTACAGTTCGAGGGACACAGAAGGCTTAAGAGAAGTGATACCCTGCGCCTAGTCTATTTCTTTTATTCTTAAGATTTGAGTACAGGAAACTAGTTATTACATTGGTAATATTTATTTAAGTTTTTTCTTTTTTTATTGTTAAGATTTGGATACTTATTGTAATTTTCTTATAGAAAGATTCAACAAAAAAAAAATAAGTCTATGGTGTAAGAAAATCAATTGACACTGAGACGCCAGCTGAATCATGCATATTTCAAGCTCGTTCTGTCAAAAATTAAGAAATCAAAAGAGGAAACAAATTGTTTTGTTTCACTCTAGCAGACTTCTTAATATCAACCAACGGAAATAATTTTTGACAGGAGGAGTCTCAAAATCAACACCAAAATACGAGTATATGGGCTTTTTTTAATGTTGTTATTTTTGTATTTTTTAAGTTACCTGGTTTTATAGTACCATGGAGAAGTTCTTCAAAGATCATTTTAAATTTTCAAATTAAAAATTGTTTTTTAATTTAATCAATTAAATATTGAATCAATATAATTATTTTTTTTTTTTGTTAACAAACCAATTGCCATATTGATTTCAACATTATTTGTTTTGATTAAAAAATTAGGGTGCCCTTTAGATTGATTGGTAGCTGGTTCGATTCCTGTCTACACCTGGGAAGACGATGGTTAAAGTTACCTTTTGCTTGTTAACAAAATTTAATCTTAGAATTATTTTCTAATATTAAAATAATAATAATAATAAAAAATTAATCAATGTGACAATTGTTTTAATAGAAAGTTTTAATTGTTTATAGAAAATATCTTAAGCTATAGTTAGAAAGTTATACAAATGTTATTGGTCAGACTTCATTGCTGGATGGACGTGATTAACAAGTGCTTTACAAAGAAGTTATGACCGCATAAGACAAGCCGTACTTCTTATCTCCTATCAAATGTAGTTCATAACTTTAGCTTTTGATTTATAAATTTGTTTTACTTTTGACATCAATTGATTATTATTTTATAATTGAATATTAAAAATATAAAAAGTCATAGTGCTGACAGTTGACAAAATTAACCTTGAATATTTAAAACTTTGCCCGCTTGCTTATCATAAATATTATAAACTGAGCTATAATATACTCGTAACTACAAAACAACAAAAGAATGATTTACAAAAAAAAAAAAACTGTCATAAATATAATCAACTTAAAATAATTTTATTTTTTAAAGCGTACAATAAACCAAATTTTTGATTACTCAAGCAACACTTTGAAGTATTGATACGTTTTAATATTGAATATCAAATAAAAAAAAATCAGTTTTCTAAGCGGCCTTTTTAAAGTTTCAAAATAGTGTGACAAGGTAATCCCTCTATTTTGTGTTTATATAGACGTTTTTTTACAATTAACTTGTACCTGTTACCCACTCAAATTAAAATTTTTTTTAAATATTTGAAAATATTTACAATAACAATTTATTTTGCTGAAAAATATACAGTCGACTCTTGATAATTTTACGCTGTTAAATTGTTGTTCAATAGTGAGTGTCAATAACTTTTATTACGATGAATCGCGTCGACAAAATAGGTTTATTGATATTTTATCGAATTCGCTGTTCAGTAACATTGCAATAGCGATGTTTAATACGACTAAAATCGATATTTCTTATGACTTTTTATGTGCTGTTAAATTTATCTCAAACTGTATTCTGGGTTGAAAATTACTTCTGAGTATTTAGCTTTTAAATTGACAAGAAATGATGTAAAAAATAATTAATGAATTACATGTATTACTCTTTATCATTCCTCCTTTAAGAAGTATAGGACCTCAAAGAGGTTTTAGTAATTATTTAATTTTAAAATGGCCAACTGATTAGGCTAGCACATTCGATCCTGGCACTGGAGCTGTCAACAGGCCACCAGACTGACCATATTGAAGACACTCGTCTTGTTGCAAAAAGATTATTAGCATTTAAAACTTTTTCAGCCTAATCCTCCCTTTCGCCGCTCTTGGTCGGCGAGTGCTTATTAGTTATTTGCAGGTATTTGTTGGCAACACATCTGTAGTTATTTCGTCTATCCGCCACCTGTCTACTCTTCTAGTAGCTTGAGCTCAGCCTTAACTTAATATGTATTAATAAAAAAATTTATAAAAAAATTACAAAAAAAAAAAAAATACGTTCGCAGCTCTAATTTGTTTTTTTTTCATTCTTCTTTCTGATTTTGTGCACATAATGGAGCTGTGTACCATCGATATACGCCACAGTAAACATTTCAAATGTCCTTGCACATTTAATTTCATTTTTTACGCAAAACTTAATACAGTTTCTTTGATCCATTTTTTTAAATAGTAAAAAATCGAAGAGCACACCAAAACACGACTAAGCTGACAATCCAAAATGGCTGATATTGTCAACATAAATAACAGACATGTATACCAACATAAAAAAAATGCCTCACGAAATTTGGAAATAACGGTTATTTTTTGATCATACCTCGTAAATGAGTTACACAATCGCAATATCGATACTGCAACTGAATAAATACGTCACAACATATTTCGAATTTTGAAATTGCAAAACGGTACTGAATCGCCATACAGGTCCGTTGAAAAACATGCGATAAATTAAAGAAAATTTATATAATTTTAAATCACTTCAATGGCATTTTCATCGCCGTTAATATTCAATATTTTCACCTCTGCGTTTTATAATTTTAATGATTTTAAATCAAAAGAAAACTTTTTTCTGCTTTACTTTATTTGAATTTTACATGATTGAAAGTCGGCTGTATAGAAAATACTCTTATTGCTACGTAAAGTATTTCCTCAGTTGTAAACAATACCAACCAATTAATTATTTTAACTCTATTTACAAATTCATTTCGTTATTATAAAGTTTGTTAGTGACTAGACAAAATATTTTCATTTAAAAAATTTTAAGACGCCACCCAAAAAATGCCACACATTCATATGAGTATTTTATGTAAATTAAAATAAAATAAAATAACATAAAGACGACACGAAACAACAAACTTGGAACATTAATTTCCTTTAGCATAAAAAAAAAATTCAATTGCAATAACATTTGTGGCCATACGTACACGCACATGTACGCTCAAAATATCTTAAAACTATCTTAATTTTAACTTTATGGTGATCATCTTTAGATGATTCAGTTTATTTGTTTTTAATTTACTTGTGTGTGCATGTGTGCACGTAGAAATTTTCTTTATGGAAAACATTTTGCGACCGCCCACATTGCCTTCACTCTAATCGTTTCGTTTATATTACCGAGAAAAACAAATACGCGACAAATTCAAATAAACAAACTGTCAAAAATTACTCATAATTTTTTTCTTCTTCTCCACAAATTATTCATTTCCCCACAAAATGTATGTACTCGTATGTTGGGTGCTGCTTGTTTATAGCAAACAAAACAGAACTTTATGATTTTCTATATCTATTTGTAGAGAATTTATTACCAAAAGTTTATGCTCCAGCCACAGCACGCACACATACTTTGCCTGCCACTCTCTCGTATGCATGTATGTAGGTAGTTTTTGGTTCCCTCAATTGACAGCTAGTTTATATTTAATTGAGCGCCAACCGCAACCAAACTGACATCTGGGTTGACAATGTAAATGTTTACATTCGCGTTGTCAGACGGTATTTTTCTTTTCAGTTTTTTATTTATAAAAATCTAAAAAAAAAACATTTTTATTCCATTGTTTACTAAAAAATCATTTTCACACTACAGGTAAGCCTTGATTTACGTGGTTTAGCGGTATTAAAAATATAGTAAAATTAAATTTTTTTTTATGCTAGACACAATACTATTTTTATCTTTATACGTGTATCATGATGGCACAGCAGATACAAATATCTATGTAGGAGGTACATAAATTTAACTACCTTGTCTGCCACAGATGGACGTAAAAGTCTTCCTGGTTATTACAGTGGAGTGTACACTGGCATATCTAAGATGATAGCTTGTGAAGGCTCTAGAGTTTTTGTTTTTGAAAAGATATTGGTCATTGTAGAAGCATTTGAATCTCTGTGCGATAGAACGATTATGGAAGCTGTAGATATATTCGCAGATATCTAAGCAGTTTATCTAGTACTTCAATCGGATGTTACTTGTTTGTTGACAATGTCCAAGTACGGATTCCTGCACACAGGCTTTAAATAAAGTCTTGAGATTCTAATAAATGGTCTTTGGTCAAACAACCAACATGCCGTTTTTCAAAAAGCTTGCTAAAATTGAGTGTATCACGTCCTTAAAAATTAATAAAAATGTTTTTGGTATAAAAAAATATCGGAACAATCGTTTTCTTAGTAAATATTATATACACATACAGGTAAAAAATGACACTATCCGTTGTAAAAATGACCATAAACGGTGTCAATAGTGTATCAATAGTGGATCATTTTAACAACGCAAATTATTAAACTCGTTTATTTTCGGTTTAAAAAAATTTAATTATTTCAAGACACTAATATGTATCTTGAAATGTTCTTTATTGAGTTTACTTATGAACTAACTGGCAAAAGTATTTACACATCTATTTATACTTTTGCTCTTGTAAATATTAGGGTGATAACTAAAAATAGAGTTTGACCTTCGAACGATCGTCTTATTATATTAACTAGTTTCTTATCAATAATGTTATTAAGAAACACACATATTTGTTTCGTGTTTTGTTTAATACAATATTTCTTAGTCTTTAAAAATTTGGTTACTTATAATATTTTACAAATGATTTATGACTTAACCTTTGATCTTTTCCTTATCAGTCTACTGGCTTGTAATACTTTATATTAATATGATTAAACATGTTTTCATGCTTAAGAAATATTTCATCTAAGTATGTGAGCGTCGTTAACTCTCCCCCTGCTTAAACGAGAGCGTCCCGATCTCTAATTTTTCCTACCTGCTGTTGAAAATAAATTTTAAAGTATTCTTCTGCTCGTCGGCGTCTGTACAATAATATGTATTTATATATTTTCAGTCCAGTAATGACTATACTACTTATTGTTATGATAAATATGAATGTATAAAAACCTGTTCTTATAGGGTGTTCCTCATATGGTATGATTAGTTTCTTTAATGTGTCAATGTTATCAAATGCGTTCTGGCGGTTCGAGTTTAGAATTTTTTCAATTTCAAAATCTTCATTATGCTTCATGTGTATTGCTTCAATTATTTTGTCATGAATGTTTCTGTAAGTCTTGTTGTCTATTGTAACTTGGTCAGTGTATGTGACTAAAGTTATGCCAGTGGTGGTAGTGTTGTTGATTGTATGGTTACCGTCTAATAATATAAATCCTTCATCTATTTCTAATAGTTCGTCGTTGTATTCTTGTATTACTGTGCACTTACTGTTCCTATTATTCAACAATGGCAATATACATGTGTCTGTTTCATTATTTACCTGGCAAATGTTTATTCCTAAAAAATTCTTGCACTTTCTCACTCTGACGTAGTCCCTATTACACTGGGCAATTTGGTTATCTGTTTGTATTTTCCCGTGTCTAAAGCTTATAGGCGTGATTTTGAAAAGTTTACATTTATTATTTAGGATGGGGTATTTATAGATAGCTACAAATAAGTCTCCTGTCCCCGCTATGTGTATGTCAGCGTATTCAAAAACATTTATTATCGGTACTGATACTAATTCGTGTTCCATAATTTCTTTTATGTCGTCTAAATTTAAAGATTCAGTCAAATATTCATTATTCTTTGCAGCGTTTATTGTTCTTACAAGTAGTAAAAGTTGGTCATGCACTTGCTCTATGATGAAGTGATTCTCCAGCGAGTTTCCTTGTAGTAAATCAATTAGTTTCTCAAACCTTGAATTAACTAGGCGTTGTTTTTCGTTGTTGTTTATTAAAGTATTTATTGCTGCCTCCATTTTAATGAAGTCGTCATGGTCCGGGATTCCAGTAATAAATTTTAAAGCTGACCCTAAGAAGTTTAGGGATCTTGTATGACGTTTATGTTCATTTAGTTGATTTGCCAATGCTTCAATTTTCCTAATCCAAACCATTTCCTGGGGAGTGGCCTTGTATTTTTCCGTAAAGATTCGATTATATGGTGATATTATTTTTGTTATGTTGGTTACATGAAATAGAAATGAAAACTCGTTAAAAATGAGTACGTCATCTGTTCTGGTCATAACATATTTTAATCCGTTTAAGTTTTTAATTTCTGTGTCTCCTTTGATTTCTGGTATGGCCGCTGCGAGTAATATCAGGTAGATGATCATTATGGTCAATAGTATAATTTTTGATATTATCCTTATGCACAATCTTCCCCCTTGTGGTTAAGACAGTGTCCTCACGGTCTTCTTTCACTATATATTTAATATATCTAGTGTCTTTTTTCTTCCTTACTCCTTTAATTTTAACTAGTATTTGCTCATTTGGTGAAAAGGTTCGATGCTTGGTGTTTTGGTTCAGTCTTTCGAGTGTTCTTTCCGATGCTTTTTTTAGTTTTTCATATATATCACTTTTGTCGTATTTTATTTTGTTGAATAAAATGTCAACTGGTTTTTGTCCTGTTACCGTGTGTATAGTGTTATTTAGTTCTCTTGTTGTTTTATATATTTCTTCAGCTATTGTTGTTTCGTTCTGTATTTTGAATATTCGTACTAACTCAGAGATTGTGCTGTGTGCGCGTTCCACTTGTCCGTTCGAAGTCGATCTATAGACTGGAGTCTCTATCTTTTTGATACCGTATTTTATACACATCATGTTTACTGCTGGTGTGTTTAGGCATCTTTCATTATCAGTCATCAATCGTGTGCAGTCCGGAAAGTTATTTGTGAGAATCTCTTCAATTTTCTCGGACATGCGTTCTCTTGAATCGATTTCTCTCAGAGTAATATATTTTGAAAATTTATCAATAGCGACTAAAAATGTTTTGTTGTCATTGAAATATATGTCCATGTGTATATATCGGCCTGGTTCTGTCGGTATGTCGGAATCTCCTAATGGTTCTTTTGTGGGATTTCTTTCGTATTTACCATATAGACAAGGTGTACACTTTTTGTTGAATGCTTTACAGTGTTGCTTTATTTCTGGCCAATAGTGATTTCCAAGTATTTCCTGTATATTGTTTTTATAGCCTCTATGTGCTCTATTATGTATCTCTTCAACTATTTCAATTTGCTTCTCTTTTTCTCGAACGTCAGTTAGTTTTGTTGGTGTGTATACGAAGTTTGTTGTGTTGAAAGCGTTCTTTATAATGGGGCTGAATGCGTAAATATTTTCTCTGGTAGTATGTAATGCAATCGTTTTGTTTGGCTGCAATATCTTTTTCAATTCCGTGATCAAATTTTGTTCGTTCGTAAAGTTTATCGTATGTCTAACTCTGTTTGAGAATATGGTACGAGTTCGTGTTTCATTTATTCCTTCATTTGGTACAAGTTCAATTTGAATGGCATATGCATTAAAAGGTCGTTTCACTTGTTGGATAATTTCTGTGTAAGAGCTTTCGGCTGAATGAGCTGTATCAATGGATGATGTATTTATACATTGTCTTGACAAGGCGTCAGCTACTACATTTTGGTGTCCAGGTTTATATATTAATTTTGCTCCAAAGTCTTCAATAATAGCCTTCCATCGTTTTAATTTTGGGTTGGGGTTTTTTTCGGATATGGCATGTGTTAGAGATTGGTGATCAGTATAAATAGTAAGGTCTGTTGTACCATAAATATAGTTTCTTAGTTTTTGTAACGCCCAAATAATGGCTAATAATTCTTTTTCGTTCGTGGAGTAATTTTCCTCCGTTTTGCTAAGTGTTCTACTAAGGAAAAATATTGGTTTTTTCATTTGACTGAGCACTGCTCCAATAGCTATGTTAGATGCGTCTGTAGTCAGTTCAAAAGGTTTTTCATAATTTGGTTGGAAGAGTTCAACCTGTTCTTTTAAACTATTCTTCAATTTGTTAAATGCCTGTATTGCGGCGTCATCTAAATCTACTCTTGTTTTAGCACTTTTGTTCTTTCCTATTTGTCCGTTATCTCCTCGTAAGTGAATTGTTAGGGGCTTGGCTATGCTAGCATATCCCTGTACGAATTTCCTGTAGTATCCTGTCATACCCAGGAATCCTCTCAAATCCTTTAGTGTTTGGGGAAGGGGATATTTGTCAATTACCTCTACCTTCTCTGGATTAGTCCCTATTTTATTGTGTTTAATTATATGACCCAAGTATTCGACTTCAGTTTGGAAAAATTTGGACTTTTCATCAGATACTTTTAACGTTGCTTTATTCAATGCATCAAATATGGTATTGATGTGTTCCATATGTTCTTCTGGTGTTGAAGAATAGATAAGTACGTCATCAATGTAAACATATGCGAATTTTCCGATATATTCCCTCAGGATGTCATCGACACATCTTTGAAATATAGATGGTGCATTTTTCAACCCGAATGGCATACGTATAAATTCGTATTTTCCACCGTTTACGCAAAAAGCAGTTTTTTCCCTATCTACTTCTCTTATTTTAACTTGATGAAAGCCTGATTCCAAGTCTAATGTTGTGAAATATTTTGCCTTTCCCAAATTTTGTATCGTCATGTTTACGTCGGGAATAATATATCTGTCAGTGATGGTGTGGGAGTTCAATTTTTGGTAGTCTATCACCATTCTTCTCTTAGGTCGACCGTCTTCATCTAAGCCTTTTTTTGGTACAGTCCATATTGGGGAATTATATGGGCTATTACTCCTTTGAATGATACCGTCATTTAAAAGTTTTTCTATTTCCCTATTTACGAAGTCGTTATCTGCTATGGGATATGGGTACTGCTTCGTCCAAATGGGTTCGTCTGTTTTTGTTCTTATTGTGGCTTCTATAGTTGTTGTGAATGGTAATGGTCCTATGCCATTGTTTTCTTTCATCAATTTGTCGATTCTATTTCTATACTTATCATTTCCTATGGTGTAATTTATGTTACTACTTTCAGTTTTCTCATTTTCTACAGTGAATGTCATATTTTGTAAGTTTATTATAGCTTTTAATGCAATTATTCCTTGTAATCCTAATATTAAATCATATTCTTTTATATCATCTAATTCAAAAAAATCTATATCCTTACTTAGAAATTTGATTCTTTGTTTAGTATGTACTATTGAAGTTCCATGCATTGAAATAACCTCCATAGGTTTTATTTTTTCAACTGTATTGAATTTCAAGGACTTTCTTACATAATTATGGGTTGCTCCGGTATCTAATAAGACATTGTATGTTTTTTCATTATCGCTCATTTTTATATGGGGCAACCCGTTTATTAGTTTAAAGACTTAACAACTACCTTATTGATAGTACCTGTTTCTACGATAGTACTGCTGCTATCGTCTTCTTTGGTGATGATATTATTGTTCCTCATTTGTTTGTTATTTTGGTAATTTCCACTCGGCTCTCTTTCTCTTTTCCATGATGGGTTATAATGCTGATTGAAGGGGCTGAAACATGTTGGTTGCCGATACGTTGTATTTCCAGAGCTGGTGTCCATTGGTTCCGGTTGTGGTTGATGGTTGTTGTACCTTGATTGATATTGTCTTGATTGAAAGGTGTTGTGAGGCTGTCTCTGTCTGAATTCTGCCCGTGGTTGATTTCGTTGTATCCCGTCCATATACCTTGAGGGATACTTTTGATGATTATGATGGTAGTGGTGATTCTGGTGTCGAGGTTGTTGTTGTTCAGTTCCAAATGGTTTTTTAAATCTTTCCTCATGAGACAATCTTAAATTTTGGTGTCGGTTGTCATGTTCTATCGTTCTCGCTATTGTATATGCATGCTCCAGGTCATGAGGTGCGTTTCCGTATAGGGTTGACTGGATAAAGGAGTTATTTACTCCAGCTATGAAGACTCGAACTGAATCTTCTTCCGCCTGCGTTATCATGGCTTGGGTTACCTCTTCTATATGGCCTGACATTGATATTTTTGAGATTATAAGGTTCAAGCATTTGTTAATCTCATCGTGGAATTCTGTCAATGTTTTTCTTCCTTGGTTGCATCTCTTCATCTCGTCCTGCAGTACATATAGTGGTCGAGTATCCGCATATGCTTTATCGAGTCTGTCACGGATGGCATAAAAGTTAAATATTGTGCCGTGATTGGCTAATAATTGTGCTGCACTTCCATGTATTTTTGTCTTTATTATCTGTAGCGCTTGGGCATAAATTGGCTGATCGCTGAGGTTGGATATGCTCTCCATCATCCTCGTTGCGTCCTCTCTCCATATTCTATAGTTATTTATGTTACCATCGAAAATAGGTAACGATTTAAAAACATCTAGTTTCACCTGATTTTCATTCGTGATTCTGGGTTCTATTACAACCCTTTGGTTTTCTGGGATAACATCTATAAGCTGGACTTGTCTAAGTTGATCCTCCAAATTTTTGACTTGCCTTTGGTGCTCCGTTCGCATATTCTCAATGGTGGCTTGCATGGTTGCCATTTGCTGCACTAGCACATTGACATCGAAGTTCTGTGCCATTGTTGATGTAGGGATTTCTTCGGTAATTTCTTCTAAGGGCCTATTGATGTCGAAAACGTTCCTTCTCTTACTTGAGAACATCCGCTGTATGATGACTTTTTCTCTTTTTTATTTATGAAGAATTTTTATTTTAGATTGGCAATGTTTTTTCTTCGTTTATAGATTTTCAACTTTATTATGAATAATTTTTATATAAACACTTTCTCCTCTCATGAAGATTTTTCATTTATTCTTTTTATGAAGATTTTCACTTATTCTTCCTATGAAGAAGTTTTTATAAACAATTCTCCTCTTATGAAGATTTTCACTTATTCTTCCTTATGAAGAATGTTAATTTAATTCCTTGTTGCGACAAGGATTCCGATGGTCCGCTCTTCAAAGGATAATTTTATTATCCTCCTGGCAGGATCGCCAATTATTAAACTCGTTTATTTTCGGTTTAAAAAAATTTAATTATTTCAAGACACTAATATGTATCTTGAAATGTTCTTTATTGAGTTTACTTATGAACTAACTGGCAAAAGTATTTACACATCTATTTATACTTTTGCTCTTGTAAATATTAGGGTGATAACTAAAAATAGAGTTTGACCTTCGAACGATCGTCTTATTATATTAACTAGTTTCTTATCAATAATGTTATTAAGAAACACACATATTTGTTTCGTGTTTTGTTTAATACAATATTTCTTAGTCTTTAAAAATTTGGTTACTTATAATATTTTACAAATGATTTATGACTTAACCTTTGATCTTTTCCTTATCAGTCTACTGGCTTGTAATACTTTATATTAATATGATTAAACATGTTTTCATGCTTAAGAAATATTTCATCTAAGTATGTGAGCGTCGTTAACTCGCATTATTAACAACATACCGTTGGAAAATAAACAACGAATGGTATCAAATTGACAACATACGTTGTTGATATTGCAACGTGATTTTTGACTCAGTGTACGTAATTTTTTGGTTTGAAATCAATAAAAATATCCTATAAAATATTTTGAAATTTATTTTCTCAAAATCACATTTTTTTCAATGTGATTTGAAAGCACAAAAAAGTTGTTCTGTGTACATAATTTTGTGATTTGAAAACGTTCTGCTTAGACACTTATTTTCACGATAATTATAGGACCAACTTTAAAATAAATTGTTCAATGTGTTCTTTATTAATTTTGTTGAACACTTAGTTATGTTATAAAAGAAAATAAATAAAAATAAATAAAAACTCTTTTTTTTCCTTAAAATTTTTTATTTTCTCTTGTATTTTCTTTTGTGACGAAAACCAAAAAATCAGCTTTTTTCTTGGGCTTTTGAAAAAATTAAATTAAACCAAAAAACATAAAACAAATTTACACGTGTGATTTTGAAACCACGACATGTGATTTGAAACCACGTGATTTTCAGAACATCTATCAGGTATGCTAGCTCTTAAATGGCGCTTGATGCAGACGGCAGTGCTACTAGAAATACAGTTTTCTGATATTGAAAGAGTAGAATTTTTAGAAGCTTAAAAGGCTATTGGAACTTAATGTAGCATCAATAACACTTACTTGACTCAGCCACTTTACAAAATTCAAGAAAAGTTTTTTATATACACACACTTACACATATACACACATAAAGATATTGTTTATTATTTGAAACATTAATAAATCTTTTCAAGAGTTCCAAAGTATATGGAACTGTCTGAACACACACTGAAAAAAAAATAACTTTTTAGAAATAAACGCAAAGTTCCGGTAATCATTCATATACACACCGTCTATATGCATGTATGCGTGTACGATTTTATATAAAAACAGGGAAAATGCACTTAAATTTGTTTCAACAACCCCTTTGGCTAATCTTTTAAGAAACATCTTTAACTTGGCTAAGCCAATCGAACATCATTCAATATAAAATAATAAGCAGATGTTTTTCAACATTTTGATTTTATTTATTTTTTTTTTCTGCTGTTTATGCAAAGAAAAGCTGCCTCTATATGTGACGTTATTTCCTGGCCATCCAACGAAATTCTTTTTAAGCGAGTAACTACTTCTGAACCTACAAAAAGAGAAGTATTCAACAATTGAAGGGGTTTAGTTATTGTTATTTATTTATTTTTTTAATTTTTTGTGTAAAGACATCATCATTATTCACAACAGTGCACATCATTGGTATTGGGTATAGCCACCACATTATTATCAACTTCAACTTTTGCATCACTCCAACAATATAATGATCCCCATCAAAAGTTTCTTTCTTTTTTTTTGTCCAAACACCAGAACACCAATAAAAGCTTAAAATCTAAATAAGCAAAGGAAAAGGTGAACGCTTAAGATCAACTAGCGTGATCGTTAGTTGGAGTTCCTTTTCCACATAAATAAAATAAAAAGTTGCAATACGAAATAAACTGTCGTCTTTTTTTTTCTTTCTTATTTTCTTTTGAAATTTTGTGGAGGGAGTTCAGTGTTTGTGTGTGTGTGCATAAGAAGAGTGTCTCTATATGGAGAATTGACCAATCACTTATGCTATCGGGCATTAATATTTTATAGATTCTGCCTTGGCCCAAGTTTTATTTTAAATGATGGCATCAGCTAGTGTAATGTGTTTGAATGAGTGGTTTTTTGCTTTCCTACATTATTTCTGCCATTTGGTCCCTGCAATTTTGTATTACGTTCATTTTTATTATTTGCTGATATCAGGCAATTGATAAATATTTTATGTACTTTTGGTCGAAAGCCATGATGGCAAATCTTTATTTTAAAATGTGGGACCAGCAGAAAAAAATTTCGGTACACATAAAGCAATCCTAGGCTCTTCAGAAAAAATGTTTATATGCTGATTGAGTAGTTTAATTTGTGCCTTCTAGCTGCTTTGCATTCGTACTGTAATTACATATAAAGAGTGTTTTTTATAGACGTATAGAACTTTAAGTTGGCATTACTTGTCAAGATGGCGACCGATTTAACAGCTGTCAAGTGATTTATTCTCAGTTTGGTTTGGCAATTCATCATGAATAGACTCTCAGCTCATAGGCAGAAATGATGAGTGAAACACATGTCGAAGGTCTTTGAAATAATAGTGACAGTAATGATGATCCAACACAGATGTCAAAACTTATGAAAGGTCTTGCTTCTTTGTGCTTGTGCCAGCGCGCCCAAGTTTGCCCATCTGCTACAAAGCCTCTGTTAATAAAAAATAAAAACAAAAATCGTTTACACTTGGCAAAAACTCTTTAACAAATCAAACTGGTGGTAGTGTAATGACTGTTTTGCTAGCTGGTTGATTCCATGTTTGGTTTCATTTCATTTATTTTTTTTTATCATCAGCGTCGTCTCCACTGTCGCTTTACGGCAAATATTTCTTCCTCTTCCTCTTTCACTTTTTTATTTTTGCCCACTTTTCGGCAAATGTTTGCAGTCAGTAAAGTTTGAGTAATATGTCCGGTGAACTTTGTGGTCATGCGAAAGATGTTTCTTTTACAATAACGACAATATGGAAGATGAGAGTCCGCAGCTACGGCTGCTACTCTCATATCTTAACTATTAAAGAGTTTTGCCGAGAACACATACTTTGGTACACCATAACTCCCATAAAAAGTAATAAGTTGGCTGATAAATGTTCTATTTATTTAGCTGGATGTTTGCCAGGGAACAGTAAGACTTTATAAAAACCTGCGGCAGTTTTTCAATATTTCGATTAATGAGTTTCAAAGCGTATGTAAAATAATAATAAAAATAATATGTAACTTGTAGACATTTTATTTATATAAAAAAAAACACACACAGCCAAACAAGATAAAATAAGCAGTTCCGCGTCTTATATACCCTTCATTTCATTCTAGTAGAAATTATAAAAAAATATTTTTAATGAAATGGCAAATATTGCTTAAAATAATTTTTTTGTTAATCCTAAAATAAATAATTAATTTCACACTGAGAAAACAATTTCGGTTGTGAAAACTAAGTTTGTTTCCAATCAAAAATTCAGTTCTGACCGTCGAATTTTTTAAACCTGACAATAGGAAATCGATCTTACGACTCAAAATATTTTTAAGAGAACTAAATTTTGGTTCATATTACTACAGTTAAAAAAAAAAATTATTATCACAACTAAATTTTAGATTGAACACAAATTTAGTTCTCATAACCAAAGTTGTTTTAATGACTTATTTTTAAAAGCAACTTAAAACACAAAAGACATATTTTAAATATTGAAAAAATAATTCATAATAAAGATATATAATAAGAATGGAAAATAAATTGAATTTAATTTTAAAAAACCCAAACGTAATGCTGAAATAATTATTTAATTTCATATAAAGAATTTAAAATTAACGAAAAAAATAGAAAAAAATCTTCTAATGCGTTTCTCTACCTGCAAGAAAATTTCATCATACATTAGTCAACTAGCAGCCGTATATACACACGTACTCGTATGTATTAGCACAATTACCTGCTTTTGCACACACCTGGCTCGCATATTTTTTTGTTTTTGTTAATAGCAGCTTAAAAACTACCATAAAAACAAAACTGATATCAATGAAAAACCAAAAACAAAATCTGTATTTTTTTTTCATTTTTCTCGGCCACTTGTGGACCAATTGTTTGCACAGACATTATGACTATCATTGCTGACAAAACTGTATACTAAAGGGCTGCAAAAGCATACTTGAAAGCCACACATCACTGTCACATCAATGTGTAATATTTTATAATAAAAAGTGCTTGCAAGCCATTTCAAGTATGCTTGGTTAGGCCTTTATTGTATACCAAGTCCGTTTTCTTTTTTTATTTTTGTATTTAAGCAAAAAAAAAAAAAAAATACTAAAAACCTCAACTTATAAACGTGATCCAAGTATAGAGTTGTAGTTGCGGTTTTTCATTTATAACTATATCATTCAGGATTGCTCGGTCTGAATTTCAAAGCCACCAGAAGCAACAACAACTGACAGATGGGTATGTTGAACTTTTTTTTAACATTGTCTAGAGACTTCTTAAAGCTGATTTCAACGACTAAACATACAGACAGTAAGATAGACTTTGCTTAATCGACTCCGTTATTTCTAAGGATCCAAAATATACACACAGTATAGGGTGTCCAAAGCACACCATCTTATACATACCCTTCTTACTTACAGTGAAGGATATAAAAAAGTCATTGAAAAATTACCACTTGAAAAAAATAGCACTTGTCTATATAAGCCCATTGACGAAGTGGAGTTTTTAAGTTTTCACTTTTCTTTCCTCACTTGAAATTTTACATAGAAAAAAATTAAAAGCCAATTAAAAGTTTTATTTAAAGAATACAGATACTATACACTTTGTAATTCCATTTATAATATCTATATAATACATGTGACACCCCAAAAAAAATATATATTGTAGATACTTATGATCAGTAGAGTCGATTAAACGCTGTCCATCTGTCTGACTGTCAAATCATTGATATCAAATTTCTGAAGCCCCTAAGTAACGTACAAAAAAGTGTAGCACACCAATCTGTCAGTTGTCTTTTAAATCTCACGGAGCAACCGTATTGGAGTATATGAAAATTTCCAAAAAAATTTTAAAAATAATCCTAAGTAACTTCTGAGTTATTGCGTGACAGATTAATAATCTAGACGACCTCTCCTTTAAAATGATATAGTCCCATCTCGCAATCTTCTATGGTTCGTTCGAAAGTTAGGTTAGGTTAGGTTAGGTTAACAGGTCGCCCGAAGAAATAAAAACAAGAGATGGGCTCACTTGGGTCCTCTGACGTGGTCCCTTTTTGATACCTGTATAGAGGAAAATGAAGAAGAGGAGGGATAGTAATAGTAGAGTGAAGGGGAGGAAGGAAGATAGAGAAAAAGAAAGAAAGAAAGTGAAAGAAAGTGAGAGAAAGTGAGTGAGACCGTCACACAAACCAACCACTGCTTCTAATGAAGCCATATAGCATGTCGACACTTGTATTCGACAGCGCAGTGAGACCCTGCAGACGTCGCTCACCGAAGTGGATCATGCGCCGCTCTTCCAGGGCCGGACACTGGCAGAGAAGGTGTTCCACAGTTTCCTCATCCTCCTCGTCCTGACAACTTCTACAGTAGTCATTATAACGCAATCTCATTCTCCTAGCATGGTTGCCAAAATTGCAGTGTCCCGTTACTACAGCCACCACATTTCTCAAACGGGCTCTTTGGAGCCCCAATAAATCCCTACTGCGACTGCTATCCAGCCTAGGCCAAATCATCCTCGCCGTATTACACGTCCATTCGTCGCTCCATCTGGACTGTGCCTTTCGCAAGAATATGCTTTCGATCTCTTTTTTGCAGACCGATAGAGGGATGCCACAGGGCGCGTTGGCATCTTGCTCTGGTAGCCTCGACCCTTCCCTAGCCAGGCTATCCGCCCTGCAGTTCCCCATTGAAGTCCCATGTCCACGCACCCAAATGAGGGTGATCACCGAATGCTCTGCCATTCTATTTAAGGATGTGCGGCATTCTTGGACAAGTTGGGATGTCGAATAGACACCCGCTAAGGACCTGATTGCAGTCCAACTGTCGGTATAAATGCGAATATTCCTGCCAAATATTCCATGATACCACAGCCAGTGTGTTATTTTGCAAGCCGAAAATCTGAGTGGTTTAACAACTTCCCAATGAACCATTAAAGATCATTTTAATTTACTTTGGATTATTTATTTGCTAGTTTTATTTGACCTTCTTCTTTTAAATAATATGACTATTTTATTAAGCTTGAGGTCTTATTTAAAAAAAATTAATTTTTATATCGATATTTCGCTCCAATTTGTGTACAAATTTATAATTTTATCCTGAAGAAGCTACACAAATTGGAGCGAAATATCGATATAAAAATAAATTTTTTTAAAAATAAGACCTCAAGCTTAATAAAATGGTCATATTAATTTGGATTATTTTTAAAATTTTTTTGAAATTCCCTCCCTCCTACCCCAGTATTCTTGCTCTGAGGAGTTTTAATTATTCCCAATTTTGGCGAGGTACCATTTACGATTTTGCAACATTAAATTACTAAAACCAAACTGGAATGGAATTTGTAAGTTCTACGCTTTCTGGAAGTGTTTTAATATTTACGGCAAATTTCGTAATTCTTATTTTATGATGCAAAACGTTAATTGCCAAAATCCTTTAGAGCAACAGTACTGGTAATTTAAAAATTTTATTTTTAATAATCCAAAATAATTTCTGAATATTTGGGTAGCAGATTACCAATCTAGACGACCTCCTTTAAACTACTACTAAAAATATATATAGAAGTATTTAGTAACGTAAGACGAAATAGGAATTTGATAAATATACCATTAATACTGAAAACATATTTAGAAATATTAAAAAGACTCAGGGGTTACGTTAAAATATATTTAACTCGGTATATTTATCTTCACTCACTTAATGTTTCAAAAGGTTGGGGAAACTGAAAAATATTAATATTTTGCTGACACAATGAAAGGTATATAAGACTCGGCCCAGCCGAATTTAATTTCTTTTTATTTAAAAAATTTCATTTGCAAGTACCTATTTCTTTCTTAAAATTGTGTTAAAATTTGTAATTGCATACAAATAAATGTGATTGGCCACAAGTGAAAAAACTTACAAAACCACTCAGATATATTCATTAAAAAAATGACTACTGGATAACGGGGCTTGACAATTTTTTTTGTAATAAAAGGCCAATTTTGCATGGTTTTTTCTTCTTTTGTGTGTTTGTTGCAACTCATTTGTTTGTGGGAGATCTCTCTTTCTCTCTCTCTCTCTATGTGGTAATATCAATTGTATATGTGCTTTCTTTCTCCCTCTCTCTGTCTCAGAGAGCTTTAGTATACTAAAAAGCAGTGTTTTTTTTACATACTCGTATGTGTATAGTTATAACTCATGCCTATAGGTAGATTTTTTTCTGTTGTTTTGTTTTATTATGAAATAGAAAGACATTTTTAGTGTGTTTAATAAACAGTTACTTTTTAGTACACAATGCCAAAAACAAATATATGAGTTTCCATAATTTGTCATTACAAGAGAATTTGATTGGTGGACAAGTATAAAAATGGATGATGAGTTAAGAAAGTTAAAATGAGTGCAATAAAGAAATGACTTTGAATTACAAGATGTAATTAAAGGTAAATTATAAATATTAAAATTACCTGAGGCTACATGATAATTAAATTTAATAATAATTATGTAAGATTATAGATTTTTAAATGACAGAGATGAGCACGAACTTTTAAAGGTTTAATTTTTTCTATATTTTTATATTTCTTAAAAAATACATCAAGATCGAGATGGAGCGGTTCCATGGATTAGTGGGAATAAAAATTACTGGAATGCCGATTTCAAAGTATATTGTTGATTCTGATATTACAGGCTAATTTCGACATTGAATGATTTCAAGGCAATGACGAATATCTAAAAAAACTACCTTAAATTATAGTTTAAATGATTTCCTTTAAAAAATTGGAAGTTGATATTTTAAATAAATTTAAATAAAAAACAAGATTATAAAATTTGCTGCGTTTTTTTCTTATTTTTTAAGCAACATCGGTGAATAACGATCTTAAGTCTGAATACTCATTACTAAAGACAAAATACTACAGACATCAATTTAAAAATATCGTTTTGCAAAAATGCTGTCACGTATATGCAGTAGATACCTGTTTACAGAAAATTGTTTTCAGCAATTATTAATTTTTTTATTTTTGTTAAATATTTAAAAAGAATGGGCAAAATTAAAAATATGAATATTTAACACAGTGAAGAGTATAAATTTAAAACTCGGCATAGCCGAATTTAACTTGTTGCCCGAAATAGTGATTATTAAGCAAATTTTTTTTTAACCAAAAAAAAAAAGATGACACAAGTATTCTTAATATTTAATTAATGTTTACCTAAATCATTTATCATTTCTTCTTTTGTTTTTTGTTCAACCAAGTTATTGAATTATTTTTAAATTTGGCATCTTATTGACATTTGCATTTGACAGCATATTCATGTGCTGCATGTGTTCGTTTATGTCATTTGATTAATGTTTCTTTCGATTAAATATATGTATGTGTGCTTGTGTATCTAATTAAAAGAACAATAATTTTTTTTGTTTTGTTGACTCATTTTTATATCAAGAGAATTTTTGGCTTCGAAGTGTTGTCTTAATTAGAAAATATTGAAACACACTAGTAGTTGTATATGTGCTAGGCTTTGGGTTTTAGTTTATTATATTGAGTATGTATGCATGTTTTCATATTGTCAAAGAATTTGCTGAAACCTTAATATTATATTAAACTGAGTGGTAATAAGTAATCAAATCTTTAATTAAATTTTGAATCCCATGAAATTTTATATAAAACAACTCTCTACTTTTCCAAAAAAACATAACTTTTACATCAATATGCTGTTTTGTTACACGCAAAGAAAAAATATGGTTGAGGCAACCATATTCTGGTAGAAACATTGTATGGTTAGATTTATGATTGCTTCTATGATTGCTTCTAACCATATATATTTTTAAATCAAAGATATTAAAAATAGCTTTCAACTGCAGATGTTACGGTTCAATCCCCCGTTAGGGCTAAAATTTTTTTTAAATTTTTTTTAATACATACATATTTTATAAAAACATTTTTTAAAAATTATTTTAATATGAATTTAGTTTTAATTTTTTGTATAAATAAAGTTTCTTTTATTCCATTGATTTTTTTTCCACTTATTAGCTTTCCATTTATTTATTACATAATACAGCAGGTTTGAATTAATTTTTTTAAATTTTATTTGACTTTACCAGGGCTCAAACTTGTGAACACTTGGTTAAGAAGCATTAACTTGCCACTAAACCACTTCAGCCACAAAGCTCAGTTGAGTTTGAGCGTTTAAGTTTTGTTTTATACTCACTTTATTTATATGGTTGCAGAAGAGACAAAATAGAAAACAATTTACTTGCAACCATATTTTTATCATTATTATGTTTGCTATGAACATATTTATGGTTTCAAGTAAAATTTTATCAAAAATAATATGATACTTATATGGTTGATCTAAGACGCTAAACATATTATGGTTAGAAATAACAAGAAACATGTTTATCGTGATCAGAATAATGTTTAGATGCTTCAAATTAATAATAAAATATTTGTGAATAACAAACAAGGTTTGCGATGACCATATTCAACCATCTTTGCCGAACAAGTCGTATTAAAATTACTTCAAAAATTTGTTGGGTTCGATACACATTTTGTAGACTTGAACTCTAACAACCGAGACAGCACAAAAATCTATTTAAATATACTTTTTATTTGATTTGTTCTTTTCTAGGCCGAGAATCTAATTATTTATTATAGACAAAAACTCTTACAAAACAAAAGCTGTCTCTAAACATTATGAGTTTGAATATGCGCAATTAATAACCAACAGAATGAATAAGAGATTTGACTAACTGATGGATATAATGATGATAATGTTACTTGAGGTTTTTTTAAACAAATAAAGTAGAACATGGTAGTCAACAGCAATTAAATGATCTTTATGTTTGTCTTATGTGAATGGCATTTTAAATGTCTTGTGGAAACCAACCTCAAAAGTTTAATGATGCTTAATAAAAGTAAAAAAAAAAAAAAAGAATAAAGCAAAGATTGGTTTTGTGACAACCACAAAAATTCAACAATTAATGATTAACAAAATGCGGACAGTAGCTCTGGCTGGTTTGTACTTAATTTTACACATGATATTATTTAAGCTTTATTTTTTTATATTTTTAGTTTTGGAACAAAAGAAACCACAAACAGCCATGAGTATAAAGGGGACAACTAGCGTGACAACATCAAACAACTTGATGACAGTAGCTTGTGGTTGAAATTCAAGTAAAATGAAAACAAGGCTCTTCTATTTATTTTTTATCCATTTTTATCTTGTATTTTGTCTTTAATAATATTTTTAAGGCTGCTATCAACAACCAAACGCCAAGTACCAAATATAATGACAACTGACAAATTATATTTCGTGGTTACAAACGTTTTGAATGAAATTACTTTTTATTTTTATTAAAAAAAAATATTGTTATTGACAAATACTGTCATAAATGGTTGCAAATAGGTCAATAAATTTATAGTAAAAAAGAAACATAGAGAAATACAAAAGATTTATAAAATTTTAAACCATTTTAAATAATTTAAGTTTTTAAAAATAATTTTTTTTTTTTGCTTTTTTACCAATTATTGTAAATTTTGATAAAATGGGAAACTGATACGTCTATGGAACTAGAATTAGAATTAAGAGCGAGAACGTAATAAAGTAGATCGTTGTGTTCCTACTCTAATGTTACAAAGTCCAGTATTCAGTAAAAATTCAAAGACTTTCTTGGGTAATTTTTACTCATATCAGACGAGTGTTAACTACAAGTCATATTCAGTTATGAAATATATAAACACATTTAATCTTTTAACGTAAATAAGTCCTATCACAAAATTCGTAAAACCAAACACAAAATAAATAGAAGCAAAATATCAAAAAAAACCAATTATAGATTTGAAAAAAAAAAAATAAAAAAATATTAGAATAAAACATAAACTTAAAAATGAGCAAAAATTTTGCTAATAATTTTTTCTGCGTAGTTGGTGATGCCTTCAGCAACGAAAACATTTCCAAATTAAACCATTACAGTGACGCAATATGAACTCTGCTGTTTCTTCGTCTTCTCTTCTCTTTTATGCCAAGTGTTTCAATACTTCGGCCGGATCAGACCTAGTAAGTTAGTTGTTCTCTTCCGAGAATGGAATGGTATGAATGTTTTTGCTACCCAACTCCATCTGTCTTCTTATTTATTTCCTTTTCTTTCACTCTTCTATCTCTAGTAATATCCTTCTTCACCTCCTTCTATACGGGTATCACAAAGGGACCACATCAGAGGACAAAAGTAAGCCCACTTTCTGTTTTTCTTATTTGGCCACACTGTGTAATCTAACCTAATCCAACCTAACCTTTTCCTACCCAAAACTTGTGTACTTAATTTTCCTTAAATTGTTTATGCATGATAATGCTTTTTTACTAACCCGCCATTTTAATAACTTTTAATTAGCTGACAGATACTAGTAACAAGTGAAATCTACTCATCTACTTATAAATCAATCAAGATATAACAAGACAACCTGCCACAATCAATTAAATTGACGAAAAAATAAATTTCAGATCTAATGTATTTTTGGGTCAACCAGAAATTATAAAATTGTTGCGAAAATGGGAGCTGTTGGAGCAAGTTAGTGACATGAAGAAGCGCTGTTGTACCTCATAATTTTAAGGAAAACTTAGGTTTGTTTTTTTTTAGGTAGGTGATCTGTGTAATGTGGTGTTACATAAAACACTAAATTCTTAGGAGCTTTAAAATTCAGCTAACCCAGGACGTTACCCTTAGATTGCCTGTAGTGCGATTCACTATTCAATTTTAAAGAAAAATGTTTATTTAAGAAAGAGTTAACCTTAAAATTAAAGAGCTTGTAATTCAGTAAAATTGTCAACTGTTAGTTGTGTGGTTAAATACAAGGTAGAATTTTGTGTGGCCTTTACTTACCCGAAAAATAAAAGTGAATGACTCTTAAATAAAAATAAAAAAATATATAACAAATAAGTCATTTTTGGTTGTTGTATATGGTATTTGTAGCCTTTTTGATTGTTGTCCACGGTGGTGAATTTTTAACTCCAAAAGGTAACCAAGAATTACTGAATCACACATTCGTTAATGTGAACAGAAAAATTTGGAGCCCATTTGCTCTCCTTTAAAAGAAAAATGATCACATTTCATGCTTGAAAAGCCTACGAATTAATTAGACTCTTGAAGTATTAATTATTTTTTGAGTTTTAAGGGAACTCTTTATAAGGTTTTACATAAAAAAAAATGAACACAAAGCTGCCTATAGTGTCTGAATTTAAAATATATGACAGCACTAGAATTTTCTTTGAAATTGCCACTTGATGTCTAGGGCCTTTAAAATTTATTTTGGATTTACTTAAAAACTGAAAGCTTAACTAAGCTGCAATTTTTAAGAAGAAAAGCTTATTTTTGGTCAAAATCTATTACAAAATATTTAAAAATGGTCTATGAATTTCAGTCAACTTCACGTGCTGGTCATGTGGCCTCGCCTAGCAGCAACTACAATTGCAAACATTTCTTAACTAAAGTGTTTGTGTACTTGGTTGTTGCTTGTGTTGTACAGTTTGATGGGTTTATTGTATTTACTGTTATTTACGTATATGATATACAAAAAACTGCATACAACACACACATATACTTTTTTAGGTGGTGCATGCCACTAATTGATCGATTGTCTTTAATCAAGACTTATGTTTGTTGTTATTGTTTTAGTTGATGTATTTTATTATTGCCACATACAATTTACTAGTGCAATATTATTGCCAACCATCTACTGTTTGTTGTAACCGTCTTTTGTAGTCGGTTGGACGTTTGGTCGTACGCTCGCTGAAGCGTGTTATATGTTTGTTTTGATGTTACTTTTTCTAATGTTGTTGTTGATGTTGTTATTATTATTAATATTATTTGTGTCCGCTGCGGCTTTGTCTACTGCTTATTGGTGGCAATCGCATGGTTTGTTTGTTTTTTTTTTTATCTACTTATGTATTTCGTCTATAACGTTTTCAGTTACATACCGCTATCAAGCATTCACGAAACCAAAAAAAAAAAGAAAAAAAAAACAATAAAAAAAAGAAAACTTTTAGACTTGAAGCAACGAGTTGTGTTGACATGATGTTACACCGTTTCTTTTGCCAGACCATGAACACAACAACGGTGTGTGCGGTGTAAGGAATTGTAATCGAAATACCATCATCAAATTGTAGAAAACCTATTCGTAATAATGAAAACAACAGCAATGAGCCACTTGTGCCATTGCCGTCAACCAAGCGCAACAAATAAATTAGAGCGTTAATACTGTTGTTACTTATTTGTTGCTGCAAGTTGTTATTTACTATTACATACACACATAAATAGCTAGTGTTGTTGCTGTTGTGGGTTTCTTTGTTTTATGTCTATAAGATGGCCATTAAAAAATTGGTCACTTTTGTACAAAACAAATGCAAACACAACGACATACAAATGTAAGTCTCTTAGCTGGTATAGTTGTGTTTGAATTTAAGTTTGCGTTTGTGTAAAGTGTCGTAATTAACAAAAATATTCATAAACTAACAATATTTCACAATTAAAATTTAGTTTGCGAAATATTTATTTACGACTTCTAATAAAATTAATCAACGAAATTTGTTGAAGGCTGTTTTAACAACAACACGAACAAATCAATAGAATGAACATATTAATGAACGTCTTACAATTGAGGACATTATGACTGTAATAATTTTTAAATTATATTTAATGGTATCATAGTTTCCACCTGCGAACAGTCCTGCAAAGCTGCCACGTTCACGTTGGTTAGGTGAGGGAATTGTCAGCATTAGAAGAATTAATGTGTAGTTTCTGTAACCCAGCTGATTAAATTATCTAGAAATTTTTTTATGAAAATTTGTTAAAAAATTATGTGTTTTTAATACAAAATAAACAATATACACGCAAAGAAAAAATATGGTTGAGGCAACCCAATTCTGGTGGAATCATGTTATGGTTAGATTTATGATTGCATTTAACCATATATATTTTTAAATCAAGGATATTAAAAATACTTTTCAACTGCAAATGTAGCGGCTCAGCTCCCGGTCAGGGCTAAAAATTTGTTTTTTAATACATACATATTTTAATTAAATATTTTTAATATGAATTTAAAAAAAAAAATTTATAAAAATTTTTTGTATAACTTAAATTTTATTTTATTAGATTGACTTTTTTTCATTAATTTGTATTTATTTATTAAAGGGCTGCATACTTGAAAGGGCTTACAACCATTTTTGATTATAAAATATTATACATGTTTGTAATAATGTGTGGCTTTAAAGTTTATTACATAAAAAAGCGGGTTTAATTTTTTTTTTTTTTAATTTGTATTTGACTCTACCAGGATTCGAACTTTGGAATATTTAGCTTAGAAGCATTAACTCTCCACTCAACCACTTCAGTCACAAAGCTCAGTTGAGTTTGAACGATTAAGTTTTTGTTTTATAGTCAGTTTATTTATATGGTTGCGGAAGAGACAAAATAGAAAAAAATTTACTTTCAACCATATTTTTATCGTTATTATGTTTGCTATGAAAATATTTATGATTTCAAGTAAAATTTTATTAATATTATGATAATTATATGGTTGATCTAAGACACTAAACATAATATGGTTAAAAATAACAAGAAACATGTTTATCGTGATCAGAATAATGTTTAGATGCTTCAAATTATTAATAATATTTTTGTGAAGAACAAACTATGTTTGCGGTGACCATATTCAACCTTTTTCTTTAGGTGTGGTTACATAATCATATTTATACTAAAGTCGGTATTTTTTAAAAACGATTTTAAATTCATGAATTTCTTATTAACAAAAGTCAGCTCTTAATAAAAGCAGTAGCTTCTTATGCCTATGATTATGGCTCATTATATTTAAATGCTTGCATCTAACCAGAAGTATTTTTAAATCAAACATATTAATAATGCCTCTCAACCACAGATTTATAGATTCAAATATCGGTCAGAGCCAATTTTTTTTTTTTAATTTTTAGTACACAATTTTTAAAAAAAATTTTAATCCAATTTTTATATACGTTTTTGTTAAAACTGATCCTGATCACAACAATGTTTAGATTAATGAATTAAATTAATAATAAAATTTTTGCGGAGAAGAAACTATATTTGCGCTAACTTTATTCAATTATATTTTTTCTTTGCGTATAAAAAATGTAAATATCTGCCAGGTAAAGGGCTGCATAAACTAAAAAAATTAATTAAGTTCCCAAATTCAAAAATTTTGCATAAGCGAAATTGGTATTCAACATGCCAAAGAAGAGAATACGAGTATCCCTAAACTAAAGCCGCTGTGTGTTAGAGGTTAGGCAGTGTTGCGTACAACTATATAATATTTGGAAGAAGGAAAACATTATAGACGTCTTTTGTTGTTTAAATTTGAAATTAAAGAAAATGTTGGTTGATGTCTGGTTGATTTTTTCTAATACGTTTCAGTTGCTTGTGTATTTAAGAGATTTGCTCTTAAATGAAATTTTTAGGGATTTAGTTACTTCGTACAGAATTAAGTCTCCTACTTTGATAATTTAGTGAATTGGAGCCTTAGCTTGTGTTGTCGTAATGGGTTTTGCAGAATGCTTTATGTTGTGCAAAGGCAATTTTAACTGATCTTCATGTTACTGGAACTAACCGCTCTTGACAGTTCTCTTTGCTATAATTAAAATAAAAATCTAAGTTTACAAGCCAAAAACCAGCCTCCAAAATATAATAAAATCAATACAACAATTGTTTATGTGTATGTTTTTATATCAAGAAGTAGAAAACTACTTCTAAGATACCAATTATTAAATTTTTCGGAATAAATTAAAAAATAGTTAAAAATGGCTGAATTTTTATTGAAATACTCTTCAGTTTCCAGGACTTTGTTCACTCTTAGACACGATAATGATTTAAATTTTATTTCTATAAATTTTAAAGGTTTTTGCAAGGCATCATATTTTAAAAAAAAAACATGATGGCGAATTTATTTTATGTTAAAAAATTTTTATATTTTAATTTAAAGTATAATGTCCAACAAACTTTAGACATCTACTGCAAAATTACTTAAAAAAGAAAACGATTAAGATTTTTTTTTTTGCTCAAACACCGTTTATTGAATGACTTTAAATCGCACATGTAATATGATATTAAAGCCAATCCAAACAACCTACATAATTCCAAACAAATCAAACATACTTGCTGTATTGCTATACAAAACAAAAACCCCACAACAACAACATACAGATGTGTATACTAAAAAAGCAAAGCAAAATGTAGCAAAACACAGGTAACTAAGGAAAATGCTCAGGAAAGTTCTATTTAAACAATGAGAAAAGGAAAACAAAAATAAAAATCGAAACAGGAGACTTCAATTTCATCAAAATCGTGACTTAATGTCACGTTTCGCCAGTCAACACAAAATAGTTGCAGTTGCTGTTGTTGCAACTGCAGCAACAACTATCATATAAGTATTGTAAATAACAATAAGTAATAAACAATAACAACAGCAGCCCCTCATCAGCACCAGCAGCAGCAGAAGTAATAAAACAACACCAACAATTACAAGATCAACAACCAATGAATGAATGACTGCCACATTGGCTGTATGTTTAGCTGGTGAACTTTTATAAACCAAATTGGTTTTTAGTTTTTTTTTTTTTTTTGTTCATTTTCAAAATACCTCGTACTTACTTAGTTTTAGATATTTTCCTTTTTTTTTCTTCTTTTAACCTTTTTTGTTTAATTTTGATACAGAAGTGTTTTTAAAAAGTCCAAAGCAATTCACTTACCACAGAAATTATGATGACGACGACGATGATGATGATGATATTGGTTTGTTATTATTTTTATTTTTTTTTTTGGTTTTGTTTTTAAATAAAACAAAATACCAGTGTTGTTGTTACATGCATTTAATATGCAGTAGGCAAAGAAAATTTGATCATGTGGAGAGTTTTTTTTTATCTACAGTTGGTGACAGAAAAAAATATGTTCCTGAAAGAATTATGAAGAAATTTAAAATTTGGTTGATTTGAGCACAATAAGCAAACGAAATATTGTACATAAAATCCTATAGTTTATTTACACTGAAAGAATATTGTGCATACATACAAGTAGATATACTAATTTGTCACTACACTGAGAGAATCTTTTTCATAATATTTATTTTAATATTGTCATTGTTATGAAAAATTAATTACTTTTTAACCAAATCTAAGTTTTATTAGACTCAATGAAATTTAATAATTTTATACATACATTTTATGAAATATTTCACTGAATCAATGAAATAATTTTAATTAAACAATTTCACCAGAGTATTCATTAATTTTGTTTCAGTGTCATGAAAATACTATCATAAAAATTATATTGAAATAATAAATGAAACGTGCTTCATTAAATGGATGCATATTTTTCATTAACTAAATGAGTTTTTTTCTATACTAGATGTTTTTGCTCGGTCTCGCACGACCCAGTTTTTTATTACGTGGATAGGTATCCTTCAAAGGCGCATATACCAAATTGTACATAAATCCGTTTACAAATAGAATTTTAATTGTTAAAAAGCCCATCCAAATAAATACAGTCATTCTTACTTTATAAATTGGCTTATGTTTTTGCTGCCATTACTAACAGAGGCGCTAAGTGCTAAGTTATATATTTCACAGCATAATTTCAGGCTTAAATTAAGTAAGGGCACCCATCTTTTTGAATAGTGGTAAGGAAAACTCGTTTAAAAGTGGGCGTAACAATAGGCATGGTGACCTTTCTTAAGGTATAGAGACTATATTCAAATTTCAGAGGAATCCATTAGAAAACAAAAATTTGTATATTAAAAAAACAAAAAGAAAATTTATTTTATTTATTTGCTAGTTTTGCATTTATTTAATGAACATAGGAAATCAAAAAAGAAACTGTTTATTGGATTACTGTAATAGATTTTATTGAAATTATTTTTAAAAATATTTAAGTTCGGTTAGGGCTGGGGTCTAGGTCTTCTGATTTGGTTAATTTTTTCTTTAACTTAATTATTTAATATGTCATTAAGATAATTAAATAGTCTTTTAACTGATGAGCTATTTCATTGAATTAATGAAATATTTTTTTAATTAATTTAAAATTTCTAATAAATAAATTTCTTCTCTAGAGAAATTGATTTGGAAATTTTTTTTCCTAAATCTAAAGGCATTGAAAATTCGCTGGACTTTTTTTTTGTCACTCACTGTATAAATGATATCAAACAGTATAAGCGGAAGCTTAAAAGTGTACAAAGCAACAGTGAGTACTATTTTGGTGCAATTTCTAACGCCTTTTATGATCAATATGCTTAACTAATGTTTAAATATTGCAATGGGTGGAAAAGATATTGAACTTTTAACATTTTTGCTTTAGAAGTAGCAAACAAAACTCTCCCTCTCCCTTCTTCTTACAAGCGTAATTTAGGAAATGCTTAATTTTTTTTCTAAAGCTTAGAGAGTTTATTTAAAAAAAATTGTTAAATAATATAAGGTTAGTGGAACCAGTGAAAACTGAAACTGGGTGCAGTCTGGCGCTACCTTAACAGGTTTAAATAAAATTTTTATTAAGTAAATTTATTAAAAGTTTTTTGATGCTACAAAAGCTTAAGCATTTAATTTATAATTTAAAATTTCTTCTTTTATTTGTAGCTAATATTTAAGCAATTAAATATTCCCTAAGCAAATATTTTTATTTTACAAAAGGATTAACTTTATGTAAATAATTTTTTTTTGTTCTTTTAAAAGTTAAATATGCTTTATTGTAGCATTGTGAGTAGCATGACGAATTAAATCCTTTTTTTTTGCAATTCAAATTTGAAAAAAAAAATAACAGCTAAAAGATCCATGTAATGCAAGTACAGGCGTTTAAACGAAACGTTTTAATACACCTAAAACACATTAAAACAACGTAGCATCAATAAGAACAGCAGCGTGTTCATTTAAACAACAACAACAACATCTTAAATAACACAATTGATCATTGACTAAACGATTAAAAAAAAGAAACTGAGGATCATGAAAGCAATGATCAATGTGGTGTTATTATTGCTGTTGTTGATGGCGATGATGGTGGTGATCTTCATCTTCACATTTAATATTCTTCTTTGGCATTATGAGAATTTCGCGGTGGTAATAATTTTATAAATACGCTTGTAAGTATATGCCTTAGCGTTGGGTTGCCTTGTATTGTACTTTACAATAAACAGCTAGTGGTGGCAACTATAATTTTTGTTTTTGTTGCTCATATGACGCTTAAAAAATAAACTGTTAAACTGGCTTTAACCACAGATGTTCGAAATTTGAAACAAGCTACAGGAGAACTCAGTAACAAAAACAATTTATTGAGGAAAAAGAATTTAACTTAAATGCAATTATTTTATATTTTTTTAATAGTTAAAGGACAATCAAATGTTTTCCATTATTGAACGTGTGCATTTGAATGTCCATCTGTAATTTAATACCTTTTTTTGTTAATGCTGATGATCATTGCGGTTTTATTCTATAGAAAAAAATGAAGTATTATTTTTAACTTTGTTCGTCGCTCAGCAATAATGGCTGAAAATAATAGGACCAGCTATTTATTTGTACTCGCAAAAAAAACACTTTTTTATTTGGAATCACTGTTGTCAATATTTGGATTTTAGAGAGCACCGGTATTTAAAAAAAATGACTTAAATTTGTACAAGCACGCATCCAAAACTTAATTTTTTTCACAATTATTTATTTTATTAGATTTTTATAACTAAAATTAAAATAATCAGTTAAAAAATTATCAAGACACATACATACCTTAAGCTAAATACCTTCATATAGTTCATTCACAGCCCATCAAGTCCACCAAAAATTTGTCAAACGAAACAGTTAAAAACTCCTTAAGTTTATTTTGTTTATTACCCACACTACTATTAGCTAAGTCGCTGGGGACTTATTGTCACTACTTGTATCGTATTAAAGTGTCATTATCTAAGAGAGTTGTGTTACCGGCGACACATTATCAATAATTAAAAAGAAATAAGTGTCATCTCTATATGCCATCGCTATATATTTTGAAAAAAGTTTTCAAATTTTGTATTAAATATAAAATAAAACATATTTTTATGTGAGAAAGTGAAAATTCTGCTGGGTGAAGAATATCAAAGAAAGGTTAGGCTGCAAAGGAACGTTATAAGGAAAGGGTCGGACACTTTTTATTTGCAAAATTCCAATTAAGTGAAGAGTACCAGTATTAATTTTTCATTAAAGTTTTTGAAATTTACTTGATACTCAACTCAAATTTAATTTTTTAGGGATTTTCTTTCAATTACCTTCAAAATTGCTGGGCTTTGTGCCTCTATAAAACCGTCTTGGTAAATATTGCTTGCTTTTTTGTTCAGCAATTAAATCAAGTTACTTTAGATTGAGCCATAATCATAGTCACAAAAAAGTAGGCTTTTACTAAGAGCTGACTTTTGTTCATAAGAATTTTATGAATTAAAATTTTTTTTAAAAATATAAAGGGCCATAATCATAGTTACACTAAAGTCGGTATCTTTTTAAAAACGACTTTAAATTCATATAATTATTATGAACAAAAGTCAGCTCTACTTTTTTGTGACTATGATTATGGCCCATAGACTTTAGTGTGGCTATGATTATGAGCCATTTTATTTAATTTTTTTTTTTAATTTTAATTTTTATAACTTTTCATTTCTAATTTAAAGAAATTATACTTTTGCAAGGCTTAAAACATTTTGTAGATTTTGAGTGGATTTAAAAATATGTAGCCACAATGGCTAATTTAAAACGTCTTATATAATACTAAATTGTCTTTAAAAGTAATCGATTAATGTCAATGACGACTTTTTCAATTTTTATTTATTATCATTATGAGCTATGATCGCTCCGCAGCCCAGTTCCTAAATACAATCTGAGACTACTAATGCCTAGATCTTTTGCGACCAATGCCACACTATCTAAGCAGCTACTTTGTCAATATCATTTTTATGTTTTCACTGTCCTTTTTACTCGACGACTACTTACATAATATCTTTTTGTTTGGGCAACTTAAATAAAAATTTGCTGAAACTGACAATAAGAAAATCAACAAAGAAAGCACAAAAAAATTAAATAATATTCTGCATAAAAAGATTGCTGCCCCAGCCTAGAAGTAACTTTATAATGTCAGAGAATAACTTAGAACAGCGCATTTGTAAGGCATGATTTTTGTTCACGATGAGCCACCTAGAAGCAATCCAACATCCCATTTATCTTTAAAATAATTTTCATGACTGTAGTACTAATTCTTCATCATCAACATGCACTCTTTAAATTACAGGCATTTAAAAACTTTAGTGATCAATTGAAATAGTTGGTCTTATTAAGCAAATATTTTATTTTTGTTATTTTTTATTTCATCATTTTCTTTCAATATAATTTTTTTTTTGTATGACAGGCGGTCACAATTTATGATGTGTGAAGTTGGGCGAACATTCATTGAACACTTAGGTGTGTATGTATATGCATGTGTGCTTGTGTTTGTGTGTCTGTGTTTGTATGAGAGCTCTAATGTCTCCTATATGTATGTTTGCTTTTATGCTTCATTCTCTTGCCCATATTTTTTTTATTTTTTGTTTTTCTTCCTTCGAGTCTCCCAAGTTTAATCAAAAATTCCACATCATTTTTACATTTTTTTTTTTTTTTTTTAGTTTTAATATTTTTCGATGAAGCGTTGAAATGTTACGCTAATGTTAATTAGATTTTTATTTTTTGATACTCTTACCAACAAATTCTGAGGACGACGGACGATGTTGCACATTTTCTGTTGTTACATACAAGCAATTATTGTTGTTGTTTTTTTTTTTTTTGTTACTTTCCTGGTGATGTGGCTGTTGTGTAATTTGTTTCGTTTTGCTGTTACTTCAAAATATGATGTATGTAGTTTTAATTAGACATAATTGACTTTATGAACTAAAATTTATATGCAAAAAATATTATATTTATTTATTTCTTTTTTTGCTTTTCGTTTTAATACCAGCATTTTATTACACATTTTATATGTTTCATGTTTGTCCTATATCCTGTGGATATGAAATAAAAATGACTTAATTAGGTTTACTTGAAATAATAAATAATGGTGGAATGGTACTTCTAATTGTGGCAAAATGGGTTTGTTTCCAGAAATTAAGTAAAATAAAATTTATTACAGAAATGCCTAGTTAAGAGTAGCATTAAATAATTTTAATTCTTTTTATAAAGGGTGTCCCAACAAAAACGCAAGATTTAAATTTTAAATAAATAACTGATGCAGCAATTGAATTGTTTCTCTGGCTGTATGACATGTGGCGCCGTCTTGTTGAAACGACAAGCCCTCCACATTCATTTCTTCAATTCTAGGCAAGAAAAAATTGGTTATCATTTCACGATACCGAACACCATTGTTTGTTTGCGCTTGACCTGCCTCATTTTCATAAAAAAAGGTCCAATGATTCCTCCAGCCCAAAAACCACACCACACAGTGACACGTGAAGGATGCATTTGCTTCTCGTGAATCACTCGAGGATTTTCCAAATGCGACAATTCTGCCTATTGACAAAGCCATCATGATGGAAATGGGCCTCGTCACTGAAGATGATTTTATCGGCAAAATCAGCATTTTCATGTTGTCTCTCCAATACCCAATTAACGAACTTCCTTCGCTGTCCATGGTCATTTTGTAGTAACCTCGTACCTTCTACTAGCAAACAATAACAATTGTTCAAATGTCAAACAATTACACTTCGAATGGCGCTAAATTTAAATCTTGCGTTCTTGTTCGGACACCCTTTATCAAAAACAAAATAAAAATATTTAAATGCATTTGGCCATTAATTTTCAAATTTTAATTTAAGCTAACTGTATTCATTAAACTTTTAATTGATTTAATTAAAAATTGTAATCAATATCGCTATTTTTTATTCAAATTAATAATGATTTTTGTTAAACAGACATTTTTTATGAATTTCTGGGTAAATTAAAAATTTAATTAATTTAACAATTTCGTAATTAAAACCAAAATGTTATTATTTTGATTAAATATTTAACTAAGCTAATTAAAACTTTAGTCAATATAACAATTTTTTAATTAAAATCTTAGATTTTTGTAATCTTGCCAAAAAAAAAAATAAAAAATATATATATAAAAAAGAAATTGACGTAGACTTTATAGTTAATTATAAAAAATTTTGACAAAATTGACTTTAAAGTCTATTTTAAAATTTTTTTTGAATAAGGATGTCAATCTTTAAAATGTTAGTGAAAGAAAGTTTTTTTTCCTACTCACTCCTTCTTAAAAATCTATAACGCAAATTTCTTTACAGACCAACCTAAATTGTAGCGGCTAGCGTAGCGTTTTTAGTGCTCAGCATTTATGTTAAAGCGTCATATCTAAATAAAAGCACTGGCGGTGTGTATTCTCTACAGTAGTAATAATCATGTTGTTTAGTAAAACCCACTAAAGACAAACAGAAATAAAATTAAAAACGCTACACTAAAAAATTTAGGTAAATTGGCATTATTGTTCAACAATAGTAAGAGCCGTTTCACACCGAATCAACTGATTTGCGCAAATAGGTTATTTTTTTTTTTTTTTTTGCTTAAAATTCTCAATTCTTTTTAATTGCTTATATGTTTTTTCACTCACTCACGCAAAACTATACAAAATACAACAAATCGGAAACATAAACAACTTCCTTAAACAAACACACAGAAAATTAAAGCACATAACCAATTGTCGAGTACAGGCAAGTTTGTACTAAAAAAGGAAAAATTCTCTTCCTTTTAACCCGATCATCTACAAACACAAGACTTGCGCAAGTGTGTCACTTGCCAAGTGTGAAAGCAGTTGTTTTGCAGACTGTCTAAATCGGATTTTCCAACCGCTCAGCGCTGCCGTCGAGTTGTTTCGGAAGGCTTTATACATTTTGAATGAGCATGAGAATTTTTGGCAGATAAAAAAAGGCTTACCATGCCAATTTAGGTAAGACATTTATGTTTTTTAAAAAAATTTTAATAGAAAGTATTTTGAATAGTTTTTTCAATCCACTTTTAAGTTTCCTATTTTTTTTTATTTCCTTGTTATTTTTGAATTTCAATAAATACTGAAAATTCAGAGTCAACTCAAAAACAATCTAATTTCATTTTTGTAGCCATAAAATCTCTTGACATTTTCTTTTCTCTAAAAAAAAAAAAAAATGTTTTGTATGCGCTTATTTTAATTGCAAATTTATGCACCCAGCCAACGACTTGAAACAGTGAATTTTTTCTGTTTTGTCTTTCCAAAATAAATGACCGAAGTTGCAGAAGAAAAAAATTAAAAAAAAAAAAACTTTTTCGTTATAATAAAACGACAATTTTCTAAATAGGAAACTCAACCATGTCTTTAAGCGACAAGTGCATTTGTCTGTTTTTCAAGCCACAGACCGAGAAAAGACACTTGATCATTGTCACTGGCTGTACGAAAGAAATACTTAACATATGATAAACCAGCACAGAGGTAAACAGAAGAAAATAAAACAAAATAACTTTGGCAGCAAAATTTTGGTTAGTTGCAACCTCATGAATATTTAAGCGTCACATTTCGTCGCACTCACCTTGTCGGTGACCACATTAATAATGCGTTTGTTGCTGAAAATGCAGAGACGTTGTTTACAATAATTAATCTGCAGGGTAAACAATTCTTCTTTTTTTTTTACAAAAAATAAAAAATAAATTTTATAATTTTAAACAAGTTTTGTTTGGTTTTTATTTTTGTGGGACAATAAATTTATTGCTCACATAAATTTATAAGATAATATTTTAAGCCTTCTGAAATCAATTGTAGTTATTTGCTCTATGTATCAAATAACCACCCATAATTTATCTGCTTGTTAATCTTTTCGCTTTCATTTAAACTAATTCTTTTAATGATTACAGGTAATTCTTAAAGTAAGCACTACTCACTTCCATACCCCTCTGACTCTGACAATTGCAAGGGCTTGAGAGCAGAAAAGAAAAGAAAAACATTCGTCACACTATATATTTCTTTTAGTATTTAAATGTGTGCACAGAAACAAGTGCCTGTATGGCTTTACAGACATAATCACACATCTTAGTGTTCATATGTATCATCTTTTTTTTTATTACTTTACTTTTTGCTCTTGAAAAATTTTGCCGCATTAGTAAGGGCTGACAAGTGTCTTCATTTACATATTTGCTTGAAATAAAAGCGTCTGATGTGTTTTTACTTGTGGATTTTCACCCAGTTTAATACTTGTATCTTAAAGATACAAAAAAAAAAAAAGAAAACTTTTGTTACGAGTATATGAACACCATAAAATGTTTAACTAACGTCTGCCCAATTCTCATTTAAGTTTGTATATGTTGCATGTTAGGAATGTATAGAAATTGTTCATTATAAAATTTAAACTCATATTCAGAAAGATATGCTTTAATGTAGAGCGACATTTACACGACAATTTTAAAATGAAAATGATCACTTTAACACAGAGCAGAAAATTTTTATAAGCCGCCTGGGTAATAGTATCTAGTTAGTAAAAATATTGAGAAAAATGTAACGAAAAAACTACTTTTTATTACTAATAAGTCTATTAACCCACTTTTTAAGGTAAATCTTTTTAACCTCATAAGGACTAAGTCTTGAAATATTCTAAAAAAGTTTAAGTTTTTTCTGATTTATTAAAAATCATGACTTTAGAAAATGTTAAAAACACAATTTCAAACTTGTGGAAAATCTGTAACTATCCAAGGAGAGACTATGGCTCGGTTGCGCATGGCATATGTCTTCATTAAAATTAATTTCGTCAGACGCTACTCTGATTCCTCAGTAGATTACTCCATGATCCATATAGATATGCTATCCCCTTCAGTACTTATTTTACTGAATAAATAACTCATGAGAATAAATATATCATGAGTAAAAGAATAAATTTTAAAACCAACACAATTTCTGGAATTCAGCACAAATAAAGCTTAATATTTTGTTAAACTTTTAAATTCCAAATAGAAATTATTACATATTTTTGATCTCTTTAACGGAATACTAATGATGCTGAGTTAAAAAAAAATGCCAAGCAAACATTTTTGAGTGAAATGGCCAACAATTTTATTTCTGGAAAAAACTTTTGTTTTATTAAAAAAAATTAATAACTAATAAAATTTTTAATGGATTTAAAAGAAAAGCATTGGGTTTTACTCATTAACAAACATATTTTGAAAATTAATACAAAAATTGTACAACTTTTTTTATAAAATACTGTGTAAAAACGTTGAAAAATATTAAAAATAAAAAGGCCTTAGTCATGGCCACAAAAAAAAGGCTTTTGTTAAGAGTTGATTTTTTTTCATAAGAATTATATGAAGTTAAAGTCGTTTTTAAAAAGATATCGACTTTAGTGTGACTATTAATGTGGCCCAATGTGTTTGGTAGAGAAATACGCACAGATTTCTCAAGTTTACTTCAGTGATATAACCATTCGAACGGCCTGAATTTTTTCTTTAGAAATCCACTTCTTTGGAAATTCAACTAAGTCTGGTTTATAAGTGCATAAAGGCATGAAAACCCGATTTTTTACCCGTAGCTTAAGATTTCTGAAGGGTTTGGCAAATTTTAAAAACAGATTCTTGTTGTACTCGATAGCACCTGACAGAAAAGTAATATCACTTCACAGGTATTTATTTTTGTCGCACAGTGTAATTTAGTGATTATATAATTATCTTTATTTAATTTCACATTTCATGAGTATTATTTTTGTAGAACAATTTAACCCTCAAACTCTACAATTGATGAGTTGGTTTTGTCCTTTTTTAAATGGCAGTGTTATTATTGAATTCATGATAAAAAAAATTGATACAGCTAATATAGTATTCCCGAACTTCCAAAGAACTTTCTAGGACAAAAAAAGTAGTCATTTTATTCATAATACGAGTAAAGAGAGAAGTAAAAAAAACTCTGCTGAATATGAATGTGAAGCAAACCTTAAGTTCTAACTAAAAACGAAATAAAAAACTTTTCGATTAAGGATGTTTTCTCTATTTTGGTTCAAAGAAAAAAAATAATTTTAAGCCTATTTAGCACACTAACTAAAATGACGTTCATATTGAATAAAATTTTTAATTATAAAAATAAATAAATAAATATTTTTTTAATTTATTTATATAAAAATAAATTTCCCTGAAGAAACCTTTAAAAGAAAGTCGAAGTATTGGAAAATTTAATTAAAAACAATTTTTAAGATCTTAAGCTTGATTAATATTAAATAATAATAAATTTATAAGATCGAATAATTTAATAAAAATAATAATTTTATATAAAATTATTTTCCTTAAGAAAGACGGAAGACATGAAGGAAATTAATTTAATAATAATTAAAATATATAAAAAGACCTAAAAGCTTAAAAAATATTTATTTTCAGATAAAAAAAAAGGACAAATAATCAAAATTTATATTTTTAATTATATTAATGCAGTAGTTGTTTCCATGTATTTCCAAAAAACATTGTCATATTACCAATACATATCAATTAAAAATTTAATCAGTAAGACAATTTTTTTTTTTGCCCATAATTTTTATTTTTTAAAACGAAGTTTTAAGCTTGAGTCAAATTTTAAGAAAACAAGTGTTCCGCTCTTATTTGCTCAGTGTCTCTTTTTTTAAGAAGAATTTCTGCTTAAGAGTTGTGTGCACCCCAGAGAAAACAAAAGCGTAATAATTTGTTTCGTGTCGTGATCATTAAATATCCTTAATTGCTGGCAGTTTTTTTCTTTTCTTTCTTGTAGGTTTTTATTTTCTTCTTGAGTTGAAATGTTGCTGGGGAGAAAACATAGTCAATTTTGCTGATGTTATCAATGTCTAAATAAGGTAAAGTTTCATTTCGCTTTTCATTTAAAGGTCACGCCAGTTTTATGGCTATTTTGTTTGCTTTATCTTCTCGTGTTCAGTTTGTATAACTCACATTCTTAATAGTTAATGCAAGTACCTGCAAAAAAAAACGCATATGTCCAGCGTTAAATAATGTCACGGTTATTAATATCGACAACTTGTTGTAAGTATAAAATTTTATGAAGCATTTGTTTGTCTAATAATTTGTTTGCACTTTTTTTCTTTTTTAAAGGCTTTAAGTGCAATACCAAACTGTTTAAACGACATGTTCGATCCATTTAGCATTTAATTTGATCCGCTAGCGGTATCAAATCTTTCGGAAAACCGTTTTGTGCTGAAAAACTTTTAGACCTCATCAAATCACCTACATACATACATACTCGTACATATTTCTATTTGTAAAACCCCTGCTTTAATAGAAATTCATTTTTGTAAACGTCAACTAGCGTGTGGCGTTACAAAATCTACTTATGGTCTTTCAACTCAAGTGGTTGGATGGACAATGTGCATCAAAGCGTCCCATACAATTTTTAATAAGACATGTGCTCGTATGCGTTCCTCCAGTGGCATCTTTAACAATACATATATTTTCTATTTTGCTTTTTAATTATTTTTCTTGCAAAATAATGATAATGATGATGATGATGGTGGCTCTAATGGTTGGTTGCCTCAAAGACTGTTGGCAGTATTTTGTTTTTTATTTTTTTATATAAACTTTTCTCTTTTTCTTTTAATAAAGTTTACTGTATTGTGGCGTTTCGCTTTCTTACCTGCTTGACAATGTGGAAAATCAATGCGTGAATTTGGGACAAAAGCACTTACTGGCGGGTAAATGAATTCCAAACATTCAAACACTGAAGTTGTGATGGAACTGCTGATGGCGCTCTTAATAATGATCATGATTATGATGATTATGACGATGACTTTGTATGTTAGATGTTTCTTCATTGCTGTGGTATTAGTTAGAAATGCTACTGATGTTGTGGTTGGTTGAATGCCTCCTCACATTGGCTATTTACGGTTTCATACTCTTAACTGTCCATTTCATGTTAAAAAAGGGGCTTCATTTTTATTCACTTGGTCTCAAAATCTACAATAATGTTGTTGTTTTTGTTTTTTTTTTTTTTTTCTTTAACTAAAATTCGTGCAATTTTATTTGCTTCATGATTATTGTTTAAGACAACCATTTGATTTCGCAATAGAAAAAAACCGGTGAACATGTAAAAAGTACGTTTATTTGTTATTCATTTAAAGCAAGTACTTGTTAAATTATTTCAAATATAAATACTTTTTTTCTTAGTCTAAATGTTTCAATATGGAGCCTGGACTATTTAATTATTTACTTGTTGGCTCTCTTTTGAATTGCTTCAAAAGGTGCAGCAGTACACACGAGTGTATGCACACGCACTTGGTTAGGTGCCTGTAAAGATGCGTGTCTTTGGAGGTGGTTGAAGTTTTAATTTTTTTTATTCATTTACTGTTTGTGATTTTTGTGTTTATAGCTAAAAAATGTAAATGTAAAGTGAAATCCGATTTAGTTTTATAAATTAAAATTATAAATAAATTGTTATACTTGGCCGATTATGTTTATTTTGGTTTTCATTTTAATGTTTCACTAAATTATTTTAATATAAAATAAACATAATACTCGTAAATCACATGCAAAACGTACTAGGTCTATTATTAACTTTTAATAAAATTGATAGCACCTTCCGAATATATTATTTTTATTTGCAGAGTTTTGTTTTACACATACCACACAAGTATTTGTTTTAAATAAGGAGACTTAAAGAAATAAAAATTTATTATATTTTCTTTTAATTAGAATTAATTTTTTTTTAATATTTTATTAAAAACTTAAGTCTATTATTGAACAAACAACTCATTCATAATAAAAGCTTTTTAAAAAAAGGCCTTTTTGCCTTTGTAAATGTACCAGTAGTCGGCAGTTTAACGTTTCTTCTTTTTTCAAATTGGTTTTATTTTTATATAATATTATGCTATTAATGGTGCAGTATTGGGCATTATTTAAAAAAAAATTTCGTTTTAAAGAATTTCGTCTAAATAAAAATCATGGATTTGATATATTTAGTATCAAGGTTTGTGCTGTTCCACAATTTTTATTACGACAAAGCGAACTTAAGGTCCTCTGAGTTAAAGTACTAAATTCTTTGTTGTGCTTTAGCTAGTTTTTTATGTATCAAAATGACTTATTTTTTTTAATTTTGTTATTTTAAAAAATTTTTGTAATTTTTTTTTTTGAAAAAAAAAAATCAGGAAAATTTTGAATTTAAAATTTTTTTTTTAAATTTTTTTTCTAGCTTTTTTTCGATTTTTCTTTACTATTTTTTTAGCCAATCTAGCTTATATGTGACCCTGGCTAAGAAAAAGTGGCTTATGACTCAAAAAAGAAATTGCGAGAAACAGCTGTTAAAGATAAACAATGCATTTCGTCAGTTTCTTAGTAGTTTTTCTTTTGCATTATGAACAGTCATGCCCAAAAGGCAACCAAAAAAGGCAAAAGAGCATAAATGACATAAGTTCGTGTGTGTATATAAAGAGCGATCCTGTTTTTAAATTTTTCAATTCCATTTATTATCTTGATTCTGGACTTTCAATAAAATTCTGTTTTTCTTTCATTTGTGCTCTTCTCTATATTTTCTACATTTTTAGTACACTTTTAAACAAGTTAGGACTTTCTAGTTTTCACCACGTGAAAGAGCGAATCAAAAACTATCGAAACCAAAAAAAAAGTGGTAAAATTTTTTTTGAGTCATAAGCCACCTTTTCATAGCCAGGGTCACATATATTTTCTATGTCCTGACAGCGCTTTTCATATGCTTTGTGGAAATAACTCAATGAGATTTAATGAAGACTATTAAGAAAATACACTTAAGCTACCCAGTTCCTAACATTATTATTTTACATTTGGATCAAAAAGCACGCCTTTTTGATGTCTTACCTGGGCATAAAAGATCTCTTGTTGCCTTTTTCAATCCAACATTACCGAATTTTTATAAATTAAACAAAAGTCTATTAATTCTTTTCATTGTTTAAATTAAAGTACGTCTATGGATTCATGATATTTCGAATATAGTCGAGTCCAGATTTTTGATATTATTATCTTCGAAATAACTCTTTGACTAAATGTAATAGAGAAAATCCAAAACATTTTTTACAATTAAGATTCGTTATTCCCTAAAATTACAAGCTTTATATATTTAGAGCACCTTCTTTCTATTCCAGGCCTTAAGCTTAACCCTTAACAGCCATTTAGTTATGGTGTTTTGCAGAAGGTATAAAATTTAGCCAAAAATTATTTGGTTATTTGTAAATAATACGAGCTAATGGTGGCCCAAAGCATGAATAAAATTTCTTCATTAACTTTTTTTTTTTTAAGTTTCCCTTATACGATATCAAGCAATTTGTGCTGATAAAAATATGTGTGATGAGAAAATATGCAAGATCATAAATTGTTTTTTTGTTTTGTTTGTTTTCTGTTGCTTGAGTAAATGAACAACTAAGAATGATGTTGTTGATTAATGCAAGAGCAGCCAAATATTTGCATTATTTAAGGAAACTTTAATATTATTATTTAAAATTATGTTTGACAGCCTGAGGCTGTTAAGCAACTCGGGTTTATGTCATATATTTTGTTAATAATAAAAAAACCAACACTTAAATAATTTTAAATATTTTTTAAAAAAAATTTAAATTAATTTTTTTCAAATATTTTTTGTAGTTAAAAATTTAATTAGTGGGATAAGAGACTTAATTTTGATTTAAATTTATTTTCCCCTAAGCCACCTTATTGTGACTTTTAGCTAAAAAAAAAAAACCTGACCAGCTGCCAGGTCAGATTCCAGAATTTAGCTTTTAATTAAAACTGATATATTTTGTAAAACTAACTCAAGTTTTTATTTTAAATTTTTAAATTAAAATAACTGAAAATAACTTTTCCAAATTACCTTAGGAAAAGTCAATTCAAATTTGCCTACCACTTTTTGAAACAAGTTTTGATTTTGGCATAGCATTAGAGCGATTTGTTTTCTTTATCTAAATAAAAAATTCAAAACCAGAACCACCTAAATAAAAGTATCCATTACAGCGCTTTTTAATGTCTGATGTTTTATCACAAAAAGTAATTGTTCAACTTGTAATTGATGTGATCGAAAACTTGTTTGTGTTATTTACCAGCTGAAAAGTATTTGAAGATCACTTACATTTTTATAATTGACATTTTTATTTAAAAAAGCAAAAATCATGCTACAAAAAGGAAAAAATTGTTATTTTCATTAAAACCGCATCCAAACATTTTAAATTTCTTATGACCAAGCCAATATTTAACTGAGACAATTTTCTTTTCTTTGTTTCTATTTTATTCATCTTTAGCCTTGTCTAAAACGCAGTACGAAAAAATTTCACTCATTAAAAAAAAGACATTTTAAAAGTAGTTTAACATATTGATGAATAAAATCAGCAAGCGGGGTGTGTACTACACACGTGATTGACTTACTTTATTTTTAAAGGCATAACCAAGATACTCTGAAACAGTTTTGGCCTTTTGCCTTAAATAAAAGTGTGCATTAAAACCCACAATTTGGTTAAAAGCAAAGTAAAAATTATGTAATTATGAATGTACGTATTTCAATAACACAAAATTTAAGAGAAAGTGTTAATGAAGTGACAATTGGCCTCATTAAATATAATTACAGGCTTTCTGTTTTACTAAAGAAGTAATTTGGCGTTTTGATGAAAATCTTTATACAAAATGTATGAAAAGGGATTTTTTTTTATGATTTTTTAATTTAATTGTATGACAGTTGACACTTTACACTTTGCTATTTCCTGTTTGCCACTTTGTTTGTAAAACATTTAAGTTGGATAAAAATGAAATGATAAAAAAGTATTTGATTGAGACAATTAGTTCTGCTACTGTAGCTTTTAATAAACTTTTTTCTCACTACGTGTATTGAAATGCAGCCAAGCGGTCACTGATATTAATAAAAGAAACCAAATGACCGTAAAAACCTTGTATGTATTTTTTAAGCAAAAATCTATTAACAGTCATATAAAAATTGACGCGACAAGCGTTTTTTATTTGTCAAAAATTCTCATCCACTAAAAGAATGGATGAAGCATACCGATATAACTCGACGGTAGCGCTTACAGGTTGAAAAATATAATTTTGATAGCGCGTTTTGTAGTGATGTTGACCAGTAATGATATCTTAGCTATTTTTTTTAACCAACGTTTTAACTGTATTTTTATTTGTCTTTAGTAGGGTTTTATTTAACAAGATGATTAGCACTACTGTAGAGAATATATTAAAAAGCGCTTAACTTAATCACGGCGACAAGCAGCCAAGGACAGAAAACAAAAGAAGTATGTGATTGACTTAAAACAATTCCCGATAAACTCAGGGCGCAGATAGCTATCAGCAATATTTTTTTTTTGCTTTTAAAATATCGAGTATCACTGCGAGTGCCCAGTGGTGGCAAGATGCAGAACAAGCTGCCTAGGTAGTGGGGTATTTTTCCCAAAGGATCTATTTGCGATTAATTCTACAGTCTAGGATTGTAGTTGGGAACTGGGCTACACAATAGATGTTTAAAGGTCGCGGTGCGATTATAGCCTTAGTGATAATAAAATCGAGTATCATTGATAAAATTTAAATTATAATTAAATGTTTTAATTGAAAAAATTTTTAATATTATATAAGCAATTTAATTGTTAATTTTGATTGAATTTTTCATTAAATCAATTTAATTTTTAGTTAAAGCAGTTATATCTTCGGTCGCTGTTATATTTTTTATTTTTTTTTGGTCCAAATGAAAATTTGTTACATGTGCTAAATAGCAACTTGATTCAATTAAAAATTTAATTACAGTAGCTTTGGTAGTTTTGAGAAATTTATGAATAAATTCTTTGCACAGAGAAATCAACTTCGGCCATGCGAACTGAAATTCGGTTGACATAATCAAGTTTTGCAGTTATAATGACCAAAAATTCTATAATTTGATCTAAAATTTAGTGCTTTTAATAATATTTTGAATTTTAGTCAAGCCAACAACAACAACAAAATTCCAGATATTTTTAATTCGTGACAAATTTTGTGACTTTCACACCGCAGTTAATTCGTCAGTAAATAATTCACCATTATGGGTATCCCTGTAGATTAGAAAGTAGAGCAGTAACCTCCAGGTTACAAGTTTGATTTGTGTGTTTTCTGCAGATAAACCAAGCAATTTAACGCATTTGTGTTGTTAAAAAAAAAAAATATTTCCAAAAGCTTTGAAATAATTTTTGTAGCTTGAGGCTTGTCGCTGTAGATGTATTTTTATAAAAATCATCTTCTAAAGAAACTATTTTCCAGGCTATTATTTATTGTAATAAATTTTCAAAAACTGAGTGCCAGCGACATTATGTTGCCTGCAGTAATTTTTATACCAAAACTTTTTATCTGCAAAAGAAAAAAGAAAATCCAGTGTTTGTCATAAATTTTCTGCATCATTATATAAAAAAAAAAATACGAGGCTTGTGTAACAAGTTTAAAAGAAATTAAGTGATAATTGCTTAAAATTCTCAGACATGCCACAACAGTGGGATATCAAGCGCATCACACGTTTGTGTTTAAACCATGAAGAGGGCTATTTTATTTAGTTGCTCAACTGAGTGTTTTTCTTTTCCCGTATTATTTATTTTAATATGGTGAGTTTAATGTCACATACAAACCCTTGAGACAATTGTTTTTTTCTCTATTCTTTCACGTTTTTCTAAATATTTACTTGAATGTCATATTCACAGTGTATACGAGGAATAAACAGCTACACTTGTGTTTTATAGTAGATAATTAGCATATGATATATTGCGACAGTATTATTAACATATTTTCATTTGTAATATAATAAGTATTAGATTAAAAAAACTTTTGTCTGCAAGGGGCTTTTTAAACGTTCTTCTCAACTAACTTTAACGCTGTTGTCGTTGTAATATTCAACAGGTGTGCATGCGTAAAAGTGTCTTAATTATATGCGCTTACATGGTTGTGCATCTCAAGCGTTAAGTTCTTTTGAGTGTTTAGAAAATGTCTCTTTGGCCATAACAAACAATTTGAGATAGAAAAATAAATGAAAAAAGATAATTTTTTCTTACAGATAAGTGGAGAGCTTAAGTTTCATAAATAAATTAAAAAGAAAATGCTTTTTTAAAACAACATGCAAACTAATTTTTCTTCTATTTTATTACAAAGAAAAAGGAAATCTTATCATGAAGAGTGAAGAAGAAAATCTTGATATTCATGTTGGTTTTAATTAGAATTAAGTTAGTTTTCAGCACCTTTAAAAATTTATTGCTGAGTATTAAGACTAAATGTTGGTGAAACAAAGCAACAAATTTCAGTTTAATTAAAAATGTTTGCTGGCAAAATAGCTGTTGTAAATTTTGTAAATGTTTTATGGCTACAGCTGAGGAGATTTTGCAAAATTTGAAATTGCAAATTAAGAAATTCGCTTAATTTTTTTTTTAAAGAATTTTTATATTTCTTGAACAATTTTAGTGGGCTAATTAGCTTAATTTTTTTTAATTAAAACTGCTATTTTAATAAGCTTGAGGTCTTATTTTATAAATTTATTTTTATATCGATATTTCGCTCCAAATTGCGTAGCTTCTTCAGAATATAAAAAAAATCTTATTTATTTTTCTATTCCATTTAGTATTATATAGGCTAAAGGATGAATTAAATTTTTTTCTTCAGGATAATGGACACAGAAAATTGGTCTTTTCCCTTTTCCCATCTAAAGACATTTTAGAAAAATTTATTTTAATTATTATTTTGCAATTTGATTGTCTTGTAAATTGAATGCGTGATCAGCAAGGCCATAACAGCAAAAACCATCAGAGTGTTTGGCAAAACAAAAAGTTTCCTTTGCCATCTTCTTGAGGTTGGTTAGTAAGAAAATTCATTCTTGGCTCAAATCAATCAAATAAAAATTTCTAAACGGATTCTATTTAAAAGTGAAGTACAGGTTGTCCTTTTTATACTAATTTACGTGTATTTACTTTATTTGGCTTAAGGACTTGTAAATAAATTTGTGTTTGTTGTATTCTTGTTTAGCATTTTGTGTTGTAAACTACCGAGCATAAAATTAATTGGAGACAAAGGCCCACAATCATAGCCAAACTATTTTAAATTCATGAAACTCTTATGGACAAAAGCCAGTTTTTTGTTAAAAGGCTACTTTTTTTGTAACTATGATTATGTCCCCTTTAACTTTTATTAAATTCAACAAAGTAATCATTGTTTGAACCTTCTTTGTTGAAACATTTTTGTCATTTGAAAAAAGCGAAGTACAAAGTGTGACGAATTTTATGTACCCCGGCAGTTAATTTTCTTTCTTATTTTTTTAAGTCCCATGTTGAAACAGTTTCAAATGAAATTTGGCACAAATGATGTTTATAAAATCAAAGTTGTTAGCCAGCCCTACCAAAAATAATATGTGTTTTCGAAAATTAGGGTTGTGAGTAGCCATTGTAAATATAAGTAACAAAATTCTGTCAGATTTATGTAAGATAGTGAAGCACGATGTTAAATGAAAATGTAGTGACAAGATTTGATTTTTAACTCTCGCAGCGAACACAATAATTCAACTAAAATCTTATGACTCGTTACTTCCTAAGAAGTTATTTGTTATTTTAAAAGCATATTAATGTAAATATGTGCATATTTATGCATATGTATGCATATTAAGATTTTTGATTAATCACAGCCTAAAGAAATGCCAAAAAGCAATTGCAATAAATTTTTTAGGTTCAAATGATTTTATTATTTTTTTAATTTAAGAATTTTTAAATTCATTAAAATGAAAAAATTTTAGCCTTTAACATATATTTGTATGTTTGTGAGACGCATATCTTTTTAATAGTAATTTGGGTACATATTGCGTCTTTAATATAGAGTTGAGAGAAAAAGCAGAGATTATGTTAAAATGCCATTAAATTGTATTTGCTGTTGATTGTGTGTGCCGTTAACCACTTTTAAACAATTTATTATAATAAGAACTTAAATGAAGGTAATGAGGAGTTGCGCATGCGTGTATTGTTTCTTGTTCATTTATTCCACCTTTTTGTTGTTGGCGTTTCATGTGTATTTACGTTTTAAATAATTTTCAACCATTTTTAATAACATTCCAGCTACATAAATAAATTACTTGTGAGTATATAAAATGATCACATCTAACGACAAAGTGTTGGCTACAAGCCTTGGGGGTCAAAGAATTTCTATGCTGCATCAAATAGGATAGAAAATTAAAGAATTTAAATAAATGTTATAACTATAAATACAAGTAATTGAACTGTGTTAGGTTATATTTAAAATTTCTCTTCTTGAAATTCATTTTCGAAAAGGCAGGCGTTAACAATTTGAGCGCACATTTCTTAAAAATATCATTTAATCACTTTTAATTTGTAATAATTTATTACAGCATTTGGATTGATGGATTACGCTGAGTGGTTGGTCATTATAAAAGTGATTTGGTGAAAAAAAGAAAGACAAAAACCCAATTTTTTTCTAAGATTCTTTTAATTATGGCCGGCGTAAAGTAAAATGTTTCAATATTAATAAACAGTAAGTCCAGTTTGTGATTTTGATTTGATTACACGAGTATAAATGTAGTTAAAAATCAGTATTTTGAATTTATTATAGTCATCATAATGATTTATAATGATTTCTTTTTAAAGTAAATTAGTTTAAATTAAAAAGTGTAGTATGAAGTTCGTTGGTAATCATCGTAGCAATAGGAATCTATTTGTTTGTCCTGAAGTTACTTTTAAAATTAATAGAAAATAATTTTAAAACAATTAGAAAGGTACAGTCGACTTTTGATAGTTTGAAACTTGTGTTTTAAAAAAATCTCGATACTAAACTTTTCCTTCAGATTCAATAAATTGGACAAAATTCATGTAATTAATTAGTCTTAGCAATTTGTAATTATTTTAATATTTAAGCTCCACATTCTATAAAAGAAATTATTTTATTTTATTGAATTTTAAGAAAATAATTAAATTAAAAAAATGGATCTTTTAATTTAGCTTATTTGTGCTGATTGCCAACATTATCTTAATATATAAAATTCGACTGTACGTGTGTTTGACATTATACTCCTCCTAAGCGGCTGGACCGATTTAATTGAATTGCTGTGTATGCCTTTGGGTTACGCCTTGGAAGGCTTAGCGTCACAAATCCGTCCGGCAGATGGCGCTGAAGGCGGTATCTGGCTTATTTATCTACTACCTGTTTTTACCCGGTTTTGCATGGTAAATCAATACGATTTCTTATAGTAAGAAGATCAAATACACAAAAATTTTATATTTTCATCAAACCTAACTTAAAATTGTATGAAATTTAAAATATACCATGTTCATTACCACGCCCACTTTTTAAATTTTTCTCAAATAGAAGAACTTCTAGATCGATTTGGTTCATTTTTTTTTATATGTTCGGCATAACCCAACATATTTTTAATGAAAATGAAAATTTTTCACGCCCATTACTACGCCCACTTTTTAAATTTATCTCAAAACGGAGAATTGTTGAACCAATTTGGCTAATTTTTTCCTCATATATTCAGAACAACTCAACAAAGGTTTTTTATGAAAACAAAAATTGACCACGCCCACTTTTTAAATTTATCTCAAATCGGAGAACGGCATAGCCTAACTTATATTTTTCTTCTCTTTTTAATTATTTTTTAATATAAATAAAATTTGAAGGCAAAACAATGTTTGGCGAGTCAGCTAGTAGAGTTATAAAGGAAATACCTAAAGAGATTACAGTTCTTTGGATCATTGGGGTTATGTTTCATACAACTAGTATGTTGTGCAAAAACATGTCTCTCTCTCTCTCTCTCTCTCTATCTTATGATTATATTTTTACTAGCTTTTGTGACATAAATAATTTTTATGATGAATTTTTGATATTAATTAAACTCTCTTCTTTAATCTTTGCCTCTTTACAGCTGCGTCATGCCTTATATAAAAGTTTTGGGATTTATTAATGCCGCGCTCTGCGCTTTTCCATCTTTTTTCTGTTCTCAAATTATAGTCAATATTTGATGTCATGGGAATTGATGCAAGTGATAAGAAGCTTAAACTTTAAACACAAATAGTGTTTAGAAATTGACTGTGACTGAGTGATGTTGCACTTGTTCACTTTGACTTCTGTTGTTTTGATTCCACTTACTTTATTTTCCATATACTTTTGTGGTACACTTTGTTTCTTTCGTTTATTTTGTGGCAGTTTTTATCAGAGCAAAAAATCTTTTCTTTAGTTTCTCCTTTGTTTCATGTTTTTTTAAAATTGTTAGTAATGGCGCCGTTAGGCATTTTCATTTCTTTTTATTTTTATTAAATAATCTTCCACATCTTTATCGTCATTAACGAACGTGTTCAGGTATTTTGTCAATAATTTGTCACAATTGTGTCAACGTTTGTGTATTTACAGCCGCTGATCAGCAGATGCTGAGGTTGATGCTGCGCTGCAACCTCAACTAATGTTACTTGTCATGTTGCAATTAAGATCTCTTTTTATAGATTAGAAAAAAAATTGCTTTTAGTAACAAGTGACAACATAATCTGAAAGTCATCCATGTTTTTATTTTTTGTTTGTTTGATAATCATTTTTTTTTTAAGAAATAAGCAGAAAACAAAACCAACAGAAAAGAAAAGCAGCCGACCGTAAGGGTTTTTATATTTTTTGCTTTTTTTTTTTCTACTTGAGTGAAGTGTTGTGTCTCTTTTTATTAAGTAAATGTGATCATAATCATTACAAGCTTTACAACACTTTATTAATTTCATTGGTTAATAAAGAAAGTAAATTTGATTAACTGCAAGTTGTAAAAGTTTTAAATTTGTTATTAATAATTAAGATTTGAAGACTTACAGCAAATATATAAATTTTCTTTCAGCAGGTCAGTAATTTTAAATAAAATTTTCACTCCCAATTTTATAGCTTTTTACTACACAAATGTTGTAGAAAAATTTATCTGAGCTACACTTTACAATTTGTTAATTTAAAGCCCTTAACGAGTAGACGAAACCATCAGATTATATTTTAATATACTTAAAAAAAAAGAGAAAAGTTCATGGCAATTGTTGCATAAAAGGACATCATCGACAATTACCTTCGGTTATTATGAGTATCAGCCAAACTTCCGGTTGTCAAAAATCATACAATTGCCGCCTGTCATAAATTCACTTTAATAGCAAATTCTCCAACGTTTGTAAAATAAAAAAAAAACAAAATTCCACCAATTGCAGATATACTGATATGCTTAAAATTATTACTGTTTTCAGTTCAATGTGCAACGTTCTTCTGCTGGCACTCGTACTCTAAACTTACCATTTCAACATGTTTGTAAAATAAAATAAAGAAAAGTAACAAAACAATATAATGAAATAAAACTGCAGGCAGCTTAAAAAACCCCAAGAAAATACTGAAAATATGGACTGAAATCGCCATCTAAACTCACAGTTGGATCAATTGTAATTTTTTTGTTTTAAGTTTATTGTCAGGTGCTTACAGTCCTCAACTGCTAGTAGGTTACGCTAACAAGATTTACTTTACTTAAGGTTTTTTTTTGCTGCTTTTGTTTTTACGATTGCCACAAAATTTTCTACAACTTGCGTTCATGTGTACAAAAAAAAAAAAAAAAAAAACAAAAAACAAAAACTTTTAAACAGCGGACGAACGTGTCGCCTTGGGCAGTTCACAAACGTAAGTTACTTCCACAGAAATGTAGTAAAAAAATGTGCAACTTACAATCCTACTGCAAGACTACAACAATAAATGAGTTTACTACCACTTACTTTGGTCAGTTAGTTGCTTACTTTGACCAAGTCACCAAATGTCTGGTGCTGGCAGTGGTATTGTGACAGAGGGAATGGTCACAGGTTGCACATTTATGGTTAGAATAAAAACCGTTTGTATTAAAACATTTAAAGCTTTTCTGTCCTATTCATTCTACTAAAAAAAAAAACAAATTTTTATATAAAATTTTTTTTTTTTTTAATTTCTTAAATTTTGTTGTAAAAAATATCTGAATTGGTGATACAACCAAACCAAAAAATAATAATTAATAATATTTGTAGTTCCTTCTTTCCTGTGTGTTTCTCTTTCAATCACTCAAACAACTGTATACACACACATACATATGTAATTCTTCAAATTAATAAGCAATAAATTAATAATAAAAACTCATTCGTCACATGGCGGCATTGGCATAAACTTAAAAGCGATTCGTTTCTTTTATTTTTCCATAACATTCATTTCGTTTTCCTTGTTTTTTAATTACGCAAGTAACAATATAGTATGACTTCTTTACCATCAAATCATTCAATCATATTTTACACATTAACATGGACTACTAAAAATTGTACGAGTTATATCAAAATGGGATGGCTACATGTGTTGTAGCCATGAAAGTGTATGTGCTATGGTTGCTGTATGACAAAACAAAATGATGCCGCAGTAATAATAATAATCATGGTAAACATTTTGTTATTATTTTCTTGTGATTCCATTTTATATACTACATGTCTTGGACGCTGTCTTATTCCACTTTAATTTTATAGTTATTGTACGTGCTATGTTACATTCTGTTGTTTCAATGGCAGCCTAATGGCGCCATCTAAAACATTAATAATAAAAATTTTTAAATAAAAATGGAAAATTATTAAGATTTTTTTTGTTGTTATTTAATTTTCTCCATTTACCTTTTGTGTTACCCATTACACAAGACATTTATAATTTGTCTTAAGTCATCATCGGTGATTGTCACATGTGATTTGTAGAAATTAATGGGAAAAAGAAAAATGTTAAAAAAAAAATTCTTCGTTCCAGATTCAGACCTTAGTTGAAGCTTATTATCGTAAGCAGTGAGAGCTCATTTGTGGCTTACTTTATGGGTGTTAAAAATTTGAAAAACGAAATAAATTTTCAGTTTTTCTATGCGTAGAAATTGCTGAGATCAACATCTTCTCTCAGTAGCCATTTCATCAATTTACTTTAAATAAAATTTTAACTAATTTAAAATGCAAATTAAATAAGAATGAGGAGCAGGAACAAGTCACCTGGTTACCCGTGACCTTAAGTCAAAGGTAGATTGAAAAATAATAAAAACTAGAGCTGCTAGTAAAAAACCAGTGTAATATTTGTTATCACCACCGTTTAATTAATCGAAAACGAATACAAATACGTTGAAAAATGTTTCACTGTTAAAACTTTTCCTTTTCAAAAATTTATAATTAAAATCATACTCACTCTGCTTTAAGCTCTTTTAATTGATGCAAAAAGTGACATCAATTGTTTGCTGGTCGAGGGGATGTGGCTGTAAAATTACCTTGGTTGGTTGGTTGGTTGGTTTACGGGGCGGCCTAAACGACCTTCAATTAGAGTCTTAAGACTCCATTTTGAACCACCTACTCGCCAGGACCATGTAACCGTAAGGTGACCTAGATCCACCCCGTGACGTTAAGATATCCGAGAAGGTCTGCTAACCTTACTACCGATATCTCAGGTAGTTCGGCCATCAGATGTGCACCGAGAAATCTGTGTCTCGAGGCCATAAGAGCCGGGCACTCACAGAGAAGGTGAAAAACCGTCTCTTCCCTCCCGGGTGACCGGCAGCTGCGGCAGCTATCGTTGAAGGGTAGTCCCAGCCTGCTGGCATGCTTACCGATCGTAAAATTAAGCTGGAAATGGCCTTTCCATAAAATGCATTCTACAAAATCTTTGCAATTGTATTAAATTACCAGTCCTCTATTACGTGAATCGGTATCCTTAAAGAGCGTATGTAGCAATTTTTAGAGAAATTCGTTTACAAATAGAATTTTAATTGTTAAATAAACACCGCCATCATGTTTTTGTTAGCATTATAATGCTAAAAATAATAATTATTATCAGAGGCGCCGTTCAAAGTGCTTAATAAAATAATTCAAATCATAATTTCAGGCTTAAATTAAGTACAAACACATATATATTTGAACAGTTGTAAGTGAAAATTGTTAAAAAGTGGGCGTAAAAATAGACGTGCCATAACCGATAGTAAAACTAGCTATTTGTACCCAATCCTGTCAAGGGTCCAAAATCCCTTGCTTAAGAAATGCGAGCTGTCTTATGTAGCAAATTTTAAAGAAATCCGAGGGAAACAAAATTTGTTTTACAGTTTTGTTGAAAAGTGGGCGTAATCCAGTTTCAAATAATAAAATTTTTGATTTTAAAAACTTAAAAGTCTTTTATATCAATATGGTTTTATTACTCTAAATATTTTTAAGACACAAATATTTACTAATACAATTTTTAAATAAATTTTTTTTATTAAATTTTTAATTGATTTTATTTTAATTTTTAATAAAATATTTTTAATTACATTAATTTTAATTGAAATTTTTTAATAATTTTAATTTAAATTTTTTTAATTAAAGTTTTAGTTAGTTTTAATTTCAATTTTTAATAATTTTTTTTAATAAAATTTTTAATAATTTTTTTAATTAATTTTAATTTAAACTTTTGATAAAACTTGTTTTAGTTAAATTTTTAACTAAAATTTTTAATAAAATTTTCAGTTAGTTTTAATTTAAATTTTTTATAAAATTTTTTATATTACATTTTTAATTAATTTTAATTTAAAAATAAAATGTAAAAAAAATTTTTAAATTGAATTTTTAATTAATTTTAGCTTAAGTGTTTAATAAATTTTATATAATAATTTCTTTAACATAATGATGATTATAAATTTAATTGAATTAATTAAAAATTTAATCAACTTGAAATTATTTTTCCAAGTGTAGATATTCGTACAAATATTTTTTTTTGTGATTTCCAAATGTTATACTGAAATGTAAAAAATATTGATGGCATCATAAAATAAGAAAACAAAAAACAAAGTTATGGCTTTTTATCAAAAATTTACATAAAACTGACTTAAATTGCTAAATATGCTTTTAAACACTTACACCAACCAGTAATTATCAATATTAAATTACATTTTTTTAAATAAACGAGTACAACAAACATCGATATTAAGTTACAAATCATATAAAAATTATAAACTTTTAAAAAACTATAAAACTGTAACGCTCTTTTCCATAAATGAGTTTTAAATGGGTGTAATCGTATGCAAACATTATTGATCACAATTGGTCAATTACCAACAACTAAAACCAGCACGCAGTAGGCTTAAACAAACCAGCAGCATTTTTTTTTTTTAATTTTGCCCTCAAAACGGTTGTACAATGCAATTGAGCAAAGAGATCAAATATTTTATTAAAATGACTGAAAAGTATTGTAACACCCCTCAAACGAAAAACATATATAAAATAACAACTACAACAACTTGTAAAAATTCCACAAAAATTCGACAGAAATAAAATCCTTTAGGCAATCAAGCTTAACAAAAAGTCATTTAAGTTTTTTTTTTTGTTTTTGTATAATTTTAGTGGTTTAGGAATTATATGGTGAACAGGACATCACACCCTTAAAGCATGTCGTCACATAAATTTCTGAAGAAGACACACGCCCTATCTTTTAAGTCATTCCACCTATTCAGCCATTCATTAATGTCCGTTTTACATTGCAACTGAACCAAAACTAAAGTAGTTTTTAAATGCAAACCTACAATTATTGAAATGTGTTTTTGAGTGCTGCTTTCATTTGTTTGCTTCTTTTTTCTTATTGTTTTTGAATTTAAATATACCAAAAGACATTTCCAATCTATTAATTTTTGCAGCTAGACATTTGCCGTAGACCATCAAATGCCACATAACCACCAAATTCAGCTGCTGCCGCCATTTAATATTGAGTCAGATTCATAATGATGACGACGAACTACCTTTCTTTTTTTCAATATTTCTGTAGTTTGTTTTTTCACTTTTTTACTTTTTTAAAGAACATTTCGACTGCGCCTAGCTAATTTTTTTTTTTGCTTTTATGTTTCATTTCATTCCTTTTCTTGTTCGGCCCTGACTTGGCAACGCATTTAAACTCTAATGCTGACTGACACTCTTCTTCAACTTGGTGGGAGCAACATATAATCTTCTTTCTTTACTTGTTTTTTTTTAATGGAGGTAAGAGAGGTGGTGGTGTTATTTGAAATCGTAGTTCTGTCTTGTAATTTTCATAAATATAAATACGTGGGTAATTTGGAAATCATAGTTTTTACCTCAACTAAATCAATTTTTAAATTTCTTTCTTTTTCTTATATACTTTTTTTAAATATTTTATAACCTACTACTTTTTATTTGGTGGAATAGGCCATCCTAAGAAAAAGGGTACTACTATGTTGTGTTCATTTCACCTAAGTCTTCTGCGGTCTGTATGCCAATGACTGTATAGCTCATTCTGCGTTCTCAAGAGGTGATGGAGGTACATCATTTACCACACTAATTTTATTCAGGTGATAATTGAGTCTTTAATGTCCTGTCAACGGTTCAACATAGAGTTTGATGTTATGTCTACCGAGGATCAAAATAAGATCTGGCCTAATGGTGATAGAGAAAAAAATAACTCAAATAATGAAAGAAAAGAAAAGAAACAGGGTAGTGCAGAGTCTATCATGACTATCGAAAGCAGAGAGAGGTTCTGTAGGTCACGCTAATCAAAGCAGAGTTCGCTATGATTCTTCAGAGCTAGAAAAGGTCTCATTCCCTTGAAAAAGTAAAAAAAAAATTGTATAATTAACACCATATTCCTGAAATGAGCTCTAAGGAGATTACTAGTCAGTCTGGGCTACATCGCGAGCTCAACAAACTTCAGCCACAATTTTAATCACTCTGCTTCAGCTAAAAGTATATTTTTATGGAATTTTCAAAACACCCTCGACTAATTTGCAATAGCCCTAGTTGTGCTATAGTTTTCTACCATGTCATGGCGTTCAATGAATTCTCTCACACATTTATGACTAAAAAACAAAAAGGTTGAAGAAAAAAATATATACGCAGACCAAAACTCATAACACTTATTAAACGGCGTATAATAAATTTTAGTCGTTTTCTTAAATGTATGTGAATGTAAAAACCTGTAATTTTGACGGCAATTATCTAGCGATAAAAGTCCAAAAGGAGGTTTTCCATTTATACAACAACAACAACAACCAAAAGAACTTTTAAAACAGCAGCTTTAGCAGTAACGCACTCTTTATCATCCGCTATGAAATGAAACCAACAAAAAAAAAGTCACTTACCCAAATAAACAGAGTATAAAATTAAAAAAAAAAATAAATAAATAAAATGAAATTCATTCATTAAAGTTTTAGTTTTCTATTCTGCAGGGAAGCGAGCACGGGTATGATTTTTTGCTTTCATTTTGAGTACCAACTAAGGCAGCTGTTTGTTATTTCCTCACTCACTTAACTAAATGATCACCGAACAACAACCGAACATTTTTTATCTAAGAAATGTTTAAGATTAAATAATTTTATTTTTTTTTTTTCAAAAAATGTATTCCAATACATCTGTATGAAAGTATTTTGTAAAAGGGTTTATAACTGGATTGACTTTAAATGTTTATGTTTTTTTATATTGTTATTACTCATTTGAAAATGTTTTTAAAACGGCACTCACAACGCAACTTTCAAATGCTAACAAATTATAAAGAGAAAATATAAAATTTAAGTAAATTATAGGTTACAGTTGAACGATATTTTTTTTATTGTGCAATACAAATGTTTAAAGGATATTTGTTTAAGACATTTATGTACAAACATAAAGGGCTGCACAAGCACTTTTTATTATAAAAAATTACACATATTTGTAGTGAAATGTCGCTTTCAAGTATGCTTGGGCAGGCCTTTAGTATACACCTTGACACACACATTGACTGTAGTTTGTCTGCTTGAGAATGATGTAATAAATAAACTTAATGCTCACTTTATTCTACCATTAAATACGATTTTATAAATGGTCAAGTGACATGCAAAACTATTCTATTCTTACACAATGGTCAAACAAAGTGATGAAAATCTAAAGAAAATAATCAAACTCTTTACTGCATAATTTTGAATATTCTGGATTTAAAAGTGTAAAGCATAACCACTCCAAGTAAGCATAGCCACTATGTCATCTACATATGTGACAGCGCATAGAGAAAGGGACCTAAGGGTAAAAAAATCAATTTTCACAATTTTTTTTTTTTTTTTTTTATGTGGACAACATCTGAGCATCGAATAAGATCGATCCCATGCCCCAAAAGTGTTCCCTCCCAGAGATATGCGCGTTTTATGAAAGTGAAGTACACCAAAGATACACATATTTAAATCTTTAAAATGGCTCTCCTGAACAAAACCGGTTTTTACCCTTAGGTCCTTTTCTATTTTGAAAAAATTTCTTCTTATGCTAGTTTAATTTTCTTTAAAATACATGCTTGCATTATCATATTGTTTGAATTAATTTCATAAAATACAAGTCATGTTAGACTATAAAAATATTTTCTAAAAAATAGTGGTTACGCGTATTTCGACAAATATTTATGTAGCTTAAGAAAACCCAGTGATAACACAGTACTACAAAATCAATATAAAAACAAACAAGCTTTGACCACTGATTGTGCTAGAGGAGACCAAAAAAAGTACAAGTATATCAGGCTATTGCAAAAACGTCTGGCTTTATATCAAATTGAGTCTAAAAGTTTCTCATCCTTCTTCCAATTGTAACTTGCCGTAGCTAAACAAGACAATCTTCCAGCTTAGTTAAATGAAATGTTTAGCGACTTTTGTAAAGCACTACAAGCAATATGATCGTGGAGCATTTGTATCCTTTTTTGACTACTATTTAAAAAAGGACAAAACCGACTCATCAGTTGTAGAATTTGAGGGTTAAATTTTTCTACAAAAATAATACTCATGAAATTTTACTTCAAATCAATGTGAAATTAAATAAAGATAATTATATAACCACTAAATTACACTGTGCGACAAAAAAAAAATACCTGTGAAGTGATATTACTTTTCTGGTAAGTGTCGTCGAGTACAACAAACACCCCCAAAATCTTGAGCTACGGATAAAAAACCCTTTTTTTACCTTTATGCACTTATAAACCAGTAACTTAGTTAAATATGAACAGATTTATAAAGAAAAAGAGGAAATGGGCTGCAATATGTCCATTAAAATTCATTTCCTGCAGACACATTTGGACTTCTTTCAAGACAACCTTTGCCACAGTTCAGCGATTAACAAGTCGAACATTTTAACCAAGAAATGGCTGCAAAAATAAAATAAAAATGATTTCAGAATATTTTTGATCACTTTACTGATGATGAGGAGTTAAAAAAAGAACTGCCAAGCAAACATTTTTAAGTGAAGTGATTTTGGAAATTTTTTATTTAATAAAAAATTTTAATAAAAAATTTCCGAAAAATTTTTTAATAAAATTTTTTAAAGGATTTAACAAAAAAGTTGTGTTTTACTTATAAGTAAACATATTTTGAAAATAAATTAAAAGACTGTACAGTTCCTTTATAAAATACTAATTAAAAACGTCTCCAAAGTTGAAAAAAAATTAATTTGGGTGAGAAATACGCATAGACTTCTCAAGGAAAATACCATTCAAACGCCTTTAATGTTTTCGTTCTAAATCCATTGAGAAATTTAAAATCAATCCGTATTCAACTAAGGTACTGGGGGTGTTTGGCAAAGTCCAAAAACAGATTCTTGTTGTACTCAACAGCACCTACCAGAAAAGTAGCATTCCATTCTTTTTCGTCGCACTGTGCTATTTGTATTCAAAATTTTAACACAAAATCAAATTTTTTGGTGTCAATTTCGTTACTGTTTGAAGGCCCCATTTTAATTTTAAAAAAAAATCTTTTTTTTAATCAAAATTAAATGTTTTTTTTTCAATTTGTCATTAAAGAAATATTTTTAAATTTTAAGTAGGTTTAAGTGTTTTCCATTTTAATTTTTTAATCAAAAGACATACAAAAAAAATTAACATTTAATTAGAGGTATTCTGGAAAATTTCCAAATGAATTTGTCAAATTTTAAAAATAGAAAAGTTTTGTACGTAATAATATCATGATCACCATGTATGAGAGACTATAGCTTTTTTCAAATTGTAGAAATTGTTTTGTGAATGCCAACATTTCAGTAAGGAAAAACTTTCGTTAAAAAAAAGCAATCATCATGATCTGTTTTTTATGGCTTTCGTTTGTTTCTTGTTTGAATTTTGTTTCTATTAAAATTTTTTTTTTTTTTTTACTGGAGACAACCTGCTGCGCTATTTCTTTAAAACAATTTTCTTTTTAACAATCAAAACTATTTTAAGTCTCTTTGTAATACTTTAACAACACCTAGATTTTATTTAGCTGATATAAGCTACAAATAATGCCGATGTTTATGTGTAAATTGCATGATCACATCGACAATTTCTTAACATTTTTTCTCCTACTTGTCCCGAGTTTTTCTTTTTGTGTTTTATTTGTGCTATTGTAGAAGTACCTTCATACTCATACTTGCTGTGCTATTTGGCCATTTCCAAAATTGTTGTGGAGCACAGATTTGTACACATTTACGTTCGTTTCATTTTTCAGAGGCCATCTGCTAAATATCATTCGCACTTTGTGTTGTACAATTTTTTAAGAGTTTTATTATTATTATTTTTATATTTTTTTTTTATCATTTTTAAATTAATTTTTTTTTTTTATAAACAATTTGTTTTTGTCGATAATGCTTAGTATCTTTTTTATTTTATTTTATCTAAACAAAAGTAGAGGAAACTATAAGAACAAGTAAAGTGTCTTAGAAAATCACACAAAATCATTCTGGTATCATAGAGTGAAATTTAGAAAACAAAAGTGAAATAGTCATTCAAGCAGTTATTAAAGTAAACAAAAATTGCTAAAATTTAGAGCGCATTTACGAAGACACAAATTAAATTCAATTTGATTATTGAAATTAAAATATTTTTAAATGTGTCGAAAGTGGGCAGAAAAAGGCTAATTTATGTTTTGTTTTAAGTTGTAAAAATTGGGAAATGTTTTTAGGCAGCAGGCACAGGTCTTAAATGAAAATGTTTTTTTTTTTAATTTTCAATTAAAAAGATTTTTTTGATTTGTTAAAAAAAATATTGCTGCCTTCATATTAATTTTTTTTAATAATTCGTCATACAGTGCAAATTATATTGCAGCGGCAGGCGAAGTGCGTTCTATTTACCAAAAAAGAACGTTAGCGTTGCGTATTTTTTACACTAGTGTTAATCATCTTGTTTAATAAAACCCACTAAAGATTAAAAAAATAACTTAAATGTTCTTACTAATCAAAAATAAAAAAGAAATTGTTTTGCAGCCAACTTAACTACAAGACGCGCTGTCAAACTTGCATTTTGCAATTGCTCAGAGTTGCCACCGCGCTATTTTGCTATACTCAATACATTTTTTATGAGCCCCAAGGCTTAATCAATCCAAGAAAAGTACATTCTTTAGCAATACTTGAAGATATATGTTATATAAAATTCCAAGATCAAAAATATTTAATAGTTAATTTATCAAGCTGGTGGTCATTTAAAATATATTTTACACTCAATTGCCGACCTTAGTAGAATCACCTGTATTTACAGATTTTATGATTCAATTCCATCCAAGAGCTAAATCCGCTTGTATTATTTTGTAACTTCAGATGATAAACATGTTGATTACAGCTTAAGAAAAATTTTAGGTCATCAGCAAACATTAAATTTTTTATTATATTTGGTAGATCATTAATAAATAAAGGAAAGAATAACGGGCCAAGATGGCTACCCTGCGGCACACTAGATAAAACAACAATCGACTAAAGCTACAGTCACATTATACAAACATTTGTCGAAATAAGCGTAACTACTACTTTATGGCAAATACTTTTACAGCCTAACATGTCTTGTATTTATTACATAAAATTAATTAAAATAATTCAATAACGCAAGTATGTTTCTTCTTAATAAAATATTTAACGAATCTAAGCGAAAATTTCTTCAAAATATATAAATGTATGTGTAGTTGACATAGTGGTTGTGCTTATTTTGACAAATATTTGTTTAATGTGACCGTAGATTTAGAAAGGAATATTTGGAAAGAAATATTTTGGGTCATAATAAAACTGGGCTTTTATCTTTTGTTCATAAGAATTTTATGAATTTGAAAACATTTTTAAAAATATAGCGACCTTAGTGTCTTTTATTTACTAAAAATTCTATCAATTTAAAACTTTATAAATTTAAATTAAATCAATTAAATTTTCAATCAATTTTAATTGAATCAATTACATATTTAATCAATATATATAACAATTTTTCAACTGATCAACTGTTAATTAAATTGATGTGTAGATGGGTCCTTCAAAACATGAGATTGCTGACCATCAACTCAAGTTTTGACATAAAACACGATCATGTTACTTTTAAGAGGGGCATTTACCTAAAGCTCGGCAAAATGTAAAAGAAAGAGGTTACAACACAATTATGAATTTATATAAAAAGTTATGATTCTATGCAGCTTAAACCAAAAGCATAAAAAGGAAAACTTATTGAAATCTTCACAACATCATGATCATCATCGTAATAAAGTTTTTTGCACTAAGAAAAGAGCGGTTTTTATTATTTAACTTCTTTGTTTTTTCTTTTTTTTTTTTTTTTTTTTCCTCTGATAGGATTGTATGCACGAGTATGATTTCCCTGAAATACAAGTGTGAACACACTGAGTTATTGATGATGATCAACATAATGTTTGGTAACCTTTAAACCTTGAAAATGATCGTAATGCGTTGCTGAGGCCAAAAAAACAAAATAAGGATATTAAAGCAATTTGTCAAATGTGTCAAAATCCGAGCAAGATATTGAATTTTCTATAAAGATTTTTTAGCCACGATATAAAAAAGATTTTAGTGTGTGTGTTTGTTTGAGAGCTTGTCTTGAAACCAGTAAAGCCAACAAACTTACAGCATGCATGATCTTCATTATCGCGATTGCGAGCATGATCAAGTAGAAAGAAAATACGCTTGTGTTGTGCATGTACTTATGTAGTTGTTGGTGGTTTTTATGATTTCGACAAAAGTGTTAAGAAGGAAATTCATGGTTTTCATTTGTATGTGTGTGTATGGAATAAATGCGGGACAGATATTAAAATAACCCCAGGTATGGATAAACAGTTGAGGCTTTTTTTTTTTTTTTTTTATTGTAAAATGCAACGGATATTGAAAAAAATAAAAACAGCTTGCCACTTATATATAAATGTTCTATATCGCCGGGATAATGGTGTTGGCGGCAACAATAGCAACAACAACAACTACAACAGTAACGGCAGCAGCTGGCAAATGGCCTTAAAAAAATTAAACGAAACAGATTTAAATGTGGTGATTTCCATTGGCTGTTTTGATAGCTTTGTTTAAAGGCGGCATGTTTTTAGCTGAAATACATATTTTTTTGTAGTGAGTGATTTTTTTTTATTAAAAATTTGCCTTGGTATTGATTTTATTTTTTATTTTGCAAGCAATTTGTATTTTTTGTGGCCATAAGCTTTTTTTTTTTATCAATGAAACAGTGAAGGAAACAACAAAACGACAAAAGTTATTATTTAACATCATTATAAACGAAATCTTCATTACTGAGTTGGCTTGATTTTTTTTTTTGTTTTGCTTGATAAAATAAAATCTGAAGTTTATTAAAAAACACAGTCAACTGATAAATACAAAATCGATTTAAGTTCACTTAAATGCATTTGTAACAAATTTATAAAAATTATTTAATAAAAAAATTGCAAAATAGTTTCCTGCCTTTTAATTATTACAAACCTATGGCGTACTTAGTCCCAGTTTACAATACGCAATTTCTTTGCTGTAAATCGTAGTTTGTAACAGAGAGAGCAAAGAAGATTGGAAAGGGTTACAGTGCTTTGCAATTCTCTTTTGTTTTCATTTAAATCATTTTACAATTAATTAAAAAACTATTTTAAGGTACTTCAATGAGTAAAAGAATGGTAAAAATTGAGTGTGTAAATTAAAAAACAATTGAAAATGAAAGTTGCACAGAATTATTGCCATTACAATTGCTAGTGTAAACTGCAACTTATTAGTTTTTTTACGAAAATGGGCATTCAAATCAAAATGAACTTCGTGAAGTTCGTGCTTTTTTTTTTTGTGGTCAGCATAATCGAGCAAATGTGTCTACTATTGGGAGAAATGTTTTGCAAATTTCAGCAAACCGGGTCTGTAGGAAATGTGGAAAGACCTGTGTATGCATACACAGTTCGTTCTGGCGAAAACATTGTTGCTGCACTGAAAGAATTTTGTTCATATATCCAATGATTTTTCATTAATCCAATGAAAAAATGCATTAGATCAATGAAAGCTTTCAGAAAATATGTGAAATGTGTTCATTATACTCGTACATATGAATTTAAAAAATGTCTTTCAACTGCAAATGTCGTTTCGCGGTTCAATCCGAAAGGAAAAAAAAATTTTTTTTTTTTAATTTTTAAACGCAAAATACTCATATTTTTCTAAATTTACTTTTTGTTTGAATTTTTTCCAAATTTTATTTGACTCTGCCAGGATTAGAACTTGATACACATTCAATCAAAAAGCTTTAACTCGGCACTCAACCACTTCAGCCACGAAGATCAGTTGAATTTTAATGATTGAGTTTTTGTTTTATAATTACTTTATTTATAGAGTTGCTACAGAAGAAAAGAGAAAAATTTTCATTCTCAAAATGAAATTTTGAAATAATTAATGAAATGTTTTTAATGAAATTATTTCATTGGACTTATGAATCATAATTGTTTCAGTGTATCCACAATAATGTGCCAGAAGAGCTACCAACCTCGTTGTCGTGTTCAACAATTGAACATCTCAAGAACATCACTTATGTCAAGAAATGCGTACATGGAATTGGATTAAATGTGTATCTAAGAGAATGGGCTCTTTTGCACGAGAAATTCTGTGGCCGTGCTATCTTGAACTTTTTTCTTTTGGGGGTATTTAAAAGAAAAAGTGTACGCCAAGAAGCCATAAGCAATTCAAAAGTTAAAAGATGACACATTAACAGCATTAAACCTGAATTATGTCTCAGAGTCATTGAAAATATGGGTCATCAGATAGAAGTCTGCCACCGAAGCCGTGATGATCACTTGGTAGATATTTTGTTTTACGCATAATTTTTATAGATCCTTCCTATCATTATAAAAAATATAAACTGTTTATTTTATTTACAATTCATGCGTTTTGATTGAAACACCTTATATAATTTGCTCAACTGAAAATCAATTTTAAAAATTTTTATTGGATTAATTTTTCCGAGCTTTTAGAGTAATTTAATATTTTTTTTTTAAAATACAGTAAAAAGTAACAGTGTGCTAATTAGGAAACACTTTAAAATATTTAAAAATTTCCCCATTTTATTTATTTTCACTTTAAATTAAAATTAATAAGAAAATAAAATTTTTTAAGACGATTTGAATTTTTGATGACGATATGATCTGTGTGAGTTTAGAGACACGATTGAAACTAAAACAGAATATATAAGTATATGTGTATAGCTTGACTTTATTTGTATCTTTTTGCTGGTGTCACGTTCACCTAATGTGATTGGTTGGCTGTATGAGAACTAATAATGACTGGCCATCATTTTACCTGTACTGGCTGCACTAAGGATGATCTCTTCCAACATTCTATAAAATAAATTTCTTTTGAAAAGACAAAAAAAAAAAAAATACAAAATAATAATAAAACAGAACAAAACACATCTCATCATCGTGAAACCAGTTTTCGATTGGTACTCATTCGATATGACATGTTGTGGAATATGAAAAGGAAAGATTTAAGGGGACACAAAAAAGTAGTTTGCAGAATTTTTAGAACTAAAAAAGTTAATTTACAAAAATGAAAAAAGTTCGCATACAATGTTGTCGTCTATCTCACCTTCATGATGAGGCAGAAAAATCCATTAATATTTTATATTCCTGTTTTTTATTTATTAATTTTTTTTTTAGGTATTTAATAATGACTTTTGCAACATATAATATAAAATATTATGTTTTAAATCAGATTTATTCTGTTAAAAGTTGTTTTATGAGAGGGTGAGCTAGTTATTTAAGCTTCAAGTCTACCTCTATCTGTGAATGCGTTTGTACAAGTTGTCAGTGGCTTTTTTTACGGATTAAATTTGGGTTTGTGATTAAGTTTTCTTTTATTATTTGGAAAGCAGCTGTGCTGGTGAGTTATCTTCCTTTCAAAGGAAATTAAAAATCCAGTTGGGTTAAACAAGTTGGAATAATTTTCGCTATAGAAAAACTTGTAGGATCCACAAAATATAATGATAACAGCTTAGGCCTTTCGATATCCAATATGTTTCATAAAAAAATGTAAAAATTCAAAAAGTTTTGATATAAAATTTACAAAATATAAACTATCAATTTTCAAGTCCTTTACCATATGTCATGCTTAAATATTTAATCAAACATTAGTCACACACATACCACAAAAGCCACAAGCACATGCATATTTTCCAAAAAAAAATTCCAATATTTATACGAAATAATAATTTTGTTTTTACCATATGCTTACAAATTTAAAAAAAAAATTAACTGGACATAAAAGCCGCACATTTTATCTAATTATTTACTATTTAACGCTGCAACAAACAACTGAGATAATTATAAAAAGTGAATGTGACAGGCGTTACCAATTCTTAAAAATAACATTTAATAAGCCATAATTACAGCAAGAATGAACTAAAGTTGGTTAAAAAAAAAAATTAAATAAAACCTCTTAAAGGTCGTGAAAGATACACTTAAACTTTTGAACAATAATTGGCGTGTGTGGTCACAAATCAATTATTTCCTTCTATTGTATTGTATGTTATGTTACAATAGATTTTAATCTAGTGGATAAGATACTTTCCACAGCTGATTTAATAGAAAAACAAAGGTAAGTCTTTGGCTATTAATGACTTAAACTAAACCACAAAATCTAATATCTAAAAAATAAGTGACTAAATATATTTATGAATGTTCGTTGTTACTCTCCATTTCACATCTGTTGGCTAAATGAAAAGAAGTGTAAAAGAAGTATTTTCAATTTAAAAATTTTCAAATACACAGTTGCACACATGACGTTCTTAAGACTTGACCCTAAGTGTTGACCCTTGTCATCAATTTATATTTACTTTCATAACTACTTCCAAGAAAAGAAGCATGAGGATAAACAAAGAGGGATGTGTTGAAATGCATAGTTTCATATTGATTATGGATTGTTTAGCAAGGCATACAACATAGAAGGAGACAGAAAAAACAAGAGAGACATACAAACATACACAATATTGTAAATTGGCAAAATTTCAAGAGGATGATGAAAGTAAAAAAATTTTTTTTTTTGCAATTTTTGTTAAGAAAATATTTTTACACGAGGTCTTAGGTCGTTACACTCGTATATTATGTTGACTTTTGTCATGATGCTGCGTTTTTAATGAAGAACAAATGGCTTCTGAGGTAGGAGTTTCACAAAAAAAAAAAAAAAAAAAATACAAAAAAAAAAAAAGAAAGAAAAGAAAATAATACTGCCAAACTTTTAAACTTTTTGCAAACAAAAAAAAAATTAAATGAAATTTAATTTTCTAATTAGTAAGACTAAGAAAAAAACTTTGGTTTTAAGAATCGAATAAAGCACCGTAAATTTGTCTCATAAAGAAAACAAGTAGTAATAAACCGAATAAAAAAATAGTTATTGACAAATCGAAAATTAAAAATATCTTTTGTATAGAAAATCACTAAACAAGAATTAAATGTTTTAATTAAAAAAATTTTCATAATAAATTTTTTTATGGAATTAATAAAATATTTAAACACTAAAATAATTTGTTAAGTGAAACAAAAATATTATTTATAATAATTAAATATTTAATTGATTAAATTTAAAAAATTTATTAAAATTTTTTTTTTATAATTTTTTTTTGCATATAAGAGAATATAACAGCCTAAGTCGAAATAAATGTTTTTCAAAATAATTAAATTATTTTTTTTTTATACAAAAACTTTAAAATAAATAAAATCTAAAAATGACTTCGAATGATATCAAAGCACACGGTTTTAAAAATTGTTTGTTTTTCAAAACAATTAAATTTATATAATAGAACCGATAAGCAGTTTTTTCTTATTGCTACAGAACTGTACCATAAAAATTAAATCAACCATAAACTTAATATATTCTTTCTCCTAAACGGCTTTCTCTACACTATTTTTTAAGATACACTTGTAGTGTAATAAAATATCTTTCATTAACATAATAAATTGTTTAATTTAATAACACTCACTTCATTAAATAAAAAAAAAACAAACTTTAGTTTTCCTATTCAATGGTAAATATTTTCACCTTATAATCTTCAAAATTTAGACTGAAAATCTTAAGAATTTTTGAAATGAATAAAATAAAAAATATGACATGATAAACATTATTGGAAAAACATGTTGGTGTAATAAAATTAAATAATTTTTATTATTTCTCTAAATTTTAGAATAAAGTACAAGCAGTATTAAGCCATATTAACACACAAAAGAAAATAAGAAAAGCATAAATAACTACTAGAAAATTATTTTGTATTAAATACACAATTATAAATTTAATTATAATTATTTATTTAAGTGTTCTAGAAGCTTAAACAAATGTATAGAAACAATAATTTTGCCACAATATGGCAAGAAATATTTAATTTTCTTTGATGATTTTTCCCATTAAAATGTTGCAAAACAGTAATAAATTAAAAAGCTTTGAAAAATAATACAGAATTAATATTCGAAAGATTTCTTTAATACTTTTTTACCAACCAACAAAATGTATACGCACATCTTCTAGGAGAAGTACTTGGCAAAACCCATTGGTTGGCCTTCAATTAGAGTCGCAAGACTTTGTTTTGAATCACCTACTCGCCAAGACTTATGTAGCTGTAAAGTGACCTAGATCCATTCCGTGACACTTAGATATCTGAGAAGGTCCCCTAACCTTACTCTTAACAATTCAAGTAGTTCGTCCATTAGATGTTCACCGAGAAATCTGTGTCTCGAAGCCATAAGAGCCGGCCACTTGCAGAGAAGGGGAAAGACTGTCTTGGGTGACCGGCAGCTGCGGCAGCTTACATTGAAGGGCAGTCCCAGCCTGCTGACGTGCTTGCAGATTATTCAGTGACCAGTTATTACCGCCACCAGTCTTTTCTATTCCTGCTCACTAGCTGAACAGAGCGCTTATCGTCATAATTGACGCGTAACCTAACACCTTTCCAGACTCCGCCATCTGGTATCCGCTTTTTTCCGGTAGTAATCAAAAATACTGGGACGATACCAAGACTATCACGGATATAAAAGCCTTCGTGTTATTATTATTATTATCACTATGGGATATAATTGCACCGCGACCTTTAAGGTCTATTGTGCAGCCCAGTTCCTAATTACAATCCGAGACTCCTTACGAATCTCGTAATTGCTGTAGGACTAATCTTGCCTAGATCTCTTGGGACCAATGCCCCACTACCCAAGCAGCCTATTCTGCGTCTTGCCACCGCTGAGCACTCGCAGAGAATGTGTTCCGACTTTTCCTTTGCCTCGCGACAGAAATGAGCTTTCGTGTTAGAGCCAGCTTTAGCCAATTCATCCGCCTGCTCTTTAACAATAAAAAACTAAGGATACGTCAGTCTGATGTTCCAGACTGGATAGCTTAGCCTTATATTGGCCCACTAGAACAGAGAATATAATATTCGATTGAAGTGATAGGAGAGCTACTTGGCTATTTACAAAGATGTCTATAGCTACCCTGATCGTTATATCTTACAGAGAATCGCATGCCTACTTGATGGTCAGTATCTCCGCCTAGAAAACACGAGACGAATCTGGAAGTCGGAATGACAAAACCCATTACTTTGGAGTCTTATTTGCTACCATATTTATTACATTGGAAGTACGAGTAGTTAATTATTTACTGTTCGAAGATATTAGAGAATAAGTTTTTTTGTTTAGCTTAAGAGGCTAGAGTAAACGTTTAACAAGCAGTCAATTAGTTTTGCTGGTCCGGCACTCTTACTAATTTGTGTCTTTTTATATGAGATCAAGAGTACTAAGGTATGAAGAAATTTAAAAAAAAATATTTTTTAAATAATCCAAATTAATAACTGAGTATTGGGCGGTAGATTACAAATTAATCGACCTTTCCTTTAATGATATGTATCCCATCCGCTGATATAGAGGATTTATTTATGTAAATTTTAGAAATTGTTTTCTAGAAATTTGTAGCCTCGCCAGTTTGAAACAACCGTTTTACATAAAAATGTTTTTTTTCTTAACACAGCTTGTGCATTGTCCTCCAAACTAATGAGCCAAAGAAAGTAACATGCAAATTAGAGGAAAATTTAAAACAAAATAAAGTAGTAACATAAAATACTTCAGAATCTATTTTCAGATGTTTTGATACAAAAATTTGTGTAATTATAAATTTCGAAAAATTTTTATATTATTTTTTGTAGAATTTGCTACTGGAATTTGCTTCCCAAAAGCTGATTATTATTGTAAATTAGGTTATATCGCTCCAAGAACACAACTATAATTTTTTTTTTTAATTTAAATTAACGGGATCTTTAGGAAATTATTTAAATTTTTTATTTGTTTAATAATAATTCTTTTTTTTTTTTACGAGATAAATGATGAGCAAATACCTAACAGAAACACAAACACAGAAGTCGATGAAACATGGAAAAAAATTTCTATAAAAATTAACTACTGATGATGATCAATGATGGACATAAACATAAAATTGTTGTACACCACATGAGTCCACTACGCAGTAAACTGTTTCTTAAAATCTAAAAAAAAAAAAAACTAATTACTATACGAAGAGTAGTATGTACTGATATTTCCAGCCACATCAATTGCCAAGAAGGGGGGAAAAAAAGTTCAAAAGATCTTAGCGACACAGACGGATAGCAAACAGGCAGTCATAGTCATGTATGTACCGTCAATCAGCAGTTTAGTGGATTTTAATTTAAGCCAAAATACGCACAATTGTAACGTCATGATTAAAACCATAAAACTAGAAAAAAAATTGTGAAAAAACAACATCATCGATCGACAAGTTGTTTCATCATGATGAGCTTGATTTTTTCAAACGACTGTGTTTCTACCGAATGTGTATTTTTTTGTTATTTTCTAACCTAATCATTTCTCTTTTTATTTCAGTGTAAATTAATGCGAAAGATCATTATTTAACTTGATTGGTTATAGTTTTTTCTGTTTTGTTTTACAAATTCATATAATATTTCTTTATTTGTCCATCCTTCTTGTTACTCTGTTTTATTTTGCTGGCAAGAATATTAAACTTGTTTGTTAGTAATTGTTTAATAAACAAGAAATTAACATTGAATACTCAATTTTTGGGGCCAAAATATACCATGTCACGTTATAAATATTTAAAAACGCTTATGAAAACTAAAAAAAAAATATTCATAACTTTTTTCAAAAAATATTAAAGGACGTTTTTTTTTAATAAAATATTACTATTTATTTGTGCTTGTGTTTCCATATGAAATGATTTTCAAGGACAAAGATTTCATTTCCCCAAAAAATAAATTCATCACAAATATATATGAAGATCAATTTAGCATTTTTTAAGCGAAAAAGACTAGAAAAAAGTTAGAGGCTAAATCATAAATTTCGATTCTAAACGTGAGAAAAATGCTAACCCCCTTATCCAAAAAAATTAAAGTAGACTTTAAAGTCAATGTTATTGAAATTTTTCAAATAATTTTTTCCAACATTTTACTTTAAAGTCTACGTTAATTTTTTTTGGATAAGAGCATAAATCTTTTAAACTGGCAACCCTGCTCATAATGAAATTCACATTAAATGTTTTTAAGAATCTGGCGTTACAAAGCTATTTTAAAAAATATATATTTTTCATGACCACATGAGCAACACCAAAAAAAAAAAAAAAATAAAAAACCCTGCATGAACTCTACAAGATATTCCACATTTAAAATTAATAGGTTAATTTCGTCATTCAGAAAAAATTAAAAGATATAAAAAAAATTATTTTACAAAAACATTTTTCACATCATTTTCTGTTGTGGTTTTTTTTTCCTAATTTTTTTTTTTCGTTTGATAGCTTTTGGCACCTACGTAATTAGTGTTTTTCCTATTTCTTTCTAAAATAAACATGTCAAGTTATATTATAAACAAATTAAATTTATATACTCGTACACACACATGCACATATTTTCTGATAACATTTTTACATTTTTCTTTATATTTTTTTGTACATACAAGAAAATAGCAGTACAGGTACTTGCCATAAACATTTTTCTTTTTATGTAGATAATTTATGAACAAACAAAACTTTTTTCCATACATTCTGTGTACATACAAATTCAACCAAGAAATTCATGAGGTGATAATTGGGTGACGAAAAACTTTTACTGAAAAAATATTTTATTTTTCAAGCAATGACAAGGTTTCATTTAACAAATGTTCTTTGATTCATAAAAAATATTAACGAATATTTCATTGAAGAAATAAAAATATGAAGTTTTCATGGAATTAATGAATAAAAAAAATTTTTTTAATTTAATTTAATGTAGAAATGAGTAGAAAAAACACAATTATATACATTTCTGCTTGCCTTCAAGATAAATTCCAAGGAATATGAAATTCATAAAACATAAAAATTTTCAAGCTTAAAAATTGATAAAAACATTTTCCTATTAAGTCGTATCAAAAAGCACTAAAAAGCTTACATTATTTATTTAGGTTTAAAATAGGAAGTATGAATATTTCAGATATTAAATTTTTCCTCTCCTATAATAGACCCACAAAAGCTTGTCTCTTTCTCGCCTGAGTTTTATTTGCTTGGGCCACAAAACGCGCTTCGTTATCACTGTCTCATAACTTTTTCACTTCTTTCTTAATACTAATATTAGTGTTAAAACAAGTTAAATTCGGCCGAGTTTTCACTGTGTCAGCAAAATATTAATATTTTTCACTTCGCACAGCTTTTTAAAATAACAAAAACATATAAAAAAAAATTAAGGGAGTGAAGATAAATATGCCGAGTTAAATACGTTTTAACGTAACCCCTCAAGTTGTTTAGTATTTCTAAATATGTTTTCAGTATTAATGGTATCTTTATCAAATACGTCTTACGTCACTAAATATTTATATATATATTGGTAACCTACGGCCCAAATACTCTGAAGTTACTTTGGATTATTTTTAATTTTTTTTTAATATACCCATGTGCTATTGCTCTGAAGGAATTTGGCAATTAACGTTTTGCATTATAAAATAAAACTACGAAATTTCCCGTAAACGTTAAAACACTTCCAGAAAGCGTAGAACAAATTTCATTCCAGTTTGGTTTTAGTAACTTCCTGTTGCAAAATCGGGAATGGTAGCTCGCCAAAATGGGGAATGATAAAAATAATTCAGAGCAAAAGAATTTCAAAAAAAATTTAAAAATATTCCAAAATATTATGACCATTTTATTAAGCTTGAGGTCTTGTTTTTAAAAAATTAATTGACTTCCCTCCAATTTGTGTAGCTTCTTCAGGAAAAAATTATAAATTTATACACAAATTGGAGCGAAATATCAATATAAAAATAAATTTTTTAAAAATAAGACTTTAAGCTTAATAAAATAGTCATATTATTTAAAAGAACAAGGTCAAATAAAACTAGCAAATAATCCAAAGTAACTTAAAATGATATGTGTCCCACCCCACAATCTTTAATGGTTCATTGGTAAGTGGCTAAAATCACTTAGAGCAACAGCATATAATACTCTTGCTTTTAAGGATTTTTACCATTCCCCACTTATTATGTAAAGTAAATATAAAAAAATGTTTCATAATAGATTTTTGCTATTTATTATTTTTCATTTAATTGAAAAAATTCTTACAAAACTTTTAAAGAGGTTTTCCAGGCATTTTGTTTATGTGGTTACATGAAGTGCCAATCCAAAAAATAGCTCAAATTATTAAGCCATTGTGTACAACACTTCTCTTCCCTTACCATACTGTGTCTATATTTAATTTTAGCGTTTTATTATATTTTTTTTAACAAATTAAAGTGATGGATTTTTAACGAATATTTTTGTTTTGTTGTTTTATTAGTATTAAAAAAAATAAAAAGAATATCATTTCATATTCTTTTTAATGTTCCCATAATATTTTTGTATTTTATGATTAAAACTTACAAGGAATTCGAACAGAGTGCCAGAGAAAACAAAGGACAACCTAAACTTTTTCAACAGAAACTTTTATAATAAAAAAAAAAAAAAAATACTAATCAACCACAACTGCAAAAGATTTAAAAAAAGGAACTACAACTAATTAGTGGCTTCTGTTATATATAATTTTTGTTTAAAGTCTTAAAATTTATGAACGCTACCAAGATTGAAAGGCAGTTTCAATAAATCGTCAAAAAGAGCATTCAGTCAAAAAAGAAAAATTTAATAAAATGTTTCAAAGAAGCTATAAAAAGCAGAATACAAAAAAAATAGTTATAAAAAAAATTTAAGTTTGAAAATTATTTAATTAAAATTTTTATTTTAGGCTTTACTTTTTTTTTGAGTATAGCGCCAAATTTCGGCTCTTGCATTAAAAAAAAATTAATTATGTATTAAATAAAATCAATTCTTCAACTAAATTCAATTTGTATGCCTCCATAACAAATTTATATCAGCCCTTTTAAAGGTGTAAAGAACGAAACGAAACAATTACAAACGTTTAGTTTTGTAGTTCTTCAGAGTATTATTATGGGGAACTACAAAACGACATGTTTGTTTTCATTTCTTTGCGAACTTTGAGCAAGTGACCTTTAAACATGTGAATTTCAGGTTTTTTATTTTTTTTTTTTATTTACATTTCGTTATTTCCATTATTGATCTATGAATAAAACTTTTGATGTGTTTACAAAATATTTATTTTATTTTTTCCAGGAATATGAAAATAAATTTTTGCTTTTTTAAAGTCATTGATTGCCTTGACTCATACTAAAATGCAAGAAACAAATTAAAAACATCAAATTTTAAAAACTTAATAAATTGCGTTTCTGCTGTTTTATACTTGAACAAAAATCATTTAAAAAAAAAAATTTTTTTTTTTTGGTTTACGATTCTAGAAGCGACTCCTCCAAACAAAAAACCTAACAAACTAACTAAACCAAACAAGGATCTAAAAGATGAAGAAGCAGAAAAAATAAACTCATCTTTCATTATGTTTATTAATTTTTTTTTTTTTCGCTTGGTGTCTCCAATGATCGAATACGAATGATAATGATGAGGATGATAATGGCATTTTAGTTTCATTTTACTTTATTTTCTCTTCCTTGACTTTTTATATGTATGGCTGGCCAAGAAGAGCTTTTGTGTGCAGAGAGACAGAGTGGGTGTTGCCCTTTTGTAGGCTATAAAAAGTGGTCAACATGCAAGCATTATATATTTAATGCTAAATTCCAAGCATTATTATGATTCCAATGATCGTGTAAGAAAACAATAATGTTGTTGAAAATTATATTATTTTTTTTCAAGAATTTTATTTTATTTTAGCTTTTTTTTTTTTGGTTTTTTTGGCGACTTTGAACTACTCTTTTATAAGACACAAAAATAAAATACATGCCATGTTTATTATAAAATGTAGAATACATGAATACATAAATGGGTGGACACTTTGGCTGCTTCATTATGTTCGCATGTTTTGTTAGTCGTTTTAAGAAGGTGATCGGAAAAAATAAAAGGACCAACGACAATCAGCAGACATAGTTAAAAGTAAGTCTTTTCTCATAAAATCACAAATAAAAACATAAAAACTGAAAACTTATAAGAGTTTGTTATTGACCTAATGATTAGCAAAAAAAACAAAGTCTCCCATTAAATCATAAATTCATGATCTCACTTCTTTACATTTCTGTCCTTCCAATTCTTTTACTATTTCGCTGGTTTTTACATAAAATCTGTCGGATATCGTTCAATAATGTCATAATTTAAAATTTTTAATTATTTTATTTTGAAAAAAAAAACCCTCTATAATATGTTTTTGATAATTTAACAGAAATTATTACAAACAGTAGAATTTTTCTTAAAAATTTTACAAAGTAATTTTCTCTCTATCCTCAAACTAGACTAAATTTACCCGAGATTTGTCTTGTAACTTACAAATTATTATTATTCGCTTAGAAGACTCTGATTTTAGTTATTTAATTATAAATAAATTTTCTTAATCATAAAAAAAAAGCTTTTATAAAATAGAATAGAATATAATCAAATATACATTTCGTGATTTGTTGCGCACACTGTAATTTCAATTCATGCTTTAAAACATATTTTTCTTCTTTAGATCGATTGATCGGTTTTCCTTTTTTTCTTGCTCTCTACTTTTTTTTTCTCTCTGTATTTTCATTTATGACAAACAGCTCATTACACAAAATGCACTGAAAGCTGAAAATTGCATTGAGTAAGTTTATGTATGCGAGTGTACAATTTTTAGTTATTTGGCCTCCAGTTGAAGTTAGAGAGATTGAAGCTGCCGATGATGTGGGGGACACAAAATTACATAGTGTACGCAGTTAAGTGCACATAGTGTAACAAAACAATGGGTTTGACTCTTGATGTGGCTGTTATGCTATTGCTGGCACTGATCCCCATAAACGTATGACTATAATATAATCCGCCAACAAAACAATAATAACAACTGCTACAACGAGATATTTACTATGACAGTAAGACACTTGGACTCTAAAGCAAAATGAAATAATAATAATAAAAAATAAAATCGAGTTAAGATATACAAAAAAAGACAAACAACAAAAAAATAAAAAATAAATAAATAAAAATAACAACAACAGGAACTATGCGAAATTTCTGTGAAAATTGGTTTAAAATTATTTGCCGCCATATTTTGAAACATTTCATACATGTGCGATTATATACACTTGTATTTATGCCATTGCAAACATATACACTCAGGGGGTAGTTTGAAAAGGAAATTAAAAAATATTCAAAAATAAAACAGCAAATATAGGAATAGGTAGTTCCAAGGAAGTAAAAAAAAATGGGTCGGTTATCGATTGCAACCAAACTTAAATTGCATTGCCAGTTGCCAGATTGGTATTACAAAAAACAACTGTCATTTAAAAACTATCCAGTTGCCATTTGAAATATTTTATTGATAAACATATTTTTATATTTATTAAGGCTAAAAAATGTTTGAAACTAAATACAACCAAATAGCAATTTTAGGCATGTGGAGGATAACCGAAACGTTGCTCGCGGGGTTTTGGTCAAATGAAAGTCGCGCAACAGAAGAGTCGTTAGCTCTAGAGGATTAGAATTATAGCTAAGTCAAATAGTAGCCACATTCACACAATTTTTTTTGATCATCTTCAGAATAAAATTCGGCGGAAAACCACATTTTCAATAATTTTTATTAAGTTTTTTATTCTAAAAAAACACGGTTTTTTTTTATATATTTATTTTTGTATTTTCATTTTTCTGAAAATAGAATTTTTTATAACTTCTTGGCAACTTAGAATCGTTGACACTTATAGTAACAATTTTCATTTTAGTTGTGTTGCTCATGGAGAAGGCAACTCAAGCTAGTTTCTGTCATAATCGACTTAAAAGTTTTTTTTTAAGGAAAACGATTTATGTTTCCATAACACAAGCAATCAACCCGTACTGAGAAAACTACTTCGGTTGTGAGAACTAAATTTGTTGCCAATTAAAAATTCAGTTGTGATAATCGACTTTTTTAATCGTGACAATAGAAAATCAGTCTAACAGCTCGATATATTTTTAAGAGAGCTAAATATTGGTATGCAGTATCGAATTCTGATTTCTAAAACAAAAATATTTGATTAGCACAACTGAATTTTTGATTGGAAAGAAATTCAGTTCTTACACACAGAACATGTTTTCTGTGTGCGTCTGCAAAATTTTATATGATGGTTTTTCATACAAAAACAGCACTTTAATTTTGTTTGTCTGATATTAAGAAAAAAAAAATTATTAAATATATAAGGGCTTAAGCATTTTTCAGAAGCTGTATCAGTGATAAAAAAACCATTTTTCTTGGAATTTTTCTTCGCAAAATCTTCAGCTGAATCGGGGATTGAGTAAATATTTTTTACACTCAAAAATGTCAGTAAAAAAATTTTAATTAATAAAAGTTTTTTAATAAAGTAACTCTACATACTTCAATTTGTTTCCATTAATATAATTTTGATTAAAGTTTTTATGTTAAAAAAACCTTTGTGCTTTTTTAAAAAAATTTTAATAAACAAAAAATTATTTATCCCTGATTAAATAAAATTACATTTTACATACATAGGACACTTTACTCACTAAATAGGGATAATTGCTTTCATCCGCGGCCGAGATCCCGAACAGTGAACTTGATCGTTATATAAATAATCCTTTGATTCGCTACTGAATGATTTTGCCCGCTATTTTTAAGTTTTTTGTGTGAAATAACATAATTTAACTGCTTCGTTAGATGAGCTTTAGATTTTCTTCCAAGATTTTTTTTAAAACGCGCTACTCTTTTTCAGCTGCATAGCTATACCCACACACACAGAGACCCATACAAATACATATCCCAGCAGCTTTACGGGTGTATTGATGTCGCAAATGAAAAATAAATCCTTGATATTGTTGTTTGTAAAAATTTTGTCTTTATACTACTATCTTTTAGTTTAGTTAAAGTTCTTTTTATATTTTTTTTTACTGTTTTCTTGCCTCCAGGCCTATAATTAAGATAGTCAGTCTCCGTGAAACCAATTTTCTGTCCTTTAAATAAAATCGCTTGCAGCTTCAGTAGTGCAAAACAAAAACTTAGTTTGACTGTATGGGATGCAAGCAAGTAGTTGTTTGTGATGTTGGTGGCGTTGGTGAGTGAATCACTTCTTTTTTTTTTTCCTCCACTTTTATATTAATTTTTCTTTTTTTTTCTGTAGGTTGTTATTGTAATTTGAAGCATTAAGTTTTTATTATATTTTGTTCTTCTCTTTTTTTTTTTGTATTTGATTTTATATTAAAGCCAAGAAGATCATCTCTTTGGTAGTTTTGTTTTTGTAGACATTTGCTCTGCTGCTACACATGTCCTTCTGTATCAACCAAACACGTCCCAACGAAAATACTTCGAACGTGTGTGATTACTGACTGCAATTCACCAAGTGATTTTATTTCGATTGGCGGCAGTGAATACAATGCGATGGTGGTTAAGTTGTCGTCTAAAGCACAAATAATACAAAACAGAAATAAAATGAAAATGAAAATGAGAAACCAACAACCGATGATCCTTTCAAAGATATTTGTGATATATTTTTAAACACACAACAAACAATGAACATATGAATGGGTCTCCCCTCATTTGTCTGCTCGGGCTGACTTGTGTATTATTTTTTTTCTGTTTCATTATGTTTTATTTTTATTTTTTAAAAATTCAGAAACGAAAAATCACAAAAACTAAAATCATTTTCTTTGATTCGTCTGAACTGTGTGACACATGGGAGGTACCAATTTTAATGGAATTTCTTTTAGATCTGAGGGTCATTTATTTTGTGTTCTTTTTATTTTATTTTTTCGTATGTCGTGTTTTATAAAACATACACATACTGGTTACTATAGACACACACACACACACACAAGCAAAACAACTTTTTTTATAGAGTTCTTTCTATGGCTGTTATTTGTAAAGGGTTTAATGATATTGCAGAATTTTAAGCTCAGACAACTAGAAGACACTTTTTTTTTAGTTTAGTTTTGTGTTAAACATTATGTGAACGGAAACTAATATTTAAAGGTAATTATTTTAGGGTTTCTTTTTTTTTAATTTATAAGACATGCATCACATATCGAATATAAATGGATTTTTAACCCAAAATAAGAATCAAATAGCCACAGGACATAAATTAATTGTCACAGTTAAATAAATTTAACCAAAAAATTGTCCGTTATTTTAATCTAATATTTTCATTTCTTATGAAATTAAATGGAAAAATTAAGCATAAATAATTTTAGAAAATTAAAAGCAAACATTAAGGCAAACAGTTAGAGTAGACCTGAGCCGCTTTGGTCAATAAATTTTTTTTTTTTTTGAATTTCATAAAAGCCAAACAATATTTTAACTAAGAATAATTTTCCTTTAAAAATTGTTGAAAGTTTACGATTTTCTAGGTACAGAAAATATATACGAATTAATTCAATATTTTTTTTTCATATTTTAATTATTTAATCAGCAGCAAATTAATAATTGAAATAAACTCTCGCTGTTTCTATAAAGATAGCAGTAGCAAGACCCCGTTCGTACATGCAAAGCTGTATTGTATCTAACCTTAAATTTCAGTGCATGGTAGTCCACTTCAGTGTAAACAAAGTAATTTTTTCCCAGATCTAAAAAGGTCTTATTTTAAGCCAAATAAAGTGTATTTGCGGCGAGTGTTATTGCACTACTTTATTTAAAAGCAATCTGCAGCTGAAGCTTATAGAACTCTTGTTGAGATTTATGGTGACAATGCTTTGTGGGATACGACGTGTAGAGACTAGTTTCGACACTTCAAAAATAATGATTTTGAACTTGAAGATAGAAGTTGGAGGAATTACTCGATGAAGACCGTTGTCAAACGATAGCATAACTTATAAAAATACTACAAATAGTTGAGTAAACTGTTATTTTGTAAAAGAAACAACGATCCTAATAATCATTTTTTTTTAATAATAATCTTTTTTTGTTAATAATCTTTTCTCCAAAATAAAGGGTAAGAAATTTCTACTGAAAAAAAGTTTTAGTTAAAGACGCTCATTTGGCAAACATACTTTCAGCGTGGGTACTTCTCTAAAATAATATTAGTGTCAATAAACAAAAGAGTTTTTTTTTTAAAGAAATTAAATTGTATAAACACAAACTTAATTAAACAACAAATAAATATAATAAAGCAAATTAACTAGCTTAACTTAGTGCCATTTATTTCTTTTAAATAAAAGAATAAAAACGCAAAGAAATTAAATTAAGTAAAAAAAAAAAATAAAAGAAAATTAACTTTAAGTACAACATGCGTCACTTGAGCAAATTGAGTTTATCAGATTAAACCACTTAAAATAAATTAAAGAACAATTTGGAAATGATTAAATTTATTTAAGAATTTTTTATTTAAAGAAACCACATAAAACTTTAAAGAATTATTGACAAACTAATTGAAAATATTTCCTAATGAAAAGAAATTACTTCATAATCATGGCAACAAATAAATAAATGGAACTTTAAAAAGAGCCAAACAGTGCTGGAGATGGGGGAGGCTGACTCATTGACATTTGACTTTTCAAGTGACGCACGTGTTACGATTTAATTTTAAACTATTTTGAAAGAAATTTTTTTATTTTATTTTTTTGGGAAATTATCTACACAAATTGTCTGTTAGTTTTATTTTTCTATAATGTATTTTAATAAAATATAAGGAATTTTTTCTTCTTATCAGTTTAGTGTTTTTTTTATTTAATTTGAAAAGGGAAGTTTTACGTTTACAGTTTTTAAAAATTTTCAATTAATTTTTCTATTTGTGGCTGTTTTGTTTTTAATAAAAAAAGAAAATATTTGTTTTGTTTTTTTTTTTTTTTTTTAATTTTGCAATAAAATTGTTGCGATAATAATTTATTAAACTTTTAGTTAAGAATTAATGAATTAAAGAATTAATTAAACGAAAGTGATTTCCTTCAATAGAAGGAACAAGTTAATCCTAGGGACCTTAAAATAGAATGACAGTGACTTGGTGATGTCCAAAGAGATGAAATATCTGGTAGTAGTTCTAGATAAGATTCTTACTCGGAACAAACATTTACTTTAAATAACTAGCAAAGCCTGAAGGTCAATACATGCGTGCTAAAAAATATATTATAAAACCTAGGGCCTATGACTAAAAATTATGCCATGGTCATACCGATGGTCACTTATGCTTGTTTGGTATGGTGGCCAAAGGTAGAACAAAAACAGAATCAGATAATCCTCAACAAAGTGCATTGAATAGCCTGTTTGAGTAAAAAGGGGAAGGGGCGATGAACACGAGCCCTACACCAACCTTGTTAAAGATCACTGGACTTACTCCCCTGCATATTGTGAGTAGAGGAGCAGCAGTTAGTTCAGCTTTAAGGAAGATGTTAGCGAATATGTGAAAATTCTAGAATTTGTCTGGAACTCTGACATGTCTCCCCGTCTCTGAGAGGATGGATAGGACACTCACATTCTCTAGGCGTTTTGAAGTAATCTTGGACATGAATCGACAGTTGTGATATACTGATGAGTCCAAAAAAGAAGATGGCAGTTCCAACGCAGGCATTGCAGTTTCAATAGCCATTTTTCAGGCGGAGATCTACATATTAGAGTTGTGTGCTAGGGTCCCGGAATTTACATTTTCTCAGATAGTCAAGCAGCTCTACGTGCTATTCTTTTCAATCAAGATTGGTTGCTACAAGCTTGTCAATGCTTTGGAAGAGAGAAACACAGTTACTTTATTGTGGGTTGATGAAAGACATGAAAGGGCTAAAAAGGGCGTGGTTATAATTTTTATAGGTCCCTCTGAGTGATAACCAGAAGAATGAAGTCTATAAGACTGCTGGAGAGCCGAAGTGGGCATGCTGCATTCGTAAGGATTTTAAAGGTCCCAGTACGACTATAGCCCATAATGAACCACAATAACAAAGCTATTGAATTAATTGAGACAACAAGGAAATTGCTTTAAATGAAATTTTTATTTTTACAAATTTTAAGCTCAAAAGACGAGTGATACAAATATTTGGTTAAAATTATAACAGAATATAAAGTGAAATATTGAGAGAGCACTAAATTATTAATTAAAAAAAAACATATTTTTGACTTATGACACTATTGACGTAAATGAGCGATATGTATTTGGGCATAATTAACTAAAAATTCAAATGGTGCCGCTAATCTAGGTACATACACCCAACTAAAAAGAAAACAAAAGAACTTTGTCCATCTGGATAATTTTTTTTTTAAATTTCTTTTTAACACTATTTCCTGTTTCTTGCATTTATTTATTTTATGATTTTATTATGCTTCATTCAAGCAACTGCTAACACTTAAACTTCCCTTTATATGCAGTCGTTAATGTTCAGCGTTTAACACTTGGACATAAAAAAGTATCTAGTGCAGTTTGCTCGTTTTTATAGTATTTCTATACAATTTCCAAAGAAATTGATTTAAAATTCCAAGAATTCATGGCAACAAAAAAAAAAGTTAAATTATAAAATGAATGAAATGAAGATGTAAAATGTTGATTAAGTTTCCCTAATCATAAATGTCTCACAAAAGTTTATGTTGCATGCCACATGCTAAACAAAATAAAACAAAACAAAACAGCCAGTGTGTAAAATAGCAACAATACAATTCAGCCCAAAATAAATGCCCAACAATTGTTTTAACAAAACCATTTCGCGCTAAATAATCAATGTTGCATTATGATGATGATGATAGTGATGGAGCAACAACGACGAAATATATAAAATCTTTGCCACATGTCAATACCTATATAGAATATGCATTCAACATGCTACACAGATTCTTTGTAAAATTATATTTAAAAATTTTCATGTACACGGTACTTACAACTCAAGTAAATACTTAAAATTCTAATGCGTAATTTATGGCATCTAGTCAGCAGTGATGTGATGCTGGCTGCTTGTTTGGGCGTACCTATGCGTTTAATATTTTCTTAATTACGAGTATATTGTTGCTGTAGTTGTTATTTGAATTCATGCATAAATTACACAACAAACAAAAGCAAATACCAACTACATACACACATACTTTAGTGTAAAAATTTATATTTTCTTCAACTTTTACAACCCACAGTTTTGCGTATATTTCGTGGCAAAGACATTAAAAATACGTCTGCATTTAATATTTTTCATTATGTCTTCATAATTGCGTTGGTATGCTTGATTGTTCCATTAAGTTCCTCTTAATCTATTAATGTACGAGTACATGATTATATTTAAATAAATCTGCAAAAATTTTATTTGAATATTTCGGTGACTTTGGTACAGGTCATGAACGTACACTTAAAGAAAAAATATGATTGAATATGGTTACTACAGAATTTAGTTTGTTCTCCACAAAAATATTATTATTAATTTGAAGCATCTAAGCATTATTATGATCATGATAAACAAGTTTTTAGTTAATTTTAACCATAATATGTTGACCGTTACAGATATGCTTTAAATTATCATTTTATTTTTGATAAAATTTTAACTAAAATTACACCAAGAGAAAAAATTGAACCATCCGTTGGCAAAATGACAAGAAACGGTATCAATAGTTTGTGCTCACTTTGACAACATATAGTCCCATTTTAACAAAGAATTATTGAGAACATAGAGTTGCAGAATTACCAACAAATAGTGTCATACTAACAACATTTTGGTAATAAATCGACACCAAATGGTGTCATTTTGACAACAAGTGTTGTAAATTTGACAACGTTTTTTAATAAGTTGGAAATTTGACAACATATTCTTGTCAAGCAGTATTACAAGCAAAAATTCTATTCTTTAAGCAAATATTTTTTCTATACTATTTTCACGAATGCATTTTATCTATTTTGCAGATATCCTCCTACATCATTTCTTTTAGGAGTTCATTTTTTTTTAAGTTAACTTCAAAATCATCTTGAAGAGTTAGTTCAGTGCTGACTTAGTTCATTTAGTCATGGAAGGAAATGGAAAAATGCTACAATTCTTCTGGCATTACTCTGCCTTTGAGAGAATATGATTGTGCTGTATAAATTTATCATAAATAGTTCAAGTCAGAGGAATTAACTAGAAAACATTGATAGTACAATCAGGAAAACAAATTCTATTTTTGATGATTAGAGGAAAAAGTTTGTGTAAAAGTATCATATTCATAACATAAATATTTAATTCATTCAATTTTTAATTATTGAGAATGTCATGGTTAAAAAAAAAAAAACATTGTCAAATGCGATCCCCGAGTTCAAGCTCCAACTGATACTCCTGTGCTTCGCAAAGCAAAGAATGTGTTATAGTTGCCTGCTCCTTCTTGTTTTGAGAATTTCTACAGCAATCATGCTGTTGAAGTAGGTAGCTAACCCACCAATCTGGGGGTCTCAAGATCAATTCCTGTCTAGACCTTTTGTGTTTTTGCAGACAAGCCAAGAAGCTTCACGGATTTGTGTTGTTAAAAAAAAAGATGGCAAACCTAAGTATTCTTTTCAAATAAGTTAAAAAAAATTTTTTAAATAAAAATAAGAAAGACAAATGACTAAGAAAACCTTACTTAGATGGGCTGTTATCATTTCAAATTGGGGGCTGGTTATTAAAGGAAAAAAAAAGTTTTAAATAAATTCACAATTTAGCCAAAAAATTACAAAACAATGGCAAAATGAAAATGATTTAACAATAAATTCAAAAGGATTTTTTGTGCGCTTAAATTTATTATTATACCATCTTGTTCAGAAAATGACTGGCAAACAAATTTAAAATTTAATTCATTTTTTTGTGTTACCTTTTACCAAACAAATGAAAAAAAAAATCCGTCATGGTTTTAGCTGTATCTGGTCATTTCGATTTTATATTTTATATGTTTGTATGGGTATGTGAGTGTGAAGTGAATCCTAATGCATCTTTTATAAGCAGCAGTTGTTGTATGAGTATTTTACTTTGTAAGATTGTGGAATGTCCTCGCTTTAGTTTTCTTTAATGAATTAATGTATGTGTACGTTATTAGTTCAACATTATCTTAAATGGTTTCGTTAGCTTTAAATCGTAAAGAAGGGGCGCTTCTTTCCGTTTTTCATAAATTTTAATTATTAATTTTTACTGTCGTTTCTGCTTCTGCTGTTATTTCTTTTTTTGTGAGCAGTGTTATGTGGATGTATTACGATTACACAGGCCTACAATTATTTTATTTTTGCCAAAATTAAAACCGATTGCTACTATACCCGATAGCTTGATTCAAACCTAATCCTACCTGTGGCTCTAGAGATAAGCCGTTATATATTAGAAAACGGAAGAGGTTAAGCTATATAATTTGCAATAACTTGAGCAATAGCTCTCTTTTGAAAATTATAAAAACACGTAAGGATGGGGAATAAAATTGTATTCCCATCAAATTTTTAAGGGTGATATAGTTTAGCAGATATTCAGAAAATTTTGTAAAAAAATCATATTGTTAAAAAACATTTCAAAAAATGTTTTAAAAATTTAATATAAAGAAAACCTAAGCAAATAAAGATAAATATAGTTACGTTTTAACGTAACCTCTTGCGTTTTTTATTATTTATCAAATAAGTCTTACGTCATTAAATATTTCTATTTACAAGCGTACATACACTTAGAAAATTTTTGTCAATGTCCGGACGAACCATTGAAGATTGCGGGATAATATATACTCCGTCTCAAAGAAAAGGCCCTATATATTTGTAATATGCAAACCAATTGGGCAGAAACTGCTTTGCAGTATTTAAAAAAAAAATTTTTTTTAATTCCCTCATACCCAAGTACTGTCGCTCTGAGGGATTTCGTTGATTTTCGCATAAGCCGTAAGAGCTAGCGGAATCTGAATTATACCGTTTTAAAGCGGAGTTCTTCTATGTTTATAATATACAACCTAATTGAGCAGAAACTACTTTAGAGTATTTTTTAATTTTTTTTTAATTCCCTCATACTCTAGTATTGTTGCTCTAAGGTAATTTGTCATTATATAACGTTATACCTCGAGAACTTTTTATGATTAAAAAAGTTATTTATAGCGATTGGAGCTTACTGCCAAAGGCATTAGAATTGAATATGAAACCTCAAACAAAAAGAAAAAACTTCATTTTGTAGGCCTGTGTTATTGGATTCTTTATTCATAAAAAAGAATTAAAAAAAGAACAATACATGCATTAATATGTATGTTATGAATGAATACAATTTGCAGAAGACACTCTGAAGAAGATGGTGATGATGATGGTACCCACAATAATCACCAGCTCAAAAAAAACTAACCAACAAACCACTATTATCATCAATTTGTTTTACTACATATTAGACGACTCTTGCGACCATGATGATTGTGTCGTTTTTTTTTTTTTTTTGTTGTTTCTAAGTTTTATTGTTTTGGCTTATACCTACTCTAAAAAAGAAAGCAATTTGGAGGATTTATTAACTTTTTTCTTGTTTCCAAAAAATTCGTTTATTTGTATTGAGCTGGTCAACAGCGGTCGAAGATCAAAAACCTTGGACGGAAATTGGAAAACTATAATCAAACTCTTTTTTTTTCCTTGTTTCTGACATTTGAATTTTGTTATTGTTATTTTCTTCATGTTAAAGTCACAAAAGACAGCGTTTTTTTTTTTTGGGTATTTTTTCTAATTCTGTACATAATGAGTGTTTTTTTTTTATAATTAATTTCGATTGCATGGTTTTTATTGGGTTGTGGCAGGAAGCATTTAACTATTTCTTTTCAGATGTTGGTATATCAGCTGTATATAATTTTCATTATGTTGTTTATTTTTTTTTAACCCAATTATATACAAATTTGCATTTAAAATTGTTTATTCACATTTTTTAAGACTCTGATTTTTTTGCGTTAATTTTCTTGTTATTAATTTTTTTTGAAAACATTTAATTATGATTAAGATCGATACGGTTAGACAATAAAAACAAATAAAAAAAAAGAAACAAGATGTCTGGGGTTTTTTTGGTTTTTTTGGACAGCGTATGAAAAAAAAGGGTTTTCATATCCGGCACGAACCATTTTTTTAACTGTTCTTTTTGTAATTTTAACAGAAGAACTGAAAATAACAATTAATCTTATCTATCTATACTAACACATAATAAAAAGAGGAAACATTTAATTTTTGGTTTTTTTTTTTTTTTTTAATTCTTTCACCAACATAAAGTTACATTATCCACGTGTAACAGAAGCTAACGTCCATTATGCAATAATTTCACAATTAAAATTTTAAATTGAAGCGGATTTTTGAAAAATTTGTTATCACTATATTACGAGAGTGCTCGACATAAGCTATTGAAAGTGCCACGTTCATTTTTACATATTAGAAGATCGACAATTCGTACTGGCCAAGCTAGATGGGCCAGTTTCTATTAATTTGTATTTATTTATTAGTTAGTTTTATTTTTCTTTTAAATAATATGGCTATTTTGTTAAGCTTGAGGTCTTATTTTTCAAAAATTTATTTTTATATAAATTTGTATTTATTTATTACATAATACAGCCGGTTTGAATTATTTTTTTTTATTTTTCATTTGACTCTACCAGGATTTAAAGTTTGGAATATTTAGTTAAGAAGCATTAAATCGTCGATCGACCACTTCAGCCACAAAGCTCAGTTGAGTTTGAACGATTAAGTTTTTGTTTTAAACTCACTTTATTTATATGGTTGCAGAAGAGACAAAATAGAAAGAAATTTGCATTCAACCATATTTTTCTCATTCTTATGTTTACTATAAACATATTTATGGTTTCAGTTAAAAATTTTTTTAGCAATAACATGATAATGATATGGTTGATCTAAGACGCTAAACTTAATATGGTTAAAAATAATTAGAAACATTGTTAAGATGCTTCAAATTAATAATAATATTCTTGTAAAGAAGAAACTATGTTTGCGGTGACCATATTAAAACATCTTTTTTCTTCAGTCTAACCTAACCGAATAGACGTTCATATCAATGTTCTAGTTTAGTTTCATATTTAGCGTTGCACAAAATGCTTCAAAAAACGTAACTATTTATTCTTCTTTCACGTAAAGAGAAAGATCGGCAACTTGTCAGCATTTAGTATTAGCTTTTCATCGATTTCTTAGGAAAATTATAACTTTTTTGATCTTGAACTCTTGTGCGGAATACAGAAAAACTTATGCTCTAATTTAATCGAAAAAAAAAATTTTTTTGTATGAATTCTGATTACATCACTACATAGTATGTATAAAACAAAATCGCTTTCTCTGTCCCTATATCCCTATGTATGCTTAAATCTTTAAAACTGCTCAACGGATTTTGATTTTTTTTTAATAGATAGAGTGATTGAAGTGGAAGGTTTATATGTATAATCTTGGAAGGCTTAACGTCACAAATCCGCCCGGCACCTGTTTTTACCCAGTCTCACACTAGTCAACTAGTTATTAATAAAATTTAGTTAGTTTGTAATCAACATGACTTATTTTAACTGTCATAATATTGATTAAACGCCTAATTGATTGAATTGAAAATTAAATAAAATTTTTTTAATGACAAAACAAAATAATGCTTAAATTTTCCTTCTATTTTTAAATTATTTTTTGTTTGCTTAAATTACGTATAAAAATGTTTTCTCCAAGCAAAGTTTTTTCTGTTAAAATTTTACACAAGTTTTGAGAAATAAAATAAAATCTAGTCTTAATTAAAGCGCAATTTTATGCGCGTGTTCAGTGAGGACGATCGAAACGGCTAAAAACTACACACAAGCTCACAAAACAGGCAACTGCAACAACAAGCACTTGTTACAAAAATATTACATGTAACCACAATTAAACTTTTATTAAAATCGTAAATGGAAAATGTTTAAGCATTAGCACAAAAAAAAAATATAAAAAACAATTTAATTGTTCAAAATACATATTTTTGTGTTTTATAAGAAAAATAAAGTGTGTGCAGTGGCCAGTTAAGTTACCCTTTGTGTGAGTTTTTTTTTTTAAACTCTTTGAAGAGACGCAAGCAGGGAATTTGAACAAAAACCGCTATACTTAGAAATAAAAAAACATTTATAGACACGTACCATAAATGTAATAATTTCTTAGGAACTTTCTTTAAGTTTTAAACTTGAAGCGAATGCCAATTTAATAGCGGCCGCAGCAGCTGAAAGATTGTGGCATTAGTTGCTGTAATTTTTGCTGATTGTGTTTAAAAAATAGTTGAAGACACTAAGGGCATATTACTGTTGTTGTTTGTTTGGTTTTCTTTTTTTTATGAATTACGATTTAATAAGATGGTTTTTATTTTAATAACTTTTAATAACAAACAATAAGTCAAGCTTAAGTGAATTCAAATAGTTTGTAGTCGTAATAATAATAGAGACACACGACTAACTAAAGAAAGTGGCCACTATGTGCTAAATTATACAACAAAATAGAAATAAATACTAAAGAGCTGCACAAGCACTTTTTATTACAAAATATTACATATGTTTCTAGTCATGTGTGGCTTTCAAGTGTGCTTGTGCAGCCCTTTAGTAAATACGAGCTTATAAAAATAACTGTTCAGTATAAATTTGGAAGCAAGAGAAATGCTCTATGAGTGGCAACTCATAAATGTTGTGAACCTCCAAAAGAAAACACCTTTTAGAAATCTTAAAAACTAATGTGCTTTTTCTATAACACAAGCGATCAACTAGTTTAAAAAATTTGTAAGAAAAACACTCAATATTTTGAAAACTTTTCATATAAAACTTCTAGACGAGTTGATCGCACATTAGTGTGCTTAGTAGGCATGGCAATATTGCTTAGTTGTTATGCTATTTAACCGTTGGTCAGTTAGACAATTTTGTTTTAAGAAATTAATTAGAACTTCAAACACACAAGCAACTACTTAGCACTACAACAAGTTTATTATGTATTTTATGAATACGTATATTTTTCTATTTTGTACATGAGCGTGACTATAGAAGGACTTAATTTTACCAGAAAATATTTAGCACTTTTCAGGTCTTGCAATTTCTTATTTATTTCTTAAGTTTTGATTTTGTACACACATAAATATGTAAATCCCACTCATAAAAATTAACTCACTACGCTAATGATTTTAGTTTTAACTAGAAATGCGTATTCGACATGTGTTTGGCTTCGCTGATCATGGCACCTGGCAAATGTTCATTAATCTGTTAGAGACTCGTGTTTTGGGTTTTTCTTTATTATTATTCATATTTTACTTCTTTTTGTTGCATAAATGTTTCTTAGCTTTTTTTCGTTAACAACAAACTTTTTCTTATATTTCTGTTTTTTATAGATTTGATAAAGTCACCAAGCGAAACTAATGTAAGTCAGCGATAGTCTTCTTTTTTGTTGGTAACTGCTTACTACGTTACTTAATATGCAAACAATTTATCAACAGTTAAGACGCTATACAAAATGCATACTTACATAAGTATTTGTTTAGCAGTTTTTTTTTTGTGTTATTGTACAGTAACTGCTTGCATTAATTGTAACTGCACGCCATTAAATGGTTATAATTTTAAAGTTTTACTTTATAAATTCTATTTGCTTTGTGTTAATCATAAAAATTCTGGCAACAAGTTTATGAACGTACGTAAATTACAGCCATATAATTTTAAAGATTTGTTTAATGATTTGTAGTTTCTTGAGAAATTTATTGTTTACTGTGTATCTCATTTCTAATTAAAAAAAACAAAAAATTTATTCAGCAAACTTTTTATCAAAATTTATTTGCGAATTCATTTTTAAGTTACAAATATGTTTTTTATGAATTTTCTCTGAGTGCAGAAATTTGTATGCCCCAATTAAACATTTTATTTAAAAAACTTATATTGATTAAACTTAAAATTGAATTAATTATTTTTTTTTTATTGAATCAATTAAATTTTAAATTAAATCACTCATGATTCAATTAAAAATTTATTCAATGTGAATGAAAATTTGAATAATCATATTGATCATTTTTGTTCAAATAAAGTTTATTAAACAATTATCTCAAAGAAAATTTGTTTAATAAGCCCTTATAAAACGGAACTGATTTTTTATAAAATTTTTTTTATTTGCTTTTTTTTATACCCGTTACAAAAAATGAAAAAAAAGCTTGTCGATTTAGCGATGTCCATCTGTCCGTATGGATGTTGAAAGCAACTTTCAAAAGTAATTAGAAGATCTGCAGAAAACTTTAGTATGACAATTTATTGAGCAGTACTGTTTTCAACTTTCTATTGAAATTTAGCCAAATCGGTGTATAAATGGTTGAGCTATGAGCTCTGAAGTGCAACTACCTCTATTTTTTGACCATTTTTGGAGCGTTATTTGGGTAATTTGTTTAAACAACAAAACGGACAAAAAAAACGTGGTACGTAGTTTTATCAGAAATAACAGTCAAAAAATAAAAACAATCGGTCCACAATTGGCCGAGAAAAATACTTTCGAAATTTGTATTAATTTTTTTTCTTTTGCTTTTTCGTGAAATTTTTAAGCTGAGCATATGTGTAATGCTTGTGCATACAAGCACAAAAAAAGGCAGTTGGCTTTACAAAAACGTGTGTTCTATGTGTGTATTCTGTGTCGTAGTGATGGCCTGCCAGTGATGCCACTACAGTATATTCTACGAATATAGAAATCTTATTGAAAGAGAAATTTTTGATTTTTTCCGTTAATATTATATTATTCGGTTAATATTTCATTTATAATTAAACAATTTTATATTAAAAAATGTGTAAAAATATTTAAAATAAAATTATATTTATTTTGTATTCATACACCCAGAGAAAAAATGACACCATCCGTTGTCAAAATGACAACAAACGGTGTCAATAGTGTATCAACCACGTTTGTTGTCACTTTTGACAACGGATGGTGTCATTTTAACAACACATTATTGACAACATAGCGTTGCCGAATTGACAACGAATGGTGTCGATATGACACCATACCGGTGTCGAAATGACACCATACCGGTGTCGAAATGACACCATACCGTTGTCGAAATGACACCATATCGGTGTCGAAATGACACCATACCGGTGTCGAAATGACACCATACCGGTGTCGAAATGACACCATACCGGTGTCGAAATGACACCATTCTGTTGTCGAAATGACACCATATCGGTGTCGAATTTGTATCCCAATTCACCATAATAATGAAAAACATTATATTTTTATTGCAAACATTTATTTTATTAATTAAATAAATAATATATGTACATATTTCACATATTATAGATAAACTTAAAAAAACTTATTTCTAAAATAAATTTTCCCATTTTTCACTAGGTATACATGAAATGGAAGAGAAATAAAATCTAAAATTGGTATTAAATGATTAATATTTCTATTAAACGATCCAATTTTAATCTAAGATAAAATAATTAAAAACAATTTAACATATACATACATATAAACAAATACTAATATGTAAATGTGTATATCTAAAAATTTTAAATACTCACCAATTCTGACGCCCTTGAATCAGAAAGTTTTGGCCACTCTTGAGAAACTCATAGCTCCTCAGATTCTGTACATCTTTTCGGCAGATGGCAAAAGATCTTTTCCATTTTTCGCAAACTGCTTCCCAATTGTCACACTCCCTCACTAAGGAAGTTTTTAACGCAACAGAAACTGATTCATCAATTTCAACATCATTTTGGACTGATGTTTTGAAGATGTGCCGCTTGCTGTTGTGCTGCTAATTGGTAATGAGTCCAATAGTTTTCTTTTTTTTAATTTATTGCTTCTATATTTTGCATATAATTTCCCACTCGCATTATTTTTTCCTACCCTTGAAATATAATAGAAATCCTAAAAAATAATAATAAGAGTAAATTTATACTTGTAGATATAACGTTTGCCTTTTATTTATTTAATAAGTCCTTATTAAACAATATTTTATAGGAACTTAGCCAATAAAATACAAATTTCTTAAAATCTATTTAAATTTATCACAATTAAATACTTCTATATTTACCTTCATTTTACTTTCGAACGGAAAAAGCGAACATATTTCATCCAATAGTCGGTTGTAGTCTTGTGTGAACAAAACAACATTATTGCCTATTACATCTTCCAAAACAACATTTATGATATAATCTCTATGCTCACACGCAAGTTTATTATTATCTTCAGCAAATTTCAACACAGCATTCCCTTCTGTTGTAAATATTACAATAATAAAATTTTCAGATCCTAATGTATAATAATACAATACATAAAAAACGTAAAATACTTGATACTATGCTTTACTAAATAATTTACATATTCGTATGTATTGTTCTTATTTTATTTATTTTTAATATTACCTTCGATAAAATTCCACAAATTTTTGAGCAACTAGATGCTGGTGTAAGTGTAGGAGTTTCATCACGACTAAACCACTCTTCAACTTTAGAAAGCACAGATATTGTGTCATCATTGTGTGTTGTGTCACCGCACTACAAAATAATTATTTATAATAAAAGTAGTGTTTCCAATTAAATTTTTGATATAAAGTATTTTTTACCTTAGTTTTTTTTCAGGAGAATAGTTTTTCGCGGAATTCTGCACGGAGCTCTAAGGCGTTAAGGCTTCTTTTAAATCTTCCTTCTTCAAAAATGGTAAACTTCTATAACTAACATGAGCATCTTAACATGCAAGTACAGAAATAAATTTTACAATCTGCTTTCTAAAATTTTCATTTACATACTTACCCTGTAAATAATCAAAAATTAATTCCATACCAATTTGGGATAAAAACTCTTAGGTTGTTATCATCCTCGTTTTCTTCATTAATAATGTTACTGTCGACAACAAAAACATCTCCTTCATACCCAATTATTTCCGAAATAAAAATTCGTTCACTTAAATTATTTATAAAATTAGTTTCTTCCATTGATCTTATTTTAAGCACGCTCACCGAAATAATAAAAAAACTAGAAGAAGAAAAATAAATTTGATAACGCATGTTAAGAAAATGACAACATGCGTTGTCAACTTGGCAACGCTTGTTAAAAAAATTGCAACATGCGTTGTCAATTTTATAACGGTTTCTACTAAGTTGGGAATTTGACAACGTATTGTTGTTAATTTTGCAACGTTCGTTAAAAAGTTGACAACATGCGTTGTCAAAAATTAAAAATTTTAGTTTTTTTTCTAAGTTGACAACCAACCGTTGTCATTTTGAACACGCTTGTTAAAAAATTGAAAACACTCGTTGTTAATAAAATAGACAACGGGATGGTGTCAAAATGACCACATACGTTGTTGATTTTGCAACGCGATTTTTGGCTCAGTGTAATAGATATTTGCCTTTTAATTTTTTTTTTATTTAAAGATTAGGTCCCTACATTTTATTGTTTTTCAAAATAAGGATCGCACAACAGATTTTTTCGTAAACTGAAATGAATTATTTATTTTAAGATTAACAAAAAATTATTTTAAGCAATAATTGAAATGTTATTAAAATACTTTTTATTTATTTTTAGTTAAAAATTTAAGAAAAATATGCAAAATTAAAAATGTGATTTTTTGGCTGAAACAGAAGAAAATTATATAAGAATCGCCACAGACGAATTTAACTTGTTTGAATTAGAATATGTAGTTAGCTCACCTTAAGTGTGGCTAGATTGAAAAATCTCAAAAAGTACAATAAAATAACTTCATCGAAAATGCATACAAACACTTTGTAAAATTATATGAAGTTATAATTTGTTGCCCTGTGTAACACTTATAATTATTCAAAAGTTTGCAATTTGCTGAAAACCAAAAGAAGCAGTTTCAATTTAATTTAAACTGTATGCACAAGAACGTGTAAAATTTTCTGCATTAAAAGTTCCCCTATTTCTGCTATTGGCTAAGAAATTTCAACCAATAGGGTGTTTAAGAAAGCAAAACATAGAGAGCGCAATATCAAATCATTTATATCATACATATTGTCACACGAATTGTCAAACAGCCACAAATGACAATTTAAATGTATGTGTTTGTATGCTTTAAAATGTAATAAAAAAACAGAAAACGACATAAAAGAATTGAATAGGATTTAAAAACACTCACGCACACTAGAAAAAATTAAAACACAAAATATGAAAGGTTTTACAAAAAAAAAAATATATTTTTACTAGTGTGTATAGCAAATATGAGGTTGATAAAAATAAAAAATATTAATAATTGAGATTGTGTGATCAACAATAAACAGGAACCAACCCATTTTACTGAATATAATTTTCCCTTTATTTCATTTAATGAAAAGAATTACACAAACACTGACACAATTACTTGTCATTTAAAAAAAAAGAAGGTAACGAATATTTTTTCTATAAAAAAAAGCAATGAATTTTCACATGACAATGACAATGAGATGGATATGAATGAGTGGTTGAAACATCCCTCAAAAATCATATTGACAAATACTTTCTTTCTATTTTTTGCTTAAGGGTAGTTTCAAAATAAAAAAATAATCTTATCACATCACATGTTGTAGGTATTACCTGAGAACCGAACTCACATTGCATGCAGTAACAGAAGATGAAAAATAATAGGTATGTGTGTATGAAAAGAAACAAGGACTTTATCATGGTGATCCTCATGCTACTACATAATAGTTATGAGTATATAAACAATTTTCCTTTTTTACAAGCCCTGATATGAGCCAGCACTTATTGATGACGAAACATTTGTTGTAAAAACAAACAAAAACCACAAACGGTCCTAAACTGCATGAGCTGCATTACATGAACAAACTATTTTTATATATAAACAAAAATTTTGACATGAGATAAATTATGGGAATCGCTGCTTTATGTACGCATTGTCTTGCAGGCTCGTATGTAAAGCCCAAAAAAGGAACATAAATTTGATATTTTACACTTAAAATGATAATTTTTTCTTTTGCAATTTCACCAACACCAGCATCATTGTAGTACATAACTATGTTATGCCCGTCTGAATGTGTGTATGTATTCATAATACATAAAAATAGAATGTTTCAAAGATTATTACGAGTGCTGAGTACATATTTAATATTTTTTTTTTCTCTAATGTTTTGTTTTTTTTTTTTTTTGTTTTTCCTTTATTGCAGAGTATTTAAACTCATGCTTGGATGACAACACTTCAAACCAAATGTTGTAACAACCATTAAAATTATTAAAAAGAAAAGGAAAATATTTATGCAGTTTGCGAGTTTCTATTCAATCTTTACAGAAGTTTTATCTACATACACGAGTATTATTTAATTTTAGAGCAGAATAGAAATAGTTTTTTTTCATTTCTCCAGAGTTTCCATCAGGTTTTATTAATTATTTTTAGATTTTTAAATACAGGAATTGTTTTCTATGAATTGGCTTCAAAATGATTATGAAAATTAAGGCTCAAATCGTTGCAATTAAATCATTAAAATTTTTTTATAAAATTTTTTGTTACGAAAAAGTTGTAAAATGTTGCTGCACTTGTTTTGTATCGAATGCAAATTTTGTTTGTAGAGCTTACTTTTTTTTCCTTTTCAATGGAATTAAGTTTCTTAAAAAATTTTATTATTTGGGCCCGGTGATAGTCTGATAAAGGCCATTTTTTATAAATTAATAATTACTTTTGTTTAAAAATTGCTTATTAAAAGAAATCAGGAATTTTTTTAAAGTATGACTCTTTTGTAAAATGATAGCCAACCTTCCTAAACATCATTATGAAATTTAAAAAATAATGTTTAGTATAGCAGTAACATTTGTGCAACACTGCAAAATAAAATACTAAACACGGCCTAAATAAATGATGTTATTTTAGAGGTTTACATGCTTGATCATTTCTTTTACAACTAAAAACTTTTGGCAGCCCTGTTGCCAAATAATTGCAGTTTATAAATTAAACACACTATTGTATAAATGTTTGTGCAGACACATAAACATACATACAGGCATTTGCTCTGAAATCTATTATTATTATTGATTATGACGATTAAAAAAGGAAATCTTAATGAAAAGATCAAATCATATCATGATTACAGCAACTGCAAGCTGCATGTCATGTTTGTTGTTCATGTGTCAATCAGTGAAGCAGCCAGACCCACATTGTAGAGCCAGAATGATAAGACATTTTGCTTAAATTAATGTTTAATATTTCCTGTTCTAAGAAATTCTTAAAAAAAAAATTATGTACTCATTTTCAGTTGTGGTCTCTGATTATATTTATTTATTCTTCTAATAATACAAATTAAATTTAAAGTTTATCTTATGGCAATTCATAAAACACTCACTAATTAAAGACATATTTTGTTTTATAAAAAAATATTGCCAGCCTTTAGCTAAGATTTGTCACTAGTCTGTTATAAAAGAATAATATTTTGCATTTAACACTGTAATTTATGGCAATTTTTCAATATTATGCTGTAATGATGGCCTGTAATTATCAATATCATCGGTATTCATGTCGTGTTGTCTTTCTGTGGCATACAAAATGAAATTTATTGATTGTAGTCGTATGCATAGCCAGTACGCAAGTGCGCATGTTTGTATGCATAAAATATGGTTTACATAAAATTCTTTTTAACCGGATTTTTCTTCTTTTAAATGTTTTAGATAATTTTATAAATTAAGATATATGACTTTCAATGAATAATTTTAGTTTAACCTTCTCATTAATAAAAAAAAGACAAAAAAAGAAAAAAAAAACTAGTGCACGCAAAAACCTCCTGTAGTTGTGTTAATAAAATTTATGACCAATCAAAAAGCTTAATAATTATAATGGAACTTTTTTCTTCTTTTCTTACTTTAATGGGTAAAGAATAAATATTACTTGATAAAATAGGGTTTTAATTAATTTAATATGAAGGTTTTCTTATAACTATCAATTGCAAAAATGTATTAAATAGATTTTTTCTTATTGAAATGAATTTTCTTGTGGTTATCAAAATAACCACAAACGTTTGTTCTCATTTACCAACGCATTATTAGCAACATAGCGTTGCAGAATTTACAACTAATGGTGTCATATTGACACCATAGTGCTGTCGAAATAACACCATACCGGTGATAAATCAACATCATTTGGTATTAAAATGATACCATTTGGTGTTGAAATAATAGCATGCGGTTGTTAAAATAACTGCATGCTTTGTCAATTTGACAACCCAATGTCAAATTAGTAATTAATCAAAGCCGAAACTGTCGCCTTATATATTTGAACATCTAAAATATATATATTCTTATATTCCTAATATTTTCTATTATCTTTTATCAAATACGATTATGCTATTCATATAATTTCAGTGAAAGATAAATTTTTAAGCTGCTTAATTTCATTTCTGACGAAACACGGTAATTTTTAATGGAGGCAATCTGTTCGCGATATTTTCTATTACATTTTGGTATTATTGTATTTACCTGAAAAAATTTGGCAGGAGTACGGTATTTATTCAGATATGCACGTATAGCCCTCAGCTGGTTAATAGCATTCTTAACGATGGATAATTATGTGTTCTGTGAGTGAATATCTAGTTTTATAAATTTCGCTAAATTCGAGAATAAGGACTTATGGTATTGTAAGTTGAAAGTAGTGTCAAAATAGGTTTCTTTTGGACGCAGTGACCAGTTGACTTGTTCCCGCTTCTCCTTCAATTCTCAGGTTTATGGTAACATGAAGCTCAATGAGAATACTATGCTCGACAGTTAGAATGGCATGCTATGATTGAAAATCTAGAGGGATTCGAAAATGAATCTGGGAAGTAGCGTTCTATGTTTGTGGCTTTAGTAATGATTAATTTCTACTACTTTTTTTTTGCTAACATGCTTAGGAATATTTTTAATTTTGTATAAGTACTGGGGTACACTAATAAAGTACCCTTCTAGCTTTTTGCAAAAAATTAGCAACCAATTAAAAATTTTAATTAAAAAATTTGTTAAATCAATTAAATTTTTAATTGAGTCAATTAAATATTTAATTAAACTGAAAAATATATAAAATTAATTAAATATTTAATTGATTCAATTAAAAATTTAATTGACTTAACAAATTTTTTAATTAAAATTTTTAATTGGTTCTTAATTTTTTTTCTGTGAATAAGCAATTATTTTAATCTTATCATTTTTAGGTTGTCAATAATTTTTTTTATAATTTAATTTGTTAGTTTTATTTGACCTTTTTCTTTTAAATTATATGACTATTTTATTAAGCTTGAGGTCTTATTTTAAAAAAAATTTATTTTTATTTATTTTTTTTTTTTTTTAAATAAGACCTCAAGCTTAATAAAATAGTCATATTATTTAATAATTTAATTGTGTTAAGAAAAGTGATTACAAAATATTTCCATAAAATTGTTGCTAAATAAATAATAATAATGAATTATAGTATAGAAAAGTATGAATACTGTATTTTAAAGTAATTTATTGTAAAGCTTAATAATAATAATAATAAAAAAAAAAAAAAAAAAAAAAAAAAAAAAAATAACATTTTAATATAAATTCTAAAAAAAAATTAAAGGAAAACAACACAAGAACAATTTTTATTGTGTATGATATCCAATTTTCTTATAGTTTCAGTTTTCAAAATGCTATATTTGTTTTTATTTTCAATCAGCTGCTTAATTACTAAATTTTACTAATTTTCCGTTGGGATATTTTTTCTTGAAGTCAAATTTTTTTAAATTTACTCAGCATTTACTCAGTTACTAAGCTTTGCTAAGAAAGTACTGGAATGAACCTAATATTAAGACTGCTGTTAATTATTCTGTATGACAGTTATAACCAAATATGTTATATGCACATGACAAATGCTTAAACTTTAATAATTTGTAAACATAAAACCAAGAAGACACAAAATAAATTATAAAATAATATTAATTATTACAACTCTATTAATAAATAGTTACACTCATCAGCAACTCTTCTAAGTTTTACGAACTTCAATAAAAGAAAATTTATTGCAAACATACTTGTCTGAGACGGTTACATGCCTGCTTTACAATAAAAATATTAAAAATTACAGCCTTTTTACAACAAGACCTGTAAATTATGCTTGGGAAAAATTAAATAAAAAACACAACCTTACTTACTACTTGTAAATATAAATATTTTCAATGATCATGAGGATGGTGATGATGATGATGAGAAAACTTTAGAGATTTTTTTATTAGCATTAAACAGTGACGCAATTTTTTTTTTTTATTGATTACTATAAACAAAAGCAACAAGCTGTTTGGAAACGAAAGAAAACTACAAAATACAGAGAACTATTTTACTGTATAGTAATAAAAAACATTTTGTGGGACAAGAGAAACAAAAATTGCTTAATTAAATTAACAAAAATTTCGTCTCTTTGTCAGCTAATGTCTATAAGAATTAACTCCAAAATAAATAAATTTTTTGTGAAAGGATAATTGTTTTTTTTTTTATTTTTATTTATTTATTTAAAGAAGCAGAAAATATAGAGAGTTCAAACAGTCCATTTATCCTTAAAATAATTTTCTTTTAATCATTATGAAAGCAGATTATATGACCTTTTTTTATTTTCTTTGAGAGGGAACAAAATAGTCGTTGTGGCTGTAAAAATCACACAATAGTGCGTCAAATTTATGGTTTTCATAGTACGATGTATGGCGTATACAACTAACTATTTTATGTAAAATAATAATTACATACTTTTCAAACATTTGAAGCTCACTCACTTACAACGCCATTTTTCATTATTTACGCGTTTAATGCTTACAAAAAAGAAATTAAAAAAAACAAACTGCATTTTGCAGTGGCAAATAGAAAAAACACAACAAAAAAATCTTTGCATGTCAACTCTGTCTTTCTCGTTGGTTTTCAAAGAAAACAGACGTAAACATAGACAAAGGGACAGACCAGAATCATCTGCCAAACCATCATCGAACGCGTTACTACCAAAGAAAAACTTTAAAGTCTCAGCTGTAGTTACAGTCTACACATAGAGAATTACATCATAAAAAGTTTCCAGAATAAAAAATACCTTTTTAAATACAAGTAATAAGGAAAAAAGGGGAACAATTTTTTCCACCATTTGAAGTTACATATTTTCTTCAAGTGGCGGAAAGCAAATATATGAACACACAAACGAAACACTAGTGCAATAATAATGAAAAAAAAATTTTATGAAACGCATGAGAATCTCAATATTAAACTCAGGCAACTTTTTAAAGTAAATTGTACTTGAAATAAGGTTTTCTTTACTGGCTGGTTTCTACGTGCGTTTTAACGATAATTATGGTTGAAAGCAGAAAGATTACAATACTAACATCATTTGCGACGACAATCAACATGTGTAAGATTCATGCAACATATTTGCAAACTAAACATAATAAAGTAACAAAAAAATTATGCATAATTTAAAAAAAAAAAAAACTTTTCACTTCTTAGTTGGTCAGATAAGGGAAAGCATAAAAATTTGTTTATGCCAGAGAACTGTAAATTAAAAATTCCTTAAAAAACAGAAAAGAAACTAACGAAGTATTGGACAAAAATTCTTTAAGAAGTTCAATTTGAGTGAGAATTGCAATACTATCAATCAACCGAACAATGTTAAGTTTTAATTCATGCAACAAAAATTAAACATCAATTGAACATTGTAATTATACACAAAAGATCTTGAAGGTGGCCTATAATAATAAATAAAAATTTTTTAATAAAAAAAAAATTTCCTATTGATAAAATTTTTAGTTGAATCATTTAAAAATTTAATCAAAATGACAATTTTTACTTAAACCAAAATACGTTTGATTGCATATTCAATTTGTTATATTAAACAATCAAACATTTTAATTTAAAAAATTGTTATATTGATAAAAAATTTTAATCATTCAATTAACTAATTCCTCAATTTAACAATTTTTTAATTGAACAAAAATATAATCGTATTGATTAATTATTTAATTGCTTTTCTTACAACAGATTATATCTTTTCTATGCTCCAATTCACATGGCACATAATTTGTTTTCCTTTGTATAGCCAAAAAGATATCGTTATATGAATTCATGAAAGCCCTAAGCTTTATTTAAAATATTATTTTTGAATATTTTTTTTTTTAGTTTTTTGTTTAGGATTTGTTTAGGCAAATTCGTATCGTTTTGAAAAACGAAAAAATAACTATTTTGTGTTCTGCACCATTCGAAATTAAGCTCGATTTTTTCTTTTAAACTTCAAAGTCAAGTTTTTGGGTTAAACAATTAACAGACATTGTTTGCTATTGTCGAAAAGTGGTTGTTGTTATCATGAACATAAAAATTTGGCCAAATAGTTGCTTTAATTCATCAATTTTCATACTTCAGCGCTTCTTAAATTATTTTTTTTTTAAATAATGTATTAAAATGCTATTAATTTTTGTAAAACAGTTTCTAAACTTTATGTGTTGATTGATTTTTTCATGTGTTTTAGTCATTTATGACATTAATAAGGCAAAATTGCTTATTCTGTTTTAAAACGAATAAAAACATGTGAATTCGGTTTAGAGAACACCAAAAATTTCTTTAGCTCATTTTTACAGGATACGGCCGATTATAATAATAGTAATTAATATATGTTAATAAACACCCACACACACACAAGCCCACACTCAATATAATATATGAATAAATACAGCTTTCTTAATCAATAATTGTTTGAAATGATAAAAGTTTTGTAATCAATAATGAGATATGAAAACATTGCCAAAGAAAATTGGTTGTTGTAAGTGCCACAACTTCATCGACCATGAAATAAAAAAATAATTGAAAAACGCATTTACTAGAGTGGTATTTCGATCAGAAAACATTTTAAATGATTTTGTAACCGATTTGAAATTGTCAGCAACCCAACAATGTAACCCATCTAGACATATGATATGCGAAAGATATTTTATATTTTTTATTACTGCTTAAATAGTAATTGCTTCCTATTAAGTGTTTTCTATATACATATATTTATGATGCACTTCTGCGTGCCACACGTTGCTTCTATCTGTATATAAATCTCCATTAATTTTTTGTTTGCTTGTAAAAACTTTGATGTAACAAGTGCAATTTGAAAGCTTTAATTGAATTGAACCCAGTTATGAGAGTGTGTTAGTTGGTGTCACTGTGTATGAGAATGTCTGTTTATTTTAGCAAATTTTTTGCTTGCAATGCGTTACAATGTTTGGTTAGTTGGCAGTATTTCAAGCTGCTAAAAATTACCTTTAAAAGCACAATTAAACAGCGCAAATAAATTAAAATTTAAATAAAATATAAAAAAAAACATTGAAAACAAAGTATGCACTCTCATTATTATGAAAATGATCATCAACTCCGTCGTCATCATGTGACGGGTCTATAAGTGGTTCCCTTTTTAATAAAAAAAAAGCAAACGAATACACCTACCAACATTGCTAACTGACTGCAACCGTGTTTTTTTGCGACTAAATTCAATGGTTTTTATAAAAAAAAAATAACAACAGTGAGAGATTTTGATGTTGTTGTTGTTGCTGATGCGAATGCAACCCGCATCATCATTTTTCCCATTATACTCGTACACTTGTAGGTTGTTGATTTTGTCGCTTTGCGTGTCAAATGTTGTCATTTGCATAACAATGCTGGAGACCTTTTTTGTAAGGTGCCTGTTATTGCGGTTTATGTTGTTGTTGTTTTTGCTTTTTAATTCTATGATTTTAACTCTAGAGAGAAGGTCTCGGACATTTTTGTTATTTTACATTTTTCTCTGCTCCGTACTTGCCCCCTCAAACATTTTTATTTAATGCATCAACACATCCGTACCATAATGTGAGCAATATTGTGAGTGATTAGTGTCAGTGGGAAGTGAGTGCCCTTGTACATATTTATTATTTTCATTGATGACTTTGTCTGCCTGTTTCAACTTGTTGCTTTTCTCTTTTCTTAGTTTAAAAAAAAAAATTTCTTAACCAGGAGCTTAAGAAATGTAAGTAAACACATTTTTTATATTGAATAATTTATAATTATTTACACGATTGTTGCCTTATTTTGATCTTATGCTTCGCTTCCCCTCTCATTTTATTATTTGTATTCTTGTCTGTTCGTTTTTTTATATATATAAAAAGCTGCAATTTTCACAATCGCCTTGTAAATACTTTTTGTTAATTTTATAAATTTTTTATTCAGCCATTGTTTTTCATAAAATAAAATTTATTAAATATTCCAAGTTCATTCATTCATTTATAAAAATGAATATTTTAAATTAATTTTTTCACTAAAGTTGAAATAGAGTGAGTGTCTTTTTGTGTATTTTAATATTCTCGTGTATAAAAATGTTTTTAAGCATGCGACACTGTTTTGTTATTGTTTATGACATTGCAAGTAACAACTGTTTGACCCCCACTACACAAGGTCAACTGTAAGATTTTCCTCAGGTGCAGCACCAGCAAAAAAAAAAAAAATTTTTTGAGAAACGCAAACCTAAAATCAAAAATATAAAAAATAAAACTTTAAAGTAAAAGTTTCTTAAAAATATTAATTTGTGTTTTTAGTTGTTTTAAAAGAAAAATATAAATTAAAGAAAATTAACAAAAAAAAAAAAAATATCTAAGACAATCAATTAAAAATAATCCCAAAGTTTCAAAAATTTATAATTGATAATGATATGGGTTTAAGTAACTATCGCTTCGGACAAGAACACTCACGCCTCGAAGGACACAGCTAAGTAACACTCACACACATACCGCTTATTGAGAGATTGAGTATTTTCAATAATTAAAAAAAATTTTCGGAAAAACTTTATTTAATCTGCAATATTAGAGTGTCAATATCAATTTTATTTTATTACCATAAATAATTAAATGATTTTATATGAAACGAATAAAAATCACGGATGAAAATTTTAAAATTTTCATTTTATATCAATAACATTATTGAGAAAAAATTTTAAGTTTCATATATTCAATGAAATATTACAAAAGTTAAGTGATTTTATTAAATATTTTCAAAATATAAAAACAAAATATTTCATTAAATGAATAAATTATTTATTGAATTAATAAAATATTTTATTAGTTAAATAAAATGTCTCATTAGTTGAAAACTAACGAATTTTTTCATTGGATTAATTTAAAAATTCAGAGGATAAATGAAAAAATTTCTCTCAGTGCATTATTTATTTCAAATGTTTATATAATATGCCTGGCCCAGTCTTTTATTATGTAAGTCGGTTTTCATTGACAGCGTATGTGAAATCCGTTTACAATTAGAATTTTAGTCCTTAAAAATGCCCATCCAAATAAATACAGCCATTCACTACATTAGAAAGTGCCTCATATGTTTGCTAGCATTGTTGTCAGAGGCACGAAATAAAGTGACAAATGAAATATTTCACAACATAATTTTAGGCTTAAATTAAGTACGGGCACAGATCTTTTTAAATAGTTTTAAGGGAAAATCGTTGAAAAGTGGGCTTAAATGTGGGCCGGTCTTAAAGTATATATCAATCTTTCTTAGACTATAGGGGCTATATGTACCAAATTTAAAAAAAAAAATTCGTTAAAAAATTGTCTATCTGAATTTTTAACAGTCAGATGAAATCCAACCAATAAAATGCTTAAGACTGTTATTGTAGGTCATACAGATTCTTATGTATGAGACAGTAATGGTAGCAGGAACTATCAAAAATTCAATAACAAGTTGAAATCCATTGCTTCAAAATTTAGCTTAATTCCCGTTTTAATTGTTGTGAGATTTCGATTAATTTGGACTTAGTTTTTAGAGTTTTGGAAGCTTAAACTCAAATTATTACTAATTTGGCAAAATTTTTAGAAGAAACCCTAAAACAAACAAATCTGACACTGTAAATGATAAAATAAATTTTTTTTTTTGTAAAAGCTAAAAGGTAGTACAAGTCTCTAAAGATCCATTCTCTAGGATTTAATAACTGTACTTATATAAACTATATATTAAACTGCATGCTAACCGTTACTAAAACTTAACAATTTTTCAAGCGAACAGCCATAAACATATTATCAGATAATTTCAGACAATTGCAAAATTTATGAGTAAATATAAGAAACACATACATACATTTTAATCTACGCATACTTTTATTTATATATATATATATATATATATATTTTTAATTTCATTTCTAAAGTAAACATTATTTAATAAAAAATATTAACACTTGCTTCAAAAGGGGAAACATTTTCCATAGAAAAGAAAATCCCAACTGGAAATTATGAACTTTTACAATGCAAAAGTCGTACATTTGCAGCAACCTGCTTGTTAAGCCCGCTAAAAACATCAACTGATCTTTGTCTTTATTATGGGTTGGAGATGGCATGCATTACAGAATAAGTGTTGTGGCAAAACGCATAATATGGAGAAAAAACTAAACGCCAAAGATATAGTGAAGCAAAAGCAACAAAAATATAAAAACTAAATTGTTTAGCCAAAGTATAACGATTTCTTGACTATGTGGCGTGTCACTTGTGGTCGTGAGAATTAGATTTAATTGATTTCCACACGCTACACAAATGCGACCTATCGAATAATGATCAATGATTTGTTTTTTTTTTTTTTTTTCTTTTTCTTTCATTCTTTCATTTGTTGTTTAATTTTGTTGTTTATGGTATGATTGAAGAAGCAACTGACCAGCCAGTTCAGTGTATATGAACGTTAAACAAGATGAGGAAGAAGATTTTGTTCCAATGATACAAAAATAATAATAAAACAACAAAAAACATTATACGCGAGTACATTACATTATTGATACATGATGATCAGTTGTTGTGTGTTTGTTAAACAAAATACAAAAGAAAAAAAAAATTATAATAATAAATAATAATAAAAGTGCGTAGAAAACTCCTTTTTCCCATTGGAACCGCAAAATACACCATAGATAAATGAATTAAAAAAAAAATAAAAATGTTTTTAAAGAGAATAAAACAAAATAAAATCAATTAACTTAAATTTAAATTTAAATCTATATAATACTAAGGGTTCTATTAAACTCTTTAACCGATTTTAAAATTTCTTTCAATAATAAAAAGTGAACATTATCAGCGAGTAACATGCTGCGCCTACTTTTACGATAACCTTAGTCTCAGAACTCAAATTAATAATTAAATGTTTACTAGATGCTTTTGCCCGGTCTCGCCCCGGCCAGTTTTTTATTACTTGAGTCGGTATCCTTAGAGAGCGTATGTACCAATTTTTAGATAAATTAGAATTTTAAATAAAAAAAACCCCCATTCACTACTTTAGAAAGTGCCTCATGTTTTTGCCAGCATTATGATCAGAGGCGCGAACAGAAGTGTCAAATAAAATAATTCACAGCATATTTTCATTCTTAAATTGAAATTGTTTAAAAATGGGCATGACTAATCCAAAATTTACACAAACAAATAGAAAATGAATTTTATTTACATAGAAGAAGATGGAATCACACAAGCAAACTTTTAACATCTTAACAGCTAATTTTAAAACCAACATCTGCTTGGAAACAGTGTAAAAAGTAATGTAAATGAAGAAAATGTTTGTATGCAAAAATCAGTGATTTGAAATAAAGTTTTTATTATTAAAAAAATAAAAAAAAAATATTTCAAAGGCACACAAGTGACTACACACTAGTAAAGTTTATATGAAAGCTAAAAAAAGTTTAAATAATGAATGATTTGAATTGTTTGTAAGCGTATGATTGATTTGTAACGCATGTTACAAAATATTCGGATAAAAAAAATACGAATCCATCTTATTACTAAAACACAAACAAAAAAAAAAAAAAAAATTAAATGAAAACCAAACAAAACACGAAATGAAAAACAGGAAATTAACTAAGATAAAAATATTCACATTCACACATTTTTATTTTAGTTTAGATTTTGTTTTATTTTTATTTACATAAATTTGTTTCTCTTTTAGCAAAACCAGACAAAGCTGTGAAAATAATTGAATCAATAGTGCCATAGTGCAAGATAGTCATTTGCTTATAAACTTCAATATTTTATTTGTGTTAATGTTGTTCATTTAATAAAACATACGAGTAAATGCCACAAGCAAATACAATATTATTTTGCAAATAATTAGGCTTCATTTCTTTAATAATTTTTGAAAAAAAAAAGAAATAAATTTTTTTAAAAGACGTTTTAAAGATGTGTTAAAAGTATTAAAATTAAAAATATTGAAAAATTAAAATAAAAACAATTTTATGGAAATCTTAATCTTGAATAATATTTCTTAATATAATGACAAAATTTTATCACTTTAATTTGCTATTTATTTTTATAAAATGATTAAAAAGAATTAGATTGATGCATTTCTGATTAAAAAAAAGTATTAGAAAATTGTTGGTCGTCAATTTCACTAAAGAGCAAATGCATGTCTTGAAAATTAACATTCATTTTTCACAAAAAAATATTAACGAAAAACAAGTTAAATTCGGCTATGCCGAATTTTATATACCCTTCACTGTGTTAGCAAAATATTCATATTTTTAACTTTCCACATTCTTTCTCAATATCAAAACCATAGAAAAAATTAAATGAATGAAGAAAATATGCCGCGTTAAATACTACTCTCAAGTTACAAATCCTTCTAGAGTCTAGTATTAATTAAAAATTCAAAAACTTCTTTGGGTGATTTGTCCGCCATGTCCGAAGTAGCGAAAATGGGTCTAAAGTGGACTGTTATAGTGAAAAAATATATGTTCTGCCCCAACTAAGCAAAATAATGTGCAATTAGTTCGTTGTTAACATTTTAACGGTTGAATGATGAATTTATTATATGACATTGTCAAGGTTAAAAAACTGCTTTTAAGCAGTATATAAGAAATAATTTACATGATGTATAATTCAATTTAATTAATTTTAAAGTCATCAAATACTCTTCACTTTGTTGTTTTAATACAAAATTCAAAATGACCTTGTTTCAAAATACGTACGTACACACATTTAATAAAATCTGCACACTCCTCTTGAATACAATTTAAGAAAAATTGCGGTTATTTATCTTATTTCTTCATTAAAATTATGAAATAAATAAAAAGAACTGTTAGAAATTGCTTAAAAATATAAGTAAAATTAAATTATTGAGCACATTACTAAGAGATATCAGGATCATCTTACCAAAATATCATAAAAATAATAAATAAAAAAAAACGAATAGCAAACCTAAGAGAAGAGGTAATTTTCTTCATCTGCTGTTTTAAAATATACAAGATTTTGTATGATGATCTGTTTTTGTTGTCCTCTTAGCACAGCACATACACAAGTTTGAGCATTGTAATACACATGGAGCAACGTAGAATCAAAAAAAGAAAAAAAAATTGTTTTTATGCACCTGTGGAGAAAACTCTCAACTGTTGTTACCACTGCTTTATTTTTAGAGGCAAGTTTTTTCAAAAAGCATGGTCCATATCTGGCAAAAATTCTTACTACTTCAACTGCATGCAGTTTATTTAATTTTAATGCAATATTTTGAAACTGCTCTGCACTGCTGTTATCGCGCTTGTTAATTAACGAATTAACCAAACCAACGAAAGCTTACCGTCCACAATGTTACTAAAAATATATATTATTTTTTATTCGTGCAATTGCAATACCCCTACATGATTAAAAAATCTTGTTGCAAGTGCTTTGTCCACTTTATATTACAAAAACTATAATACTTGTCATTTTAAGTGATGCAATGGAAAATTGAATATTTATCTTTTGTATGAAAAAATTACAATAATGATTAAATACTTAATTAATTTGACAATTAGTTTAATCATGTAACATATTTAGTTTAGGTTAGTGTGAGCATGTGGGTCTTTTGAATAGATCACTTTGTAATATCAGTAAAAAATGTAAAAAGAACGAAAGTAGAGGGGTAAGAATTGAAATATAAAATGGAAGAGATAATGCCAAGAATAGTCCGTCATGCCCTAAACTAGTAGCCGCCTCTCAAAGAGTCTGCTGATTAACACTGGACTAAGTTAAAAGATGAAAAGAGCAGTTAGTTATAGGGGCATCCTGGGACTTCAACGAATGCCATGGTGAGGGTGGGTTATATCCGGCATAACATCAGCCGGAAAGTGACAAAATATGAGCGGCTGCAGCTACATACTTGCTTTGGGCCCCAAAACTTTTCTGTAAAGAAAAAAAAATTAAATAAAATTTTTTTTTTATTAGACGCCAACAGCCCAACACTCAAGTTGCAACCATGTTATATTACGGCAACACCACTATCATATGTTATGCTATATAATCTGTTACAAAAATCGCGCGAAGAGAGCAGAAGTCATTTATTGAATATAATTAACTTAAAAAGGAAAAACTTTCATTTTCTTAAACTCCCGCCTCCTTTTTGATTCTCAAAAAAGACAAATCAATTTTAGTTGTAAGAAATAAATTTGTTTCCAATCAACAATTTATGGTGGAACTAGATTTCGATAATGCAGGCCAAAAATTAGTTCTGTTAAAAATAATTCTGGCTGTAAGACCGAACTTCTATAGTCAAGATTAAAAATTTATATTATCACCACTTAATTTTTGATTTGAAACAAATTTAGTTCTCACAACCGAAGCTGTTTTCTGTGTGCAAAATTATAAACAGGTTGCCTAAAACTACTTATAGGGATGACTTTTTATGGTTTCAATAGAACAAAAATAAGTTTTTATGTAACATTTAACGCTAATATATATTTAACGTTTTATATGTGTAACAATTTTTAAAACGATTTTCGAAATCTAACTATATCATGTTTAATCTTCATTTTATATAAATAAAAATTAACTAATTTGCTTAATTATTATAAAATAAATTATTATAAAAATAAATTTCCCTGAAGAAGATCTTCAAAAGAAAGTCGAAATATAGGAAAATTTAAATAAAAACAATTTTTTAAGATTTTAAGCTTAATTAATATTAAATAATAATAAATTTATAAGATCGAATAATTTAATAAAATTAATTTGCTTAATTGTATAAACAAGTAATTGACACAGTTGTATCTCACCCTCACTTGTAAGTTGAGTGCAAAATATGTACCATTTTTTGTGTTTTTTATAGGCAACACGATTGTGATTTTAACTATTTTTGAGTAAATGCAACATTTTTGCTAGAAAAGAAAACGCCATATCTTTTAATTTTTGCTTTTTTTTGTAAGCAAAAGAAGGGTGCTATGCCTTCGAACACTTTTCAGTTTTATTAAAACATTAAAAAAGAAAAATAAGGTTGCAGTACAGATGTTAGAGGCTGCAGCTGAGTAACTATCAGATTTAAGATTTCATGTGTTAAAAATATATATGTTTCCGTGTGTGTATTTGTGATAAATTTGTGAACAATTCTAGTGAGTTGGTAACAAAAAAAAAAAAATAAAATAAAATAAAACGAAAATATAATTATTATTTGCCACAATTAAATATTAAAACTCTAAACTATGATTATAAGCTCTGCAAGTGGTTGTTGACTCTTCCAGCTTATATTCACATCATAAAATGTCACGCAATTTTCTCCCAGAGCCCCATACTGCTGGGACACAGCAAAGACATTTATTTTTGTAAATTTTTTTTATTAAAAAACTTTAAAATTTTTTGCCATATGTCCCCTCTAGTTCCATTTGGATATTCTAGTACAAGCATTGCATGTTTTATCCTGCTGAGATTTTTGTCACTTGATACATTGCAACACATTGGTAGGTAACTGCAACTAAGCTTGAAGATGCCTAATAAAATTTAATTAACGTTTAATGTTATGAAATATCAAATTTATTATTTACTTATACTCTTAAGGACTTTTTTAATTGCAATTATCTATAACATGCAACATTAACGTTACACTTTTTTTCTTTCTTCTAAAAATATTAGACAGAAAATGTGCTTTTACAAAAAACACACAAATATTTCTGCAGAAATGCTAACTTGAATAATAATAATCGTTAGCTATTGATAAATCTATTGAATTGGTTTTCCTTTATTTCTTTTTTTTTTTTTTTTTTAAATTGATTTTAGTGATCAGAAAATAAAAAGGAAACAAATCAAGCCACATGTTAAATAATTTTAAACATACAAATCGAATTTAAATCAGCGAACAAATAAGAATTTAAATACACAAAAGAAAATAACAAAATAATTCAACACAATTTTGATTACATCTGCTGTGGCACAATATTTTGCGAATGGTTGAGTTTAAATAAAATATAACCTGTGAAATACACAGCACAAAAAAAATTAGTTCAAAAGAAAAAAAAGCAAAAAAAATATATATTTGTTTTCTAACAAAAACACAATATTTTTTTCAATGAAAAAGTAACAGCAAATTTGATAGAATAGACTCCTAGAAATCAATTTAGAAAAATTTCTTAAAGAGAATTATTTAATTTTAGAATAAAATAATTTTAATTTAACGTGAAAGCAACAAGTAGCATAACCGCATTGGTTTGGATTCAATTGCTAATTTTTACTTTACAAACGAACTCTAAAGCCGATATGGTATTCAGCTAAGAAGTATTGCTCAGTAGAAAAATACAAAAGAAACTAAAAAATATTAAGAAAAAGCTGTGATATTTAGATGCTTCAAGCTACTGGTTTATGAGGGAGCTTAAAAATTTTTTTTAAATAATCCAAAGTAACTTCTGAGTATTTGGGTGGTAGATTACAAATCTAAACAACATCCCGTTTAAAATTATATGTTGTTAGCAGTCACGTTAAATATTTATGTAGGCCTCTATGGGGAGAAATTATAGCATTCGATATAGACCAAGAATATAAACGTATGAAAAATGAGTTATTAGTGATCAGTTTGACAGACCTTGCTTAATGTCTCTATGTGACATGCTGTTTGTAGCCTGCTTTTAGCTTAACAAATAAATAATATTTTCGTCCAGAGAAAAAAATTTATCAATAATTAAATTCAATACTTTATAGGTCATGTAACCGGGTGAACAAAGCAACGTTTTTGTTTGAAAAGTAAGACTAAATCTACACTACAAACAAGTGTAATATTTTATAATAAAAAGTGCTTGTAAACCATTTCCAGTATGCTTGTGCAGACCTTTAGTAAGTAGTTAATAATCCTACTGTTTTACATCACAAAGAGGATACATAATTGCTCTAGTTTGACTTTATTTTTGTTACCTGTCAAACCTATTTCTAATTAATCCAAAATATTTTTTTTGAGTGTAATTAAAATACATCCATTCACTAGTACTTGTACTATGGCTACAAAATAAAACTCGTCCATAAGTACAAGCAAAGAGAGACATATCATAAAAAATAAAAAATAAACCACAACAAATTCAAACAAAAAAACTTCTGAATATTAAAAATTTATATACAAACATAATTTTTTTTCTATATTAGCTAGCATATACGCAATACAATTTTTATGCAAAAAAAAAAAAAAAAATACTAACAAAAACTACATAAAGATTAAGTACGCGCGATAAATTTTTGTATAAATCTTAACAATAATTCGCCTGAGGACAATTTTGGGCACAATACACCACTCATCCAAACAAACATTATTAAAATGGTAAGCGAATAAGTGTGTGTGTACTTTGTGGTGGAGTCCTCAAAAGCTGTTTTGAATATGAAAATAATTTTATAAGTAAATAAGAGGGATCTTTTTACCACTTTGCCACTTTTTAACTGTTTACAAAAGATTTCTTAGCACAATTTTTTTTCTTTATTTAATATTTTTATTATGGACTTGTGGCTTTTTTATTTGTTATTTTGTTGATATTTTTTGATTGTAAGGGGAGTTGATATTATTTTTACCAAAAAAAAAAAAAAAAAAAAAAAAGACGAGAAAAAATAGCATTAAACAACATTATTATTTATAATGGAATGATGGTTTTAGGTGGAGGAGTTAAAAAAACAAAACAAAAATAGGGTGCTCTGATTGTAAGTTGATATTATTTTTTACTGGTAATTTTTTATTGTTTTGAGGACGGTCAAGCCAACACACATAACACACACAAGTATGTATAACAAATACCACAAAGAAGTAGAAAAAAAAAGACCAAAAGTTTAATAGCCCCCAGCAGTTGACCACATTTATATTATTAATGTAGACTTGTGTGTTCTTTTTTTCATATTTGGCAAATATTACAGTCTGTTTTATAAATCTTTATTTTCCTTTTTTTTTTTTTATTATTTTATTGTGTTTCGCTTAGTGATTTAAAAAAATTGAATTAGAAAAAAAAATACTATTTAATAGACTTTATGGTTTCATTTTTATGTTTATGAAAAATATGCCAATAAAACATTTTAAAATTAATATACTTTTTTAAGTTTCTTGAGGTTTGTTACACTTTTTTAACCCACTTTTGGTTTTTATTATTGAATATCATCTCTTTAATAACCACCAGGCCGCTCCTAACAACTTTAAGCTGCTTTACTTTATTAGCTTGGGTTATATAAACAAAAACTTAAGTAATAGTTGTTTAAAACGCCTTTAAACAATAATTTAAATTATTTTTCAAATGTCACTGCCTTAAAACTAGACGCTTCTCAAAGCGATTTCTTATTAATAAAAAAAAATAAATAAAATTGCATCTTTCTTGATCTATTTATTTGCACATCGTCTGTTTCATAATCTCAATTAAAATTAGTTTAAAGCATAATTTTTGCATGCATATTAACGGCGGTACAAAACATAAGAAATAAATAGAAACTAAAAATAATTATACAGAAAATAAGCTAAATTCGGCTGTTTTGAGCCTTATATGCCCTTCACTGTTGTAGGCAAATATTCTTTAATATAAAAAAAAAATATTATTATTTAATATTAATCAAGCTTAAGATCTTAAAAAAATGTTTTTATTTAGATTTTCCGATATTTCGACTTTCTTTTGAAGGTCTTCTTCAAGGAAATTTATTTTTATAATAAAATATTAAATAATAATAAATTTGTAAGATCGAATAATTTTATAAAATTGTTATAAAAAAAAAATGTTTAATAAAAAAAAAATTAAATTAAAAAAAAATTTTATAAAAAAAATTAAATTAAAAAATATATTGTAATTTTTTTTTTAATAAAATGCAAATATTAATTAAAATAATTTGCTTAATAATTTCCTTGAATACCCAAATTAAATAATTAATTTTAGTTAAAGCAATCCAAATTAATGACATTCAGGATAAAATTCGTTTTGGGATCCTTATTTTTAAAAGCAATAAAATTACTGTAAATAATAAAGGGTAAACGCTCCTAATTTAAACTAAAATAAATAGGAATAATTTATAAAAAAAAAGATATTTTTGGTTAAATAATATACTCAACTCAAATGAGTTCATCTTCTTGAAATGAGTAATTTATTCATTTGCAGAAGTGCTTGTTCTCTTATAAAAAATTTGGTGGCAAGGCCTATTTTGAATGGGTTGGTAAAGCTATTTGAAACAATTTTTATTTTATAATGGTTTCTATGGAAAGAAAAGAATTGTTTAGTTACTTATCGTTTAATAAATAACAATTAGCGAAAAATATTTTTTTTTACTTTTTAATGATGCTGCTCTCAGGATCATAAAATTTGTATCATTACCTGTAGTCGTCATTGGTTGACGACTATTCGTAAATTGTGCTGTGCCAGTATCCTAAGAATGTTTTATTAAGAATACAAGATCATGTTTCTGAAGTCGCTAGCTGATTGCCTTGAAAAAATTTAAAGGCAAAATGAAATGCCAACAATAGGATCACAGTATGTCGAGCATTTGGTGTATTTGTAAAAAAACCTTAAATTACTCAATTTTAATAAAATAATTTTAATACATTGAAAACTATACCTAATACTGTACCATTAAAACGTATTATCAGAGTAATACCATGATCATGTATAAAATGGTACCAATTTGAAAAAAGGAGACACGTTAAGCTGCCGACTACTGACTCATTTACCTATGACAGTATTTTATATACCTCCAGTTATTATAATTATTATTTTTTTCCCCGCACAATGTATGATTTTGTAAATTTAATTTAAAATTTATTAAAATTTATTGCAAATCAAAAAAAAAAAAAAAATAAAGAACAAAAGATGGAAACAAAAACATGCTGTGAAAAAGAGCAAATATTTAAAACAAAAAGGGAATATTAGAATATTTATTTGTGTATGAGAGCAAATAATAATCCTTTTCAAACCAAAACATTAAAAAACAAAATCTATTAAAGAAAAAAAGATCAACAATTGCAAGTATAATAAGATAATGTAAAAACAAAAACAAAATAAAAATGTTTGTTCTACGATTTAGAGAACATCAGACACAGCAAAACAAATGCCTTCACACAACTCTTATATGCGTTTACAACTCACACGTATACCTACAAGTGCAAGAAAAAAATATATATAAAAATTTTAAGGATAATCTGTGGCTTTCTTTTTGTTAACCTTTTCAAATTGAAATATTTTTATACAAACTTCCACATTTCTTCCATATACATTTTTTCATGAGTTACTTTTAAAGACACTTATTTACATGCAATTTTTCGTTATGCCATTGTTCCCGACAATATAAAACTTTGTAAATATTTTCATCAATACTCAGATTATCTTGTCTTTGTTGGACCATTGTTGGCTTTTGCTTTCGTCTTTGTTTTTTTTTTTTTTTTGCAAAATGTTTAAATGGCAGAAAGCGCGTGCCCCTTTTTGTAATTTTTTTTTCACTTCTGCTTGTGTAAATTTTTTTAGTTTTTTAATTTTACTTTCAACATAATATTTTATTTTTTTATTTTTGTAATCTTTTTTTTTTTTTTTTTTTGGGTTATTGGTATATCTCTCGTCTTTGACCTCTTTGTTAGCCGTAAATTAAGCCCACAAAATGTATGTATGTTGGTTGTCCTAAACTGTCACTGCTTATCTTTATAATCTGGTTGGGTTGTTATTAGTGTTAAATAACAAAAGAAATTACTCTTTTGTAAATGGAATTGAAAAGTAAACATAAAAATAATATAAAAAAACAAAAAGAGTTTTAAAATAAAATTATAACCTGTCACAAATATGAAGCGCCATACGACTGGGATTAAAGCGAATCCTTGTAGATAGTTATAGATGTTTATGGGATCCCATGTGTTTCATAGAACCATTCACTAATAATATTTGCTATAAAAATGTTTGACTCTACGAGATCTTAAATATTTTAGGCTGAGGTTGAATTCATGTACTCATTCTTGTGAATTCTCCACACAAAATATTTGTTTATACATAAAAACTACATCTAAAAAATTTTCTGTGACACGCATAATGGGTTTCAGCCTTAAATAAGAAATCTTAAGTATCGTTCTCTGTTTCAGATAATATTTATTTAATGGTTTTAAATAATATAACAGAGACCCCAATCAATAAATCAGGCAACTTTCATCGAAATTTAATATTTTTATTAAGTATAATTTTGCATAAGCAACCCTTTTTTATTGCTCTATAAACCTTGACTTGAATTTCCGAAGATCATGCAATTTTTCTCATGTCTGTATCTTGTAAATGAATTGGAATTAAAGACACAATCAGTAATTAAAGAAGCAAGTTATTAAATAGATTTGAATTGATTTGAATAACATGGAATGTTGAGTTATTAACTGACACTTTCAAGTCGCCACAATAAATAAGTTTTGTGAACGAAAGCAACAAGAATAAAAAAACTTTACATTTTTATAAATGATATATCTAAAATATCAACAATTAATAATGCCACAGAAGGTGTTGAGTTTGTTTTCATTGTATTAAAAATTTTCAATGAATAATATTTTTTCAAAGCAATTCTTTTATATTAAAAAGTCATTAATTTTCATGATTTTAAAAAATGAATGTTTTATTTAAAGAACACTTATCAGGATGGGAGGTCCTTTTGTTAATAATTAAAAGAAGGAAAGAACTTGCTAAAAGTTCTTTGTTTGTTTTTAAACTCTTGGTGTAGAGCATGAGAATTTAATAATATTATAAAAGATTTAATAGATATGAAATGGATTTCCCATTGATTGAACTAATCATCACAGATAATAAATGATATTTTGATTTAGTTTTTTCTAACAACAGCAACAACAACAAAAGAATTAGCCCATGTTTGTTGTATTTTTTTTTCTCTCCTTCAAACTGAGAGTTTGTTTTTTTAAGCACTTGAATTCAATAGTGGACATTTAATTGTTTGTTGTTTTTTTAAATATTTATTAGCCGGCAAAAAGATCAAACGTTATAATTAACAGGACACAGCCAATTATAGGATTTTGTTGGCAATTTCTTATACACAAAATAAAAGAAAAATTAAAAAAAAAGAAAGTCACTTACCGTAGTTTATCTGTGACCAATTGACGATTTTCTGAAAAAAAAAATATTTTAGTTTTGAAAATTTTCATGTTTAAAGAAAAAATAATAAAAAATTGAATTAAAGAAATGATGCTCCACTTAAAAATTTGAATTAAAAGAATTATCACATTGATTAAATTTTTAATTAAATTTAAAAAAATTATTTATAATAATAAATCATTTATATAATTAAATCATGTGACAACCATTTTAGTAAAATTATTTAATTGGTTTAAACTAAAAAAATTAAAATTTTGTTTTTAATAAAAAAAAAATGATTTAAATATTTCCTTATTTATTAATATGGAACAAGCTTCGTCAAAATTACGGATATAATTTAAAATTTAAATAGAAGTTGCTCGATGTGGAGTGACTTGAAGGATTATGTAGGTCTTCATCATCTGTAGAATGCTGACTAATGGTAAGCGTTTGCAGAAAATTTTTTAAAAATAAGAATAAAAAAATTATTTGTTCTAAAAGTTGTGATTCTCTATATGTCGGATTTAAAAGAATCTTGTCTTACTTTAGAAAATAGTTTTAAAGTGAATTTTTATGTATGCCGCACTATTAAACCAACAAGATGCCAATCAGTACATGTTATGGTTGTTTTTTTTTTTTTCAATAAAAAAATTATTATTTTATAAAATTTTTTATAATGTTAAATATTGAACATCTCAGAAAAAAAAACACTTAGGAAAATGCTCAATAGGTAAATATCCTACTTTTAAACACTCATGCTATTTTTGAGTGAGTTGAGTTGGACGTGAGGTCCGTGATGTAGTAAGTGTGTATGTGGATATTGGGTGATACAAACTTTTAGAAGTCGGAACAACTGTATTCCATCGTAAAGAGAGCAAAATGGACGACCGCAACAGCAGTTCTCCCTCTTTAAGGTTCCCCTGTTTTTATTAGTTTTAGATTTTATTCTTTTTGTTTTGTGTGATTTACACTTATTTCTTTTATTTGGCATGATCCCTGCCTACAGTTATGGGTTGGTAGGCTCACAAAAGCTCTGAAATTAAGTTGGCCGGCGAAACAACCATAAGGCCAAAAATTTTACACATAACAATTACATATACCATAATTGATTTTGTCAAATTTTTCATCTCTTAAAATTGTTTATTTTTCAACAAGCCTTTACTACGCTTTTGGGGATTTTCGGTTTGATTTTATTTAAAAAATTTTATATATTCTGCTCTCTAACTTGCTTTTACACACCTATAAAAATGTCTTTAGATAAATTTGTTTCTTTTTTTTTTAATAAAATAAATTTTTGGTTTTCTTTTTTTTTCAGTTGATAACACTGTTGGTTTGTCCTTAGTGGCTTTGATTAAATCTCAAAATTTTTTGTCTGCAAACGAAATACATCACACATTTTCTTTTATATTTGTTTTATTTTTATTTTTATCTTTTAATTGGCACTGTGGTTAGGTTTGCTTAGTGTCAGGTTATCTTGGGTCAATATCAATATGCTTAAGTCGGCAAATATTCTTTGATATGAGTCCTTTAAGTTTTCCTTAAATGCAATATGCACTTGCAGATAAGAATCACACTTCGGTGACACACGCCAGGTAAAGAACAGGAAAAACATCGTAAATACAGAAAATATGAAGCGGCTTGTAAGTAAATAAACTAAAGAAAAATTAAACAAAATAGTAATTTAACTGTGTATACTCTGCCTGTCTCACTAGGCGATTTGCATTCTAAAAATACATATACAAAATTTAATATAAAATGAGCAGGTAATAGTAAATAATTTTGCACTAAAACCTTTAATAAAAAATATTTTCAATGACCATAGAATAGAGTAAACAATTTCGTAGAGAACGTTCTGAGAATAAAAGAGCAAGGGCTGGATACAAAAGGAAATGTGGACACTGAGAGATAGAAGATGGTATCATGGATAGGTCACGCGGAATCCGCTGAGAAATAATGCGGTTTCGCCTGAAAAACAATTCCGAGAAGATAGAGAGGATTTTTTGTAGGTATGCCAACATGGTGAGCACGAATTTTTTTAACTCAGTGACGACCAACCGTGAATGTAAATAGTAATGTAGTTCTCACCTTTCCCCAGAAAAGCAAATATTTTCAATGACCACAGATAACTTAATTTTAGGCATATTTAAGTACAATAAAACTGTGTTTTTAGCTTTTTAGGACACAAATGTGAATGTATAGACCCCTACATACACAGAAAACCCGATTTCGGGTTTGAGAATAAACATTTTTTTGGGTTGTAACAACCGAAATTGAAGAAAATTTTAGAAAAAAAAAAACTATAAGCCAATTTAATATTTAATCATTTTTCTATCAATTATTATAAATATTTTTTTTACTTAATTTAGAAACTAAATTGTATTACTTTTTAAGATTCTTTTTTATTCATTTAATTTTTTATTGAATATAGAACAGTTTAAGTCATTCCTAGACGCCGGTTAGGTGGAGCGAAGCTTTCGGCAGCCTTTTAATTGAATGAAAGAAATGTTGGCTAAATATTGAATTAATTTGATTTAAATGTGTTAAATAAAATATGTTTTATTGGACTATAAATTTTTTCTGTATTTTTTTTTTATTCTTCTTAACTGATTCATCGAGTTTCTATCGCCACAACTAAAATTTTCAATTATCACAACTAAATTTTTTAACTGGCAAAAAGTCAAATTTTCACAAAATAACTTGTTTCTGAGTGTATATCTGTGTGTTCATACTCTATACAGACATTAATGAAAGTATATTTTAATGAGTGTCTTGGCTTAAAAAGAGCAGTAAACCAGCAGCCATATTGAAATAATAAAATAATTATAAATTTAAAAAAAAAAAAAAAAAAAAAAAAATAATCTTACAACACAATTATATCATAAAGTGTATTTCATACAATTTGGAATCTTGTTTGTGAGTTCTTATTATAAAATTTTGTTATCTTAAAAAATTATTATTATAATTATAAATTAGTTTTTTAATAACTTAAGTTTATACTCATATTGTTGTCATCTCATTTAAAAAGAAAAAAGCACATGATTTACCTTTCTTTTAAATGAAACCACATAATCTTGTTTGTATCGGGCAATGCAAAGAAACAGTTTTCTAGCAGGTTGTTGCTGTTATTTCACTACGTAGCTTTCTCTAAGACATTTTTACAATTTACGGACGAAACATAGTAGATTATGCCATTATGCCATGGTACACACCCCGTTTTAAATCATAGTTCCTCTAGATTTGTAATTCGTCACCCAATTACTCAGAAATTACTTCCGAGTATTTAAATAATTTTTTTTTTTTTAATTCCCTTGTACCCTAGTACTCTTGCTCTGATGGACTTTTACAATTTCCGGAGAAAACATAAAAGATTACGAGATGAGACTTACGACATTTTAAAGAGAATGTTTTCTAAATTTATATTGAACCACTCAGTTACTCAGAAATTACTTTAGAGATTTTTAAAATTTTTTTGATTTGCGTAGGAACCATAGAAGTTTATAAGGTAAGACATACACCGTTTTAAAGAAGAGATCTCTTTAATAATCCATCACCCAATTAGGCAGAAATTACTTTGGAGCATTTAAAATTTTTTTTTTAATTCGATCATACCCCAGTACTATTGCTCTGAGAGATTTTGTCAAATTCCGCAGGAACCATAAGAGACTACAGATTAAGACATACAGCGTTTGAAAGAGGAGGTCATCTATTTAGTAATCTATCACAAAATTAAGCAGATATTATTTTAAAGGAGTTTTAAAATATATTTGAAATGCGATGAATTTGTCAATTTTCGTTTTGCATCATAAAATAATAACTAAAAAAAAATCTGAAAAAGTTAAAACAGTGACAAAAAAGCTTAGGCAACATTGGGAATGACCTCTCGGCGAAATCGGGAATGATAAAAATCCCTCAGAGCAACAGTACTGGGGTTTGAGAGCATATAAAAAATTTTTTTTAAACTACTTTAAAGTCATTTCTGAGTAATTGGGTAACAGATTATAAATCTAGATTGAATCCTCTTTAAAACAGTGTATGTCTTAAGTCGTAATATCCTATGGTTCATCCGGAAATTAACAAAGTGAAGACGTTTTGATACCATTAGCCCCAATGGGTCTGACTAATATGATATTCCACATTAAACACCTGCAGCTTCCGGAACTACTTGCATTCTTTATGACAAGTAAGAAATTTCCAGGTCAGTCATTGCGTGTTTGAGGAAATTAATGCTTTTTACATATTCAAATGTATGATTTAAAATGAACGGAATTTCGATATCACAGCAAAGAAATAGAAAAAATGATTAATATATTACAATTTTTTTCAGCAGTTTGGGTTGAGAAAACTCAGTTTTTCTTCTTTGTCTGAGAGAAGAACTACCTTATAATTGATTAATAAAACTTCGTATGTTAATAAAAAAATTTACCGACGGCAAAATTTTTAATCTTCTATTACAGTACTAAACTTACAAATGAAATAATGGCTTCATAACAACAAAAAAACGACATACAAATGAAATAAACATTAAAAAAAATCAAACAAGCTCTACTCATACGACATTCTATACCCCCTCAGGATAAACAATTGTTGTTGATTTTTTTTTCTCTTTTCTTCTTTGTTTTACTGGAGTATTTAATTTAATTGTGTTTAAAATACCTAAAGCCAACGGCAAAAACACACACCAAAATAATCGAAACCATAAAAAAATAACAACAAAAATATATAAGAAAACACTCAGAGAGAGCATTTTTTATGCCAATAAACAAATATTCAGTTTCAAATAATCTATTTGAGAGATTAATAAACATATAGAGAGCAAAATTTACAAAACGGTATTATCGACATTTCAATTCTGTAGAATTTGCTCTTAATAATGTTACCACACTCTTGTAAACTTTACTCACTCAATTATACTCAATAGCTCACTTACTCACTCACACAAGTACTCATTGAAAGGAAATGTAACTCATGCCGGTTTCACACAGGAAACTGTGACACAAAACAAAATTTACACACACTTTGTGAAATTAAGAGACATCGGAAAATACAATGCTTAGGCACTCTCAGTTAAAAATAAACACACTCATTTGGTAAATTGTCCTCCGTATGGCCATCAATCCAATTTGTATTGTGTTTTATGTGTGTGCATGGATTTTTAAGGTAGTTTTCATGAAGTGGGTTTGAATTTGATGGTGATAGAAAGAACTCTTCTTCTAATTTGCTTCTCTACAGAGTGTGAGTATGCATGAACATGATGTATGTATGTATGTACTACATGTCCATATGTATGTATTATAATTTAAATGGTGATGTTATTGTTGTTGCATTTGTCACACAGAATTACACCTTACTGTAAGAAAAGGAAAACGTTGTTTTGTAGGTGTGTAAAGAAAGTGTCGCCCATTTAAAAGTTTTTACTCATAGTAGAAATGTTCCTTGTTGTTGTGGTTGTTCTTAGTACGGAGACACTCTACTTAATTAAAGAAACACAAATAAAGTATATTTTAGACTAAATTTTGTGTAGGAGTCACATCTGTACAGCTACACAAATTAAATTTTATTTCCGTAGGTGGTAGGTATGTGTGCATGTGTAAATATGAAACATATTTTGGTGTAGAAAGGCCATTTTGAAATGGACAAAGCACCTCCCAGCATTGTTAATGCCATAAATTCTTACAACCTTATTAATTAAACTCTTTTGTGATTGATTAATAAATACTTATTTTTAATTTTATATTTGACTTCTTTACAATCACACTTTTGTATATGGCTACCAACTAGGCAGCCCAAAAGTAATGTCATATTTTGTATAAGTCATTATGTTATAAAAAATTGCTTTCAAAATTTGTCAAATTAGCAGTAACAATAATTTCTCGTCTTTGATCGCTGTCACAGCACAGTGCATTTTGCATCATGTGCGCAGTCAATTCATATAACTTTTGCAATACCTTATTCAGTCACGGCCACTGATACCAATTTAAAACTTACAATTATTTCATAAAAAAGAAGTAAATTTTCGATCATTATCATTCGACAATGTTTTATATGTGTAGCATCTCAAAAAGATTCCTTTAAAAAATTAACAACTTATTACCCACACTTAATTTCTGCTGAACCTAAAGGAACTAATTTTTTTAAAAGACAAAATGCCTAGAATATTTTCATCCTCCTAAATTTTTTGTGAACTTAAGCATGATTTCCACATGAAAATTAGGTACCACAGTACCCGTATTCCGGAATTCCATGTAAACTGACTGACAAATTTTTTGAAGAGAACCAAGTAAAATGTGTAGAACATATTAAATCAAGATACTTACACACAGAAAAGAACTTTGGTTGTGAGAACGAAATTTGTTTCTAATCAAAAATTCATTTGTGATAATCAAATTTTTCAGTTGTAGCAATCATACTGCAGGCCAAAAATTAGTTCTGTTAAAAATATTTCGAATTGTAACACCAAATTCCTATTGTCAAGATTAAAAAGTTCGATTATCACAACTACATTTTTGATTTTAAATAAATAAAATTAAAAATATGTTTTAGTATGTTATTTATATTATCTTGTCGAAAAAACTATACAAACTATTACCCCCTTAAGGCAGACTTTAAAGTCAACGTTATTGAAATTTTTCATACAATTTTTTTCATAAATTTTACTTTAAAGTCTACGTCAACTTTTTTTGCATAAAAGCATTAATATTTAAAAATTGTTTCAATATGCTCACAAAATAAAGTCGACACATATTTTAATTTATACCAAAACTGAAAACTAACACTACGACTATACTAATAACCAAGCAGGTACTGCTAATGTGTTACTGCAAACTATATTCACAGATAGTTACATAACACCTGGTTTAAGAAATACGCATATTCCATAACGCACGAAATTCTTCTATTAGCGAAAACTCAGTTGTGATAATTAAAGTTTTTGGTTGCATTCAAAACAATTCGCCAAAGCAGCTAAATGGGTTATTACGAGAAAGAATTAAATATTGAATATTTTTGTATAGTCATTACAATTGAAAGTGTCATAATAAAAATAAGTAGTTTTTTATTAAGGGCTGTTCATAAGAATTATATGAATTTAAAGTCGTCTTTAAAAATATACCGACTTTAATGTGACTATGATTATGGCCCATGGTATCTATTTAGAAGCATTTAAAGTTTGTTAAATATTGGCACTCTGTTATGAAAGTATTTTTAAAAATTTAATGCTGAATTAATTTTCGAATATTTTATTCAAAATGTGAGCGAAGATATTTATTTAAAAAAAAATGAACTAATTAAACGTCTTATCAAAAAAAAAAAATAATAATATATAAGACTATAAAAACAGCGTTATCGAAATTTTACTTTAAAATATACGTAAATAATTTTTTTTTTTTTTTGGATAAAAGTAAGTTTTTAAAAACATTTAAATGTGATGTGAAAATTAGCAGTAATAGTAAATAATCACTTTAAAATAAAAAGAAAAAAAAAAAACAAAAAACTTTTTAAAGTTATGATACTATTGAAAAAAGACTTCAGATACATTTAAAAAAAATTTAAGCCGAACCAAAAAAACTTTCTAATGTGCAAGAGTAACCAAAATTATTTCACTTAAAACTTTTTTATTGAAAAATTTTGAAAAAACATATAAATTAATAAGGTATTTAAAATTTTGTAACCCAGCGCTTTGTTGAAATCATACGATAATATATTATATCAATTTAATTGCACAGACTATTTTAATTTCACTAATGTCAAAATATACTACTGAAAAAAATTGCTTTCTTATTTTTACAAAAAAAAAAGTAAATTGTAAAATATTAAGGAATTAGTTAGATATGCATCAAACTTGCAGGGCTACTGGCCTAACAGACTAAAATTAACTGACAAAATTTATAATAAAGTTCAATTCTCATCAATAATTTGCTTAAAAACTTATATTTCTAACAATTTTGCTTAAAAATACTTTATTTATAAATTATTTTAAGCCTCTAACTCTTTTATACGTTGAATAGTTTAAGTTTTTTTAAATAGAAATAAAAAATTCCCATTAATGGAAGAGTTAGAGAGTTAAAATATTAAACACAACTATTATTTGTAGTGTTTTATTTAAGTTTGCTGACCATATCATTTACCTACAATGGAAGATTCGCAAAGGACACTTGCAAAGAAAGGGGAAGAAGGGGTTTTACATGCTAGTTTGGCCTAAAGTCAGATGGAAGCTTTCAAAGTGCCGAGACACGTGTACTTTTTTTAATCAGTATCTTGTTATTAGAAAAAAAATTTATTTTGGCGTATAGTGTTATTGAAATTGGTTAAAATTTATAAATAAAAAATATTTATAAATAGAAAGAACAATTTTTTACAAGAAATACTCTAGATGTTTAGAAAACCTGCAATAATTCTCAATATGTTTTCATATGGATGTGTTTATCTAACAACAGTAGATAGGTCTTTTTTTAAATTCTAAATAATATAATCTTTAACACTTTAAACTCAAAAAGCTACAACAATAAAAATGTAGGCTAATGCTAAATGAAAATGGGCATCTTTAAAAATTTAAGTAATTAATAGATTAAACTAAATGATAAACTATTGACAAAAAGCCCATTCTAAGATAGACGGACATGGTTTTAACTACTTTACTCTCTGATAAGATTAAAAGCAGAGAGTAGAAAAATTGAATTCATATGTAAATAAAACACAGGTATATATGTATGGCGTAAGCTGCACTTTTTTTTGCTGTTGTGTTAAGCAGAGCAAAAATGCTTTTAAGAGCTTAACTAGATAGAGTTTAAAATATGTAGTATCTCTTAAAAATTTTGTTGCTCTTAGAGAGAGTATAATCAAATTAGTATTTTTCTGTTTCTTTTCATTTTTTATTTTTTTTTTTTTTTGTACATGTTGTACACTTTCTGGGGTTTTGGTGGTCGTTTTGCTTTGGTTTTAATACAATTTTTTTTTTTCGTTAAGACTTTAGTAAGTCTCTTCCAATGTATCACATGTACATATACAGGGTATAAATGCGATGGCTGTTGGACGGACAAAAATCAGCCAGCAAACGAACAGACGCATAAAAGTGGATAGATGGTCGTTTGGTTGAATTTTCTTTTTTTTATATCTTTTAACATTTTTCTGTAGTGTGTTTGATATTTTGTGTTTTGTTGGTCTGGTTCTCAACCAACGTTTACTTTTTGTGCCATACATTTAGCCTTACAAACACTCACACACACATAAAGTTGTCGTTGTTGTCGGTCGTCCATTGCTAACATGCCAGCAGCCACTCCAGTGGCTTGCGACTTGCCTACTATCAAACATCTGAGCGTCGCGTATACATTTAAACAAAAAAAAGAAGAAAAAAAAACAAAACAAAAAATAAATATATTTTATATTATTTATAATAATAAATTAATGAACGGATATGTGAAATGCGTCGCTATTGTTATAATATTGTTTTTATGAAAGAAGAAAAATTTATTTTATTATCATACACATAAATAGTTATAACAATCTTATACCAATGAAAAAAAATTGTGTGTGAGTGATGTAATTATGCCTAGAAGTGTTTTTCTAATAACAACCCTTTTCTTATTATAAATAAAAAAAAAACACCCCATTTATAAGTTATTAAAGCAACTACTCCTCCCTTTACTAACAAGTTATTACCAGATATTAAAAAAAAAAAGTGTCACCCGCCTTTCCCAATTTAAAAACCAACTCAAGCATACAAACGCATACAAACGTACGCTCACCATATTGCTTAAAACGGAAAGCAAACAAGAGCCACAGCAAAAGCAACAGCAAACCAGTAAATGTGAGCTTTTTGTCATTAAACATTCTCCTCATTTTGTCGTTTAAAACTGTGTGCTCTGTGATATGTGACTCTTTTCAATATAAGAAAAAAACACATACACACACCTATAAGCATAGTCAAATAGCAACAGAAACAACAACAACGTCGCATGCTGTGGTGGTCGTTTTTTTTTTGGTATTTTTTATGTATTCTGTTTTTTTTACTCTTTAAAAATTCTTAGTGCTCTCTCGCTCTTGTTACCGGAATATAAAATGAATGGAAAAAAATGTCGTCGTGTGTCATTGGCTGGTAGCTGAAAATAAGCGTCACCCTATGCTACACTTCTGTATATAAATTCAATAGGCAACACAAAAAAAAAAGGAAAAAAAGAAATGAACACAAAAAAAAGGCACAACCATTTGTGTTTTTTGTCTCCACACGTTATCAGAGACATTTAAAAAAATGTTTTGCATTAATATACACACACAGTCTCATTTATACAACAACAAAGTATAAAAAAAGAGAATATTTACAATCAAAATCATGTGTTGTTGTTTTTCCATTTAGTAGGTGGATGCTTGTCACATACCATTTATTACCATTTTATATAGCCGACGGCTTATTTACTTAAACAAGAAATTAAATCAACAACCAAATTGAAATATATTTAACTGATAAATATATATATAAATAAATGTGTGAGTGTGTGTTTGTGTGCTTGTAAGCGTTTGATGTGTTGGTGGGCATTTAGTGCTTAAATTTAATTCGAATGTGTTCAAATAATTAGAGCTAAATACCAATGTAATTTAAATCCTAAAGGTGCTGAATTAAACAATAAAAATTTTAATATAAAAAGACATTACATTAAACCCATCTCTGTGCATTGTTTTTATAAAGTATAAAAATTATATTAAATTGTTTTAGCATAAGAAATACCTAAATAGATGCGACCTTTATTCAAATAAATAAAATAGAAATTATTGCTCAGAATTAACAGAAATTTTAAATGATGAATAAAATATGAATTAAAGGATTTGTATGATTTTAAAAATATAAGGACTTCTTAAATTATTTAGAAAAAAAATATAAAAAAAAAAAACTGTGTATTTAAAATAGACCGGCTGAACATTAAACCGCTCCCAACAATATCTGGATTATATTCTTCAATAAAAAAGGTATGTAAAAAGCAAATTCAAGTAAACATGGTGCTCATTTATTTCAATTAAAAAAAACATGATTCTACAGGGAAGCCGTTTAAAGTTTTAAATGCTCTAGTGATCTTATTGAATTTGTTTTTATATTTTTGTTGAAAGAAGACTTTGAAAATATTTTTTGACGTTTAAAAGAAAATATATAATTTTTGTTAATTATGTTACTATTGTACTAAATGAGCGATATGTATTTATTGCAACATAGTTTTATAGGTATCTAAGCTCCTATTAAAGTTATTCCAATTAAGTCAACAAAATTATTATTGATTTCCTCCTTAAGCGGGGGATAAACACATCAAATTTCAACATCAAAATCAAACTAGATTTGATTTTCGTCAAATTCACACACAACATAAACATGTGACTTCCATTAAAAAAGATAAACGAAAACAGTTGCATTGATTGAAGTTGAAATTTGACATTTGTGCATCACGCGCTTAAACCTACGAATCAAAATAATTTGACTAGAGTCCCACACTTATGTATGCAAAAAAAAAAAAAAAAATATTGCAAATTAGTTTTTTTTATAAAAAAACAATTGATTTTTATTTATTTGTTAGTTTATTTTACCTTTTTATTTATTTTTTTTTTAAACCACACAAATCCGCGGAGCTTCTTAGCTTGTATGCTGAAAACACGCAGGGTGAAAACAGATATCGAACCTGCGACCCCCAAATTGGTGGGTTAGTACCCTAACTATCTCTGATCACACCCTTAAAATTAAAATAAAAATTAATTAAAATGGCTATTTTATTAAGCTTGAGGTCGTATTGCATAAATTTAAATTATATCGATATGTCGTTCCAATTTGCAAAAAAAATAATTTTATACAATACGATCTCAAGCTTAATAGCCATTTTCATTGATTTATTTTTGAATTTTTTTTTTTATAATTGATTATAAGTTCTAGGTCTAACTATTTTCCCATTTAATAAACGATAAAATCCATTTATTAATATAATTTATTTATTTAATATTTCGGACACCTACGGATATCTTCGTTTATTAAAGGAAAAAAAAAGTTAGATCTAGAGTCTATTATCAGTAATAAAAAATTATAGATTTTCAAGGTCAAAAAATGACCTAATAAGTAAATAAAAAAAATTAATTTTCCTCTCATTTGGTTTATGCTGAGTCAAATATCTTGCTTGTTTTTTTTTTAAATCATTTGATGTTTCTTTTTTTATTAGAACAGCCATACTCCAAGAAATGTTATCATATACTCTTGGCTCAGCTACGCCCATTTTTATATGCATTTTCAAGGATTTTTCACTCACCACTACTCATAAAGATTTATGTTTGTACTTAATTTAAGCCTATAATTATGCTTTGTAATATTTTATTTATCAATTTAGCTGACGCTTCTACTAAGCCGTGAACCACTTTATAAATTAGTGAATGGCTGTATTTATATATATGGCTTTTTTAGCCATTGAAACTCTACTCTCAATACTCTAAAGATACCGATTTACGTAATGAAGAACCGGGCCGGACGAAATCAGGCAAATACACTGAACTGCTATAAGTCCAATTTTTTTTCAATGAATCGGCAGTAATTCTAGTTAGATGGTGTCTATATCTTACTAAAATTGTCGTTAACTCTAAAAACGTATTTAATTACGAAATTCAAAAATTTTTTAACTAAAATAAGACCTATCACAGAACTCGTAAAAAGAAACACGCAATTAATATTTGCTTAATAGCAAAAAAATATATTCACAGCTAACATGAACAGAAGCAAAATATCAAACAAAAATAATTATAGACTTGAACAAAAAATTAGAGGATAAACATAAACTTAAACAAAAATTTGTTAGTAAAAATTTTTGCTCTTAGTTTTTTCTGTGTAGGAAGTGTTGTGAAATAAAAAGGAGAGGCAAAATGGACTGAACTTAATTTTTGTTATTTATTTTTTTTTTTTAATTTAGGTGTCAATAGATTTTTTCACAATTTTCTTTTATACTGATTTTTCGGCACAGGTATGGAATAAGACATAAAAACACTTTTGTTTCTACTTAAATTAGGACTAATAGACTGATTCAAAGCAGAACCAAACATAAATATAAATTGTAATTCAATAATAATTCATTGTTAATCCAGTGTGTTGTTTTTTTTTTTTATTTAATTTATGCCGATGGGAAAAATTAATGTTTCCGAAAGTGAACATTCCATCAGAACAGAATTATTATTATATAAAACTATTTTTATTTAAAAATATTTAAAAATTTCTTCTTGATTTAATTTACAATAAGTCTTTATAATAGAATTTGTTCGAAGGTAATAAAAATGAACTAAAACGCGATTTAATAATAAAGCTGGAAAGCGCAAAAAATTAATTAATTAATTACTATTTATAAAGTAATTAATCAACTAAAAATTATTTATAATTGTTTAGAATTTTATTAAATGTGCTTTATATGTTTCTGTAGATTTAACCATTAACTACTAGAGGTCCTTTTCTCAGACCCAATTGTGCGAGGTCTTACTTCAACCGGTAATTAGATATTTCAAAAATAAAAAAAGTGAAATATGAATTTTGCATGGGTATTTAGAATTGTTAGTTAAACTATAATTAGTTGCCAGTTTAGCTGGTCATTGAAACGACAGCTCTATCGGCTGGCTAAGTGAATTCTTCAGTTGTTGTTTAATTTTTCTTCCAACTCTTACTTTTTTGAGACACATGCATTTATTTATTTTTATGTATTTGTGTAAAAAATATGAATTTTTTGTTTTTGTTGCATGCTATGTATGTATATTGCAAGTACAATTGCCATTCAAGCATTAAGGCGACGTGTTTGCAATATTAACGATCCAAAAATAAATGTGTTTTAGCAATATAAATTAAAAAACGAAAAAAAAAAGTACCTCGTCATACTTGGGTGTCATCTGTCTTGTGAAATATATAAATATTGCAAAGAATTGTTTAATACAATTAAAATATTAACAATATCGTAAATTGCTAGTTGGCAAATTTACAAGCAAATATGAACGTAGTTTGCTTGTAAATAGTTTATTAGTGTAATAATATTCCAATTAGAATTAAAGTTCTAATTAGAATTTGTTTATGGTAGAATTTTAAGGGTTAAAAACAATTTTAGTTGAGTCGTTATATTTTACGCTTTGCTTTTTCAGTGTCGTGTGTAGCATTCAAAAAGAAAAAAAAATGTTCTTAATGTTCACTCAACTATAAAATGTATTTTAATCACAAAAAGAAAATTGAATAAAATGTAAGCAAAGAAATCTTAAATTTAATTAAAGATTTAAAATTTTATTCAAGCAAGCGCACACAAGTAAAAAAAAAAATTAAAAATAAAACAAGACACTTGTTTGCCTTACAAACGTGTTATACAGTAGTTAAGTGCAAAAAACATCATAATTCAACTCATTAAGAAGTCATAATTTAAAATGTCCCATAAAAAAATAAAATTGAAAATTATTTTTAGGTTAGAGTTTAATATGTATGCGCTTCTTTATTGCTGGTAATTTAAATAAAACGTAATTCTTTTACGTTACTGCAAAAAAAAAACACATCTTTGGGTGGCCCCTATAAATTTCATAATTTTATTGACTTCAATTTATGCAGAAACTAGAAAATTTACTTCACGGAATCTTAAAAAAATTGTATGCAATTGAATATTAACAACAGAATCTGCTGCTCAATAATTCTGTTAAGTGGTGTGTGCGTGTGTGTGGGTGTGATTGTGTTTTCTTCTATTGTTGGTTATTTTGCTTTTAAACATTTGTCTGTTTTTGTTTTATTAAAAATTGCCTTCTAATTTGCAATAGTTTTGTTTATTTGTCTACTTAAAATGTTGTAAACGGTTTTGTTTTTGTAAATTAAAAAAATGATGATTTTATGGTCTAATTGCTAAAGATGCTGTTTTCATTCAAGTTCTTCTGCTTAAACTGTAAAATTATGCGTTCCGCTACAGTCAAAGATATCTTCAAAAGTAAAGCTAATACGCAAATATTTTTTACTAAATTCGTAATGGGTGAAGTATAATGCTTTTATTATACAAAAAATGGAAACAAATGAATTGTGGAGAGAAAGCTAATTATAATGTATTAAAAGGTATTTTTTAAATCCAATATAACCCACAAAATAAACGAACTTTCAAATAAACTGTCATACTGAGTTTACTTTTTAACATTTATAGTCAACTAGCTATTTTACAGGGTCTACTTCCTTTCTGTACATTTTGAAATGGAATCCTTAGAGTAAAGAGAGCTCATGCATTCAATTTCATAGAAATCTCTTGGAAAGTTGAGTTTTAATGGATAAATATTTGAAAAGTAGGCGTGGCCTCTCTAAAATTATAGGGCTACTTTCCTCAGAGTATAAAGATTAAGTGTACCCAGTTTCAGGAAATCCCTGGGACATACAACATTTTTTTATAGAGAACAAACAAATAGCAAATTAATCTTATTTCTATATAAATAAAATAGATTGTCGCTTGAACAACGCCAACTAATTAACTAGATTAAATTTTAAAATTAATTTTCCATTCGCGCATTTTATAGCTGATGTCATAAATTTGTGGAGCACATAATCGCTCATCGGTGCATACGTCGAACAGTGAATATATTTCATAGCCCATACCCTCTAAATAAGTGGCTTTCAAACAGTGGGTTGACTAATAATTTTAAAGGGGTAGTGAAGTTTTTAATTTCTCTTATACATATTTATTTGAAAAAGTACTTACAAAAATCTATTTACTTTTCTAAAAATCCCTGTAACTGCCAATAATATCAACTACTATACCCTGTGACATAAGTGAGTGAAGATATATATACCGAGTTAAATATGTTTTAACGTAACCTCTTATTGCATATTTGATGTCTTACGTTATTAAATATTTCTAAATATGTTTTTAGTACTTCTGACATATTTATAAATATAACGCATAAATGTGTTGATTTCTTTAAGAGATTTTACCAATGAACCATATGACATATATCATTTTAAAGGGAGGTCGTCTAGATTTGTAATCTACTGCCAAAATACTCAGAAGTTACTTTGGATTATTTTCAAAAATTTTTGAAATTTCCATATATCCCAGCGCTGTTGCTCTGAGAGATTTTGTCAATTTCCCGCTGGTATATAGATCTGTATTGCGATGCGAAATAAAAATTTTATAAAATCGAATCATCAGTACATTTTAATCATTTATCTATGGCGTTTGGTTAATAGAACATTATTCTATAAGGCGTAAGCTAGTATTAAAATCTTTTTATACATGAAAATATCATGCGATAACCAAAGAGCAAACGCAATGCATTGAAATTACTTATACATCGCAATACAGATTAGCCCCATGGTCATAATCCGTTTGTTATAACCATGTTTGACGGTACCTAAATATTTTATTTTTAAACAATACTAATACGCCAAATTTTTTATTTGCTTGTCTGTAAAAAAAAAAAACAGTGTACGGGCAGGTATCGAACATGCGACCCCAGATTGATAAGTACACTATCCACCAGGGCATATTTTTATATATAACTGTAGTTAAATATTTCTATTCTATTCTATTTATTTCTATTCTATTTATTTTTTTATATTTATTTGCTTTAATACAAGAGTAACGATTTTCAATATATTTAAAAAGAGGAAAATCAAATTGTATTTGATACGACAGTCAAAAAATCATACGTTGTTTTTACACTACAATACACGGTTTAAGATTTTCATAACATTTTGTCAGCTGTTTTTGCTATAGCTTTGTTCGTATGCAAACATGCAGCCCTGATGCAATGGTTAGTATAAACGTTAAAAAAATTTTTTAAAAATGGTGAGCGCCATACGACTGTCAAATTTCTATTATAAGTTTTCATTTTATTTCAAATATTTCTACTCAGTATTACAGTGTAAAACCCTCTTTGCGTGTTGTAAATTTTAAAGTTTTAAATAATTTTTTTTTTCATACAGAAAAAATTATTTTTAGCTTAATTAAATTAAAAATATTTTTGTTTACAGATAATTCTTGTTATTATCTTGTAGATGTTTATATACATACATATTCCTTTCTAAAAATAATAAAACTAATTAAGATTGTGTTAAGTGAAAATTAAGGATGCAAATAAACAACTGCTAGTTTACACGGCATTTTTCTTTACATGACCACAAATAGCATTTACATTATGTTAATTTAAAGAAGCAGTTAGTTAATTTTGTTAAAAATAGAATAAGATAAAAGAAATTAAATTGTCTCTAATGAACAGTTTTACAGCTTTTTAACTGCTATTGTTGTCATGTAATGAAGTTGTAATACAAGTTGTTTTTTTTTGTTTGGTTTGTTATTTTCTCATGTTGCCCATAAAACAAAATTGTGCACCCTATTGCAGACTACATGAAGTTTGTGTCATAATTTTATTTAATTGATGCTTGTTTTCCATATTGATTGATTTAAATAATTAATGATAAAAATTAACATTTGTTGTGGAATTGTAAACGAAAATAAAAAGCTTAAAGCATTTTGGTTTAAAATTTATTGTTGTCACGATGAACACAAAACAATTTGTCTTTACATGTTTTTTTGTTAATTAAATTTGTTGTTATTGCAAAATGTGCTGATGTTGTTGCTGCTGCTGCATTTGTTATTTATTGTTATAAATTGTTGTAGTAAATAATAAAAACAAAACTTGTACTCGTACAATTATTACAAGCCTTTAATTAATTCATTTGTAAATCAGCAGCGCAAAACAAGTTTTATTTTTATGAAAAATAAATTGTTAATAAATAAAAAAAAATAAAAATATTGATAAAATTGTCATACACAACAAGTAGAAATAGTTATATGTGGGAGAAAATTATATAACTTATGTGTGGTTTAAATGATGACATTTATTTGCATAGGAAATTACAAAAAAAACTTTTTGTATAATGCACTCCTGCAAAACAGTTAAATCAAATTTTTTCCCATTAATAGAATTCAGACACAAAGTCGTGCGTTGTTAAAAATGGTTTTTATATTGAAACAACTTCAAGTTAGAAAAGATAAATTTTCAAATCATTAGTGCATTATTGAGTTGAAGTTGTGCGACTATAATTTACATATACTGGCACAAATTGAAATCAAAGTAAAAATATTAATAAAACATCTTTAAAATCAATTAAATGTTCATAAGTCACTTAGGCCGCAAAAAAAGGTTTATTGGAAAAAACCTAAAAAGAAAGAAGTTAAATAAAGCATAAAATTGATCATTTTATTTAATTCAACTTAGGCTAAAAACAATTGTGGAAGGACTTATTGTACAAGATCTTGAAGAATGTGAGGCTACTGCTGATGAGTGGACAGAAAAAAATAAAAATTATATTCACAGAACTCGTAAAAACAATATTTGCGTAGTAGAAAAATACAATTATAAACACAGAAAACAGAGTCGGTTGTGAGAACTAAATTTGTTTCCAATCAAAAATTCAGTTGCGAAAATCGAATTTTTTAATTGTTATAATTTGAAAATCGCTCTAACAGCTCAAAACATTCTTAGAAGAACTACATTTTGGTCTATACTATTTAATTCTGGTTACTAGAACTAAAAAAATTGATTATGACATCTGAATTTTTGATTGGAAACAAATTTAGTTCTTACAAGCGCAGTTTTCTATGTGTAGACTTGAACAAAAAATTAACTAATGTTTGTTAGGAAAAATTTTGCTCATAATTTTTTCTGGGTGTTAAAATTAATATGCCATCAACTCGTCTGGAAGTTTTATATGAAAAGTACTCAAAATATTGAATATTTTTTATATATAATAAATTTTGTGTTATAAAAACGTCAAATAAAAGTCTTTAATTTACCTGTTTTACAAGGTAAGTAAATACACGATATTTCCTTTTTATTCTTTATCATTCCTATAATTTCTTGCCGCCGATGATGGCATTACAATAAACTGAAGATTTAAAAGCAGAAAGAAATATGAATGACGATGTAAAACCTTTTAAGGGATTTTTAAAAATTTTTTATATACATAAAAACTTCATTTTAAAAAGTTTTTAGCAAAATATTTATATAATTTAATTTAACAAATTTTAATAAAAATTAAGAAAAAAAAATTATAAATTTTTTTTTGATCCTGACAGAAGGTTGAACCAGGACATCTGCTTGTTTCGTTTAAAAATATACTCTCTACCATATTTTTGCTTTGCGTGTGGTAGTTTTTCATTTCAGGTTATTTTTTCTCTGAGTGTAGGAAATTTCGCAGAAACTCATTTCACCTTTTTTATAGTATTTATTAAGTTATAATTTCCAAATAATTTGTAGGTGTAGGGTATTTTATTCTCTGGTGCAATGTCATCTACGTAAAGCTGCTGCGGTTTGCTTCTGCCAATTTTTATTTTTTTTTATTAAAATTTTTATTTAACTTTGTGTAGATTTTCTATTAAAACATTCGTTACATATCACAAATTATAGCCTTCTAACACACTTCGAAGGTTTTAAATTAAAAAAAAAAATCCGGAAAATGTCTTTTAGTTTTAATGGTCATGTTGATATATTTTTAATGGCAGTTCTTTTAAATAAAAATGCTTTTAAAAGTATTGTGAACAAAAAATATTAATAAAACTGTCTTTTAATCTAATTACAGATTTCACTAAGCAAGTGATTCCTGTATTCTTCACCTTAATAGCTGTTAAGTCTTTCAGTTGAAACCGCTAATTATGTTTTATTATGTCCCCAATATAATATAGACAACAGTTTTGTATTATAAAAACAACAACACTTGAGTAAAATAAAGTTTTATAAACCTTAAATATACTTTTACAATTCCTATGCTTGCATGCACATCTACTTAAGTATTTATGCGTATAATTGACCCATAAAAAAATTTAAAATTTGTAATTAACAAGAAATTAAATTATAATTAGAGCAAGTGCATTCACATAACCCATATATCACTCGTTTACAGCAAGAATAACACAACTGAGTATAATAAAATTTTTAGCAAAAACATTTCAGTTGTTTAACTTACTAAAATTGTTAATAAAAAGCAAAAAGAAATATAAAGGGAATATCCTTTACAAGTATATATAAAAAAATCGTTATAAATAAATTTATAATTATATCCTGAAGAAGCTACACAAATTGGAGGGAAATATCGATATAAAAATAAATTTTTTAAAAATAAGACCTCAAGCTTAATAAAATAGTCATGTTATTATTTAAAAGAAAAAGGTCAAATAAAACTAACTAATATATAAATAAAAATATTAAAAAACATTTTAATAACATTTAGTACCTTTAAACCATAAAATTTTAACGGTTTGTGACTTTTCCATAAATAACAAATATTATTAATCAATTTAAGTTCCAGGCATAAGAAGTTAAACTACAAAATCTAAAATATATATGAAGGATCATATTATTGCCTAAAAAAAAAGGAAAAAGTTTTACAAAAAATATTCTTAAGCAAGATCAAAATGCTCTGCCGAAAATTGGTATCAGTTATTGAAGAATTACTAGGTTGGAGTGTATGGCTAGAGACAGTTTTTCATCTTCAATGTGACTGTCCAGCTGTTTGTAGTGCCTTCTTCATAAACAAAGGGCACTACAAATGGAAGCTTCATTTGTAAATATGACATTGTCTTGGCGAGTAATTCATTAATTGAAAGAAATAATTCATTCTTATAACGAAAATATTTTATTATTTAATTCATAAAATTTTTAATAAATTAAAGACAACATTTTACTGAAATGATTTCATTGGATTTATGTTAAAAAATCTCCCTAATATAGAAGGTTGTAGAACATTTCTTAAAATTTCTATCAGCTTAAACTGTACTTTTACGTTATATTTAATTGCAGGAGTTAAAATTTATTTTTTTAAATACAGTGCAAAAATCAAACTTGAATTTTTTGTAGTTTAAGGCTTTTTTTTTTTTTTTTAAATCATATGGCGATATGCTGATAATATAAAAACGACTTCAATGCTAACTGAGAATTTATAAAAATTGTGAAAAACAAAGACGTATAAGTTGTGTTCGTTGTTAGGGGTTAAACGTAAAATGTGGTCTTACACATAAATAAATTCCAATATTTTATAAGCATACAGATGCCCCTCACATTACTAATAAACAGTTCTATATGCGATATTCTCTAAAATTATTACCTAGATAAATATTTTATTTAATTCGTTAATTTTGTCATTCTCAATTATTGTATCACTTGCAACATTTGTTCGAACATACAACAAATTGTGTGTGTGTGTGTTGAGTGGAAAACAGCAATTTAAATAAATCAAGGACAACTACAGAGACACATACGTACGAAATAACCATTAATAAAGCTATAATTTACTTGGACAATTTTTTTTCTTCCTCTTTTTTTGCCAATTAAAATGACACAAAATAACATTTTTTTTCCTTCTTGAACATTTTTTTGCATTCGATACAATTAACTACCAGAACCATATTAATATGTCTCTGTAGGAACATAAAAATTACAATATCAAGACCATGAAAAAACATCGAACGACGAATGTAGCCATAAAGAAACAAAGGTTCTTTTTAGAATGTTATGGATGTTATGGACAAGCATACGTACAATTATAACCCAGTAATCAAATGCATACACAGTCAGTCATTTACTCACTACTCGGTTAGTCACTCACTGGCTCACACGTAAAATGGCACATTTGTGTGTCACACAATTACATTTATTCACGCGAACAAATTGTAATTGCATGTAATTTCCTGCTTGTCAAACAACTGCGTTAGCAAATAAACAAAAAATATATATATATATATATATATATATATATATATAGACAGACGGACACACAGGCAGGCAGACTGATGAACGAACGTAAAAACGGCAAATAACAGAGACGACAAAATGAAGACAAAAATTTGCAAAACGAAATGAAATTGAAAACCATCAAACGACATTCACAATAAATGCAACAACAAACAACAAGACAATCGAAAACAATTCATGGGAGTATGTGAGTATGAGCCAACAACCTAAATCATAAACACACATGCACACATATAGACAGACGTAAATGGAGGACATTGGCCATATGGAACCATTACGAGAGTAAATACGTCGTTTTTTTTTTTTTTTTTTTTTTTTTTGAGACGAATGAATGAACTAAACGAACAACTTTATTCACTTTATTTTTCGTTATGCTTTGTACAAGTAGAAGCATCGTTATGTTCGGACTTTATACGAAATAAACATTATCTTGTTGTTGTTGAAAATAATCATTATCATGATCATCATATCTTTATCATGATTTTATATTTATGCTAAATATATTTTTCGTATAAATTTCCTTTTTTTTTTTGTGTTAATCTTAAAACACGATCAAGTTTTCTTCACACAATCATTAACAGTCGACACACTAACAAACAAAAAATTCATTTTAATAAGTTTATGCGATTGATATTGCTATTGTTGTTGTATGCAACATTATTTTATAGTTACAATTTTAGTTTGTGACAACAACGATTTTGGTTTAATAATTGCGGAACAGTTTTAAACTCAGATTTGTTATATATGAATGTGTGTTTATTAACTCATAGTGGATGGATGGATGAATGAATAGATGGATGGACGTTTGAATAGAAAATTGATTAAGTCAAAGTTAGATAATTTTCAAAATATTTACACGTCACACAATGACATCAATTATGTTTATATTTCCTATATAAAAATTTCAAAAAGTTTATTGGTTAAGTTGGTTGTATTAAAAACAACGAAAACAAAATATAAGCCAACCTCGTTTAGCACTCATATTGAGTGTTAGAAACAGCGTTGTAAGAGCTAGATTGCTTAGCAGCATTTTTTATTTAATGAATTTTATTTATTGAATCAAAATTACTGAGGTCTATATTAAAATATATCAGTATTTCGAATGATAAATTTAATACAAAATTTCACATTTTGTGATTCCCCGAATAAAAATTATTTTTGATATATTTTTTTCTTTTCAAAAACAGTGATTCCAAACACTGTAAATTAAGTTTTATGAAATAAATTAAAGAAAACCTTTTAAAAAACATTTTTAAGTTAAAATAATTTTATTTTTCAAAAATGCAAAAGAGCGCTAGAACGAAACAGGGCTAAAAGAGATGGCGTTAGTCGAGATATGTGTGTACAAAAATCTGTTTTCTGAGATACGGCTTTAAAGGACAGTCTGAGAATTCTGAATTTTGTTTCAAATCCAATAGATTCAATATTTTTTAACTAACGAGGTCAATAGTTCTATAAAATATTTTTTCGTTTAATGAAATAATTTCATTAATTCATAAATGTTCTGAAATATTTCATTGAATTATTTAAATTATCTTAATTAGGTCTCTTTATCTGAATATAAAAATTCAACTGTATGTGTGCTTGACATTGTACTCCTCCTAAACGGCTAAACCGATTTAATTGAATTTCTGTGTATGCCTTTGGGTTACTCCTTGGAAGGATGGCGCTGCAGCCGGTATCTAGCTTATTTATCTACTACCTGTCTTTACCCGGTTTTGCCCGGTCCTTTACTCTATGAATACGATTTTTTAGAGTGAGAAAATGGAATAAACTCAAATTTGAAGGTAAAGCAATGTTTGCCAGGTCAGCTACATAGTTAGACTAGTTTTCACTGTAGCCCAATTCAATGGGCAAAGAAATTTGAGTGAGAGTGCAGCAGTATAATATGGCCAACATTTTAATTAATTAAAATGATTAAGGACCGTTATAATAACTTTTGATAGTTAAATTTTTTTTTTTAACAAACAAAAATTCGCAAAGCTTCTTGACTTGTCTTCAGGGATCAAACCTGCGACACTCAGATTGATAGGTTAGTACGCTACCTACTAGTCTAGTTAGGATTTTGAGCTAAAACTTTGGAACAAAATTCGGGATATACCAACCGATCTCTAATTTACGGGTATATTTAACTTAATGTCCAACCAAAAAGCTTGTTATTTTGATTTATAAAATCTTAAGTTTAACTATCGGCAACTTGTAATAATGGCCCTAAATTTTATAACTTTAACTTAAAACTGATATTAGCCTGAATTTTGAAAACTTGTTAATCTCACAAAAATAGGAAATCTTTGGCCTATTAAAAATCATAATACTTGCTATCGGTGGCCACAAATATTTTTCTTTTCTTTTTTTTATTCGTGTGAAAATATTATAGTGCAACATGTTTTATTTCAATAAGCTTCCAAATAAACCAAAAAAAAAAAATTAAGAAAAAAATTTTTTTTTTTAACTTTACACTTAATAAGCGAAGACAGTTATTGTTAATAATTACATATACTATTTTTGTTGTTGTTTTATTAAGATTTTATTATTTTTAAGAATTTATTTCTGATTCATAAATATTTATTGTGTAACGTTGTCGTTTTCTTATTAAGTCGGAGGAACAGGAACGCAAGTATGTGTGTGACAAAGAATTATTGTAAAAAATATAATTTATTCTCTTATTCTCTTTGCTTTGCTTTCCATTTGTTCTTATAAAATTTTTATACATTTTGTGACCTTTCCACATATATTTTTGTTTTGTGTTGTTTTTTTTTCCTTATACATTTGTGACGCTAATAAGCGTCATGCAATCTTGCTTCTTTTTCTGTACTTGAAGAAATTATAAAAAAAAAGAAAACATTTTACTTGTTTTATACACCCAAAACTCGTTTTTTTTTTTTTTTGCTAAATATCACCAGCATTGTGACGAAGTTCACTAGTATTAACTGTTGTTGTACGTATTAAACTGTTTAAATCATTTTAATCTTATCTGTCTTTTAGCTACTTGCCGCTGTTATTATGAAAAATCACACAATGTTTGCTGAATTGTTAAATTCTTCTGCCTATTTAACTTTGAGTTTGTTTTATTAATAAAAATAAAGATTGCAAGGAATGTGTTTTTTTTTTTGATTTTCTTGATGATTGTTGCATTTTTCATAAAACAAATTTTTCATAAAAAAAAAAAAAAAAAATCAAAACGCAACCAACAACACTATTAATTAATAAAAAAAAATAAATGTTGCTTTAAAACTTTATTTTTGCGTTCAAAATTAATGAAGAAATATCACAAATTTATTCTATGGAAAATTTTGTGGCATGCAAGTTTGCGATAGTTTTGTTACTTTTTTTTAATTTTAATTAAAAGAAAAATTTTACGGATTCTAAATCTAGAAAAGTAATTCAAGAAATATGAGACGAAATCTTTACTTATTTTTTTGTTTGAGATAACAAGTCAAATACCTATTAAATAAAAAAAATTATTTAAACATTTATCTCAAGCTTATTAAGGAACAAAGAAATAAATGAAATTAATATTAAGAAATTAAATGACTATCACAAAAGTGTAAAATAATTTGAAAATGGCTTAAACAAATAAAATATTTAAATTGAATACCGGATTTTATAAACAAAAAGTCTTTAAAAATAAGCTTTGTTTATTAATTATATACTTTTAAATTGTTTATATTAAATAATCTATTTTATTGCCGTACAAAGTTAGAAAGAGAGCATATGAAAATAGTATTAGTTATAAATAGAAAAGAAAGAAATTCTAATATAATTTATTTTTTATTTAAAGTTTTATTTAACGTCAAATGTCTATTGCTGTCTGTACTAAAAGTCTTATGGTGGAATTAGTAAAATCGTATCGTCTTGCTGTAGAAAAATCGTATCGTACAGCTTCGGGGCATAGTTACTAAAAAAGTTTCAACGCAGTCAAACGTGTCAGCTGTTAATTTGTTGTAAACATTTTTATAAACTAATAAAAAATAACAAAATTAAAAATGCATTCCATTAATTCTATGTTTATTCATTTATATGAAATGTATAAAGCTAGAAAACAAAATAAGCAGCAACGAAGATGGCAGGTAAATCCAATTAATAAATATTGGGCACAAACTGAATATTTCCAAAAAAAAAAAAAAAAAGCTTACGGGCTTTGTGTAGCTTTAGAAATTGCATTGCCATGTTGATATCGTTGACGCACCACTTCCAGATGGCTCAATGGTTTGTCGACATTCTCTCGTGTACCATCTCGCAAAGAAGTTCACCTCCGGATCATTGCTCTTCTGCCAAAAACCCATTTATTTTTACAAAAATACTTTTATTAAATTTTTTCACTATACACACCTGTTGTATCCATTTCTATGGCAATCTTTTCCCAAATTGCTTTCTTCCTATTTGGGAACTTATAATATAGGTTGGCTTTATTACAAATTTCTTCATTTTCTTGTATTAAATAAATAAGTTTACCGTCGTCCAATTTTATTTTGTTTTTTTGAATGCAATAGTTTTTTTTTTTTTTTTTTTTTTTTGTCAAAGTTTTACGTTAGCAACGTAAAAATCTATTTTCTGTAGATTTCTACATTGAAAACGTTGCCACTACATTTTCTATAAGCACTAACATGGTTTATGTATGTGACGGATTTTATCAGCTGATCCGCAACCTCACGATACGATTTTACTAATTCCACCATTAACCTCTGTCATATTTTGCTTGTTAAATATTTATAATTCAAAACCGCTACAAATAAATGACTCGCATTATGGGTTTGTTAACAATAATAATAAAAACATTTTGTCATAGTAGAATGACTTGCTTTCATATGCATGCTTTTATTTTTTTATTTAATCGCTTTGATTGCTGATTTGATTATTTTAATAAATTTATTTTTACATGCAGTAGTGTAACGTTTATTAACAATTAGTATTCATACCGACAAAAAAAAATTTATTTATAAAATCCGTTTTAATTAATAAAATCAAGCAAATTACATGATGATGTAGTACCATTTATAAAAAATATTTTATAGAAATTAAATATTCAAAGGCGATCATAAATAAGGGGCATGAACTGTCGATTGACAACTTACTAATTAAGAATAGAAAATATAAATTTTGAAGTGTTATTAAATCTCATTTAGAAAATTATTTCCTTTCACAATACAATACTTTTTAAGAAAAAACGATATTATTAAGGCTCATTATTGCAGGTAATAAATATTTAAAGTTAAGATTTTGTGGGGCAAATAGTGACTGTTTGGGCTTGGTAGATACTACCGTTTTATACAACTATGAATAAAAGCAGCCATGAGTGATTCAGTGGCATTATCTCTGCTCCAAATTTAAAAAGACAACAGTAGTGCGTTTTAATAAATTTTATTCTTTATTCAGTAACTTTCCGACAAGCATCACATAAATAATCATCTCAAATAACGATTTCTATCGTACCGACTATTTTTGTCGGAAAGTTACTGAATACCGAATTTAATAAAATATCGTTATACTTGTCTTTTGAATACAAATGTTCGTAATAAAAGTTACTGAATCGCACTGCAGGTATATTTTCACTAAAATTTTTTGATAAATTAATCCAACATTAATCTTATCGGTATCTTTGAGTTAAAAGTTTCATTAGCTTGTGAGATTTTATAAGTCCTTTAAGTATTTTTTTTTTACTCTGCCAACAACTTCAGTACTTTATTTCATTTTCATATTTTATCGTACTTTTTTTGTTTTCGCAAGAAAATCAAAGGCCACTTTTCCACATTTGCTATCAAGCGAATTGTATCGAATTCGTGAAATTATTTCACATAAAGACTAACAAACATTCAATAGCGAAAGTCATGTTTAAGACTTGATATGTAAGGCCACACTATCACACAAATTAGAATCAAAAATATAAGTTTATTTGTTTTTTCTTTATTTGCTACTCCACAAAAAGTAGCTTCTATCGGTTATTAAAGCAAAATAGCACAGAAATAGCATTTTTTTTTTATCAAATAAACTTTTCTGGTTATAGAAATAAAAAAACACCATATTTTGTAGGTAACATTTTATGTCATTCCTTTTTTTATGTAACTGAAAACGTATGGAGACACTGACACATAACAGCCAAAAGCAATCAACATATAGTCACTTGCTTTGATATGAAAATTGCACTGACCATTTTTCTTTTTTTTTTTCAACTCAATTTTTATTGTTCGCAAGCAATTTAAAGCATGGGAACAAACGCGATTGGTTGTCATTTTGTCAACAAATTGCAAAACAAAAGAAACAGCGCAATATTTTTTTAAATAACGTTGAAATGCTCACGTCCAGCTAAACACCAGCCAGGCACATGTTCACATATCAAGAAACTGTAAACCAACCATACAAATGCCTGGCAATAAACAAGTGAAAAAAAAAAAAAAAAAAAAAAAAGACATATTCAGGTGGATAGACAAAACTCAGCGCACAAACCTGTGAAAAATAAAAATAAAATAAAAAACAGAATGTGGGGTGTAGTCAAAGAAAAAAAAAAATGCAGAACATGTTTATAATCATGGGAACGAAAAGTTCTTTTCTCAAAAATTTTAAAATCGGAATAAGCAAATGGCGAAGTAGTATAAACGAAAGCTAGAGAGATTTGCTAAGAAGGAATCAACATATGACAACGGCATACAATAAGACAATATTTTACATTCGTCCAACAATACATTTAGTACATGTGTCTTCAATTAAGTAAACCCAGCAAGCACAAAAATGTGAGTAAGAGATGCTGCACAGAATGAGCTAAAAATCGCTTTGTATTAATAACAACGTATGTGATCACTTTGCCTATTTTATTGACAGTGACTGTTTTCAATTTTTTTTTTATCAAATGTGTACAAATCGTTAATTTAGGAAGAAAACTATGATTTTACTTTTTTGACAACTACCGCTGTCAACTTTCTAACGAACATTGTGGAATTAACAACAATGTGTTGTCAAATGTCCGACTTATTAATAAGCGTTGTCAAAGCGACAATGCATGTAGTCAATTCAACAACCGTATGGTATCTTTACACACCAAACAGAGTCATTTTGACTCAAGGTAGTGTCAAATTATCACCGGTATGGTGTCAATTTGACACCATATGTTGTTAATTCTGCAACCTTATGTTGTCAATAATGCATTGTAAAAATGACACAATGTGCTCACAAAGTAAGCACAAGCGTAGTTGATATACTATTTTTTTTGGGTGTGTGAACAATGACAATTTTGGAAACTAACTGGTGCTACTCATAAAACCAAGCCAATGTGGATAGCTCAAGAACTCTGTAGAGACCAAAAGGCGGTCAAAGAGGCTCATCAACATTCTATTTAAGATCTCAGAAAAACTGACATTAGACTTTCAATATGTGTAAAATAATATTAAGAGATTCGTAAGAAATGTTGGAGGCTCTTAGTCGGACATTAAGCCATTTATAAAGCAAGATCTCTGAGTACGCTATGTTATTATGCTAAGATTATCACTTTCTCACCCCTTTACTATTTAATAAATTGTACGAAAAATTTAAAGAAAATTTTTAATTATAATAGCCAGCGTTGTTAGGAGTGCCATTGGGTACGTTCATAAGATACTGCTGCATAACTGTTGGCAATTGTTGATCACAACAGTTAAGTCTTCAAACCGGTTTGATGAGTGTGCTACTAAATGAACAGCTGATACATGTAGACATTGAACAACAAAAAGAAACAAATTTCAAAATAAATAAAAATAACATATTTTTTATCAACTAAACCAATTTCTTTAACCAAAATTTTGGATAATAAAGAATTTTTAATGGATTTTTTAAACCAATGTTGAAGCAGTTATTTTGACATTAGTTGGCACAATACGCAACATGTTGCTAAAATATTTTATGATTAAAAATAATAACACCCATTGTCGTAGTCGAATTGAGGGCAAGCTAAATAATATAAAACATATGGAAGGCATTGCCTCATATCACTGTTTTTGTCACCACAACAACACTCAGTACTCTCAAATATTAAAACAAGTAAAGTGTAAAACAGACTAAACTCCTGTCAAGTTCTTTCACACAGTCTCATATGCTTACAATAAATTCCACATTAAAACTAAAAGGCAAGTCTTGTGTCACTCAAGTGAAAGACTCTTTTTCATGTTCGTTTCTATTATTTTTTAAGAATCATTTTCCTTTCTAGCTCACAGCACATTTTTTCTTTAAATTTGATTGAGTTTAGAGAAAAAACAAAAAAATACTTTTAAATTTAAAAGGCGTTGATTTTGTGCATTTGATTGAAATGTACCATTGGCGAATACTAGGTAGTACACAGCAGGCATAATGCTGGAGCTTTTAATAAAAATAAAAAAATGTTTTGTATTTCAGACATAAAAATTGCACACAATGAATAAAAAAAAAATATTTAAAATGAAAAAACTAACAAAAGTATGTGTAGTACAGCAAGAGAACAAAATTGGTTTAAAAAATTAATAAATATATTTTGAACATGATTATCACTTGTCTAAGAAGCTTAAATATTTCCTCAATTTAAAATTTTTATATTGAAATTTATTTGGTTAGCGTACCTTCTAACATCCATGTCTAACATCAATTGTTATGTAATTTCATATAATTGCTTTGTAACTTATGACCACTTTCCTTCTCCAGCATCACGACACACAGAGGCCTTTAATATGCAAGAAACCATTACAGGTTGTAACCAATTTTTTTTTTTTTGCCTTTTTGTCTCAGACACAGTTTCTTTGGTCGATCAAGTATTCTGGCAGTTTTGGAGTACTAAAAAATGATTAAAAAGCTTATACAGTTTAACCTTGTCTGGTTGTAAAATAAACCAAAGTCATTTTTATATTTTACGTGATTCAAATCTATATTTTCTTTTTCCTTTTTGTAATGAAAAAAATTATTTTTTTTTGTTTAATTCTAGTGCAGGCCTAGGTGATGATGGTGTCTGGTGTCTTTTGCTTTTTTTTCGTTTTTTGATTTTGTATTTTTTAAGAAGTTTGTAGGAAAAAGGCAAAAGCAAATATTTTAAAACTAAACTTAATTAAAGATTTGTTTGTAATGTTTTTTTGTTTCAAAGGACACAATTGACTTTTGGTACTAAATACATATTTTTGTAATATAATATTTAAAATTTTAGATAGAAAAACATAGGGCCTTAAAGAACATGTGTGCTTCTTACCATGTAGTGATAAGTTTATTTCTACTCCTCGTTATACCGGCCGGGAAGGGTGGTCTAATAGAATTATATTACATAATTGTTTCATAGATTCAATGAAATATTTTCATTGAATTTTTTTCATTACTATTCATATTTCATTCATGATTTCATTAATTTAATGATGTAAAAATATTCATATAATTTTTTTTTTTTATTAAAATGCCACTGACCCGAATGGCTAATTATTCCATTTAGCAATTCCTTTATCATAAAAGAAGCCTCATTTCACAGCTAAGGCATAAAATATCTTTAAATATTTTTTAGTTGTGCTTACTAAGTTGACATCTGATACAAATTGACTTGACGCACTTCCAGTATTTAAAAAGTATCCAACTCAACTTGTTTAAATCAAACAGCTAAGCAAACAAAAAAATAAAAGAAAAGAAAAAAAAAGTTCAGTGGCTTAAAAATAAGTCAAATGACATCAATATTTATCATAATCATGATACTCTTAAGCAATAAAACCCAAACACAACACCGGATTAAATGTGTAGAGTGAATGTCTTGTGTCAAATGCTGTTGGAGCCAGACAAGCCAAAAAAAAAAAAAAAAAAAAAAAAAAACGGGCGTTTAAAAAAAGTGTCGTGTCGCATCAAATCACTACAAAGCAAAGACAAATTCTTAAAAGGTGGTAAGTTAGAGGAGGGAGAAGAGCGGTACTACTAAAACTGAAACTAATAAATATTTTTTCTGGTTAATTTTCACAACTGTCTGCTTTAATCTGTGTGTAAGTAGTTCTCTAAATAAAACCTTAAAAAGAAGAAATAACAACCTGTAAAATGAAATAATAAAAATCACAAAAAAAAATCATAATAAAAAGATGTCGTGTTGTATTTATTTAGATACAAACCAAGAAACACAATAAAAACTAAAAAATAAAAAAACAGCTTTGAAAATACAGTTTGATGTTTATTTTTTTGTATTTGTTTTTTTGTGTAAGTTTGATTTTTGTGGTGGACCCCTTTATAGAAAAAAAAAAAAAAAAAAAAAATTCGTTGCGGGTCATGATTTTAATTTTTATATTTCATACTACCGTCCTTCGTGTTGGCTTAAAGGCTGTAGTAATGTCAATGTCTGTCTGACTGTTTGTTATAAATCAGTATAATTTTTGCTATTTGATTTCATTTGTGGTTATTTTTTTTTCAACTTGATTTAAGTAGATTTTCAAGTGCGGGACAGTCACGCGCTTCAATGAGCTTTTAATTTTTTATTTTTTTGTATACTATTGTTCGATGAGAACCTCTAATTTTTTGTAGCTAACAACTGAGACATTAATAAATATTTAAGCAATATTTTATTTACTTTTTTATTAAAAGAATATTTTTATGAATATCTAAGCTCACGCAAAAAATTAAATTTTTATAACATTCTTTTAATGTAAATTTTATTTGTTACCATTTTGAAAACAAATAAATTATATTTTCAATATTTAAAATATTATACGCAGTTTTCTTACCGTCAAATTCAAATTCAACTTAATTGAGGATAAAGTACAAACAGAAATAGTTAGGAAAAAAAACTTGTTTTTTACTTTATAAATAATAAGAAACTGTAGAAATCATTAATCAAAAATAATTTTTAACTTTGACCTTAAGTTTTTAAGAATAATAGATTTAGATAAGAGTCTTGTCAATCAGGGATGGAGAATTCAGTTCTGCGAGTATTAAGCTATTTCCTAGAAAATTTATTGACACTTTCGTAATTCTTAAAATTAAGTACAAAATTATAGATTCGCTTTTTGATAAAACTTTCTAAATATCTCTTGTAAACGAAATCTATAACAGCATAATTTAAAGGATGTTTTATTTCCAAACCTTAAAAGATTTTATTGATTTATTTTTTTTAATTATAAATATAATGGTAAAACTCGAGAAACATAGTCAATTCAAAGACAATAATTTATAGGGATGGGAGCTTATACTTAACTGCCTAAATAAATTTAACAACCTTGATATTTATAAATAAATTGGATAATATACAATACAGAGTAAAATAATAAATAAAATAACAAAATATAAATAAAACTAACAAAATAAAAAATACGTAAAATAATATTGTTCAAGAAATATACAAATTTAATTTTATACAAAAACCCCAAAAAAACTATTATTTTTTCTTTCTTGAAAACAATAAAATATTTACTCTTTTTTCAATAGACCAAAACAAAATCCTAAAAAAAAGTGTTAATTTTAATCATTTGACAAACATTATTTAAGATAAAATGTTGACATTTATTTTCAATAAAGTAAATCACTCCACTTTAACTAAAAGTGTTAATTAACTTAAAAAAGAAACATAAATAAAAATTTGTATTAAACAAATAAAATTAAAAATTTTTATGGCTTGAATAAATAAGCAAATGATAATTTGTTTTGAGGTTGAAAAAGTGTCAATTAAATGTTAGCAAAATATTTAAATGTAAACACAATAAACTGGTCGTTTATTATGAAAAAAAAAATTATTTTTTTAAACACTACACTAGTGGAGTGAATTTTAGCACACACACTGCAAAATATATTCGACAACAAACTATTTGAACATTAAGCAGCTGATTTGTTTAGTTTTCGTTTACACAATTAAACATATATGAAATAAGATTTTTTTTTAACTCGCATAATAATTTTTACATACCAAAATTTTATCCAAAATATTAATTATTTTAAGTTATTTCTGAAGCAAATGTAAAATTCTTTTCTACAAAGAATGCGTTTTTCTCTGAAAATTTAAAAGCATTATACAGACAAAATATAAATTTAATCTAATTCAAGTTTGGAGTTTAGAAGACAAACAAAATTCTATTAGAAAATAAAGTTTCTTCAGCCTTAGTTTATGTATAATTTTTTTTCTTTATTAAACTAAAGAAAATCATTCCATATGAATAGATAATTTTAGCTTTTTTGAAAACAAAAAAAGGCTAGAAAAATAGCTAGAGGCTAAATTATAAATTACGAGGCTAAATGCGAGAAGAATGGCTAAATCTATCTTTAAAAATTGTAAAGTGTGTGTCTTAAATATTTTGATTATATTGGATTTTCAAGTGCATGTCTCACATTTTTTTAATAATGGACGATAGTGAAGGCGGGCCTTAATTTTTTTTTTAGTAATGAACGATATCAAAGTTTCTTTCTTAAGTCTTTTGTTTTTATTTGAATTTCAAGTTCGTGTCTTGAACTTTTCTTTTCTTGAAAGCTTGCCTTAAATTTTATCGAATCAAAGTATAGAACAGATTCATTTGCGTACAGGAATTGTTTTCAGTCTTAATTTGTTTATGTATGATTTGTTTTCATTTTTCCAAAACATTAAAAAGCCTATTTAAGGCTGTTTTAAAAACGCTAGGAAAAAAGCTAGAAGATAAATCATAAGTTTCGAGGTTAAATGCGAGACAAAAGGCTAAAATGGCAACGCTGCTCCCAATGTATGAGCAAATGCTAGTGAAACCAGAAAGTGTGTACATTTAAAATAAGCTAATAAAATATTAGTTAACACTTTATTTTTAAATATCTTGTTAGCATCAAACGGAGTATGAGCTGGTTTTCTTCTTTATATTTCTCTTGTTTTATTTTTTATGAAATTTTTTTTTATAGCATTTAGAATAAAATTTAATATGTGTGTTTGAATTTGTTTATGTAATTATTATCACTTGAAGTCTTTTATGACATTTCGATGATGGGTACGCTAACAAACAAAAAAAAAACATTTTTCTGGTTATTGTACGAGCAAGTGTTGTTAATCAAGTATTATTTTGTTAAAATGCATACTTTGATGCTTTTGAAAAATATTTATTTAAAAAATAATACAAAACAAATTATTATTTGTGTAAATAATTTAAGACATTTTAAAACTCATTAAATACAAAATGTCAAGAAGCTGTTAATTTTATTAAAATAATTTTTGTTTTTTTAATTTAAATATTATTTCATAAGGTTGAAATATATTAAAAGCGGTTATTGGAAAAAAAATATTCTTAAAAATTTTGGGTATTGAAACTAAGCACTAATTACACTAGTTTATAAATATTTTTTGTTCGGTAATTGAACCTTTTTCTTTTTAATTTAGACTGCTAGCTTATTAAACTTGAGGTTGCATTATATAAATATTTTTTTATCTAAAATTTGTTCCAAATTGAAGAAGCTACACGAAATATCGATATAAAAATATATTTATATAATACGATCTCAAGCTTAATAAACTAAACACTTTAATTATATACGAGCCGATGGTCACAGCTGTCAGTGATGATTAAAATAAAATTTTCTAAAATTTCCTTAGATGGGAAAAGGGAAAATACCAATTTTCAATTATCCTGAAAAAAAATTTAATGTATCCTTCCTTTAGCCTATTTAGTTCTAAATGCAATAGAAAAATAAATACATTTTTTTTTATATCCTGAAGAAGCTACTCAAGTTGGAGCGAAGAAATATCGATTTAAAAATAAATTTATAAAATAAGACCTCAAGCTTAATAAATTTGAAAAAAAATTTTATTAAAACAATTTCAACATCAATCGTGCATTTGTGTGGGGGTTTTTTTTTTTAAATGGCAGTCGCATGTATACTTTGTGTGTGAATATGATGAAAATCAAAACCAGTTAAATTTTTTGGATACGCACACAAATACATTATTTGATGTTGAAATTTGTTGTGTGTATCAGCCATGTCACCCGCTATAAAATCCTTAATCACTTTAGCGTGACGATATACTTTTCAAGTACTACATACTGTTAAAATTAACGGAAAAAAATCTTACAGTTAAGGAAATAATAAAAAAGCCTTTCTTTACAAGAATTTGCTGTTGTTGTTGGGCACAACACTTGAATCAAACAAATTTATTATTGCAAATGTAAGTTTGAAGTGAAGTATGCTTTGAAATTTAAGAGCGAAAGAAAAGAAACTAAAATCAATCTTATTCATTCAATGTGTCCTCATGTCACACATGTTACGAAATGAAAACAGAAACAAAAATTGTAGATGACAGGCATGGCTCGTGTTTATGTTTGGCCGGAATAACATGGGACATGCATTTTTTTTTCCTTTTGTCTTGTTTTTGTTTGCAATACGTGCCTACTGGTGTCAGTTTGAAGCATGTTATATGTTTCACAATGCAGCACTGACATTTTGTAGAAGAGTTGCCAACAGTTTGCACCGTTTGTAAAGAAATATTTGTCAGAAAAAAAAAAGAAACACGACAGTCATACTTTATGTGGAGCTGTACCTCTTAAGAAAACTGACAAAAGCCATACACAAGCAAATAAATATTTGCAGCCAATCATGTTTACAACTTTGACGTCAAAAATATTGTCGTTAAGAAAATTACACAAGCGAACAAAATAAAAAGTTTTTAAAATTATTAAATTTAATTGCTAGTGGAGACAAAGTATGAGCTAAAAGTTGGACAAATTGGTGTAATAAAGACTAAATTGATTGTTTTTTTTAAATATATCCATACTAACAATTAATTAATATACAATTGAGTTGATAGAGCGTTTTGTGTTTATATTTTACCATTTCACAAAAAAAAAGCAACTTTAGTAAATTTCTTTTGTTCTTCTTTTATCCTTAAGTTTCTATTACACGCAGTTACAGATAAAAATTAATAAAGAACAGAACTCTGTGTTAAATCCAATGAAATGAGTTTATTATTTTTATTTGAATTTTTTAAAAATTTCTATGTTTTAATGAAATTGTTGCATTAAATAAAGGAATATTTCATTGAATTAATTAAACAGTGCATAAGATTAGTGGATAGAGTGCATAAGATTGGGATAGCAGGTTCTGCCTCGACCCTGGCTGTTTTCTGCAAAAAAAGCTTGACAGTTTTGTGTTGTGCTGTTAAAAAAATTTAAATTTTCATTAGAAAATCGTATGAAAATTTAATTTTAATAGTAGATATGCTTTCAAAAGTGTTTTATTAATTATTTTCTCTAAGTCAGTAACTATGAAAAAATTAAAACGACCTTGAGTTTAAGTTATAAAATGTATTTTTTCTTGCTTGTTAAAAAAATTTTCTTTTATTAAATATTGTTGTACTGTGTAATGTCTTACAAACACACATGCAAACCTGTCACCAATACATAATTATTATATGGTATGAATACTTTGCTTTTTTCATAAAAAAAGTTTAGTTTTAGTTGCCATTTTTCTTTATTTTTTTTTTCTTTTTATTATATTTCAAATTGACTGACGTGCAAAATGATGTCGTGTTGTTTTGTCGTCATTTGAATTTTTTAAATGCAGTTGTAAGTATAATTGCAATTTGTGAAAATGTGTGTAGATGTAATATGTATGTGTATGTGTATGTGTATAAGCATACGTGTCTCATGTTTAATTTACTGTCGTTAGTTGCAATTGTGTAAAATAATTTAATTTTGTTGTTGCTGATTTTATTTTCTCAAAAGTTACGACATTCATTTTATTTGTTTCTTGGTTTATCCACTTTGCTTTTCCATTTCCATTTGACAAATAAATATATCGAGGTTGGCTTTTGTAGTTATTTTTTGTTTTTATTTTATGCAACATTATGCCGTTTATTTCATTATAAAGTTTGATTTAAGTTTTTTTCGTGTTATTATTTTAAGTGTAAGAAGACATTTAATGATTTTATAGACGACTTTGTGGATTGTATCATCATTCAAGTTCATTAGGAAAATAAATTTATTACTGTTGCCGTTGTTCTTGTAGTTGTTGTTACTTTTTTCAGAGTTGTGAAAAGTCAACTCTTTAACAAAGTTGTTGTCGTGTTGAAGAAAATTTATTTTTCATGTCAGTTTTATTTTAAATAAATATTCACATTGTGGAGCAGGTATTTTTGTATCATAGACATGTAAGTAAGTACCTACAAAAATTGTAGTCAAATGTTGTTTTTTCTACTGATGAAAGTGTTTTTTTTTTCAGCTAAAAACTTTAGAAATTTTTCTATAATTTAGCTATTAATTTATATTTTGCTCTTTTTTATTTAAATTTCTTACATGCCATGAGTACTTAAAGTTCAATTGTTTAACGTATGGTTGTTTCTATGAAGAGGTGATAGGTAATCAATTTTTTCTATAAACCTGAATGGTTAAGAGAGACATTAAGAATTACAGATGGAAACAAATTAATAGTCAAGAAAAAAATGTTCCCTTGCTTTCCAGCAAAGAAACTATGAATAATATTTGCTCTAGAACACAGCAAATATCATTAATGGGGTTTATTGAGCGGGAGAAGGAAGATGGGTTTTAGAAACACAGAGATAAGGCTGGAAATTTATTTGCTGAATACTTACAGGGGTTCAATTTAACTAGGGATGCGTAAGGATAAGTATATTTTGTGGTCACAGTTTATTAGCACTTCAACCCAATATTTTCCTTCATCTCCTAATAGGGCAGGCTATATGATTCCCAATTAAATTAAATTTTAACTTCTCAGCGGTTGAGATGTAAATTTAATTTATAAATTCATATACAACGTTTGGTTTATTTTATTTTATTACACTTTAATTGATGCAACTTCAATTTAATATAAAGCTAATGATTACTGTAGAATATTAGCAAGTTTCCATAAAAATTAATAAAAGGAGAAGCAAGCAAGTAAGCACTAAGAAGTTAAGAAAAACAACCAAGTGATAGCATAAGAAATTCAAGCAATTTCCATTAAAAACGATTGCCACTTCCTTTGCCGTTTGACTTAATGTTACAGTGAAAGAAAAATGTAACAGTGTTCATTGATTAAATGAAATATTTCATAAATTATAAGAATCAATGAAATATTTTCAATGAATTAATGAAATTTTTTTGATAAAATGAATGAATATTTCAATAAGTTGAAACAATTTTTCCTTAGTCTAATAAGACGCATCGTTGGATAAAAAAATAATAAATTTTTCATTGAATTAATGAAAAAAATTCAAGTAACAATTCAATAACAACAAAATTCTGTCACTTTTCTTTACATTCTAAAGGTCTGCTATTTCAATAAACGATGTTTTTGTCACAACACTAATTTCGTACTCGTGAATTGGCAATCAATCAATTTAAAAGTGAAAACCGCTGAAGTTTATAAAGAAATGATATTAAACTGATTTGGTAACTGGTTAATTTTACTTAAAACAAAAAGTTTAGTTTAAAAATTTTAATGTTAAAGTGCAGTAGGAGGTGTAATCATCTTCCCTTTCTTACTTAAAATGTTTAAAATATTTTATTATTTCAATTTCTTTTCAAAAAAAAATTTAACTGAGTTTGATCCTATTTACAAAAGACAGGTAAAAGTGCAAAAAATTTTTATGCCGGTTCACAAAAAATTTTAAAGTTAGATTTTCTTTTTAAATTTTTTAACTAGCCTGGAGCCAAATGGTTAATAATGTTAAAATTTTTATTAAGGTTTCTTGATATCTAAAATGCTGTTTTAAATTTTCAAAAGTTTTTCTTTGTATAATTGCATTCTTTGATTAATTAATAAAAATTTTATATTTAACTAGATGTTTTAGTTAATTTGTTATTTGAGTCAGTATCCTTAGAGTCAGTATCCTTTGAGAGCGTATATACCAATTTTAAAAGAAATCCGTTTAAAAATAGAATTTCAATTGTTAAAAACCCATGTAAATAAATGCAGCCATTATTTGCTTTAGAAAGTGACTCATGCCTTTGCTAGCAGTATTAGCACAGTGGTAAATAAAATATTTTAAAGCATAATTTCAGGCTTAAATTAAGTACAGCCAGTAAACATCGTTGAAAAATGGGAGTCAAATGGACGTGGACGATCTAAATTTATATGCCGACTTTCCAAATGTACCAAATTTCAGACAAATCCGTTGGAAAACTAAAATTTGTATAGCGAATAAACAAGCAAAATAACGGCTACATTTATGTGTTTCTTTTTTTTTTACTGTGTGTTTTTTCTTAAATAATTAAAAAATTTATGAAAGTCCAAAAAAAATTCAACCAATTAATTGTTAACATTGAGTATCTTCATTTTCATTAAAGTGTTTTATTTAAGTTGCTACCAAAGCAAATAGTTATTTTTTGTCTTTAAATTTTAATACTCATCGATTGAAACAATGTTTATAACGCAATGCGGAAACAAAAAAAAAATTCTCAGACAACAGAAATTAATGATAACATTTGTAAATAAAACTAATATGGATACAAATTGAAAAAATTACTTTTCTACATGCAAAAGAAGCTCTGAAAATAAACGCAACAATTTCATTTAAGCGGTTATTAGTGTGAAGCTTTTTTAAATATACTCGTATTTTGTTTAAATTATCTAAATAATTATTACTTAAGAAATGCGTATTGTATTTACTGGTGTGTGAATCAAGAAATATTTTAAAGCAAAGTAAAATCGTGATGACCTCCACTTTTTATAAATTTTAAATTTAAATTGCAGACAACTTTTTATTGTAGTTTTTTTAGATTCATGATAAATTATGTATTGACTGATTTGTTGTTAATGATTTTTATTTTTTTTTAATCTTAAATTAAATTTATTAAACAATTTGACATGATGATGTGCAGCCCATACATTCTCTATTCCACCTCTAGGTCTTGGAATTAAGACAATTACTTAATTCATTCAAATCTCATATTACTCTTTGGGATATACACCACAGTATTATAATTAGGCGGTTCGTCTGTCTTAGTTAAGTCAGCAATTCCCAATGTTTTGAGAATTGTAGTTTAGCTTTGGAATCCGTTTTCTCGCTATTGTAGCCAACTTAGAGTTCTTGTCCCCAGAAATTTAATGCCTAAAATAAAACGTATTTTAAAATTAATAAATTTATGAATCCGTTGTGATAAACAATTAATTTTTTGACAAAAACTAATAAAAAACAAGTCAAATTAAGTGTATTTAATCATTGTGTTAAGGAATTTTAAGCAAAATGCTTAAAATACTGCAAGTGATTTGATATCGTAAGGCAATTTGCTATCCGGTTTTAAATCACAAGATGTCAAAATATTTTTCGTGATTTTAAATCACTTTGAGAGAAAGTGATTTTCAGAACATGCCTAATAAAAAAATATTGCAGAAAGTGATTAAAGGCCATTATTATTAGTTAGCGTTAGTTAAAGTTAATAGTTTATAAATCAAATATCAAGCTTTTGGTTGAACATTAAATTGAAAATATCAAATAGTGTATCCTTAACTATCCATCCAAATTTGGTTTCAAAATTTTAGCCACAAAATTCTTATTTTAGTTGACGAAAGTTAAAATAACGGGCCTAATTAAGGTAAATTGGCATTCTAGCTAGCAGCTGGTTAGCCACTAGTTCTTTTTACTTTGCACAAGGCTGTTAATATTTAAAGTGAAAAACTGCTATTCATAGTTTAAAGTTAAAATCATATCGCTGCAAAAAAAAGTGTCAAATACACTTCTGTGTATTAGTCTAGCTAAAGAAGCGATATGTTGTTTTGAAAAAATAATAATAATTTTATCACTTGATTGCTAAGAAGTTTCTAGTAATATTTTCCTTTTAAAAAATATAAGTTTGATAAAATTAAAATTATATTTGGAAAATTATCAGATTTTTTAACATAAAAAAACACAAGTTACTAATAAGCCAAACTCTAGAAAAAGCGAATTATATTTAAAAAAAATTTATATAAAAGAAGTAGTTTAAAATAAAAAAATAAATGATATATTCTTTTCTTCCATTTATGTGTTTGCCCACAGATTCACAGATTATTGGAAATTTATGGGATTTTTTTTTTTTGAAAAGAAACAAAAGAAATCAGAAATTTCAACATGTTTGTCAATTTTTATGACATTGTGGGGTCATTCAATTAAAGCCGGCTTAAAAATAAATAAAATATTTTTTTGTAATTTATGTTGACTTAATAGGCCGTTTCTATATAGTATTTACAGGCATACCTCGTTTAGCGCTGATATTGCGTTCCTGTAGTGTCAGTCACTATTTAATTTTAAAGAAAAATGTTTAGTTGAAAATATTTTACTGAAAATTAAGACAAATTCTTAATTTGATTCAGTCAAATTGTTAACTGTCAGCTGTGTGGTTCAATACAAGCCAGAATTTTTGTAGTGTTTATTTAATCGAAAAAATAAGACACTTTGGTCTGTCATTCACCGTTTCCTATTCGCCTAATAACATTCATTTTCATCTTTAACGTCAAGTTTTTTCTAGAGAAAAAATTATGAGCAAAATTTTTTCTTTTAAACTTTTGTATAATTTTATGTTTTATTTTATTATTTTTTTGTTCAAGTTTATAATTGTTTTTGCTTGATATTTTCCTTTTGTTCATGTTCGCTGTGAAAATGATTTTTTTCTATTACTCAAAAATATTAATTTCATGTTTGGTTTTACGAATTCTGTGATAGGTGCTATTTCATTTAAAAAATGATATGTGTTTATGTTTAGCAGTTGATTTTTTTATTTCATAATTTTATTTATTTAATCAAAATTAATCACATCTGTATTTCGAATGAACTTGAAGCAGAATTTCATATTTTATAATTCCCCTAATTAAATTATTTTTGATATTTTTTTTTTTTTTTTCAAAAAACAAGGATTCCAAGAACTGCAAAATAAGTTTTATTAATTTTCATGTAAATTTAGCAAAAGAAAACCTTTTAAAAATTAACTTTATTTTCAAAAATTCAAAAGAGCGCTATAGCGCTAAAAGGGGTAGCCTAAATCGCAGTAGACCTGTACATACATGGGATACTAGTAAGTCTTTTACAATATCTTTTAGATTTTCAAACTTCTTTAAAGGCTCACTAAGAAAATTAACAGCATCATTAAATGAGAAAAAAACATTAATTTACGGCTAAGTAAAAATTAATAGGTTGTGCTCTATCAACCGTACATGATTATACTCGTTTAGTGTTTTCTCTATAAAATTTTAATTTCCGCTTTGGTGTAAAAAAATTTTTTTTTGTGCCCATATTTCAGTCAAAACTAAACTAAGCCAAAACTATTTTTTTTTTTATATCATTATCGTTTAAAGAAATTTTATATTACAGACACAATAAAAACGAATTTTAAAATATGATATATAATATAATGTTCCATCTCTGTACACTCTTTTGTGTCAAAACATTTATTTGTTATACAAGATGTAAATGTCTGTTATTGTAGTTGACAACTAGTCAACCAATACCCTGAATTAATATTAAAATTTACAATTTGCATTAAGTCTTTGTGTAATTATAAGCTTCTTAAAACACCATTAAATTAGCTGAAATAGAAATAAAACTAAAAAACTACGCAAATAAAAATTATTGTAAATCATTATGGGTTTAATAATAAAAATATCTAAATGTTTTAAAACAGTTTTTTTTTTTTTGATTTACTGATTTGTTCTGCGATATTAAGTTGTTACATGAATATTTCAGACAGTTACAATTTGTACTGGCTTTATAGTTAAAAATTTGTGTTTATTATTTGGTAATAATAAGAAAAAAAAACTTTAAAAATTTTAATGGCAGCTTTTCTTTCTTTTTCAGGTAGACAAGAAATTTGTATGGAAATCATTAAAATGGTTTGAAAAAAAAACTTGTTGTAAAAATGACAATTGAGGTGTTATTTTTGAAAGTGGTAAGAGTCCACTTTCCAAAAAATAAAATTAGTTAGTGGTAAATTTTAGAAAGATATAGACACCTTCTATCCATAATTATAACCATAATAAATACTAACAAACGAATTTAACTATAAAATCTTATCGTAAAAGTCTTTTCTTGAAATAATAATTAAAATCATATTTTTAATATCAATTATTATGACTTCAGTGTCCATTTTGTTTTAATAGAAAAGCCACATACTCGTATTACGATAACTTATGTGAAAGAAAATGCACCATTTAAAGTAATAATGGAATTGACTCTTAAATGCCAACTGAAGATATTGCAAATGTGGCAAAAATAATTTTTAATATTCCACCTCACAACAACAAAATATATGAAAATAAGATTTGCATCTGTTTATAAAATTTGCAAGACTGAAAATCATTGCAAAAAACAAACTCTAAAAGTTTACACCATCAAAACAGCTGAACGAAACAAACTAAACTTCAGAGTTATTAAGTTTTATAGCGGTAGTGGACGAAATGTAAGCTACCAACGTAGGCTTAAGTCCAATTTAAGTTTGATTAAAAAAAGTTAGCAGGATAATTATAATTTTATATAAAATTTTATGGGTTAAAAACAAATTACATGAAAGTTCATACAAGAACTGAAGGTTATTTTGTATTGGAAGCTCTAACGACGAGGCATTCTATGTATAAAAGAAGAATGTAGCAGAAAATAGGTGCAAAATTGTGAGCAATTAAACATGTCCCAACAAAAGTGAATTCCGCTAATAGTTTTGTATGCCAAACAAGAAACATTTTGAGTTTGAGATCAATTGAACGACTTAGACTAAATTCTATTTTGAATCAGTGTTTTTTGTATAAAAGCGTTTGATATAAGCCCACTGTAATTTTTTTTTTCATTCTAATTAGTTGAAGGTTAATTACATTTTTTTATGTGTTGCACATTAACAATTGTTAAATTATTAGCGTTGTGTTAAAATGACACTTGTACTAAGATTTATTTTTGTACTCGTACTTTGTTGTACATTTTTTATTTTTCTTCTCAACAATTATTGTGAATAAAAAATTGTCTAAAAAAATTAATTTTACACACAATTATTGACTGATAGGCAAACAAATTAACCAATACTATTGAATTAGAAAAAGCATGCGCGTAGCAAGATATATTTTTTAAGGAAGACAAGATTTAGTTTCATTAAAAGGAAAGAACTCAAGTTTTTAATTATTATACTTTGTTTTTTAAATAGTACAAAAGAACACACCAATTGTGGAGGGAGAGAATCTAAGTATGGGGGAAGAGGAAAATATCACTCACTTCGCCGTTTTTTTTTTTTTTGATATTACATCAATGACAATAAAAAAATTTTAATTTTTTTATGACTCGTAGTGTTTGTGCAAGCCACTACAAACCAATTAATAGTTGTTACTTGTTTTGCACAATTTTAATAGAGAATTGTAAAAATATTATTTTACATGCAAACGTAATGAATTTACAGTAAATGAGTCATATTTAATCAGTTAATTATTTAGAAAAATTTTCAGTACAAGTTTTTTTCTTGCTATTTTTTTTTTAATTCGTTGAAAGCGCATAGCAAATTTAGCTCTTAATTAAATTTCATTAAAATTTTAAAAATTGTTACTTATTATAAAAGACATCATATATAAAAAAAAATATTTTTTTAATATTTTTAATACATTAATAATTAAATGACTAATGAATGTTTATCATAAACTTAAAGCCATCAGGCATATTTATCAAAATACTCACAACTTAGCTTAAGCATTAACATATTATTAAATCATAAATGATTGAAAACATTATTGTTTAACAAAATTTAAAATTGCATATGTATGTGTAATACTTGCACATACATGTATTGTAAGCTTAATGCCATAAAAAAACTCACATAAAGAGGAAATACCAGATTAAAAGTCTCCCTGGACGCACTTAAAAATATTAATTTTTATATTTTTTTTGTAAAAGTATTGATTTATTAATAATGACACTTAGGGCCAAAAAACACAGTCAGCTAAATAAAAAAAATTAATGTTTTGACTACCCTTTTCCTAATATCATTTACAGAAAATTACACTGAAAGCAAATTATAAAATTTTTAAAAATATAAAAACACATGCTGACAGTTTTTTTTTTTAATTTTGCTAGTAAAGCAAATTAAAATTACAAAAAATTTATTTACGTATGACATTTATTTGCTTGTCTTTAAAAACCTAATGTAGCATTTTAATTTTAAAATCATGAACTTTAAGGCTTTGACAGTACGTTCTTATTGCAGTGGTTGGAAACGAAGCTTGAAATAATTATTTTTATTTTTTTTAATTAAAATTTCTAAATAAAAATTATTTCTACAGATCTTGATGTCAGGAACAGTGTTGCTATTTTAGTATTTTTGAGGCTAGATTTAGTCTTTTTTTTTGCATTTAGTTATGACATTTATCATTTAGCTTTAAACTTTTCTCCTTAAGAAATAAACAAACTAACGCTGAAGAAAATTTCTGAACACAAGTTAGTTACGCAAGTCTCGAATTCGTATTGCATTATATTTAAATTTTGTCTGTTAAGTTGAGTTGCTACTACTTGAAATTTTTCAGAAAAAGTCCAATTGTTGGTTTAAAAAAAATTTTTATATTTGCTTTGGTAGGCAAAATTTTAACCAAATTAACTAAAGTAATATTTTCGATAAATTGATTAATTGGTCAAATAAAAAGTAATTTCAGGAGTAAAGAAAAATACTTGACTTCTATCTTGTAAAATAACTTCACTTTATTTTTAGCATGTCCTTCATTTAAAAGCTTAATTTTTCAAGACACATTTTTCGAAATGTTGCATAACTCTATCATTAAAAAAAACTATCACCTTCACTAGAAAACTTTTTTTCGAAAGCATTCTAAATGGAATTACAAAAATCATACATTCAAGTACTTGATCAATTTAGTATTTAAATGTCTAGTACTATCACTTAGTAATACGAAGCGCTATTTGTAGTACAATAAAGCAAGTTAAATCGCATTGAAATCAAAAAACTAAATTATTAATTGAAAGAAATTTAAATATTATTTTTAAAAAATAATATTTAAGTGAGTGAAGCTAATCTGCCGAGTTAAATATGTTTTAACGTAACCCGTTACGTTTTTTAGTATTTTATAAATATGTTTATAAGAAAAATATGCCTTCTCACAAAGATTACGGGATGACACACATATTATTTTAAAGGGTAGGTCGTCTAGATTTGTAATCTACCGGACAAATACTCAAAAGTAACTTTGGACTATCTTAAAAATTTTTTTTTTTTGAAAAAAGCTTAGAACATACAGATTAAATTCCTTTTTGATTTTGGTCATTTTCCTGGCAAAATCGGGAATGGTACCTCGGCAAAGTGGGGAATGGTAAAAAGCCTCAAAATAACAGAAAATTTCTAAAAAATTTAAGGTCTAGACGACCTTCCCATTAAAATGATACAGGGTGGGCCAAAAGAAACCAAGGGGTGTAAAAGTTTAATAACTTTTTTGTTTATTAACTTTTTTTTATTTTTTCTTTCAGATTATATAATATACAAAATGGAAATTTTTTTACACTAAGTATGAAAAATGATGTCTCTTAAATGACCACCGTTTTCAGCTTCGCACTGATGGGCTCTTTTTAGAGCATTTTCCATAACATCTTTCAAAACTTGTGGCTGTAGCGTTCGAATTTCTGCAACAATGTTTGCCTTGAGTTCAAGGATTGTCTCTGGCTTGTTCACATACACTCGCTCCTTCAAAAAACCCCAAAGAAAATAGTCGGGTGCTGTCAAGTCTGGCGATCGCGCTGGCCAAATAATTTCCGAATTTCGAGAAATTATTCGCTCTCCAAAAATTTGACTTAAAAGTGCCATTGTGTCTCGGGCAGTATGGGCAGTGGCTCCGTCCTGCTGAAACCACATACCAGGTCTGTTTTCAAGAGCAGGACGTAAAAAATTTTCTATCATAAAACGATACCGCTCTCCATTTAAATAATAAAATTCTATTGTTCTGGTTCTCTGTTCAGTTGTGAACCTCTCCATTATAAATTCTCCAAGTGTTGTCTATATAATCTGAAAGAAAAAATAAAAAAAAAAATTAATAAACAAAAAAGTTATTAAACTTTTACACCCCTTGGTTTCTTTTGGCCCACCCTGTATATGTCCCATCCCGTAATCTTCTATGGTTCGTTCGGAAGTCACTTTGGATTATTTTGAAATTTCTCTAAGTGATCATTTTAAAGAGGAAACTGTCTAGACTTGTAATCTACCGCATTAATACTCAGAAGTTTCTTTAGATTATTTTTAAAATTTTTTTTTAAATTTCCAAATAATAACAATTTGCATATCGATCGATATTTTTAGCCCTAAATTTTCCTTTCCGTACGGGATCAATATTGCGACCAATAATATATACCAACATAATGTAAAGCAAATTCGGACGAGTAGTAACTTTTACACCAGAAGCAGAATTTCTGGGCACTTGCTTTACGAACAACAGCCAAAACTCACCTTAATACTAACAATCACAATTTATGAAGTTAATAAAAAAAAACGCACTTTGTAAGTCGCAAAAGAAAAGAGCATATAAAAAAAACTTTAAGCGGGTGCCAAATTTACCCCTACCTCCCTAGTTAAAGGTTAAAAAGTGTAAAATGGCAACGCTGTGTCTGTCTTAAGTCTTTTGATTATGTTGGCTAAAGAAGTGCTTACCTTACGTTTTTAATTAAAGGACGATAGTCAAGGCTTAACATTTTTTACTAATGTAAGGTAAAAAAGTTCGTTTCTTAGGTCTTTTGTTTATGCTTGAATTTGAAATTCAGAAAACAAACAAAAAATTAACGTAGACTTAGAAATCAACGTTATCATTAATTTCGGAGGCTAAATGCAGAAAAAAGCTAAATCTAGTTAAAGAAAAAAAAACACTGGCAACGTTGATTATAACAACTAAATCGCTTTAAGATCAAATATTTTTATGACATCTTATTGATAAAAACGAGTAGAAAATTTAAACATTAAAAACAGACAAAGGCAGGCCAACAAATTGTTGGGTTTAATAATAAAAAAATAAATAAAAATTAAGTCAGCCAAAATAAAGCGTTTAAGATTTGTTAATAATAAATTCTCACATTAAAAATAATAATATGATGTGCTCAAAAAGAAAAAAAATCAACAAAATGAAAAATGATTAAAAATGTCTAATTTGTTACGATCATACTGGTGGTCGGTCGGTTCGACCCGCTTTGGCTCATCAAACACATACACATACACGCACACATCTAAATATAAATTGAAATTAAAAAAAGGTCAAACATGAACATTAAAAAAAAACAACCCATAAAAAGTGTCAACTCTAATGGAGAGATTTAACACACACACCAACAATTAATTTATTTATATCTAAAATGTTACAAAGTAGAAGATTTAAATTTAATTTAAATTAAAAGCCGCAGTCTAGTAAAAAAAAAGTAAAACACAAAGATTGTGTTATGTTTTCTTAAGTATTTTTTATGTTAATAAGGAATGTTATAGAAGTCGGTATTTTTTTCTCTTGAAATCTTTGCTCGTATAAATAAAAGCCAGCCTATTAAACTAAAGTTTATGTTTAATTTTATTTGTTATTTTTAACCACCTAAAACTACAATACAGAAGACCCATCATAAAGTCATGTTAAATGGACACTTTCATTAGTTCCACTGAATTCGAATTATAAACTTAATTATAATCACACACACACACTTTGAAATAATTTTTTTTTTTTGAGTTACGAGTTTTTTTTTTGTTGCAGGGCATGTTTTTTTTTTAGCTGTTGCTAAGATGTATGGGAAATTAAAGTCTAAAAATTTTAATGCTCATGCATTTAAAATTTAAAAGACACAAAATTAATTAATCAATTGAAACTTTGTATGCGAGTGTGTAGACTTAAATTAAAATTTACAATCACAGATAGTTGGGTCAACGCTGCTGCCTAACTTTATTCGTTTTTCTAATGTATGCACATGTGTGTGTAGAATTGGGTGTTTTAATTTGTCGAGATTAAAAAGATTAAAGTCATTTTTCGGTAGCCGAATAAATTAATCATTCAAAGACTAACGAAAAAATATTTAGACTTTTTTTTGGAAGAAAATTTTGCAAGCATTAAAATAAATGTGAGCATGTATAAACATTTTTTATTACTCTTGGTTATATATAAAGCAGCTATGCCAGTATCTTCTTTTTCGAACCCCCAAATAAGAAAAACAGAAGCTGGGCTTACTGGGTCCTTTGACATGGTCCCTTTGAGATACCTGTATAGAAGGAAATAAAGAAGAAGAAGAATAGCAATAGAACAGTGAAACGAAAAGAGATACAGAAGGCAGATAGAGAAAGAAAGTGAGTCCGTCACCCATACCAACCGCTATTTCTAACGAAGCCATATAATATAGCATGTCGACAATTATTTATATTCTACAGCCCAGTAAGACCCTGAAGACGGCGTTCTCCAAAGTGAATCATGCACCGCTCTTTTAGACCTGGACAGCGGCAGAGATTGTGTTCCACAATATTGTCCTCCTCCTTGTTCTGACAACTTCTACAGTAGTCGTTATATGGCAAACCCATTCGCCTAGCATGGTTGCCAAACTTACAGTGTCCTGTTATCACAGCCACCACATTTGTCAGCCAGGCTCTTTGGAGTCCCTGTGATTGCTATCTAGCCCAGGCCCGATCATCTTCACCGTATTACACTTAAGTTCGTCTCCTTTGATGCCTAATAATTTATGGGAATTGCTGTAAGCATATTTGTTTTATTATTATTAATTATATTATCAGTGCCTAAGCTGCAATGTATGATATTTTATTAACTAAACAACCAATTGTTTGCAGCTCTGAGACTTCAAAAATCTATTTACAAAAATTGTTACGAATAATTTATATTATTCATGCTTTAGTTCATATTTTGGACTTTTAATATTTCCATAACAATTTCATATTGAAAGTCAGCTTTTATTTGAAATATAAAAAATTGTTAAAATGCTTTCGAAAATATTCTGTTTAATTAACAGCAGCAGCAATTACAAACAAATTTTAATTTTTACTAAATACTTTTTTTTTTTGATTGTTTGTTGTTCCGTATAAAAATTTTTCTTTTCGTATGAATTTCTCTTAAAATTGGTGCATTCCAACTTAAACAATAAAATAGCGAGAACTTCAAAACTCTTGCAGTTAAAGTATTTAATAGGTGCATAATTGTTTTAATAAGGATATTCAAGTTATTCTGACTTTTAGTCCAGTACCATACTCGTACAAAGTATGTTCAACTACTTTCTTCAGATCCAATAAAATATATCATGATCTGATAAAGAAACTTCATACAATAACCGCCAGCTTGAAATTTATTAGAAATAAATGCACTAGTTATGGTGAGATCCCATACCTCTTACCTTATTGCATTTACAAATCACCTTTATTTATTACAACAAAGTTCTTAGTTATAATAAAATCAAAAAGTAAATCACCTCGTTTATTGATATTCCTGAGCCCACATATATTGACATCACAGCTTACCATGCTGTTATTTGCTGAAGCTCACTTCATGCCTTCTTTTTTAGTTTCGAAAGACGAATAAATGGAAACCAGAACAATAGTTCTCCAGCCATAGGCCCGGTAGTTTATTACGTTAAATGGTATCTCTAAGTACCAATTTTTAGAGAAATCCTTCAACAAATAGAATTTTAATTGTTAAAAAACGCATCCAAATAATTACAGCCATTCACTACATAATAAAGAGGCTTATGTTTTTGATAGCATTATTAGAAGAGGCGCCAAGCATTATGGTAAATGAAATATTTCAAAGCATAATGTCAGGCTGCTATTAAGGACAGACACATATCTCTTTGAACAGTGGCAAGCGGAAATCTTTAAAAAAAGGGAGTAGACAGTTTTAAAGTACAAGACGAGATTCTTTGGAGTGTAAAGATTATATTTGTCAAATTTCAGAGAAAGCAAAGAAACAAATAAAATTAGAAAAAAATTTTTAATAAAATTAGAAAATTAATTTTATTTGTATAGATTAAAAAATATATATAAAACCAGTGTCTAAACCTAACTTTTGCAATTACTTTATTTTTGAAAAATTTTTGTCTTTATAAAAATTACACTTTCGTTTACCAAATGGTCCTACGACACATAGTGAGAATGTTGAAAAAGGAACAAAATAATTGTCAACACAAGTGCTATAAAAAAAGAGGGTTTACAAAGAAAAACACTACAAACTAACAGTTTGAAGGTAAACTGTAGAAGACCTCACACCAAGTAATTTCAAGACACGTTCAAGTGAAATAAACACTGCAAAGTGACCTCTACAAGTAGTCATCTTTAAAAGATAAGCAAAAAAAAAAAAAAAAAACTTAAAATAATAAACATGATGTGAAAAATTTGTTAACTAAAGGTTCAATAAAAAGAAATTGGTAATTTTTTTTTAACTATTAAAAACAAATAAATAGAAAATTTTAGTTTTTTATTGGTATGACTCGACTTTTATGTATGTTACACGTTATAGTCATGAATTTAATGGAACGATGTTTTGGATTCATAATAAGCATCACACCTCTTACCTAAAAAAGTTTTTGAAAACAACAACAAATGAATATGAATACAAACAAAGCAAAACGAAAATCAAGTGACATGATTATACTCGTATATAAATACAAACATCTTGACTAAGTCCGCTTAACAGCATTTAGAGCATTCGTGAGCAACATACTGGGTACTACTTGACAATGTTATAAAATTTTTCAATGTTGTTGTGAGTAAAAAGGTTTAAGAGGTAAAAAATTCTTTTTGTTGTAGTATGTGTGCTTTTGAACACTACTTGTTCTTAGTGTTTAGTCAAGTGTTGTTAAATTTGTTCAGAAAAACGTTAAATTTTCTAATAAAAATCACAAAAATTGTTCATAATACAAAAAGAACAAGAAATTTATTTTAATGTAAGAATATTACGAGTATATTCCAATCATAAACATTTTTTCCATAACTAATTTTATGATTTTATAATTTTATGTACGAGTATATTATTCCATTAAGTAAATAAAAAAAATACGACTAGCATGAAGTTCTGCACTTGAAATGCCACAGCTATAGATTCACATCAAGTAGCTTTTTATGAAATCTAACTATACAAACATATCCCAAACATATGAAGAGTAGTCACAGAACAAGTTAGAATATTTCTGATGTGTTTTGCATAGTAGATACATTAGGGTGAGTCAAATTGTAGGTTGAAAAATTGAAATAGGATATGACATGGATGTACTGTAAAGTAAAAGTTTAGTTTTAGCATGTGATCCTCAGTTTAAATTAGTTTTACCAGCGCTTGAGATAGTGTAAGCAGGTTAGTGATGGGAATAACATTTTTATTTGGAAGAGTCGAAAGGCATCGATAGAGACAGGCAACCATGCTTTATAGAAAGTAAAGGGAGTGGTTTTAAAGAAAAAAAAGGCGATTGTCACAGTAGCCAGGAGTAAGCCGAACCAAGCGAATATTGAAGAAAGGGGAAACCCTCATCTTAGAAAGTATTTTAGTAACAGAAAGAAAAGTACAAAAGTTAAAAATTTCCGTTCAGCAAAAAAAAACTTTTGAAACGACTGTGTATAATAACCATATCGCTGGTGTAAATCACTCTATGCAAGAATAAAGAGATATAGGGCATTGCTGTAGTGCGATTCAGTATCCTTTATTAAGAACATTCGTATCGAAAAAACCAGTATAACGTTGTTTTATAGAATTCGGTATTTAGTAACTTTCAGACAAAAATATTCGGTAGGATAGAAATCGTTATTTGATATGATTATTTATGCGGTGTTTACTTCGTCGCAAACATCGAATATTTTTGTCGGAAAGTTACTGAATACCGTTCTTTGATATAAATGTTGGTAATAAAAGTTACTGAATTGCACTACTGATAGATTTTAATATGAAAATTTGATGGTAAATGTCACTAAAAACTGGTTATGTGGCCTACAGAATCTTACCTCTAACTATAGGTAATATAGCCTACCTTAATTTACAAACATACTCGTACATACATACCAATAGTTTGTGGATAAAGTAATAATGGTGCCAAAATTTATGTTTACACGCTTCATATATTGCTGGCCAATGTCATGGCATATTATCTGCAACACCGCACGCTAACATCACACACTGACACTCAACTGTTTTTTTTTTTTAAGAGTCAACAACGTTTAGACGAACCATTTGAAGCAATAACTATCTTACGACAACTTCAGCTTGAGTACACTTTCTGGTACCTTTAAACGTTTTGTCTGTATAAATCTTCACAATTTATTTGTTTGTCTGTCCTGCTGATGAGTACTATAAGAGAAGAGTAAACAATGGACACTAAACTGTCACGTTATTGCTAAAAGAATGAAATAAAATAATAAAACAACAATATTAATAACAATAATAATAACAGCAACAACAGCAGAGATTTTGTTATTAAGAATTCTCGGAAGAACGATGTTGGTTTTTTAATATTTAAAATATGATTTGTTGTCTTTCTTGTATTCCTTTTCTGTTATTTTTTTTATTTTTTTGAATGTGTTGATGTTTATTCTAATGACAAGAGTTTTTGTTTTGTTTTGGTTTTATATATTTTTTTTGTGTCTCTTCACTGCCATAATAATAAAATAACAACAAAAATGACATTAAAACAGTCTTGTCCAAACTTGTGTTAAAATTAATGTTGCAGATCGAATTTTATTGATGCCTTTACAGTTTAAAGTTATTTATGTGAGAAAGAAAAGTTTTTATAAAAAAAAAAGTGTAAATCATAAAGCTTCAAAACAAATTCTAAATAAAGAATTTTCACACTGTTTTGAAATTGTAAATTTGTTTTTTCTCTTTATTTTTTAAGCTCAATTCCTAAGCAAAAACAATATATTATCAGTGCTGTTCTGTATTCCGAATCCGATTATTTTTTTTCAGAATTGAAAAATTCAGCACCTCATAACTACTCTGTGGTCCATTTTAAGGTTTTTAAAAATTTGTTTTTGATTTATTTTGGGTACGAAATTATTGGTAGAATTAAAAAAACATGAAAGTTTTTTATTTAACAAGAAGACAAAAATGTAATTCTACATTTTTTCAAATCCTTGTGAAATACAGAACATACACGTACATATATTTTGAATGCAGAGCAAAGTTTTTTTGTAAACGTTTTTTAATAAATACAAATACCAGGAAATTTCTTAATATTTCTTTTCCCTGTTTTTATCAATAAAAATGATCTGGACATCATTTCTAGTTCTGTGATAACTTGAAATGAGCGAAAATTCCCAGCACACAGAGCCATTTATCAAATTTCTCATAAAAGTAACCTTAAGCATCAATCTTTTGCTTTCCAAAGTAAGCAACTTTATTATAGCCCATCTTACAGTGTAAAACTGAAGATGTATGTTGGGATTACAAGTTGAATTTCCCAAACAGCATAAAAGAAACTGTTTTTGAACAGATTCAATACTTTTTTTCAGGCATTTAGTAAAACTATTCCAAATTATAGATTCATACTCCAGACTGGGCCGTACTAAAGATGTGTAAAGATGTTTTGTCACTATAGCCTATAGCACAGCACAGCACAAGCTTTGTTTACAATCCTAGTGATGTGTGGATCTAGAGGAACTCCTAAGTCCAAGAACTCTAATACTAATTCAAGCTGATATCCACCCAATAAATAGAGGCCATCACTTTATTGCTTAGACATTAAAAAAACTAATCAACTTTTTTGGTTTGGCTTTTTAGTCTTTCAAAAGACATGATGTTTGATAACAATTTAAAAAAAAAAAATAAAAAATTTCAACTCTGGGAACAAATTTACTTAATGCACGCATCGTAAATTAAAAAAAAAATTTAGAGAGGTCATAGAATATTTAATTCTAAGGATTACATCCCATATGGAATGGCGAACACCGGCTTCGCTTGCAAATTTTTTTTTTTTTTGTGTAGTAAGCCTTCGACCGGATTTAAGGATTACATCTAACATCGGCTTCGCTTGCGAAAGTGAACTTAAACGACAAAATTTACTTAATATTTTCTTCTCAGAATTAAATTTTCTATTAATTCCATTAATTTATTTTAATATTTCGTGATAAATTAAAAATTTTGTGAGGAAACTAAGCTAACTTTGAAGATATATTAATACGAAAATCTGAATTTCCCGGTGTAATTTTATTTCATATTTTCTTCTTAGAATTCAATTTTTTAACACTTGTGATACCGCTTTTTTTAATTTGAATTGCGTGCTTAAAGTAAATCTAAGGCCAAATCTGTTTCAAGTAGCACTTCTCTGATATTTGCACAATAATTTTTTTGTGTATTTAATATCCTTAAACGAAGTGACACAAAAGGAAAACTAAACAAAAAAAAAAAAAACGAGTCATAGGATTCCATTGAATTTAAAACCAAAACACTTTTAAACAAACAATCACACGCAACTTTTTAATCCTCTCTTAATAGCAAAACACAAATCTGTTAGTATGTTGCTACTAAAAGCATGTTAAATTGTATAAAAAAATAATAAAAAAAAGGAAAGAAAAAAAACCAATCAAATCGAATCAAACAATGCCGCTCAGAAATGTGTTTAAAAAGTTTTCTTTATAATTTTGCATCACCTGAAACCACTTATATACAACGTAATAAAAAATGTCATTTTGACGCTTTTGACATGCCATAAATAGTGACAGCAATTTAATTGTCAGTCATATTCAAACGAAATAATAAAAAAAAAATATATGCATTTGCCTCTTGACAGAGAATGGTCAAGATTTTTTTATTTATTCCTTTGCTAAGATTTTTATATTATTTTTTCTTTTTAAAATTTTTTTTCAACTGACAAATACACTTGCAGGCATATGTACGTACATATTTCTTAACAAAATATTGTTGTCATTCCCACAAATGCTTCATTCATTCATTTATTTGTATTGATTGTCATTAATATTGACACAGTATCTCAGTCATCATATCTCGACACTCATTTAAGTCTCACTTTGTATTTACGAAAATTAAAAAAAAAAAAAAGTTTTAAGTCAAGTTTATTACAGCCAAACAAGCTTAATGCGATTAAAGATATTATTCGTACAAATACCTGAAACTCATACAATTTACTTGCTATTTTTGTTCTTTCATATTCACCACATTATGGTTTTCTTGTTAAATGCAAATGGCAATTTAAGCAATATTGAAAGGAAAAAAATATCAAATTAAGCAAGACTTAAAATGAGAAAAATGTCAAGACTTTGCCATATAAAAGTATACAAAAAGTAGATAGACATAAATACGTTTTTGCTATTTAAAAGTGACATTTAGACTCGCAAAGCTTTAAATAAAATTAAATAGTCAGATTATATATTTGTCTCTCTGTAAATAACGACTATTTGCAGCACATAAAACAAGTTTATAAAAAATAAATACTCTGTCAAATAATAAAGAAATTATGGATTGGTTCAATTCAATTATTCAATTATTCAAGATTTAAAATTAAATATTTACTTTTAATTTAAACTTACTAATTATTTCTTGCTACATATTTCTTTTCCTTTGCAGAATTAATTCACTCATTCAACAAATTTTAAGTTTATTCAAACTCAAATTAAGCGGCTGCTGTCGTTTAACTAAAAAAAAATATAAACTTTACAACGAACAAAATGCTGAATATTGAACAAAACAATAGATTAAAACTCATGATACAACTAAATACAGCTCAATATCATATGCAAGAGAAGGAAAAACAACAACAGCCTCAAAATTTAAAACAACGAATATTTCTAGTCCCATATAAAATTGCTAACAGCAAAAAGCATATTAATGAATATTAATCAGGAGAAGCAACATCATCAACAGCATCCACATCACCAACATCACCATCACCACCACCAACAACAACAACAACACATTAACGGAATCCAGCAGCGTTACACTAACGTTCCAACAACATCACAACATTTATCATTGACAACAAACCCTGCAACAGCCACCAGCTCAACTCTGCCATTACCACCGCCCTTGCACACATTGCCAGATTTGGATTTGGAATATTTGAAAAAGGCACATGCACATGCACAAGCAAGTTTTGCCTACAGCTACGAACGTCAGCAACAACAACAGCAGCATCAACAGTCACAATTAGGTAGACGCACGAACTTGGAACACGAATATATTAGCAAGTGCAGTAACGCTTACAATTTACACAATTTACCGGCGGCCAGCAATAGTTCAGTTACATCTATGGTAATGTCACCAAGCAGGCGTCCATCGCCACCACGAGCTGCTGCACATCCCATGAATATGCATCTGAGTGCAATGGCTCATGCTCAAATGCAATTTCAATTGCAACAAAAATTATCAGCTGCAGCTGCAGCTGCTGGCACCGCGAGTCATGCTCCACATGCAGGTCTTGCTCCACCTGGCCACTTGAGTAATTACTTTCGCAATCCAGCCTCTCCGGCTAGTGGTATGGGACCAAATGCTCCCTCGTCTTCGTCTGGTATGACTGGTTCTCACACCACACTTAGTTCAAGTGCTTCCAATAACTCAGCTTCCTCGCCTTCAAACACACAAACGACATCTGTTTCGGTGGCTCCCAACCCTCTAAGTCATTTGCAGAATATGCAGCCTTTTGATTTTCGCAAAATTAATTCAGCTGCTTTGGGAGCATTTCCGGGTCTTCCACCACCAGCGCGCTTAAGTCCCAGTGAGCTGGTTCATCATCAGCACTTGCAACAGCAAGCGGCCCAACAAGCTGCCATGTTGGCCCAAGCCAGAAGGCGCATTAATGAGGCTACCACTCCTTCCGAAAAGAATGCTGCTGTGGCTGCTGCAGCGGCAGCAGCTGCTCAAAGTAATCAGTTCTTTAATGCTATGGCTATGTCGGGTCATCCCTTACCTTTTCATTTGCCACCACCACCACCAATGCCTCACTTACACCCACCTTCTCCCAGTTCCTCTGGTAATAGTACATCTGGCACCGGTTTGCCAGCTGGCTTGACCAGCAATCAAGTGGCTGCCATTGCTGCTGCGGCAGCAGCATCTGGCAATCCCATGTCTCACAACCTACTTTCAACACATTTTCCTGGACTAAATCCCAGTTTAGGTATGTCAAAACCTGCTTCACGTTCAAAAACCCCCGAAATGGATAAACCAAAAAATTCTGATATAAATCATTTACGTGATACATCAACCTCAAGACGCACACCACCAGTTCGGAGTATTTCGCAGTCATCTTTATCTACATCTTCAGTCACGCCAGCATCTTCCTCAATTACAAATACCACGAGCAATTACCAAAGTCAACGTGATCTTAGGGAAACGACCAGTAGTCAAAGAAACTGCATACAACATGAAACATCTTCTTCACATAGTCAAAGGCTATCGAGAATATCTTCAAACACAGGTTTAAGATCAAGTAGAAAAACTCATTCACCCGGCAAAAGACAATGGGGCTCACTGCCCGCCAACTTAGGTACTCAGTTTATTAATCCTGTTACGGGTAAGAAAAGAGTGCAATGTAATGTTTGCTTAAAAACATTTTGTGATAAGGGAGCCTTGAAGATCCATTTCTCGGCGGTGCATTTGCGTGAAATGCACAAATGTACAGTCGATGGTTGCAATATGATGTTTAGTTCTCGAAGATCTCGTAATCGTCATAGTGCTAATCCCAATCCAAAATTGCATTCTCCTCATTTACGTCGCAAGATATCACCGCACGATGGACGTAGTGCCCAACCACATCCGCTATTGTTGCAGCCACCTAATGGCTTAATGGCGGGCTTAAATCCGTTTGGCAGCTTTCCAATGCTGACTCCTCCACCAGATATGAGACACCATCCCATGGGTTCTTTAGGAGATCCGAAACACAACCCAGATTACGTACAACGAGCTTATATGGACAACGCCCTTCTGCATCGTTATGAAGGCCGTCAAATGTCTGGAGCAGAAGTAATGGGTGACGATGAAGAAGACGATGATGGCATTGATGGCGGTATTCACATTGGCGATATGGAAGATGATGATGATGACGATGATGGCGAAGGTATTGTTGTAGTAGGTGATGAGGGTGATAGCATGCTGGATAAAACAAATTCAGAAGACTTTAGTATTGAAGACAATGTGGCAGAGGAAACCACTTCTACACTAGGAGATAATAGTAGAGATAATTTTGATAGAACAGCAGATACCAAAACTCCTATTGATTACTACAAAACCAAAGATAAGCCGTCAGATTTACTTAAGAAAGATGATGTGGAAGATGACGGTCACAGTACTGCCGAGCGGCAAAGCAATGAAAGCAATGATGATACCCTTAGCATAACTGATTCTTGCAGCTTACGAGAAGATTATGAAAGCTCTTCCAATGCTTTATCACTACAAGCTTCAGCTAATGGCACTCAACTAATGAGTTCGTCTAGCAAACGTAAACGTAAAAATCAAAATCCTGTACGATGCGCTATACAATCAAATGAAAATTCCTGTGATAATTCTAATGATTATGATGTGGCTAATGATTTGTCAGTGAAGTGCAAAGCAAGAGAACAGGACTCGATCAAGGAGGAAAATAGCGAAGAAACCATGTCTTTAGACTTAAGCAAAAGAACTAGAAAATCTGACGAGCATTCAAATGAAGAAGCCAAGGTTCTGCCGTCACCACCATTAACTCCAAGTACTGGAACAAGTGAAGCAATCAGACATACTTTGATAGGTAATACTTCCGTAAAGTTGGAGCCACGAGAAATAGAGGAAGAGGAACAGAAACAGTTAGAAAGTCCAAAGCAAGCAAGTACATTACATGAAGAGAAACAACAAGAGCACTCATTGGACTTATCTTCAGCACCAAAGCATAATCAAATAGAAAAATCAGACTTTAAAGAAAACGGCTCATCCACGGGTCTTTTAATGCCAGTCATTAAGGAAGAACCCAAAGAAGATTTGTGCTCAGCTCATGTCCCTAACTTGAGTAACACTTCTGAAGAACCTGAAGAAGAGAATCGCTTTTTAAGAATAAAAAAAGAACTAATGGACGATACGTTCAGAATAAACATATCAACAGAAGACAACAACAATCTACCCGAAAACCTAACCACCAAAAGTTACAACCAACAGAAACAGCTGAAACCCCCCACAACACTCACAGAAGATCAAAATGGACCTGAATGTTTAGTCGAGGAAGCAGAGGTGCCCATTGACAAAGACAACCCTTTGAAGTGTACCGCTTGTGGTCAGGTTTTTCAAAATCACTTTCATCTGAAAACTCATTATCAGAATGAGCATTTGAAATTACACCACAAGTGTAATATTGACGGTTGTAATGCAGCTTTTCCTTCTAAGAGAAGTCGTGATAGACACAGTTCAAATTTAAATTTACATCGAAAATTATTGTCCACAAGTGACAATCATAATCTTGATCCATTGCCAGAACCAATGAATTTGAATAGCAGCAAAAACTTTCCATCTCCAACTAGTAATTTGTCGACAACATTGCAAGCAGAATTTCTAGCCAGATTGTATGCAGGAGCTCATGGTTTACCACCTATTAATTTTGACACGCTAAAGCAACATTTTCCTAGTGCACCTGCAACACTACCAGGATTTCCTGATGCAACAACAGCAGCTTTTATGAGTGATCCCAGATTTTTAATGCAACATGGTGGTAATCCTTTACTTTTCTCCGGTTTTCCTGGTCTACCGGGATTTTCGCATTTATCTCCCCACCTATTGGCTGCATCTTCTTTCAATGGTATAAATCCTTTTTGCAGAAGACCGTCATCAGAGTCGCATTCACCCCATTCTATTACACCACCCGGTACAACATCACGTTCTCCATTAATAACAAATCAAAAATCTTCCACAATGTTTACATCGAACGAACTAGAGTTAAGAAATAACTCTTCATCGCCTACAACTGCAAATGAATCTTCTACTCAACATCAACACCCACACCATCTGCACCATCAACAGCATTCGCAGCATCAACATCAACTTTTATATGGCACTACCGGCATTGCATCAAGTGGTGGCAACAACAATAACAGTAATAATAACAATAGTTCCTCTCAACATCTCTATCCAAATCAACAACATCATGCATCATCATCCCAGGTACCAGATCAAAACTCATGACCCCCATTATCAGTCACACACTATCCAGCTCATATGCATTATTCAGAATTATTGGCATATAGACAGTAAGTTTAAAAACAAAAACTCAATAAAAATTAATTATTAGTGCATGTATGTATGTATGTATATTAATTACAATTAGGTGCAATAATTAAACACATTACACAGAAATTAATTTAAATTCAAATGCAGCAGAATTATTTTTTTTTTTTTTGTTTTTTGTTAAAAATAATAAAACGTGATTTGAGAAGAGTATTTGAAATAGAAAAAATATTTTTATAGAAAGTTAACGGAGGAAAGAGTGGCAAAAAAATTAAATATTTTTTTATATAAAGTCGCCACTAATTTTATATCTCAATATAAAATATTTGACTGTACGAGTGTTTGAAGACTGGACCGATTATATTGAATTTCTGTGTATACCTTTGGGTTATGCCTTGGAAGGTTTGGTATCATAAAAAAATTAAAAAAACGCCCGGCAGATGACGCTGCAGTCGATATCTGGCTTATTTTTTTACTATCTGTTTTTACCCGGCCATCTTCTTGGAATATCGAACATACAAAAATAATATATTTTACTTAAAAACCAACTTAAATTTTATGAAAATTAAATAATACCACACCCATTATTAAGCCTATTTTTCACATTTTTCTCAAATCGGAGAAGGGCTAGACCGATTTAATTAATTTTTGTGTTCCAAGTTCAGCATAACCCAACTTATATAATATTTTTTTCTCTTTTTAATTATTTTTCAAACATTTTTTTGTCTGCAGTTTTAATTTAAAAAATTATCATAACGATTACAGTTTGAATCATATCAATTGTTTTTATTAAAAACTAAATCAATATGTTAATAGTTTTTATTAAAATGTTTAATTGAAACAAACATTTTTCCTTGTTCTGCTACCGGTTAGCAACTGCACAAATAAATTTTTTAATAAAATTATTTTTAGTTAAAAAATTGTTCTGCATTCAATTTTTAATTAATTTCTGTGCGTTTTGTTTAATATAATTAAAAAAATCAGCTCACTTATATTTTATTAAACGAAATAAGTATTGCAGATCATTAAAAACTTATTTAAAAAAATGGATTAAATTCATGAAATAAAAAAAATCATATACATAAACAAGTGTTAGAAAAACATAAAATACTCAATAATATTAACATTATTGTTAAAAAAATAAAAAAAAAAATAAAACTATACTCGTATCAATCAAATTGAATCTATAAGTAAAAAATGCAAAGAAAAAATACTTTTTTCTTAATAAATTTTGTTAACAAAAAAAAAACATTTTAATTAAATAAACCTCAAGTATTTTATTTTAAAAAAAATTATTTAATTTTGAATAATATAAAGACACCAATTCATTTGTGAACGTATTTATTACTTCTCTTTACGTAGGAAATTCCTACATGAACTTGTATTGTTGAAAAAACTTATTGGTTTTTGTTTGCAATAAATTAATGACTAAATAAAAATTTCTTAGTTCTTGTTTTTTGTTTTTTTTTAATTAGTGAAATCAATAATAAATTTTAGATCTAAGAAATCACAAAACGATATTTAAGCAAAGAGTAAAAAAGTTAAAATTTAATTTTATTTAAAGAAAAAACATCTAAATATTGCAAACAAATATTTAAAATAAACATTTACGAATACACAATAGCTTGTAAGTAAAAATCGATTAGTTAAAATATTAATCACTAATTTATCATTGAAAAAAAAAAAAAAAAGAAAAATAAAGATAAAATATCATAATTCATAATTTACCATTGTCTTAGCATGTAATAGGTTTTAAGTATAATAAATTAAAATATTTAGTAAATATTATTATTAATTTAAAAAATTTAATATAAATAACGAAAAAGAAAAAAAAAAACGTGGTAAAAAAAATAATTTTAAAATGTTTGTCAAATAAATGATTTAAAAACAAAATAATAGCAAACTTCAAAGCATTTAATTGGATAATTAAGCAAAAGAGATATAAGCTGAAAGTAAGTATAATTTATTTAAGCTTTTTATTGTGAATACCATTTGAGTTAGATTTAAAAGGCCAGTTTTTTTTTAAACTTTTCTAAATAAATTCACAAACATAAAAATCAGAATTTTATTTAAAGGAAATAAACTTAACTTTTTATATTCTTCACTGTAAGTAAAAAGCAGCCTATCAGTTCTTTTGGAACTGTTGACTATAATTCGGATTCTTATAAAAAAAAGGAGTTGATTTGGCGTTATACGTCTTTCGGCCTATCCGTTTGGGTGTTGAAATCAACTTTCTGAATTGCTTAGGCAACGTATAGTATGAAAATCTTTCATTTAGTGCAGTTTTCAGGTTTGCTCTTGCAATTTAGTCCGATTGATAATATGAAATCGCTTTACAAAATAATTTTAGAAAAGCCAAGTGACAACACTTGAATTAAAAAAAAAAAAAAAATTCTAAAAATATCTAAAGTGGACGATGGCGTTAATTTGCATTAACAGTTTTAATTCAAATTAACTTGTGAATTATCTGCATTTCAATGTGAATTAATTGAAATCAAACTCTATTTATATTGGCTTTAGCTTTTAAAATATGGCAATAAAGTCGACAATCAATCAGCTGTTCTCAAATTGTTTTGTTAAATTAAAATGGATTCAAAGTCGGCAAAGGTGAGTTATTTTAATTATTTTTATAAAAAAAATAAAAACAAATATTACAATCAGAATGTATTTTATAAAATTTTATATTTCAAAGAGAGAGAAGAGAATACAGAAAGAGCCACACAGACTTGTGGGCATAACATCGAAAATATTATTTTAAATATAGTTGTTTACAAGCAAACAGCTGTTTACTAAATGCATAAACTATTGTCAGGCAGAGTAGGCCTTGACAAATCGAAATAGAAAAAATATTGTGCACAAAAGTCTTGAAAATCTGATATAGTCAGGTGCAATGATTGCAAAAAAAAGTACCTCCCAAAAAGTACTGTAAATCAGGCTTAAACAAATATTAAGTAGAGATCACAAGCAAAAAGAGAAAAGTTGATAAAAGAAGTCCAGAGTCTACAAAATGTATTTATAACATAATACACTTAATACAACAAATTGCGGATCTCTCCGACAATGAGCTTTGAAAAAATATAACACTTGTCTAGTGAGGATTTTAGTTTGACCTTACTTTTTTTAAAGATAAGGCCGAAATGACTGTTGACATCATTCGTTACAGGAATATGATAACGGAGTTCTGGTGGCCGCAACAGGACGGCATGGATCTGGAGAATATATGGTTTCAGCAAGACAACACCACCCGTCACACAGCGCCTAAAACAATCAATTTTTTGGAGTATAAAATCTCTTACTAGAACACTCTTAAAAACATAAGCAGTTTTCTAAAAAAAAAAATTAACCTAAAAACATTTTTGTGGCTTCATATTGCCACTGTTTAGGTTTGATTATATTAAAATAGAATCCTACAATTTCAAAAGGGGTTTTAATAAATCATTTTAATGGTAAAAATAGTATTGTTTTCGTTGCAAGCTCGTGTCTTCAAAAAATATTTCTTTACTAGATGAATCCAGTTTTTATTACGTGAGTCTGTATCCTTAGAGAGTGTATGGCTTCGTTAAAAAAATACCCCTTCAAATAAATACAGCCATTCACTCTTTTATAAAGTAACTCATGTTTTTGTTAGCATCATTATTTAGCAGAGGCTACCACCAAAGTGCTAAATAAAATATTTCAAGTCATAATTTCAGGCTTAAATTAAGTACGGGTACACATTTTTTTTAACAGTTTTAATGAAAATTTTTAAAAAATTGGCTTAAAAATGGGTGTGGCCGGTGTAAAAGTACACTCCCTGCTACATGAATAGGATCCTCTAACACAAGTTTTTCAAAAGGTTGTTGCTTCTAAAAGAAAACTGCTACCAAATTAATTTTTATTTCTATTTAAAGGTAAAAATGGGTTCAGTATAACCACTGGTTTTGTTTTTAAAAAATTAAAAAAAAAAAAAAAATGCCTTCGAAATGTGGGCCACTTTCATATTCATTCTTTAAAAGAAAAATTTTATGCATTTTTTATTATTATTTTAATTTTTTGAAAATTTTTATATTTTAAAGCCTTTTTAATAAGACTTAGAACCTCAATTTTTATAGATTGTGTCGTAAATTTGATTGGGAATAGAATTATACAATGCGTTTACGTAATCGAGCGAAATTGTCGACCAATCCACTTTTATGCCTTCAATAAGTGTCTTTGGAAAGCTTTAAAGAATACAGAATAATATTTTTTAATTTAGATGAATAAATAATAAAAAGTACATTTTGTAATATCCTGTGCTGGGATAAAATACTAAAGTTAAAAATAAAAATAAGAGTGTTTTTATAAATCCATTAATGGTAAATTATTAAACCAATCGTGTCAGTTACTAGATTGAATTTTAATTCTTAAATAAACAACTTCATTATCTAAATATACATACCGTACTGCTATGCATGCAACACCAAACAAATAAATTATTTAAGTAGGAAACAACAATAAAAAAAAGTTGCATGTAACATAATAAAAACATTAACTACAAATTACTGATTATCTGCATATTCGCTGTGTTGACCCTGTGACCTGTTTGTATTTAAAGGCGCAATATTCAGCGAAGAAAAATGAAACAATTTAACAACTCAACACAATAACAGCCATAAAAAAGAAGGTGCATGCAATCAAAAGTACCGCTCACAGCAACAACAATAATAAAAACTACAAAATGAGCAGCAAAATTTAACAAAATCAAATTCGTAACTTTCAACAAATTTGTCAAAAAAAAAAAATTAAATTCAATATGATTCGAGAGTTTTTTTTTTATTTTATTTATGTACAAAAATATCGAAAACATTTTTAAAGATTTGAAATTAAAGTTTCAGTTTCAAACATTTTTATTGCAAATTTTAACAGATCAAAGGCTAAATTGGAGTATTTTTTTGTTGTTGTTACTTATTTAGTTTTGTTACTCGAGTATGATTTAAATGTTGATGATTGTTTTTTGGCGCTTTTAATTTTTGTACCAAATTTTTATCTTTATTTTATTTGAAATGACCTTTGCTTGTAAAGTTTTAAAAGGTTTTTTCGTTACTTGAAGCGCTGTTTTTTCATTTGTAAAATTTGCTGATTTTTTTAATCAAAAACACATCAATAAATGTTTTTTATATATGCGTTTATTTTATGAGCCAATAAAAATTAAGTTCTTTATGACACATAGTGACATTTGAAATTTATTAAAATTCTAATTGAAGAATAACATGAGCACATCAGAAAACAAACGTGAATATATATAACCTAGTTTAGGATCCTTTTTTTAAAAACGTATGTATATGAAAATTTAAAACAAATTTTCTGAAGAAATATTCATCTGTCTTAATATTTCCACTGATAGGATACTCATTCTGCATTTCCCGGCCATTGGCTAAATGCACAAAACGTGTTCTAACTTTGACCAGAATCATTCTTTACCACACTTATTTAATTCATATCATAACTGATTCTCCAAATAGTTCGGTGTAGATTTTAAAGTTATTTCCAATGATCCTAGTTTGCTTATTATTATTAATTTTGACTGCCGCATCCATTTTTTACTACGCATAGAAAGGCAAACATAAAAATTCCAGGTTAAGCAAAGGAGTTCCGGCACAAAATTTTAATCTGATAGTCGGCCAATTTCTTTGCCTTGTAACTACATTAAAATAATAAAATTCTTTTTTGAGAAAGCATTTTGAAGTTTTAAGCATTTTTAAATCAATTTCGAATGGATAAAGATTACAAATGAGTTCAGAGTTACTTGTTTGTCCAATATAATGTATATTCCGGTACCAGGAGTATCAATACGTACATTTTTTCCAAATTTTTTTTGTTATTACAATAAGTATCCAAATCTTATATATAAAAAAGAAAAAACTTAAATAATTATTACCAATGTAATAACTAGTTTCTTGTGCTCAAATCTTAGGAATGAAAGATATAGACTACGTATAAAAATAAAAAAGTTAAATATCTCTTCTAACTCTTCTCTTAAGCCTACTGTGTTCCTCGAACTGTAATAGGCCTCTAGCGAGGGCATTTGGATGGGTCATCAGTTTGTGAACGTACTTAGTATAATATTTTCCAATTTCCTACTGAACCATTGGGGCTTCTAAATCTCTGTGGATGTTCTTATTTTTTCCACATATAGCTGTAAATCAAGGGCACTTGAAAATCAATTTTTATACCGCTTTTATAATGATGATCATTTCAAATCATCTGTAGAAGTATAGTGATCTAATCATCCAGTTTGAAATAGGGAAATATGGACATACTGATTTTGTAAATGATGCTTTGCAAACCATAAGGTGTATCTAGAGGAGTAAGTTTAGAAAATATTGCTAAGGGTACTGTAAGGCATAGGTCCATATGTACTAAGTAAACAATTTTTTAGATTTTCCATGAACATTAACATAATTGCAATTAAGCGTCAAAAATGCTTTTTTATAAACTTTTTGATTCCAAATTATTTATTATGTTGTTTATTAGTTAAATATTTAGTTAATCAAATTAAAAATTTAATCAATATGACAATTTCTTTTTAAAGCAAGCAATATAATATAATAATTAAATATTTAATTGATTTTATTAGAAATTAATTTCAATGACAATAAATTAATTGAATGAAAAATTGTTTAAAAAATAATTAAATATTTAATTGATTAAATTAAAAATTTTATTTTTATGACGATAAATTAATTGAATAAAAAAGTGTATAAACAGCATTCAAATAAAAGTATACTAAAATAATTTAATTAAACAATTAATCAATGCGACAATTTATGTAAATTAAAATATTTAATTAACCTTTGATTTTTGTTTTTATGTAAAGTAAAAACGGATTGATTAACAACAAAAAAAAAAAAAAAATAGATTACAAAGAGAGGTTTATTACTTGAAAATTAAGTATAAATTAAATATGTGTGGTTGTGCCTAATTTTATAGTACTAGATTCTATTAAAGTAAGTAAGGGTACAGTTTAACGTTATCGAAGAAATAATTTCGACATCTTTTTATTTTTGATAGGAATTTGCTCTCTACTTATCATGGGACAATTACTTGAAAATAGATTTTCTATCCCTAATTGCCTTATCTACATAAATAACATTTATTTTCTGTGTTTGCTTCGTAAACAAATTGTATTTTCCAAAGGGCGGGACCAGTTAAAAATAGCTATTTATTTAGTAAGAAATATGGTCAGTCGATTAGCTGAAGCTGCCAACAAAAATGTGTTCACTTAATTTTAATTTAATTTAAGAAATTTAATTAATTCAGATTAACATATTTTTGTTGGATAATTTAACTTTAAAAATTGCAAAAAAAAAATTTTTTTTGTAAAAGAACTAAAACGAGCTTATGAAAATAAATCTAGTAAAAATGCAACCTGCAATCAAATATTGCATAACAATGGTAAGTAACATCACATATTTCTGTTACAAAATTCATTTGCATTAAAGGTTTAAATAGTATGCACAGACACACACACGCACTCAAACAAATGGATGGTTAATTCCACTTTTAGTAATCCATTTCATATATAAAAGTGCAAAAGTATTTGTATTGTGGTCTATTGAAGTGGTTATCTACATTTTTTTGTTCAGGTGTGGCATTTGTACAAAAAAAAAAAAAAACTCATACACATGCACATACAAAAATGGTATCAATTCCATTTATTTCTGTTTCTGTCTTTCAGTCTGTCTTTATATATTTTTTATTATTACTCAAACATTGTTTTTGAAATAATAAAAATTTTGTTACAATCTGCTAATGTTTATTATGGAGGGGTACGAAAAAAAATTGTTTCAACCTACCGCAAAACATAACAAGGCGTAACCACCACAAAATTTAATTTAGTTTAAAGTTTTCTTTTTTTAATAATTCCAAAAAAAAAAAAAACAATTTTATTTTGAATTTAATTTCATTTATTGGTTGATTTTATGAATGTTTTTTTTTTCTTTCAAATTTTTTTTTTTATTTTGTGTTCATTTTATTTGCTGTGTGATCTGCTTTTTGCAAATTGACTAATGACTGCTGGGGGATTTCACTTTAATGATGGTTTGCATAGCAAACTGAAACAGTTTGTTTATAAAGTTTGAAAGTATGTGCCATAAGTATTAATTTGAATATTCATGGCGTTACTAGAAATGCAAAAGGGAACATAACATTTTCAATGAGGAGTTAGGTTTTTGAAGAGTTTCTATCCTTTAATAGATTCTCATATTTTAATTGTGTACTAAGACGGAGTCATGTTGAGGTTAAGTGCTTGCAACATCTTGTATATTTCATGACAGTCGTCTGATCAATACAATGTTGCCAAGTTAATTTAACTTAAACCTGTCAATGGCCACCCGTAAATATTCTTAAGTTTTAATTAGATTGCCATTCTTGAACTCCTGAAAAATTAATTTAATATTGTAATTTTCCATAAAGAAAACAATTTGTTATGAGGACAATAACGTGTCCATGATGAGACTTTATGTGTTTAAAAGTTATTTATTTCTTTAAAAAAGGTAAAATTTAATTGTCTACTAATAAGTTTGAATATGAAGTTGCTATTACTGGAGTCATCATAATAGAAATGTAATTCAACGGAGTTCAGGCCCTAGGAAAAGGGTGTCCGCATTATATTGGCCATTTCATAGGCCACATTTTCCGGTAGCCACACTAGGGTAACCGAATACTTCTTTCTACTAAAGCATAATTAAATTTACAGCAAATCCAAGCCAAATTTCTTATTGGAAGTAACAGTTTGTTAATGCATTTAGAGTTAGCTGCTTGGCTTTATAAGAAAAAGTATGTTCGGGTTAGTTTACGTGGCGGCCTAAACGGCTTTCACGCAAGACTCCGTTTTGAACTTTATGTTCTGGTACTATATCTGCCATTATAATTCAGATTGACTTTTGAAATTTTTATATTTTTTAAGTTACAAATTCAGGCTCATACCAGTGACTGAGATTGTTGTATACCTCCACTACTCCAATATTGTTTTTAATATTATGCATATGGCCGATATCTGTAAATAAGCCACAAATGTAGCAAAATTTATTACGTTTGTTGCACATTTTTATTTTAATTGCAAGCGATGCTGTTGTTCGGTTCAAAAACAATTTGCTGAATAACACTGAAAACACTACACTGAAAGAAAAATACATCGTTAAGAGAATGAAACCATTACATTGCCACCTTTACATTTATGCAAAGAAAAAATGTCGTTAATGTTGCGAAAATTTACATTATAGTTATAAAATTTCATTGTTGCAACAATGAAACTTTTCATATGCTTATTTTTAAATTTTACTTATAAGTAAACCGCTTCAATAGAATAATTTTTGTTCCACATTAACTGTTGCTTACTTTTGCAATCATAAAAAATCATTTAGCTCCAACAATAAAAAATTCATTTATTTCTTTGAAGGTGTTTGGAAAATTCCAAAAACAGATTCTTGTTGTACTCGAAAACACCTGCTAGAAAAATAATATGACTTCACAGGTACACTTAGTTTTAAGACTTTTTCTGTCAATTTTAATGGAATCACTTGGAGTTAAAAGAAATGACATCTGGTCAGCAAAATGCAAACAAAAGCTTCGTTTACATAATTGTATTGAAAACAAAGACAAATTTTCGTGTATTGTTTTTATTTTCAATACAATCATGCCAAGGAAACTTTCGCTCACATTTAGCTAAACACACTCATAGTCCTTTCATAATTATTTTTAAAAATTTAAAGAGAAATTTTGTTATACAAAAAAAAAAAAAAAAAAAAATTGTTGATGTGAGAACTAAATTTAGGAAAAAAAAACTCTTTTAGTTTTAACAAGACAAACTCTGCTATAATTTTTATTTATTAAGATTGTGTAACCAACAATGTATGATAATTGAAATTGAATTGCTTTTCTAAGGATAAAAATGGTTATTAAAACCAGTAAGTTTTTCTGTGTTTTTCATTACTATTCTTTTTAAATAATGTGACTATTTTATTAAGCTTGAGGTCTTATTTTTATATCGATATTTCCTAAAGAACAAAAAATGTGATTCATCCTCTAGCCTATTTAGTTTTAAATGGAGTAGAAAATTAAATAAGATTTTTTTTTATTTACTAAAGAAGCTACACAAATTGGAGCGAAATATCCATATAAAAATAAGTTTTTAAAAATAAGACCTCAAGCTTAATAAAATAGTCATATTATTTAAAAGAAAAAAGTTAAATAAAACTAACAAAAAAATATTTTTTTTTAAACCATTTTACATTTACAGTGAAGATATTTATGTAGAAAATGATAATTGCTCAATTCACTTCTATAGAAATTGACCATTACCCAATAGTTGCTGAAGAAACACAAAAACTAGAAATAGAATAGAAAGGCATACAAAAAACAAGGCATCATTTACTTAGAAATTTTACAAAAACCAAATGAATTAAGGTAGTTTTAAGTTCAATTATTTTTAGTGTGTTTACTTGTACTTTTTTTAATAATTCAATAAAATCGTTTTAAATATAAGCTTTGACAGGTTTTATTAATATAACACGCAAAGAAAAAAATAAGGTTGAGGTAAACATAACCTATTTAAAAAAATTGTTTTTAAAATTGACCATATTTTCCGATTGAATTAAGAAATTGAAAAAAATTTTTAACAATTTCGATTAAAGCAGCTGTTAAGTGAATTAATTTTTAATTTTAAAGCTTTTGTCATTCATAAATCAGTTCAATAATTCTATGACTATGCTAAAGCCCCCATTAAAATTATCACCCCCAACTCTATTTAATATAAAAATAAATTAAACCACATATAAAACATAAAACACAAAACAAAATATTAAAAAAAAAAAACATTCCATTTTAGTGTTTCCTTCCGGCGGTTTTTCTTGAATGTCCTTCCTGCATGCAGCAAAAGAGACTGCAGAAAAAAAATCATATATGAACGTAGATCTCCTAAGGAAAATTACTTTAATGTGGCAAAAGTAATAAATATACCAAATAAAATAAATAAAATGTGTATACGAGCACAATATTGGCAAACAAAATACTAAAACTTTGTGTTTCAATAAAGTAAAGGAGAAAACAATAACAACAATAGCAACGCAACTCTTTATTTTCTCTTGCACTTTTTGTATTTTTTATTAGTTATGTGAGTGTTTGTGTTTGTTGCTGACGATGGGTTGATACACTTGTATAAATAAATTGCGGTTTGTTTTATATCTTGGGTTAAAAACCATATTTAAGTGTGAGTGCGGGTGTGTGTTTTAAACTAATGCAGGATCAATAGACAGACACCTATGGCGTAAGTTAGAATAACAGCAACATTGCTAACCATCACACAACAGCAACAACTAGTAAATAGTGAAGGGTATAAAAATACGAAATAAACCAGCAGAAATTACATACTCGTATTTGTATGTGCATGTGACTGTGTAACACTACACTACTATATGGTAGTACCTATTCTGTGGTTGTCTTTTGTTTTTGTTATTTTACATTGTTTTAGTGAATTACAAAAACGGATGTGGCCCCCGAGGGTTACAAATGTTTGTTATATACCATAAGGCGCATACGAGATGCAACTAAATACAATAACCAAGCACAACTGTGAGGTCAGACCAAAGGCACACAAATTTCAGTTGTTTACACACGAGCTTGGACTAGAGCCAAGTATTTATCTGTGCTGATTTAAAATCAAAAGACAGTGTTTTTTATATGTAATATAGCTTTCCTTAACTACGGTCATTTACATTGATAACTATTAAGCAAACTTGTGATTAAAAGTTGTAACGAACTATATGACAATATGTTTAAGAAAAGAGCAATAAGCTCTCTACTGATGACTGCCTAGTATAGAAAATTTTAAATGATTGTGTCAAGCTCATCAATTGCTTGTCTCAAAAATTAGATCTATTAAAAACTATATACATGCTCCATAGGAGTGATAGTGTGTCCTTAAAAATGATATGTTTGTATGATTTTTATTTTAATTTTTCATAAATTAATAGTTATTTATGCTTTTAATGTTAAATTATGTGGTATTTTTAATGACATTGATAAAATATATGTGTTGAAATAGACTTAAGAAATATTTGAGTCAATAGTTTTTTAATGATCTCCGAAATTGCAATCAGTTTATACGATTCTTCTGAAAGTCATAACAAAATTACACTCTGCTTATATTTCTTCAATATCATTTGGCATAAAAAACTTATCAAGCTACAACCCATATTTCACAAACAAAAAAATATTTCTTAAATTATTAATTGTAACACCTGAATATTTTTGGTCAATATAAGACGTGCTATTTTTTCAAAATTCTTAATCCTTTTTATTGGTTTCTAACATTTAAAAAATTAACTTTAATCCTTGAAATTACTCTGCTGTCAATTAAAAAAAATTAGGCACAGATATGTTTTTCTATCTTGTTTATCGTGATGATGTGATTATAAAAAATACTTGTTATGGTGATTTTGGTCAAGAAAAATAAAAAATTCCTATTTGATTTATAATAATATTTTCTACCTTTCTTGTGAATATTATTAATTTCATTTTATTTACTAATTGATCACTAAATAGTTAGAGTATGATGAAAAACGTTGAACTACAAACAAATATAAACAAGTCCTGATGATGTTACGGGTTAGTGTAATGAAATATTTACAATAAAATAAAAAGCAATTTTAAACATAAATTTGACCTGGAGATTGAAAAAACTTTACTCTAAAATTAATAATAATAAAAATTCCTTCATATTAAAGCATAACATTACAGACTGATATATCACCATCGTATGGCTCAATAGGCTAAAGCTACAATGAACTTGAAATTAACTTAGCAGGTTAATTTCACAATGTTTAGTAAAGGATTTTTGAAAATTCACTTATAAAGGGGTTTAAAAAAGGCTACAAATGGGTAAAATGGGGTTTCTTATATCGCCGAAACTAATAAAAATTCTTCAAAAAAAAACAGGTGATTGTTTGGTACTTTTTTGATATTTGTATATTTAAAGAATAGGAAAATTATAATTTTTTTAAGCCCATTTATCTTTCAAAGTAATAATCACAAAAAAAAAAAAGTAAATTGATTTTATCTCTTCCTAAAAAAAGGTTTCAATGTGCTTTTGTTCTTTTATAAAGTTCAAACAAAATAAGGGTAAAATTTGTTCAGAGTTTTGCTGCTTTTCCTATAAGTATTTTTAAGTAAATTAGTTGTTTTTATCATAAATTCGTAACACTCATCAAAAATCAATTAAATTTTTTTTCAAGGGAGTAAAAAAGTACCAGAAGAGAGAAATATGATTGGTACTTTTACATATTAGCTTTTTAAGTAGAATCAACCCGTCTTGAACGGAATAAGAAGTAAGGAAAAATTAATGTGCTACAACTATGAGACAGGTCTTTAAAATTGATTAATTTTATCATAAATTTCTAACACAAAATAAAAATCAATTGATAATTTTTTTCAAGGGCTTAAAAAAGTACCAGAAGAGAGAAATATGATTGGTACTTTTACATATTAATTTTTTTAGTGGATATTTTTTTTTTCTGTTATTTTCTAATCTAGAACTATCACAGTTGAATCAAACCGTCTTGAACGAAATAAGAAATGGAAATAAAAATTAATGGGATAAAAGTATGAGACAGAGGTCTTTAACAAAATAAGATATTAACTGCGCTGTGTTACCTTACTCTACTTTGAGAGCTTGAGGCTGCTCAAACTAACTCAAAACGGTTTTAGTACACAAAGTTTGAGCAAATGGTGGAGAATTTAAGAGATTAATATTTTTCTTCTTTCTGCCGAAAACAGCTCACACATTTTTTTTCGGCTGATTTAGTAAGATTGTAAAACAATAAGCTGTTGGAAAAAGTAAACAATCAAAATATCCAAAAAAAATTTACTTAAAAGTTTAAATAAATATATTACGAGTATTATTAAAAAATGTTGAAACATATAACTAAATATAAAACTAATCAATTTTAAATAATAATAAATTTAATGTCAAAACACTTTGACGTTTTCTTTTGGACTGAAAAATTGTTTTTGTTATTTCCGAACTTTTAAACATTTTTGTTTTTAATTGAGAGTTCTTTTTCGTAACTTTTATTTGCCCCAAATTTACCCAAAAAATATGGAATCGGTGCTATAATAAAAGGAATCATGTGGTATTTTCTAAATTCACAATTTGCACATCTCTGTTTTAAATTCTAAGATAATTCCAAAAAAAAAAAAAATACTAACACAGAGAAACATGTTTTATTGTTGCTACACATAAAATTAAACGTCAGAAACGGAACTCATTGTCTTATATTTTGAATTTATAGTCTTTTATTTGGCGTACGGGACACATTGTTGTTCTGGTAGAACACAAACAAACACAGATGGGAATGTGGTGCATAACATCCCAGCAAAACACTTAGGATTGTCTTAAAATTTATATTAAAATAAAAAAAAATAAATAAAATAGTTTTCTGTAATATTTTTTTTTTATACGAAAATTTTCTTAAAAATCGCTAAAAATTTAAAACTGAAATTCAAAGAAAAATACAGCAGACTTAAAAGTATATATGCTGCTGTTCTCTATTCCAAATCCGTATATTTTATACGCAAGTATATAATTCAGCACCTCACGTCTACTCTATTTTTATTCATTTAATTCTCTTGATAAGAAGAACAAATATAATTCCTTATTTTTTTTTGTTTTTGATTCCGTTCATGCAAAGAAAAAATATGTTTGAGGCAACCATAAGCTTTTGGTAATATAATAAATTAAATTAATTATTACATCTAATCATATTTATTTTTAAATCAAACTTATTAAAAATGTTCAGATTTATATCCCAGCCAGCTTGTATTTTTTATAAACAATTATATAAATATTTTAAAATAAATTAAAAAAATTATTATAGATATATAAATAAAACTTTTGTAAATATTTTTTTAATTAACAAAATATTAATCTTTATTTGTGCTTAATTTTTTAATAATTTATTATTTATTTTTTAATTTATTTGACTGGTTTAGCCAAAAAGCTTTTGCTTTCATTATAAATTTCGAATACTTCCAATATTTCCATATCTTCCAACCAAAGTGCGCGCTTAAGTTTTTCTTAATTTGTAAAAATGCAAGAAAAAGAATTTTGTTTTTCAATTGTTGCTTAGTAAAAATACTTGTGTGGTATGATTATAATATTAGTTTTATACTAACAGTAACTAAAGTTATTTAGTTGTTGTATGGATTTGTTATTGTTGTATTACAATTACGTATGGATTACCACACAAAAATATTACTTGTGATTGAAAAATAACAACAGCAGCAACAGTACATAGTAGTAGTAATATAAAGCGGTTCTAAATATTAGTAGGAAATAAGACAAGGAATAAAAATAAAGAAAATACAAACACACATACTCATTCATTGTACATGCAATGAATGGATATTTGATAGTAAAATGCATGTGTGAATGTTATACAGGGAGTTTATTGGTACGTGCTTTTGTTTCACGTTGTGAATACAAGTATGACCACACTCGTATACCAGTCGTAGTGTAGGTGATTATTTTAGTAATTTTTATTTCGTGTTAATATCACTTTGACTTTATGTTGGAAACTAAAAAAAAAGGATAAAAAAAAAGAAAACGGAGAGTACAACGTCAAATCGTATTTTGTATTGCTAAACTTGCTATAGCAAATAAATTACTCTATTTTCAAGTCTCTTTCCTCTCATCATGTTCTTACTGTGTAAATAAAATGTTGTGGAATAAGACTGACAGGGTGGCCCAAATAAGACCATCTGATGTGAAACACAAATAACGTTTTTATTTTTTAACATAATTAATTTTTTCTTTTTGCAGATTATAACTGAACTCTTGGAAACTTACAATGAATACGTATAGTCCACAACAGCGAATTAAAATTATCGATTTTTATTATTCTTCTTAACGATCAATTGTTCTGACGCAGCGAAATTATCGCCTTTTTTTAACGTAAGATCAGCGCCCACATCTTCCATGATTACAAGTTTAGTTCGCCGTTTTGAAGAACTGGGTTTAGTTGCCGACCATCCAGGAAGAGGGGTTCATCGAAATATTCGTACTGAAGACAACGTGGAAGCTGTGCAGCAGAGTGTTGCAATTGATCCATCTGTCTCAACTCGTCGCCGTTCCGGCCAATTGGGTATACCCAGAACAACATTACAGAGATTTTTAAAGCTGGATCTTAAGATGTATCCATTCAAAGTTCAAATTGCAACAGCTTCTACCGCAAGGCCCCCAACAACGACTACAATCGCTCACTAGATCTCATTTAGGCCATCCGTTCTTTGATTTAAATAATTAAAAAAAATTTTTTTTTGCTGCAAAATTTTATGGTTTCAGTTAACCAATTAACACATTTGAGACAGTAGGATTTCGACTACACGACTACAAATGACGTTGGCTACAAATGTCGCCGTGAAGCCAGCTATCTTATTATTTTAGAAGCGTTAGCAGCAATTATTTATTAATGTAAATACATATGTAGCTGCTGGTTATAGAAAGACATATTTCAGTGGTACCACGTTCAATTTTTTAATATGTGTGAAAATAAAATTATTTATTCAAGCATATTTAAAATAAACACTCATACATTTGTGTATATAGATATACTTATAACACGTAATAGTTTCTTTAACACCTCTGGATTGTCAAATAAAATAAAACATTTTCAAAAGCTCATTTTTTATTATACTGGCAGCACTAAATTAACCAAAGTTGGCGACAACTAAACAGTTGTCGTGTAGCCATGTAGCCGTGCAGTCGTGAAAATAATCATTTTCATGTGTTCTATTTTTATCAGGTTGTAGTCGGTAGCCTGCTGTCTCGAATATGCTTAATGCATTAAATTTTAATCAGAGTTCTTAAAAAAATTAAACTTTTATATACTAGGTAAACTGTCAAGAACATGTTAGATTTTGATAATTACAATTATATCTTTCAACGGATTTATCTAAGATTTAATACCTGTAATATCCATATTCTTACGAAGGTTACAATAGACTTGTGCTGGTCACGCACACTTTAATTTGAATTGATTCTAAAGATCCCAACTCATAAAGCAAATGTGAAGGAATAATTTTGAATTTAGACTTTTTTATAGCCCTAAACGTGCTTAAAAAATTTTAAAATGACTTAGAAACAATATTGATTTTAACAAAATCTGTTTTATATTTTTATTTATATCTTTTTTTTTTCTCAATGACTTCTTTTGCTTGATTTTCTTTCTGTTATACTTAATTTAACAAAATTTTAAAAAAATTTCATATGAAATATCACTTTAATAGTATCTTCACTTTTTTTATTATTACATACACATATCAATTTTAATGATCAGACAACATACATACATATTTCAGCCACATGAAATACTAGTAGAGAAAACATTATTGCCATTGGGAATAAATTTTCTTTTCATGCTTAAGCTGATATTAGAGAATATTTTCATCTGCCAAATGCATAAGATTGAATAACTTTGATATAAAAATTGGATAATTTTGTCCTTCAATCATAAATAAAGAATGTGTGTGTCTACACAATTTCAAAAACACTGAAAGAAAAGAAATTAAATTACTTAAGATGCTTAAAAAAATAATAAAATTTAAATTTAATTGAAGAGAACTTTAGTCACCTTCATCTTTTCTAGTAATTAGATTGGCTAAAGAAAAAGGCTAGAAAAATTACATAAAAAATCAAACTCAAAAAGAAAAATAAGAAAAAGGTTACAAAAACTAGAGCTTGAAATTCAAAATTTTTTTTGTTTTTTATTAAAAACATAATAACAAATATTCTAAAAAAATTAAATAACAAGAACTAAAAAATAAAATAATTTTGACACATGGCGTCATACCCCTAACGTTTTTAAAAAGTAGCTAATGCACAGCAAAGAACTTAGTTCTTTGATTTCAATGAGTATTTTCAGCTTAGAGCATCTTCAACTCGCTTTATCTTAATAAAAATCGCGGAACAGCACAAAACTTCATACTTAATTCATCAAATCCATGAACGTCTGCTTTTTATTTATACGAAATTCTTTAGCACAAAATTTTTGTTGCAGGATATTTTTTTGACTCGAATAATTTTGCGATCTGAAGTAAATGTTGATAATAAAGTCTATTTATTTTATAAGAAGCAGCCGAATACTGTTTTTCATTCCTGAAATTAACTTTTCTCTGATCAGCACATCAGCTTACATTTAAAAATTTTATCCAAAATATTACTTTAATTAATTTCGGTAATATTTTGTCATCTAAAGCAAATTTAAAATTTTTTTCTACAAAGAATGCGAAAGAAACCAAGGGGTGTAAAAGTTTAATAACTTTATTGTTTATTAACTTTTTTTTTTCTTTCAGATTATATAATATACAAAATGGAAATTTTTTTACACTAAGTATGAAAAATGATGTCTCTTAAATGACCACCGTTTTCAGCTTCGCACTGATGGGCTCTTTTTAGAGCATTTTCCATAACATCTTTCAAAACTTGTGGCTGTAGCGTTCAAATTTCTGCAACAATGTTTGCCTTGAGTTCAAGGATTGTCTCTGGCTTGTTCACATACACTCGCTCCTTCAAAAAACCCCAAAGAAAATAGTCCGAATTTCGAGAAATTATTCGCTCTCCAAAAATTTGACTTAAAAGTGCCATTGTGTCTCGGGCAGTATGGGCAGTGGCTCCGTCCTGCTAAAACCACATACCAGGTCTGTTTTCAAGAGCAGGACGTAAAAAATTTTCTATCATAAAACGATACTGCTCTCCATTTACGGTTACAGCACTTCCATCTTCATTCTCGAAAAAGTAGGGCCCAATGACATTTTCAGATGTAATCCCACACCATACTGTACACCTGATGGGGTGCAATTGGCGTTGATGAATGGCTCTTGGATTTTGAGAACCCCAGAACCTACAGTTCTGCTTGTTAACAAAGCCATTCAAATGAAAATGAGCGTTAAAATAATTGATCTCTGGTTTAAATAATAAAATTCTATTGTTCTGGTTCTCTGTTCAGTTGTGAACCTCTCCATTATAAATTCTCCAAGTGTTGTCTATATAATCTGAAAGCAAAAATAAAAAAAAATTAATAAACAAAAAAGTTATTAAGCTTTTACACCCCTTGGTTTCTTTTGGCCCACCCTGTAGAAAATTTTAGCTTTTTCAGGCTATTTTCAAAATTACTAGAGCCTAAGTATAAATTTCGTAGGTAAATGCCAGAAAAATGGCTAAATCTAGCCTTAAATTAAAATGGCAGCACTGTGTCTGTCTTAAGTTTTTTGATTATGTTGGATATTGAAGTGCATATTTTACATTTTTTTAATAAAGGATGACAGTCAAGGATATCAAAATTATTTTCTTAAGTCTTTAGTTTTTAAATATTTGAGCTTGAATTTTCTGTCTAGAATTTTTTTTAATATTGAAGGCGGGTTTTGAATTCATTATTAAGGGTAATAAAGTTGCGGTTTAATTAAATTCAAAAGATCGAAGTGTACAGAACAAATTGTATTTAGAAATTTTTTTCAGTTTTAGTTTGTTTATTTTGAAAAGCAGAAAAACACTAGAGTTTAAATTATAAATTTCGAACCTAAGTGCGAGAAAAAAGGCTAAATCTAGCCTAAGAAAGGCTAAAATGGTCACCATTTACCAGGCTATCAAATTTCTGGAATTTATTATAGCGAAGCCTCGTAGCCATCTTAATGCAATGAAAAAAAATTGTCAAGTTAAAAAAATATTATTTTTGAAGTAAAGAACAACAATTTTCCATTTGGGCTAGCCACACATTGTACTTGAACATTATTGGCATTTTTAAAGTTGACTGTCATTAAATAGATCTTAATTTATTTTTTCAAAGATTTACGATATTGTTTTTTTTTAACTGAATGTAGTCTTTTTTAATACAATAGTGGGTTTAACTGGCAGATCGCATCTTTTTAAGTTGTCGTTTTTTTTAAATGTTTTTCTTTTCATTGACTTGAGTGACTTTAATATATTATTGGAAGCCTTATATACAGCCTTTGATTAGATTTATTTGAAATGTCGAATGATTTCGGCTCCACTTATCACTCAAATTTGGTTTTAAAACTTTTTTATAAATACAACATTTTAAAATTTATTAGAATTATTTGTGATAAATTATAATAAAAATTGCTTGTAGGCCAGGCCGTTCAAGCTATGAGCTCTAGCTCATATTAATGAAAAGTATTACAAATATAAACTTTTTTCCCTTTTCTTCAAAAACTTGGTGTTTTTTTTTTTTTAATGAAACAGCTTTTTGACTTTGTTTCTCTTGGATACCTTTAGATTAGTTTTTAGGGTTCTATTTGAAGAAAAGATAAAAATCAGTTCCCTAACACACCTGGCTTCTTCCTCTTCGAATATTTCGATTTAAATTATTCAAAAAGATATTCAAATACCTTTAACTTTGAATTTTCATTTGCTTTTAGCTGAGGTAGCTTATGAATCAAATTATATTTTCCTATACCGTTCAGTGTACTAGAACACTTGTAGTAAAAATTTACTCTATAAACGCCTTCCCTAAAACTCTTTTTTTTTTTGGTTTAAAGTCACCAAGAAGCACAAGAGCAACAACTGCAATCATAAAAAAATTATTTTTGTAATCATCATCGCCCTCATCTTTTGTGGTTTGTTCGTCATCAGAGTCTGTGTTTCTAACTATCTGTCTGGTTAAGTCTCCAAAATTACAACAAAACAACGAAGGAACAAATATAATTTACTTGCTGGCGGTCAATTGACGATATTCATTGCAATCAATTGCATTAAAGAATGCATTGAACCAGCCATTCAACATTCTTTGGCAACAGAAAACAAAGACCAAAATTTTTGCAAAAAAAAAAAAAAAAACAACGAACTTAAAAAATGAGCAACATTTTAATCTGATAACAATGGATCGAAAGGGGCGTTTAAGACACGACTTTTGTGGCTTTGGCAAAAGAAAACGAAATTAACTTAAATGTGGTATGTATGCAATGTGGCACAAGAACTATAAGCCAAAGTTAAAAAACAAAAATTCATACTCTTGTTATACATATTGGCTGGTTTAATGCTGCCAGTGATGCTGACGATGATTATAATGACTATACCAAGCATGATTACGATGATGACGAAGAATGTTTGCAGAGGACATGCGACATACCAGTGATTATTATTACCAGATCATTCTTAATGCCTCCCCTAAAAGTAACAAATCATAAGAATGCATCTTTAACTAAGCACACAATACACAACATAGTGAGCCAATAGGTGCTTAAATATTTTTTCTTCCTTTTGTTTTTAATGTGCACTAAACGTTAAGCAAAAAGCTTTAGGCTTTCAAAATTTTTGACAAAATATTTTTTTATTCAAGCTATTGTTTTTTTTTTTTTATTTTTTTATACAAAAATTTCTAAAGGCAATAAAAAGATATAAAAAAGCATGTAAATGGACAGAAGTTGACACCCACTAGATGACAAATTTCAAGCGATTTTATCTAAATGATAAAAATCTTGGGGTACAATGTTATTATCTTGATATTGAAATGTGTGGATGAGTCATATTTGAAGTGAGAAATCTTATATAAAAGAAGAGTTGAAAAATCATTTACTAACATAAATTGCAACTATGATGAATATGTTTTACTTTACGTTACAGATCAATAATGCTCTTAACAATCTTATTCGTAATGCCATTGTTTATACTGATTTTAGTACAGAATTTGGTAAATTAAATAAATCAAAATTTCTTATTAATAAAACTTCACAAAATGGGTTTTAATGGAAAGTATTTGAGCTGAATAAAATCGTAGTCCATCAGTTGTTTTCAAGTCTGCTCTTTCAAGTCAAACATGAAGCCATTAAAAAGTCCTACAAATTAATGTTAAAATGATGCCGTTAAAATAAAAAATTTTACAAAATAATCAGAACTGTCTTCGTCAGTGGTCGGTAAAATGTAAACACGTGTATTTTCCTAGAGATGGCGTCCTCTTGACTCTTACATATTGAACAATTAAAAAAAATTTCAAATTAGAATCAATAGACCTTGGAATCCTACTGGATAGCAAGTTAGACTTCATCGAATATATAAAATCTCTAATCTCTTATTAAGTCCTTTTAAAGGACTGCAAAATTTTTTCTTATAAATAATTTTTGTATTCTAATAAACGGTTTGTTTGCGTTGAGATATCGTAAAATATATTGAATGAAGTGTGACAGAAAGTAAATTTTTTATTTAAGTCGATTTTTCTTTATTAGCAAAGATAATAAAATGGCTCTGAATAAGACACAGCGAGCTGTTGCGTTGGTCAAGAGAATTTATTAAATCTGTCACACATTACTAAGCACTTATGTTCTACCTTCGTAAAACCGATCATTGAATATTTTTCTAAAGGTTGGGCCAAAAGTCACGAATGTGTGTAACAATTTAATAACTTTTTTCTTTTTTATTCTTTTACGTTTGTTTTTATTTTTATTTTTTTATAAAATATTAATTTTGTATGAAATAAATTTTAATTTTGAAAAATTAATATCAGGGTAGTCATCATTTTCATTGGGCTTTTAAACAGGCGTTTTACATAACAACACGAAAAGTTTCAGACTCTATTGCCCAGATTTCAGGTTCAATGTTGTGCTTTAACTGCTCTAGAGTTTGAAGCTTGTTAACATACACTCGTACTTTGAGATAATCCCTTAGAAAATAATAAGAGGCGATTAAATCTGGTGAACGTACTGCCAAACTAAATTTTTATTTTTTACATAATTCTGTCATCATAAATTTAATTTAAGAGAGTAATTGTGGCACGGGCGATGTGTACTGTTGCTCCATCCATGTATAAATAACGTGATAAAATACATAGCAGTGATGTTCTAGAGAAGTCCAGTTGTCTGGAAAGTTTTCACGCTAAAGTTTCTATATATTCTTCAAGACTGTCAGGTAAATGATCAATGTTCGCTTGGTTATGAACTATTCTCGTTCTTAATCATCATGGCAAGTTTGACACTGCACCTTGTTTTCGAAATCGTGCAATTAAGCCATTAATCGCAGTTTGATTAGGTGCACTTCTGGTGCTAATATAATTTCGATATGCTCGCTTAAATGGAAAAATTATTTTCTACCACTTTGATTGCTTAATTGGTCGTTCAAAGATTAAAAAATTTTTATTCTTTTTTATATTTTATTTATTAATTAATTATATTCCAATATTTCGATACTCCTTCGTGTGTCCTTCTCAAGGAAAATAATTAAAAAATAATTATAATTAAAATGGTTATTTTATTAAGCTTGAGGTCGTATTGTATAAATTTATTTACTACCCAAGTTAGGACGTAATATCAGTTTAAAAATAAATTTATACAACTCGACCTCAAGCTTAATAAAATAACCATTTTAATAAAAATAAAAATTTTAAATAAATAAAAAATAATAATAAACAAAATTGTTATTATATTACACGAATTTGTGACTTTGGCAGACCTTGAATTATATGGAATCCTTGTTACAATACACACATCAATCGCATCAAATCTTTTTGAAAAGAATATTGTCATTTTTTGCTTAAGAAATGCATTTAGAAATCGAATGTTCTGATTTCTTACACATTAAGGTTACGTTGTCTTATCCGCTTAATAAAAATTTTATTGGTTATAATTTTAATTTAAAAAAATTTTTGAGTTGTAATTGTTGCTTAAAAAAATTATCTTTAAGAAAAATTTAAATACATTAAATTTAATAAATAACAAAAAAAATTTAGAAATTGTATAAGAAAATTTTATTTTTGCCCCCTTTTCATTGTAATCCAAAACAAGCTTGATCGGTTTCAAATTATTTATTTTTGTTATAATTTAAATTTGCAAAAGCTTTAGAAAGTATGATTTAATTTTTATTTAAAACAGAATAAAAAAAACTACATAACAAGATTATGTCATAGTAGGTATTTCAGCTTTCTCTCTCTTAAATTTTGTACTGATGAAAAATACAAAAAAAATAGTTTCAGATTTCACTTAATGTTCTCATTAGTAAGATATTAAAAAAAAAATAAAATAAAAAGACAAGAAAAATTTAAGTTTTGTAAAAAATACAAACGATTTTGTTTCAAAATTAAAAACTTAAAAAAAATTTAATTGCAAAAAAAATCATTAAAAAAAAATCACAGAGAAAATATTATGCCAAAAATGGTACGATTAAAAACAGGTTCAGGGGGTGTGTAAATAAAACTGAACCGTTTGTTATGTTAAACTAAGCTGAGTTTATCATGCCATTAAAGCCAAGTTAAGCAGGCAGCAATAATAAAACTAATCTAGTGTGTGTCTGTGTATGTAAGTAACTTTCTGTCCATGAAAAAATAAAGAGAAAAGGTAAGCTTATTGTTAAAAGGCGGAGCAGGTGGTTTGTTGCTGGTTCATGTTAAATTTTGACTGGCTTTGAATTTCATTTTCAATTTTTTATAAAGTCCATTCTAAATAAATATTTTTTTTTTGCCAGTAAATTTTTGTTTTGTTTATTGAATGGCTAAAAACGAGTCAGTCCTTTGGTCTAGCATGGACAATTCATACTTATTTTGTTTGTTATTATTCTATTTTTTTAGATCATTGGCTGGTTTGTTACATACATTTTGTTGATTTTGTTGATTTGTTGTTGCTGGGGTTTCTGGTTGCTTTAGGTGTATTGTGGTTTACATTTTACTATTGATAGCAATTCTGTTAATAAAGGCTCTCACACGCACACACTTTAACAAACAAAAGCGATTTCAGCAACGACAAGACAGACAGACACAATCTATATCGTATAACAACAATAAAAGTATTAACTGAAATAATAACATTCAATTGCACTTTACTTTTATCGTACAAAATCATTGTGGCAATAAAATCAACAACAAAAATAACATTGTAAAGAAAACAAAATCAAATCACTAGACCAGCTTCATTCTGTTCATGTTTAAATAAATAAATAAAAAAAAAAATAAGAAAATTTTAAGTAGCAATAGAGTTGCCATAATCAATTTCAAAACTCAATGTTTATGCAGAGAAGCCACTTAACTTTTGTAAATTTTATGCCAATTTTATTTTTCCCTTCAAAAGCTTTTTGTTTATTAGTCTTTGGCAATCTTTTTTAGTTTTTTATTGTTTTTGATGGCAATACGGTTTACAAATATCAGTAGCAAATTGATTTCGTATTCAATGTAATTTATTGTTGGTATTGTCAGCTTGTTTTTATATTCTCGTTCTTTGTACTTTTAAGCTAGCTTTTGTTTTAGATATACACATTGTTGTTTTTACTTTATTTTAAGTTGTTGACCAAGTATAATGTGATTACAAATTCGTTGAATAATTGACTTGATACCAAAAGGATAACTGACATTTTAGCTAAATATATACTTCTAGTGGTTATTGAATCATTTATCATTTATTTGAGAGAATTTTATTAAACCATTTATTTTCAGTTGTTTATATTTTTTTTTAAACTAAAAAAAAAGAAAATTTTATTTAAGGTTTTAAGTTATTAGAAATATGAATGCAGATGTAAAGAGTTATTATACAGAAAAAATTTCAAAAGTTTACAAATTTTGCAGATGAAATAAATTAATTAAAATCAGCTTTTAATTTTAAGGTAGTAAAATATCCTTAAAAAAGTTGCAAAGTATGAAGTTGCCAAACAATTCGCTGGACATATAAAAATAAATTTTGCAAATGTCGTCAAAAAGTTGGGTAAAATAAAAAACAGTCGTCATAGAAACCTCTGTGCATACATTATATATATACATATCAATTGTTCTTTAAAATATGAGCTCGTTATAGAAATACAACATCTGTAATGAAATATCTATACTTACATATCAATCCACTTGAATTTTGAATGTGACTTTTATAAATAAAATCACTTATAAATAAAGTACTGCAAAGTATCAGAAAGTTAAAACCGGTATGTGTGATTTATTCAGCGCTCAAAAAAGTATGTACATTATTTGATTAAGTCATGTTCGAAGCAGGATTAAAAACTGATTGTTTTTTATGCTGTTCGTTTTGATTGATTTTAAAAAGTAAAATGCAATCATGCAAAAATAGATCACTGCATAGTAAAATATGTGAGGTTTTTTTCTTTGTATTTAAATGCTTTTATCAAGGCATGTAATGCACGTGTTAGAATTTTTCTTTATAAAGTCAATCGTGTCATACAACAACCAATCACTTTTTAATCATATTGCGAACATTATTTAAGCAAATGTTGTAACAATTTTTACTCAATTTGTTCGATTATACATAAAAATTTTTAATCATGCACAATAAACTAAATATACGATTTCAGTTCTCTGATTTACATATTTTGTAGAAGTGCCCAGAAAGACATGCTCGTATAAATTAATATATAATACATTTATATTATACACAGCAACACCTCACTAACTAGTCTGTAGCTCAAAGATTATCTAGTAATCCGGACAAGTAACACTTGTAGTATTAACTACCTTCTAATCCCTATTGTTTTGAATTCTTTAATCCGGATTCGTTATAGAAGTACAAAACATAAAAGGGTTAATTTTGATGGGAGTGTTAGCAACGTACAAACGCATAAAATTTATTTTCAAAAGAATACATGAAAATTGTTTATATAATTTCATTTTTCTAAAAAAATAATTCTTTATTAAATATACTTGGCTACTTCTTTCGGGAAGTGTTAAATTTCGTTGCAAGTAGATTTTCTAACACTTACATTTTGTTTTGTGTTTAATTTTTGTAAAAGTATAAGATGAGCTAATCGATATTTGATATTTTTTTTTTTTTTGTTGATTACACAGTGCAACAAATAAAATGGAAACTTCTTTTTATTTATTAAAAATTTGTTATAACTTATGTTTAAGTTGTATAAAACTTGAATGTTTCTTAAATAAATTTTTGAAAGTATTTGGTTTCTCATTCAGGCTTTAAATTAAAATTTATAAAGCCAGATTAAATGAAAAGAACAGAAAATTTTAACTAAAAGTAAAATGTCTGGACACGTCAAACATGCAAGCACTTAAGCACTGTTTTTATGCGAATATTGTACAATTGCTATATCCTTTATCTACTGCCATCTTGTTTTGCAGAAAGAGCCTTTAAAAAAAAGTTCTAAAATGCAATTATTAAATGACGAAATAACCACACAACTACTATTTCTTTTAGATAGAGGGTTCAATAATGCAAAACAAAAAATACAACAATACCAACCCATGTAACAAGCAACGAGTTGTGCGAGGTCATTTCAAGGAATAAGGAAAATAAAATTTGTGTAAAAGTCAAAAATGGATGTAAAACACAACGCCATATTGCAATTGTTTTTTTTTTAATCATTCTTTGTGAGCTATAGTTTTAGCAAACAAACTAAAATATTTTCTGTTGCTGATAGAGTCAAAGTATAACAAAAACAGTGAACAGTTTGGCAAAAGGAAAGGTTGTAACGGCACTAGAAACTGTGTGCCCCGTTTAAATGGCGCTTAGAGTTCAAAAGTCGCATATTTTTATATTAACCCTTTTGTGAAGCTTTTTTTTTTTGCTTTGCTTAAGAGGCTAATTTATAATTTATTAGAATTTGCTTTAGAAATTTCTAATAGCGAAACTAAGGGCCATTTTTACAAGTCACCAATAACTAAAAGTATTATGTTATCGAACAAAAAAATGGTTTTTGTTTATTACAAGCAGGCTTTAACCAAAAAGTGTTTGTGTGCTGTTGCCCATAACTTTTAACAAGAACTTTAAAAATTTAAAGTTGCCATATTTTTGATTTTAGATATGATAATTTTAACAGCCATACTCATTGCAATTTTTTTAAATACAATTACGCAATAAAATAACATTTTAAGGGCCATTATTACAACTTACTTATAAGGTCTCAGATATCTATAATTAACTTTAGTTAAAGTAACTGATAAAAAGATCAATAACTTTTTTCCATTATTACAAGTTCTCAATAAGATAAATATTATAATATTTGTTATGTGGCACCACTGCTGTGAATACCAATTACTTTTCATTGCTATAAATACATAATGGCAACGGCATGCTTCTTTTTGACTATTATTTTTCAAATAACTAAGAAATTCTTTACTCTTAAAATTTTATTTCAATATTTCTTATTTTATTGTGTAATTGTATTGCTTAATTTTTGTGTATTAAAAAAAAAATTATTCAATGTCTATAGATGCTGAGGTTGCCATATCTAAAATCAAAAATATGGCAACTTTAAATGCTTGAAGTTCACTTTAAAAGTTATTAGCAACACAAGCCTATCTTTAGCTTATCACACACTTTTTATTTAAAGTATGTTTGTAACAACCAAAAATCATTTATCTGTTCGATAACATCCTACTTTTAGTTATCGTTTAGTTGTAATAATGGCCCTAAAAGTTTAGAATTTCTTAGTTATTTGAAAAAATTATTGTCAAAAGAAGCAGCGAAAATTAATCGGTATTCACAGCAGTGGTGCCACATGACAAATATTATAATATTTCTGTTATTGGAACAAAGTTATTTGTCACTTTGTCATTTATTTTAACTAAAGTTAATTATAACTATCTGAGACCTGAGTAAGTTCTAATAATGGCCCTAAAAATCTTGTTTTTCTTTTTTACTTTCAGCTCGATTTATGCAGTTATTTGTTAATAATTTTATATATAAATATTTTTCAAAATTGTGGGCTTAATTAAATATATTTCATTAATTATGAGAATTTTGGAAATATTTTCAATGTACTCGTTTTAAGTTATTGGTTGACAAATAATGAATTATGCATTGGAAATTGTCTCAGTGTACTGAAAACTAAATTCATTCAGCTTTTTCAATATAAATTAACGGGAGGAGAAGAATCCACATCTCTAGATTAAACGTTTACTTAAACATGTGGGATCGTTGAATTAATTCGTTTTTGCCTGCTTTTTAACGTTACTCGAACATGATTTAATCAAATGTTGTGCACACTTTTTTCAGCGTTGAATAAATCACACATACCGGTTTCAGCTCTCAGATACCTGTCTGTTTTTGTTTCTGTTTAACCTCAATTCTTTCAATAAACTAAATTAAAACGAAAACAAATTAAAAAATTTTTAAAGCTGAAGTCGTTCAATTCTTGTGAATTAAATTTGAAACAAAATATAAAGTAGTTGTTTGCTTTTTATATAGAACATAAATGTAATACATTGTAGAATGTCGAAAATAAGCATTATTTAGAGAACAAAAATCAAGATTTATAAAAGCTTAGCTGCAAGTAATTCTCCATACTTAAATTCCTTAGAAAATTGCTTCTAAGCGAGCACTTTTTTCTGAAGGAAGACACATGAAAAGCATTTCATATGAAAAAGCCCTAAGGTGTTTAATGAAATAGTTTTTTTCACATTTGCCAAAAATCTAATGGTATTTTCCTTTCTGAAAAATATGCTGCCATATTATTATGCAACAATTCCAGCAAGACCCATAACATTTGTTACATTTTGATTTCTACAATAGACAATAAAATATGCCAAAATATATAAAACGGTGTTAAATACTTGAGCTTGAAAAATGAAGAGCAAAAATGTTTTATTAGCAGTTTTAAACGCTATTCAAGCATTTTTAAAGTTACGTACAATGTTTTTTTTAACACATTGTGCTTTAATTCAGTAAACTAAAGTAGCTGTTGAAATGTGTGAAGACTGAGAAACTTGTAACATGTTTCGTACAAGATTTTAGAAAATAACTTGATTTTTATTAATTGTCGCACTTTATTAAAAAAAAAAAACATAAAAATTTATGACTGGCAGAAGGAATGTTTTCAAAAAAGAAATACTTATTTGTATATTTAAAGTACGTGGAATAACTTTTCTGAGAAATGAAATCATTTTTTTTTTTCATTTTATTCTCAATCTATCCACTTTCCCAGAAATTATCTAAAAATTAGTTGATATCTCTGACTATTGGGTGAAGTAATGCAATTTAAAATTTTGTTTTTTTATTTTATTGCAACCACATTTGCTGTAACAGTATTTGAAATAAAATAGAAACAAAATTTACTATTAACACCAACGGAAGTTGGCCATGTTTAAGACACATTTGTTCCAAAAAAAAAAAAAAAAACCAGGCAAGAAAACGAAGTGTCTTTTTTATGGAAAATATTGTTTCCTCTTATTTTAAAGCACATACGTACTAGTATTTGCTGGCAACTAAAGCAAACTATTTATTTGATAATGTGATACAACAATAAAAACAGTTAAATCGACTAGAGCAATTGGCCAAATAGAAAATAGAGTCCTTGTTGTTTGTTAACAATTTGTAGACGTTATATTTGTTTGGCTGGTTTGAATTGGAGGTTGTGTAGTTGGTGTTGTTGGATATAATTACCATGCAACTTGTTAACAAGAAATAAACAGCTGTAATTATTTGTTGCCATTATTTTATGCATACATACTTACAATGTACTTGTAACAAACTACTAAGCCACGACCACCTTATTACCCCACAACACAATTTTTTTTTTGTTTTTGAAAATGGTATTCTAGCAGTATTTATACCTAATGGAAAACTGGTATGCACGAGTATGAGTGTGTGTGTGCATTACTAGTAGTAAAATCTATTTCAAATCTACTAGTCTGTCTATCTTTCATTTTGTCTATAGAACTTCTTTGTGTCTTTGTGTATGCTATGTCGCATGCACGTGTGTGTGTTTAAACTTGTTTATTTGGTTGTAGTAGCAAAACAATTTATCAACTAATTATCTGATTCGATTTTTTAAGGAAGTTTGGCAATTTATTTTTGTAGTTTCATATTCAGGGTGAATAGACACACATATTGTACTCTCGTATGTTTGTTTGTAAAAAAAAAAAAAAAAAAAAAAAATTAAATATATGTGAATTTTGCATGTGCTCTTTTCTCCTTAAAAATTTGCAGTTTACAGTTATTCGACATTTACTTTTTGAGTTGAAATTATTGCTAACAATTTTACTTGTTAATGAGAAAATTTCTTTATTCAAGGATTTGAGAAATACTGTTTTTTAAATGTCATAGGCTCTAACTTTGAGTGCTAGGAATGACACAAAAATGGTTCTGGTACCAGAAAGTTGGCTATTTCATTTTCCAAATGCCTTTTGTGTAATTAAAATTATTGTTGTTTAATTAAACTTGTGAAAATTTTTCATTAAGTTTTTTTTTTTAATTTGGAGATTATTAGAATGGCAATTTTTCTCTATTAGCAATTTTATTTTAAACAATTTTTTTTTAATTAAATAATATTTTTAACGCTAAAGTTTTGAACAAATTATTCTATTTTTACATATTTTACAAAGTTATATTTTAAACAAAAAAAATTAATTAGGAATCTCAACGCTTTGGTTGATAATATATTGTTGTTGTTGTTGTAGGTGAAAATTATGAAGTTGTTGTCTTCGTTGCTGATGCTGGTAATTAGACCAAGCTGCTTGCTGTTGACTTTCTCTTAATGCCATTTGTTGGGCAATTCTTAATTCTTCCGGGGAGGCAAAGTACATCGCATTTGGAGTATAATGATGATGAGCATGAGCCATTGCATTGGCTATATGTGGACGATAATGTGCAGGTCCATAATGTAAGGCAGAGTTTGAATGTATGGCTTGCATTCCATAAGAACGATGCATAATTGCATTATGCTTACGTCGTAGACGTCCAGTTGTTTCACCAACTATTATATCATTAGCTGTAGGAGCTATAGCCCAATAATGACCACGCCCGGGATCATCCAAAGCCCTTGGAATTCTTATAAAACAAGAATTCAAGCTAAGATTGTGACGTATAGAGTTTTGCCAAAAACTTTTATTTTTTCGATAATATTCAAAATTATTTGCTATCCACGTGCAAATACCACTAAGTGTTAAACGTTTCTCAGGACTATTTCTTATAGCCATAACAATTAAGGCACTGTAGGTATAAGTGGGCTTTGCTTCCTTTGGTTTACGAACTATAGTCGTTGTTGAGTTATCATTTTTTTCTGAAGGAATCGGTGGCTCCACATTTTCTGATTCTTCCAAGCGTGATTCGGTATCGGATAACAAAGAGCGTATTGAAAAGTTTGATTTAAAAACAGGAGCCATCACTGTTCACTTTAATATTTATCAATTTAATGCTGCATGTGCCTTCGCTGAATACTAAATACAGACTAATGTCATTTCGGGGTTTGACACATGAATTTATAGACAGCATCGTTCTCGTTTGCTTCCAACAAAATTCCCTGAAAAAATTTAAGATTTACAAATGTTTTTAACCAGCGGATTTAATTTTTTTTAATTAGACTATTTGTTAAATATTTTCTTAATCTATTTTTCTTGTTGTAGGTGCGAATATGAAAGGGTTTTTAAATATTTCTTTTACTTTTGAGGACACTGACGTGGTTAGAGAGGGAAAAGTATGCCTCAAGCAACACGAAAAATATAAATTAAAATAATTTTAGTACATCATTTGATCTTATAAATTTATTATTAGTAAATATTAGTCAAGCTTAAGATCTTAAAAAAATTGTTTTTGTTTTAATTTTCCAATATTTCGATTTTCTTTTGAAGGTATTTTTCAGGGAAAATTATTATTATATCAATGAAGAAGACCTTCAAAAGAAAGTCGAAATATGGGAAAATTAAAACAAAATTAATTTTCATAGAGATCTTAAGCTTGACTAATATTTACTAATATTAAATAAAAATTTTCAACAGTCAAACTTGAATAAATAAAATAGAAATTAAATCGAAATATTTTCGTTTATCAAGAACTTTTTGGGAAAAATGCACACCAAACAACAGATTTCTTGTGTTTTGTATATTTTTGCGCTTTTTAGTTCATTCAGTATAGTCACCTATATTTTAGGGAATTTCTATATTATGGAAGGTTGTTTTTTTTTAATCAATTTTTAATAATTTGATATTATCTGAAATGCTGAACAATTGATATTAATTTCTCTCAAAGTGATTGCTACACCAAACCAGTGTCTGAGGTTAATATCAATATTTCTGCCTTTAAAATATATAAAATTAAAAAAACTATATTATTTAGCTTCCATAATATCTATAGAATTTCCCGGAAATATTATTGGTAATAGGTACCTTTAATGAACCAAAAAATGTATTATATTTTTTTTACCGAAAAGGTAAAAAAATTCAGTTTAAGCAAACTGAAGGGCTTAAAAATATTGTCAGTTTGTATTCAAGTAATAAGAAAAAATGTTAAATAAAAAATAAAAGATAAATTCGAAATTTCCTCTCTTCTCCCCTCTTGTATCTAAACTATAAAATGCTTCTTCACTTAGACTATTTCTTAATTTTTTTTTTTTTTTTCAAAATATTCGTATTAATTTAAGCTCCACATTTAATAATGGGTTATCCCGGAAGTCTTAAACATATCAGCCTTGAGTTTAGTCATTTGCTTTTATGTGCCCCTTTCTGATAGATAACCTACGCTTATGTCTAGCCAAACTAGAAAACAAGACAATAAATTCCTTTCACTATTTTTACATAATCCACAAACGCTGTCCACAAATCGCCTCTCTTTTGTTTCTCCACTGTATTCACTAATTAAAATGCAAATTTTCTTTACCTTTTTTTGTTCATCTAAAATCCGTTTAATTTTTTTCTGATACGCTATTCGCTAATCTGTCTGTCAATTACTTTTGCTTTGTTCTATATGAATCACTTTCAGAAAATCCTACTTCACAGCACATGTTTTATTATGATCTCGTGAACGAAGTTAGTTATCGAAAGGGTTAACGCGTGTGCATAAATAATTTTCAAAAGGAAAGGGTTTAATACAAATTTTGTTAGTTATTCTTTCTTTTTATATACGACTATTTTCTTAACGCAAATCCTTTGGCGATTTTGCTTAAACAAAAGTTAAAATATCTTTGGCTGAAAATAAGAATATGAACAGCGTATGTTAATGTAATAATTTTGCTTGAATATGATTTTGTTTTGTTTCATGGTTTATTAACAAAATAACAAAAAGTTTTATTTTACATTTTAAGACAAATTTAAGTAGAATCAATATTATTGAAATGAATACAAATAAAAGAATGGAATTCATGAGAAAAATCAGAGACAATCTTTAAGACGCATGAAAAGGGTTAAAGAAGGCGATTTTTTTTTGGACAAAATAAAAATTCTGTTAAGAAATGAATAGCTGAATGTGAAGAGCTAGAAATTATTTTAACCGGGTTAATAACAAAATTATTATGAACTGATATATAAAGAATGCTGGTGACGTTGTAGACAAAAGAGAGGAAGAGAGAGAGAGAGAGAGAGAGAGAGAGAGAGACACACAAGAGAGAGAGAGAGAGAGAGAGAGAGAGAAAGAGATTAAGCTGCCTCATTGTAACAGAATTGTAATTTTTACAGAAAGAACTCTAATTTTGGCAAAATACTTCTTCTGAAATTAAGCGAACGCATACTAATTGCATAACCTTCATTTTCAAAGAAAATTATATTTATTTGAAATCAATTGAAAGAAAAAAAAGTTTAAAAAAATTCAAACAGATAAATTTTGATTTAATTTGCTTAAAAATCTAAAAATCTAAGAGCTTGTGTTTTTAGCTTAAAAAACGTTTCTCGTATCTATCTCCCTTAATCTGCCATCGAGTGGGTAATACCGTTTTTGGGATTAGAAGAATTGATTAAAAGTGAAGCTAAACCAAGCTTTTCTTATATTCTGCATTTAGAAAATCCTGAAACTAAACTCTTCGTAACTATGATACGTTTTTAGTGATAGCATTATCGAAAGAAACATATATTTTTTTGTTTGTTTAAAGGAATTTATTTAAAAGAAGAAGAAGAAAAATATAAAACTCGTAACAAAATTGTTTTAAAGCCAACGATAAATTAATGAATGCACGGATAATCTGCAAGTGCGAAGTAACCAATAATTTTGAGAGAAGCAGAAAAAAATTATTTCTTTAAAAAAAAACTTCTTTTGCAAACTTGTTTTTTTCTTTAGTTTGTGATACAAACATTTAATTTACCAAAGAAAAATATTTTTTTTTTTGTGGATACACATTTAATTTAGTATAATGAAGCATCATAATATTATTAACAACAAAAAGAACAGAGAACAGGGAATAATGACAAACAAAAAACAAAAGAATAAGATGAACAACATAAATAAGTCAATATGCACAGTTAAAAACGAAACAGGATCATCAATATGTGGCTAATAACCAAATCACATATAACATACATACGAGTGTGTAAGTACGAGTACCACTCATTCATAAGTAAATGTTACTTTGCATTAAAAATGTTTATATTACAGAGCATGAGAATAAGAGCAATAAATCTGTTGCAATATATTTAGAAAACTGTTTTCTTATAAAATTATTTCGATTTAAGCAAAGGTTCATTTCCATGTCGTTAATTGTTGAACCCATATCACCCCAACTTCCTTAAGCTGCAATACTAAAGTTAAGGCGGCAAAAAGTCAGTTTTTACTTAAATCAACTTAAGCGACTTTTCCTAATGGGCACAGAAATATGATGTATCAAATGTTAGAAAAAGCCTTCACGATCTTTAATTAACTGCTGACTGGCTAAGCTAAGAGAATAGGAACTAGTCACAAAAAAAAAGACTTCTCCTTAAGGTATAAATTAGAGCTTGTGTACTCCTTACGTACTTATTGGTATTATTTCCGTGATAAGTTCTCTTTTCACAGGTAACAAGTGATTTTCGCACCAGTATATTTTTGATTAGCCATTGGTCCAGCATTTCTCGCAGGGTAGTTAACTAGATTAATAGATTCATATTACGCAAATATCTGCCGAAATTACAAATAGAACTTAATTTTTTGTTGTATTGTCTTATTTTGATCATTACAACTGAGACCCTTTGATTATCACAATCAAAGCTATTGCTATTTCGTACAAAATAAAGTTTCTATAACTTTATTCAAAATATCTGCCGTGTAGCGTTTTTACAAATTCAGAATCTGTTTTAACTTTTTCCTAGTACATTGAAGTAAAAAAAGAAAAGAAAATAATCGCCCAGCAAACGGTAACAGTAATAGTTGTATTGCATTTTGGTACATGAGTGTAAGTGAATGATGGAAAGAGTAGAGAATGAGTAAAGTAGCGTTAAGAAACAATTACCAACTTTACATGAGAATTAATGTAACGTTCAATAATTTCGCTTAAGATCTAAAGATTTCCCCGTATTAAAGCGTTTAATACAATAAAAAAAAAATAAATGAAAGAGAAGACCCTTTCTTTCTTATTTTGTGGAATTTATTTGGTACACACACATTTTTAGCACTAAACATTAAGTTAAAGATAAATAAAACCAGAAACGTATAGAGAATTTGGTGAAAATAATATTACACATGTCAGTTATTTAAATGGTGATGGTTTAAAACCTTCTTGTGTGTACAAAAAAAAAAAAATTAAAAAACTAATTCCAATTATAGTTTCGTTTTTTTTTTTTCAAGGATAATAGCATGTTACAAATTTTGTTGTTATTGTTACATAAAAAGCAATTAAGTTTATGCAGGTGATAACGTTTTTGTTCTACTGCTAACTACGGATTCCACAAACAAGTAATTTGTTACAAAGTTGTTTGTGTTTTAATTTAAGCTGATTTTTTCTTAAAAAGCTTACTTTTTGATGGTTAACAAAATTAAAATTAACAAAACAAAACATTTACCCTATAAATACCTAATTCATATTATGATAGAAGGCCTGCACAAGCATACTTGAAAGCCACACATGACAACAAACATGTGTAATATTTTATAATAAAAAGAGCTTGTAAGCCATTTCAAGTATGCTTGTGCAGCCCTTTAGTATAGACTTCATTTCTTATTTTTATCGTAGAGTTATGGTAGCAAAAGCATTTTGATATAAAATTTAATTTTGATGGTTGCTTACCTTAGATTTTTCACTAAAATATGCAGCAAATTATTATTTTAATAAATAAAATTTATGGCGGTTATACAAAAAATCAATTTAAAAAATTTTTAATAATGAAAAATAATAAAGAAAAAATTATTTATCCTAATATAAATCCATCATATTAATTAAAGTAAAATTGACAATTCTTTTGCCAATAAGAGATCTAAGTAATGATTGAAATTCATCAAGTATTGATAGCGAGCTAAAAACAATGAGCTAAAAAGTAGGCTTTTATTGGGAACTTACTTTTGTTTATAAGACCATAAGACTACGATTGTGGGATTTTAAAATCATTATAAATTTTAATGGATAGAAATTAAAATTCATTAACTACCAGACTGTCTATTTTGAGGCGAAACGCAAGCGAAAGAAAACCAGATAGTCATTGTCGACTGTCAAAACAACAGTTGCATAAATTAAGCGCCAGTTTCAAAGCAAACGCGTTGTAAAAAATTGTGAGCAAAAAAACTCAAGCTATTAGTAACTTGCAATACTAGGCCACTGCAGTTTTGGCAACTACGCTAGGAGAATGGCTTTGCCATATAACAACTACTGTAAAAGTAGTCAAGACCAAGAGGGAGACAAGACTGTAGAACACCTTCTTTGCAAGTGTCTAGCCCTGGAAGATTCCCTTTAGAAAGGGCCACCTGCAGGGTCTCACTACGCTGTTGAATATAAATAATTGTCGACATGTATATGGCTTCGTTAGAAGTAGCGGTTGGTTTAAGTGACGGACTCACATTATCTACCAGTCTTCTTATATATTTCCTTTCTCTCTCTAGTGCTATCTTTCTTCACTTCCTGCTATACTGGTATCACAAAGGGACCATGTCAGAAGACTTAAGCGAACTCAGCTTCTGTTTTTCTTATTTGGGCGCCCTGTGTAACCTAACCTAAACTTGTAATACTAAGCCTTAATATTTTTAAAAGAATGCTAAATTACATAAAGTTGAAATAAATTTATTGTACGACAGAGAAGTTGAAATTCGGGTGAATTTATGATGCAAAACGATCACCATGAATTTAATGTAAGATTTTAAATATTTCTTGTTATTAGTGAATACTCCTAATGCTAAATACACCCACTGTTGATTATTAGCGCTGCATTAAAATGGGCGACAACTTTAAAATCAAAATCAAAATATACAATTCCACCATACTCTTGGTAAATGTTTGACGATGATGTTGACGTTGAAACGCATTGTCAAAAACAAAATTTTTGTTTAAGGGGTTATCCACTCTTGCTTTAAACAATAATTTTGAAAATATTATAAACAAAATTTTAAACATCTAAGACTATGCAGCCATACCTTGCATACTGTTAAAAGCACATGTACTTTGCTTGCAGCCAACATTTACAACACTGACTATCTATGCACCAGCATAGAAACAACTACAGGCCAACTGTATAATGGTTACTGCAACTGATTTGCTTTACATTATGTTTGCCATCTACTGGCACTATTTCATGATTTCAAACATCAGGAGTCAAAGAAAAAAGAAAAAGCAATAACAACCACAGCAACTACAGTGCCTATTCGTCATTCATCTAGTGTTGTTGTTTTGGTCTAACTGCTTCTAACATCGAGTAGATGATTGTGTTTTTGGGTAAAAGGAGTGTGTTGTGTTATAAGTAGTGATTTTCTATACAAAAAAAAAAAAAGAACTCTTTGGGTGTTTACTGAAAGTCATTTGTTTCCCAGAAGGTGGATGTTTAAAGTAGATGTGGCTGACGCGAACATTGTGACAGACAGAGCTGGCTATTTGATGATTTAAAGGAAAAAATTTAATTTTTTTTTACCGAGTACTATATGCTGATTTTGCAAAAATTTTTGTTAAGGTTTAAGAGATAAAGCCACCAAAATGAAAATATTATTTAAAGCAGTAAAAGCCTTGAAAGGAATTTTCTTTCTTCTTTAACTTAATGATAAAAATCTAAAATGTTATTTAAGTATTGATTGGGTCTTTTAAACATTTTATATGATGACCAAAAGACAAAATGAAAGAAATAAAAGATCATTTAGCAGTTATACAGATATTAAATGAAATTAAGAAAAAAATTTTAAGCAATTTATAGCAGACAAAAGAAAAAAAAAACTCAGTAAAAACTTAAATTTTCGAAAGCCTGATTAAATGATTAAAAAATTTTAAATCTCCTGAATTCTCTCTTAACCATTAAAATCAATAAACAATTCACAAAACTTTTCTTGTTAGAGAGTGAATCACCGCTGACTAACTTGCAAAAGAATCACATGCGTCAGTGCAAAATATGATTTTCATAGAAGAGATGTCCGTTTTTTTCTTTGTTTTTCTCCTACAAAGAGCAATTAAAAGGAATATTTGATATTTTAAATAAACCTATAGGATATGTCAAAAGAAAATGAATTAAAATTATTTTTATTTAATTTTTTAAAATATTTAATGATTCGTTGCATATTATCTGTAAACAGAAGTTAGTATTAGAAAGGTTGTTAAATATTAAAAATAAGTTTTTGCTTACAAATAATAAACAAATATTAAAGTTATAACTCACACGTGTGTAATAGTCTGCAGTGATTTTTCCAAGAATGTCAAAAACTTGCACTGTAATAAGAGGTTTCTTTTTTATAACACAAGATCAAGCAGAAGAGATCATTTATTTGTTGATCCCTTGACTTGGTTTATCAACTTTTAGACATTAAAATTACCTTAAGGGAACGTCATCAAATCAAATCAGTTTATACACTCTTGCCTACTACTACGCTAGAGACTTATTTATTGCAATTTGTTGTTGTACACAGAATCTATAGTTAAATTATTAAAATGCCAACAACAACAGTCATCTTTTTGAGACACCTATCACTACAATACTGATGCCTTAAATTGCTTTGGCATACAACGTTAAAGAAGACTAGTTGTGTTAAAAAAAAAATAAAAATAAATACAAATTTAAGAAACAGAACAACAATTTAAAATTTAAACTGTCGTTGCGTTGTTTAGAATAAATTTTATAATTTTCATCCTTTTTTTCTTTGGAGCCAATTAAATTTTTTTTTGTTTGTAACTACAAAAATGCGTTGATACAATTTTCTCTTTTCAAATGAAATCTGTCTGTATTGGGGTGATGTTGATGTGAAACCATACTTAACTTTCAGCTTAAGGAATAAAGCGTACTCATGCTACGTGGGCATCTTAAAAGCAACAGTTCAGTGAGTGAATAACAAACATACTCGCACATACAACCAATCGTAACATCTAGATCTTTTTGTGCCATTTAAATTGGTTTATAAATTTGTAAATTGTTTGTATCTGTACAAACAAATAAACTAAAAATAAATGGCTATCCTCATCATTCTCAATTGTCGCAGATGTGTAATTTAGTATATGTTTATTTATTTTTATTTTCTGTCATTTTAATGCAAAAGGATTTACTTTTAAGCTAAAAGAGTTTTATTTATTTATTTAGTTTCTTTTTAGTATCCAACAATTTGCAATTCATATGAAATGGAACGCCTATCTGACAGATAAAAATCAAATGATAATTTATAAAACAAATTTAAAGCTCGGTTTAGAAAAATCGAAAGCAGAGTTAAAAAAAAAAACTGAAAACTTAAACGTTTAATTAGTTTTCTTAAAGAAAAAATGTTATTATTAAGTAAAGGCAGGATCAAAAATTTATAAAATATTAATTTAATACTAAAATGCTTTTTGGAAGAATAACAAACTTAAACTTATACACTCAAACAAAAAATATGTTTCAGGCTAATATAATATTTTTAAGTCAAACATATTAAAAATGCTTCTCAACTGAAGATGTCCAAGTTCAAATTTTACTCTGGTTAATTTTTTTAAGCCTAAACGAAGCCCATTTTTCTTCCGCCCCAGATCCAACAGAATATAAGAAAATAAAATTTTTTTTTAGATATCAAATTAATTTCATTTTTATCCATGCAACTTAATACTAAATTTTAGTTTTATTAACAAAAAAAAAATATAATTCAAGTTTTTTCGGCATTTCCAAAAAAAAAGGAAAAACAATGCTCGTCAATTCCACAAAGAAAGTACGTGCAGTGTTAAATTTCTTATCTAAAATTTTTTTTAAAAAAAATTTCATGTTCAAATTTTAGAGAAATCCATTGAAAAATAATTTTTTAATTATTAAAAAACCCATCTAAAGTGTTATATTACAAAGTAGGCGTGGCCTTTTTTTGTAGTATAAAGATTATATGTATAGAATTTCAAAGAATGGCAGACAAAGAAATAAAAAAAATAAATAAATATTATTCAAGCTTAAGATCTCAATGAAAAAATTGTTTTTATTTTAATATTCCTTGAGATCTTAAGCTTGAATAATATTTATTAATAGTAAAAATATAAGGTCGAATAATTTACTAAGATTACTTTAAGAAAGTTTTGTTAAAAAGAAATTTTTTTTTATTTTTAAATTAAAAAAGTCATTAAAAAAAGTCTACAATAAACCAAACCTTGAGTTTATCAAGAGCTTTGTAAATGTTTATCTTAATTTAACTTAATTATTTTCTTATTAAATATCTTTTAGCGTGCATGTATAGACACAAACCCTCATACTTAACACTCTAAAAAGATGAAATGCTTTGGAATATAACACAAAAATAAACAGAAATTAATATTCGGTTCAATGTTAATAATGATCATAATTATGTTTTGAATTATGTCGCAAAAATAAATCTAAAAGTGTTATTACTAATCCATATTCGTATTAATAAAAACTAATATGAACAAAATTTCTTGGTATTTGATAGTGTTTCATTAATAACATTTAAATAAGCACAGTGAATTCCCTGTATTTATCGACATAGTAAATACAACAAAGTACAAGTACTCACATGCTACATAAATTGAACAAACAAACAAATATGTATGTAAGTGTTAATTCTTTGACACCTGTTCGCCAAGAGCTAAAAATATTTAATAGGAGACTTTTATTAATGTATTCAAGATTAAGAAGTTGCAGCAGAATAACGAAACTTTACGTTAAATATTTATCATTTGCTACAATAGCAAAAAACCAACTTAAGTGATTTAAAAAAAAAATTTTTTGTTCTGTGGTCATTTGTTAAAAAGTTAGGTTAGGTTGCTCAGGGCGACACCAATGCGATGTGATCCCTTTTGTGATATCTATATAGGAGGAAATACGGATATCCGGAGAGATAGAAGAGTGAAAGTAAGTAAGAAGATAATAGGGGAAAGAATAATAATAATAATAAGCATCTAAAATAGTTGCTACTCGTAAGGAAGCAATGTAGCATGCCTCAGTAGTATAGCGCTCCCCGAAATAGAGCTTGCGCTTATCCGCCAAGGCAGGACAAAGTTGGAGTCAGTGGAAAAGTTTCGTCTTGACAACTTCTTAACTCTGCAACATACACTAAAATGAATTAAAAATATAGCAAATGTTTGCTTATTTATCTCATTCAATCGGCACTGGCCGACTTGGACGGATGACATGTAAATTTACACTAAAAAATTATAAGAAAAATGTGGAGTTGGCTTATGATGCAATAAGCAAAACAATTGTTCTAAATGTTTCATATGGTAATATGAATTCAACTAAAATGAAGTTGTTGATAAATTAGAGTTCTTGCACCGTAAAGAGTTATAAGATTTAAAAAAATATTTGAAAATTTAAAATTGTAGTTTTTGAATTTTGCTAAAAAATATGTTAAAAAAGCATTTTACAGTGTTACAATGTTGTAAAGAATTATGAGTTGTATTATAAGGAATCTTTTTTTGAAAGTTATTTCACTGAATTTCTTACACGTTGACATGAGTGTAAATTCCTGAAAAAAAAAATTTAAATTTTTACACATTTTAGTTACTTTGAAGCAGGTAATTTTCGAATAAATTTATTTCAATATATTGAGCTCCTAGTTTATGCTAAATACAAGAACAAAATTTCATAATTATTTTAAAAAATATTTAGAAAAACTGCACGTAAAGAAGTTTGCATAAGAAGGCTTCAAAAATGTGATATAAGAGTAATCTGCACAAAAAATGAAACCAGTCACAAATAACATCGTTACAGCTTTGCTATTTTGAATGGTATTTTCCTTATATTATTATCACAGAGGTAATTTTAAAAAAAATTGCTATAAAGAATGCTATTTTAATTATGGCACGCTTTACACTTTGTAGTATCCTACAAAAATGCAATGATTTAAGAAAAATAAATTTTCAAAACAAAACTTATAATCAGGCAACATTCCTTCATAATGATTATATTAATCATGTGGTAAAGAGCAAAACGCACACATACTCAATATGGAATGATAAAAGTAAGACAAATATTTTATTAACAATTCTTTTAAACCAGTTCAGGGTCATTATGATGTTGGCCCACTGTAAATATTTTTCATAAGAAACTGTATTTATTTATGTACATAAAGCAATTTAATGTGTATGAAATGTTTTGTGTGAGTTATAAAGTATTTATATCTGTATTAGTGTATAGGTTTCATGTTAGTTTTAAATATTATTTAATTAAATAGATTTAAAATGACCGTTATAGTTTGGTGTTATTACTTGATAAATCCAGAAGGTTCTGGAGGGTGAGCTGAAAACACAGTATATAAGGTGTTTTTGAGATAAATAATAAAACTGAGAGAAGCTGAACTTCTTGTGTTTTATTTTATAATAACGAACCTTAATAAAGAAAACGTTTTTATAAAGTTTAAAAACGTAACAATATTACATTTAAAGACTGGCTATAAACCAAAGGTTTATAATAATTTTTATTCTCCTCTTTTTTCGGTCACTTTAGCCATATTTTATTTCGGCATTTTAATTATTAAAATTTGTTTGATTGGTGGATTTACTTTTTTTATTACCAAATAATAGCAGACCGTTTTTTTCGCATTTCAGATACATATATACTACAGAAAAGCAAATTTAGAATGAAGAATAAATTATATTCTAAAATCCATGGAAAGCTAGCAAACTATGGATAATGTGACTAGAATTTCAAAAGGTTATTATTTTTATTTATTTACTATTTATTATGATTTAAGTTTTAAGACTCTAGAAAAGGACCAAACTCTAGAAAGGAATCGAGCCCACGACTCCCGGCTTATGGGTTACTACACACCAAAACACGAGGGTACCCTATTTAAATATGTTATCAACTTTACTTTCACAATAACCATTTTAATCAAAAAAAGATTTATTTCTTTGAGGAATATACTGTGTATAAACTAATGATATTTAAAAAAACTACCATCATTGCTCATCATCATCACCCATGACGATGACGATGACGATGACGATGATGTGAATTAAAATAATTACTTTAAACCAAGAAGACAAGTTTACATTGAAGACATCAACAATATTGATGATCAGACAAAAAACAAAACTTCGTCAACAGCAGCATCAAAGACAGACAAAAAGAAAATGAATATAAAAAAAAAAAATTAAAAATAATCGTTAATGATGTGAATATGTGGCATACATCATACAACCTATAACATACAAGTAAATACAAGGATTTTTACATGTATTTAACTTGGCCTCAAGTTAAATTATGATCGTTTGTCATGCGTCGCAGAGAGTTGATCTTATTTATGGCTTAAATCCAAAGATTTAAATATCAAGGTGGCTATAGGATTTTCCCTTTATTATTTAACTGCTTTACAGTTAAAATTAAAAAAAAAAATGTATCACATGAAGACTGAATGTGTATACTCGTACAACGGAATTCATCTGCTCAGTTTTAGTATGTCTGACATACGAGTATGATTTGAAGCTTAATTAACGTGTCTCCGAATTTTTTTTAGTTTTTTGGAGTTGCGTGAGCTGGAGGCCATTAATATATGTATTTCAATTTTTATTTTGTTGACTTTTTTTTTTTAATTTTTCACTACATATTGTTCATCAAAAAAGTTGACTGGATAATTTATTTAAAAAGAACAAGCTAGTTGTTTGTTTTAAACACCCTATAAAGGGCTTGCATTATTATAACTTTTAATAGTTAAAGTTATAATTTTGTGGAGCAAGTAAGTGGTTCTTGGCTAAAAATTTTTAACCATAGTTGGGTGGATAATTAAGGACATACTATCCGATATTTAACTTATTGATATATTTTTAATTTAATGTCCAATCAGAAGCTTAATTATAAAATCTTATTTATCGGTAACTTATATTAATGATAACAAGAGTTTTAATTTTTACAGAAATTTCTATAGCAAAATGAAGAAAAACATTGTTTAAGCCTGAATTAGAAATATTTTTTTTTTTAATTTCGTTATTAAAATTTTAATTTATTTTTTAATAACCGCCAAACGAAAACGTTCTAACAAAATTTATAATTAATGGTTAACAAATATTTTGTATAGGGCATTTTAAGCTCGACTTATTGCTTAGACTTATTATATGTTGTAGTTCAAATAATTGTTAAAAAAAATAATTAAAATTACATTATCATTTAGATGGATTTTATCATATAAAAACTTTTATTTAGCAGATCATGCAAAGAAATTAAATTAAGTAGAAGAAAAACACGTGCTAATATGTTTTTTTTTAACAAAAAACCTACTTTTGTTTTAAGAAGAACTAAATTTTAAAACAAACGATACAATACTTTTTTTTTTGAGATTTTTTATTTAATTTAATTTTAAATTTGATACTGTTGCTGGTAAATGACAATATCTCATGTTTGAAATCACATAAATCATTTGGTTCGTTGCTGTTAATTTCTAAAAAGCAAGTTCCTGCTGGCTGCCACCCTCACAATTGAAAATAATAATTATTTAAGGTAAATTGCCTTAAAACTTTGAATTGTTTAAATAAAATTGTAAAGTGAAGGTTATGAAAACGATGGATTTTTTTTTTAGTTTACCAGCAGGGCTCTCCATATTTAATCACAATTTGCCAGTAGTATTGCTTGAATTTTATTTTTTTGCTGCATTGTTTTGCTATTTAAGTAGTTAAAACTCTTAAAAATCTGTCGTAATCATACTTAACTTAACTTCAAACCTTTTGTGATTTGTTGCATTTTTTATTTCGGTTTTTCTTTGCCAATTTCTTGTTAGTTAAAACAGTAAAGCAAACTAAACTAAAGCTAAACTTTTTAAGCAATGCAATCACTTTCAAACTGCTGCAAAGCATAATAGAAAAGATTTAGAAAATTAGACATAATTCGTGTTGGAGATTAATGCAATTTGAGAAAGTGCAATAGAAATCAAGTGTTCAAGTAATTGATACCATGCAACTACCTAGTCACACTAACCCACAACAACAAATCTTAGCAAACCACACCAAAACAACTCAGCAGCACACTAACGGTTATAAATCATGCAGATTTAAAATAAAAGTCTGCTAGAGATAAATAATATTTTAAGTAAAATAATTATTATACGTTTTCATTTCAAATGCAATAAGAATTTTTTTTTTCGACAAACATTATTGAAAAGAGAGGAAGGGCATAAATTTCTTAATTTTAGTTATAGAATTCTTCAGTAGTAAACAAGTTATGTAACAGAGTATTCAAATTAAAACTTTTTGTGTCATGAAATTTGTTGTACTGTGCTATGAGGGACAACAATTAAAATACTTCTTTTTTAATTCTTTCAAAGGGGTTGTTAAAAAAAACTGATTAAATTTGCTGAAATATTCTCACACAGAAAGTTGTGTATACAAATTCCCACCTTTTTTTATTGAAATATTGATAGAGTACTAAGATTCTTTCTTCCTTCATATTTGAGCAGAAGAAGTTTAACTGAATTATATAAATTGAATTCTTAATAAACATACTTGACATCATTAGACGGAAATATTCAATCCACATATCATTTATTAAACTCTATAAAAATTTATCATATTGATGATAATATGTAATTGATTCAATTAAAAATTTAATCAATTAGTTTAAATAAAAATTTAATCTTTATTTGTGACTAATTCCAGAAATTGTGTTGGTTTTAAAATTTATTCTATTATAATAAGTGCTGAAGGGGATAGCATATCTATATGGACTATTTCGTCAGACGCTACTCTGATTCCTCTGTAGATTACTCCCAACGTTTCTTGCAAACATTAGAATTTTTATATTGTAAAAGCAATTGACTAAATAAGAATTATTTGTCAATAGTTACAAAAAGATTCAAATATTTAAACAAAAAACTCAGTGAAGCATTGAATTGAATAAATAAATAAATTTCCCAACCAAAATATTTTAATATTGAAAACTATATATTCTATTTTTATTCTTCTCTTCTCTTTTAAATTCGAATAATCATTTATATTCAAATTAATTGATTTATTAAAAAATGTAATCCAGTTGAGCGGGTAAGTAAATTATGTTTAGTTTTCACAATAGCTTTTTTTCACAGAGTTCTTAAGCTAGTACAGAGGGTTGAAATTTTTGAAGTCTTCATTTATAGGACTTTTTGTAAGATATTCCCTTACTTCTAAAAAAGGCCTTTTGGAAGGCCTATCTACTCCGTTCTAAATACATACTCTTTTCTTTTTTGTTTAAATAAATGACTAAAATATGGTAGCAAATAAATTTTTCTTTTCTTTTCTCTTTAGCAACCTTATAAATAAATTAATTATAAAATAGAAACTTACTCGTACAAATTCAATTGACTGTACTTAGGCATAATCGTTCATTCCGCTAGAAAAAACCATGGAATACTTACCCCCTTTGCTTTTTTTAAAAAAATCATAAAAATTTTTTACACTATCCACAGCAAAAAAAAAAATTCCTGCATAAAGCCAATACGTTTAGATACCCCACGCAAAAGAAATCAAGTCGATATATTGAAAACTTAGCAAGTTATGACCAAAAACGTAACCAGTTCTACCAAAAAAGAGGCAGTAGTACGACTGGTTACCTTTTGGGTCATAAATTGCTTAGTTTATTAGACATCGACTTGATTTCTATTGCGTTGGATAGATAACCGGACTGGCTTTAATTCGATTTTATTTTTGTTCAGATAGTGGGAAAAATTTTTTTTGGCCAAAAAAAAAACCATGGACTACCCCCTTTGCTTTTTTTAAAAAATGATGAAAATTTTTTTTACAAAAACAACAATTGATAATTAAAGCCAATGCGCTAAGCTATCCAACACAAAAGAAATCAAGTCGATATGTTGGAAACTTAGCAAGTTATGACCAAAAAGGTAACCAGTTCTACCAAAAAGTGGCCGGAAAGAGGCAGTAGTAGAACTGGTTACTTTTTTGGTCATAACTTGCTTATTTTTCTAGATATCAACTTGATTTCTACTGCGTTGGATAGATAACCGGACTGGCTTTAATTCGATTTTATTTTTGTTCAGATAGTGGGAAAATTTTTTTTTTGCCAAAAAAAAACCATGGACTACCCCCTTGCTTTTTTTAAAAAATGATAAAAATTTATTTTTACAAAAAAAAACAATTGATAATTAAAGCCAATGCGCTAAGCTATCCAACACAAAAGAAATCAAGTCGATATGTTGGAAACTTAGCAAGTTATGACCAAAAAAGTAACCAGTTCTACCAAAAAGTGGCCGGAAAGAGGCAGTAGTAGAACTGGTAACTTTTTTGGTCATAACTTGTTTAGTTTTCTAGATATCAACTTGATTTCTATTGCGTTGGATAGATAACCAGACTGGCTTTAATTCGATTTTATTTTTGTTCAGATAGTGGGAAAATTTTTTTTTTTGCCAAAAAAAAAACCATGGACTACCCCCTTTGCTTTTTTTAAAAAATGATAAAAATTTTTTTACAAAAACAACAATTGATAATTAAAGCCAATGCGCTAAGCTATCCAACACAAAAAAAATCAAGTCGATATGTTGGAAACTTAGCAAGTTATGACCAAAAAGGTAACCAGTTCTACCAAAAAGTGGCCGGAAAGAGGCAGTAGTAGAACTGGTTACTTTTTTGGTCATAACTTGTTTAGTTTTCTAGATATCAACTTGATTTCTATTGCGTTGGATAGATAACCAGACTGGCTTTAATTCGATTTTATTTTTGTTCAGATAGTGGGAAAATTTTTTTTTTGCCAAAAAAAAAAACCATGGACTACCCCCTTTGCTTTTTTTAAAAAATGATAAAAATTTTTTTTACAAAAACAACAATTGATAATTAAAGCCAATGCGCTAAGCTATCCAACACAAAAGAAATCAAGTCGATATGTTGGAAACTTAGCAAGTTATGACCAAAAAAGTAACCAGTTCTACCAAAAAGTGGCCGGAAAGAGGCAGTAGTAGAACTGGTTACTTTTTTGGTCATAACTTGTTTAGTTTTCTAGATATCAACTTGATTTCTATTGCGTTGGATAGATAACCGGACTGGCTTTAATTCGATTTTATTTTTGTTCAGATAGTGGGAAAATTTTTTTTTTTTGCCAAAAAAAAAACCATGGACTACCCCCTTTGCTTTTTTTAAAAAATGATAAAAAATTTTTTTACAAAAACAACAATTGATAATTAAAGCCAATGCGCTAAGCTATCCAACACAAAAAAAATCAAGTCGATATGTTGGAAACTTAGCAAGTTATGACCAAAAAGGTAACCAGTTCTACCAAAAAGTGGCCGGAAAGAGGCAGTAGTAGAACTGGTTACTTTTTTGGTCATAACTTGTTTAGTTTTCTAGATATCAACTTGATTTCTATTGCGTTGGATAGATAACCGGACTGGCTTTAATTCGATTTTATTTTTGTTCAGATAGTGGGAAAATTTTTTTTTGCCAAAAAAAAAACCATGGACTACCCCGTTTGCTTTTTTTAAAAAATGATAAAAATTTTTTTTACAAAAACAACAATTGATAATTAAAGCCAATGCGCTAAGCTATCCAACACAAAAGAAATCAAATCGATATGTTGGAAACTTAGCAAGTTATGACCAAAAAAGTAACCAGTTCTACCAAAAAGTGGCCGGAAAGAGGCAGTAGTAGAACTGGTTACTTTTTTGGTCATAACTTGTTTAGTTTTCTAGATATCAACTTGATTTCTATTGCGTTGGATAGATAACCGGACTGGCTTTAATTCGATTTTATTTTTGTTCAGATAGTGGGAAAATTTTTTTTTTTGCCAAAAAAAAAACCATGGACTACCCCCTTTGCTTTTTTTAAAAAATGATAAAAAATTTTTTTACAAAAACAACAATTGATAATTAAAGCCAATGCGCTAAGCTATCCAACACAAAAAAAATCAAGTCGATATGTTGGAAACTTAGCAAGTTATGACCAAAAAGGTAACCAGTTCTACCAAAAAGTGGCCGGAAAGAGGCAGTAGTAGAACTGGTTACTTTTTTGGTCATAACTTGTTTAGTTTTCTAGATATCAACTTGATTTCTATTGCGTTGGATAGATAACCGGACTGGCTTTAATTCGATTTTATTTTTGTTTAGATAGTGGGAAAATTTTTTTTTTGCCAAAAAAAAAAAACCATGGACTACCCCCTTTGCTTTTTTTAAAAAATGATAAAAATTTTTTTTACAAAAACAACAATTGATAATTAAAGCCAATGCGCTAAGCTATCCAACACAAAAGAAATCAAGTCGATATGTTGGAAACTTAGCAAGTTATGACCAAAAAAGTAACCAGTTCTACCAAAAAGTGGCCGGAAAGAGGCAGTAGTAGAACTGGTTACTTTTTTGGTCATAACTTGTTTAGTTTTCTAGATATCAACTTGATTTCTATTGCGTTGGATAGATAACCGGACTGGCTTTAATTCGATTTTATTTTTGTTCAGATAGTGGGAAAATTTTTTTTTTTTGCCAAAAAAAAAACCATGGACTACCCCCTTTGCTTTTTTTAAAAAATGATAAAAAATTTTTTTACAAAAACAACAATTGATAATTAAAGCCAATGCGCTAAGCTATCCAACACAAAAAAAATCAAGTCGATATGTTGGAAACTTAGCAAGTTATGACCAAAAAGGTAACCAGTTCTACCAAAAAGTGGCCGGAAAGAGGCAGTAGTAGAACTGGTTACTTTTTTGGTCATAACTTGTTTAGTTTTCTAGATATCAACTTGATTTCTATTGCGTTGGATAGATAACCGAGCTGGCTTTAATTCGATTTTATTTTTGTTCAGATAGTGGGAAAATTTTTTTTTTGCCAAAAAAAAAAAACCATGGACTACCCCCTTTGCTTTTTTTAAAAAATGATAAAAATTTTTTTTACAAAAACAACAATTGATAATTAAAACCAATGCGCTAAGCTATCCAACACAAAAGAAATCAAGTCGATATGTTGGAAACTTAGCAAGTTATGACCAAAAAAGTAACCAGTTCTACCAAAAAGTGGCCGGAAAGAGGCAGTAGTAGAACTGGTTACTTTTTTGGTCATAACTTGTTTAGTTTTCTAGATATCAACTTGATTTCTATTGCGTTGGATAGATAACCGGACTGGCTTTAATTCGATTTTATTTTTGTTCAGATAGTGGGAAAATTTTTTTTTTGCCAAAAAAAAAAACCATGGACTACCCCCTTTGCTTTTTTGAAAAAATGATAAAAAATTTAAAAAAAAAAAAACAATTGATTATTAAAGCCAATGCGCTAAGCTATCCAACACAAAAGAAATCAAGTCGATATGTTGGAAACTTTGCAAGTTATGACCAAAAAGGTAACCAGTTCTACCAAAAAGTGGCCGGAAAGAGGCAGTAGTAGAACTGGTTACTTTTTTGGTCATAACTTGTTTAGTTTTCTAGATATCAACTTGATTTCTATTGCGTTGGATAGATAACCGGACTGGCTTTAATTCGATTTTATTTTTGTTCAGATAGTGGGAAAATTTTTTTTTTGCCAAAAAAAAAAACCATGGACTACCCCCTTTGCTTTTTTTAAAAAATGATAAAAAATTTTTTTACAAAAACAACAATTGATAATTAAAGCCAATGCGCTAAGCTATCCAACACAAAAAAAATCAAGTCGATATGTTGGAAACTTAGCAAGTTATGACCAAAAAAGTAACCAGTTCTACCAAAAAGTGGCCGGAAAGAGGCAGTAGTAGAACTGGTTACTTTTTTGGTCATAACTTGTTTAGTTTTCTAGATATCAACTTGATTTCTATTGCGTTGGATAGATAACCGGACTGGCTTTAATTCGATTTTATTTTTGTTCAGATAGTGGGAAAATTTTTTTTTTTTGCCAAAAAAAAAAACCATGGACTACCCCCTTTGCTTTTTTTAAAAAATGATAAAAAATTTTTTTACAAAAACAACAATTGATAATTAAAGCCAATGCGCTAAGCTATCCAACACAAAAAAAATCAAGTCGATATGTTGGAAACTTAGCAAGTTATGACCAAAAAGGTAACCAGTTCTACCAAAAAGTGGCCGGAAAGAGGCAGTAGTAGAACTGGTTACTTTTTTGGTCATAACTTGTTTAGTTTTCTAGATATCAACTTGATTTCTATTGCGTTGGATAGATAACCGGACTGGCTTTAATTCGATTTTATTTTTGTTCAGATAGTGGGAAAATTTTTTTTTTGCCAAAAAAAAAAACCATGGACTACCCCCTTTGCTTTTTTTAAAAAATGATAAAAATTTTTTTTACAAAAACAACAATTGATAATTAAAGCCAATGCGCTAAGCTATCCAACACAAAAGAAATCAAGTCGATATGTTGGAAACTTAGCAAGTTATGACCAAAAAAGTAACCAGTTCTACCAAAAAGTGGCCGGAAAGAGGCAGTAGTAGAACTGGTTACTTTTTTGGTCAGAACTTGTTTAGTTTTCTAGATATCAACTTGATTTCTATTGCGTTGGATAGATAACCGGACTGGCTTTAATTCGATTTTATTTTTGTTCAGATAGTGGGAAAATTTTTTTTTTTTGCCAAAAAAAAAACCATGGACTACCCCCTTTGCTTTTTTTAAAAAATGATAAAAAATTTTTTTACAAAAACAACAATTGATAATTAAAGCCAATGCGCTAAGCTATCCAACACAAAAAAAATCAAGTCGATATGTTGGAAACTTAGCAAGTTATGACCAAAAAGGTAACCAGTTCTACCAAAAAGTGGCCGGAAAGAGGCAGTAGTAGAACTGGTTACTTTTTTGGTCATAACTTGTTTAGTTTTCTAGATATCAACTTGATTTCTATTGCGTTGGATAGATAACCGGACTGGCTTTAATTCGATTTTATTTTTGTTCAGATAGTGGGAAAATTTTTTTTTTGCCAAAAAAAAAACCATGGACTACCCCCTTTGCTTTTTTTAAAAAAATGATAAAATTTTTTTTTACAAAAACAACAATTGATAATTAAAGCCAATGCGCTAAGCTATCCAACACAAAAAAAATCAAGTCGATATGTTGGAAACTTAGCAAGTTATGACCAAAAAGGTAACCAGTTCTACCAAAAAGTGGCCGGAAAGAGGCAGTAGTAGAACTGGTTACTTTTTTGGTCATAACTTGTTTAGTTTTCTAGATATCAACTTGATTTCTATTGCGTTGGATAGATAACCGGACTGGCTTTAATTCGATTTTATTTTTGTTCAGATAGTGGGAAAATTTTTTTTTTGCCAAAAAAAAAAAACCATGGACTACCCCCTTTGCTTTTTTTAAAAAATGATAAAAATTTTTTTTACAAAAACAACAATTGATAATTAAAGCCAATGCGCTAAGCTATCCAACACAAAAGAAATCAAGTCGATATGTTGGAAACTTAGCAAGTTATGACCAAAAAAGTAACCAGTTCTACCAAAAAGTGGCCGGAAAGAGGCAGTAGTAGAACTGGTTACTTTTTTGGTCATAACTTGTTTAGTTTTCTAGATATCAACTTGATTTCTATTGCGTTGGATAGATAACCGGACTGGCTTTAATTCGATTTTATTTTTGTTCAGATAGTGGGAAAATTTTTTTTTTTTGCCAAAAAAAAAACCATGGACTACCCCCTTTGCTTTTTTTAAAAAATTATAAAAAATTTTTTTACAAAAACAACAATTGATAATTAAAGCCAATGCGCTAAGCTATCCAACACAAAAAAAATCAAGTCGATATGTTGGAAACTTAGCAAGTTATGACCAAAAAAGTAACCAGTTCTACCAAAAAGTGGCCGGAAAGAGGCAGTAGTAGAACTGGTTACTTTTTTGGTCATAACTTGTTTAGTTTTCTAGATATCAACTTGATTTCTATTGCGTTGGATAGATAACCGGACTGGCTTTAATTCGATTTTATTTTTGTTCAGATAGTGGGAAAATTTTTTTTTTGCCAAAAAAAAAAAACCATTTGCTTTTTTTAAAAAATGATAAAATTTTTTTTTACAAAAACAACAATTGATAATTAAAGCCAATGCGCTAAGCTATCCAACACAAAAGAAATCAAGTCGATATGTTGGAAACTTAGCAAGTTATGACCAAAAAAGTAACCAGTTCTACCAAAAAGTGGCCGGAAAGAGGCAGTAGTAGAACTGGTTACTTTTTTGGTCATAACTTGTTTAGTTTTCTAGATATCAACTTGATTTCTATTGCGTTGGATAGATAACCGGACTGGCTTTAATTCGATTTTATTTTTGTTCAGATAGTGGGAAAATTTTTTTTTTTTTGCCAAAAAAAAAAACCATGGACTACCCCCTTTGCTTTTTTTAAAAAATGATAAAAATTTTTTTTACAAAAACAACAATTGATAATTAAAGCCAATGCGCTAAGCTATCCAACACAAAAAAAATCAAGTCGATATGTTGGAAACTTAGCAAGTTATGACCAAAAAGGTAACCAGTTCTACCAAAAAGTGGCCGGAAAGAGGCAGTAGTAGAACTGGTTACTTTTTTGGTCATAACTTGTTTAGTTTTCTAGATATCAACTTGATTTCTATTGCGTTGGATAGATAACCGGACTGGCTTTAATTCGATTTTATTTTTGTTCAGATAGTGGGAAAATTTTTTTTTTGCCAAAAAAAAAAAACCATGGACTACCCCCTTTGCTTTTTTTAAAAAATTATAAAAAATTTTTTTAACTTAGCAAGTTATGACCAAAAAGGTAACCAGTTCTACCAAAAAGTGGCCGGAAAGAGGCAGTAGTAGAACTGGTTACTTTTTTGGTCATAACTTGTTTAGTTTTCTAGATATCAACTTGATTTCTATTGCGTTGGATAGATAACCGGACTGGCTTTAATTCGATTTTATTTTTGTTCAGATAGTGGGAAAATTTTTTTTTTGCCAAAAAAAAAAACCATGGACTACCCCCTTGCTTTTTTTAAAAAATGATAAAAATTTTTTTTACAAAAACAACAATTGATAATTAAAGCCAATGCGCTAAGCTATCCAACACAAAAGAAATCAAGTCGATATGTTGGAAACTTAGCAAGTTATGACCAAAAAGGTAACCAGTTCTACCAAAAAGTGGCCGGAAAGAGGCAGTAGTAGAACTGGTTACTTTTTTGGTCATAACTTGTTTATTTTTCTAGATATCAACTTGATTTCTATTGCGTTGGATAGATAACCGGACTGGCTTTAATTCGATTTTATTTTTGTTCAGATAGTGTGAAAATTTTTTTTTTGCCAAAAAAAAAAACCATGGACTACCCCCTTTGCTTTTTTTAAAAAATGATTAAAAATTTTTTTACAAAAAAAACAATTGATAATTAAAGCCAATGCGCTAAGCTATCCAACACAAAAGAAATCAAGTCCATATGTTGGAAACTTTGCAAGTTATGACCAAAAAGGTAACCAGTTCTACCAAAAAGTGGCCGGAAAGAGGCAGTAGTAGAACTGGTTACTTTTTTGGTCATAACTTGTTTAGTTTTCTAGATATCAACTTGATTTCTATTGCGTTGGATAGATAACCGGACTGGCTTTAATTCGATTTTATTTTTGTTCAGATAGTGGGAAAATTTTTTTTTTGCCAAAAAAAAAAACCATGGACTACCCCCTTTGCTTTTTGAAAAAATGATAAAAAATTAAAAAAAAAAAAATTGATTATTAAAGCCAATGCGCTAAGCTATCCAACAAAAAGAAATCAAGTCGATATGTTGGAAACTTTGCAAGTTATGACCAAAAAGGTAACCAGTTCTACCAAAAAGTGGCCGGAAAGAGGCAGTAGTAGAACTGGTTACTTTTTTGGTCATAACTTGTTTAGTTTTCTAGATATCAACTTGATTTCTATTGCGTTGGATAGATAACCGGACTGGCTTTAATTCGATTTTATTTTTGTTCAGATAGTGGGAAAATTTTTTTTTTGCCAAAAAAAACCATGGACTACCCCCTTTGCTTTTTTTAAAAAATGATAAAAAATTTTTTTACAAAAAAAAAAACAATTGATAATTAAAGCCAATGCGCTAAGCTATCCAACACAAAAGAAATCAAGTCGATATGTTGGAAACTTTGCAAGTTATGACCAAAAAGGTAACCAGTTCTACCAAAAAGTGGCCGGAAAGAGGCAGTAGTAGAACTGGTTACTTTTTTGGTCATAACTTGTTTAGTTTTCTAGATATCAACTTGATTTCTATTGCGTTGGATAGATAACCGGACTGGCTTTAATTCGATTTTATTTTTGTTCAGATAGTGGGAAAATTTTTTTTTTGACAAAAAAAAAACCATGGACTACCCCCTTTGCTTTTTTTAAAAAATGATAAAAAATTTTTTTACAAAAAAAACAATTGATAATTAAAGCCAATGCCCTAAGCTATCCAACACAAAAGAAATCAAGTCCATATGTTGGAAACTTTGCAAGTTATGACCAAAAAGGTAACCAGTTCTACCAAAAAGTGGCCGGAAAGAGGCAGTAGTAGAACTGGTTACTTTTTTGGTCATAACTTGTTTAGTTTTCTAGATATCAACTTGATTTCTATTGCGTTGGATAGATAACCGGACTGGCTTTAATTCGATTTTATTTTTGTTCAGATAGTGGGAAAATTTTTTTTTTGCCAAAAAAAAAACCATGGACTACCCCCTTTGCTTTTTTTAAAAAATGATAAAAAATTTTTTTACAAAAAAAACAATTGATAATTAAAGCCAATGCGCTAAGCTATCCAACACAAAAGAAATCAAGTCGATATGTTGGAAACTTTGCAAGTTATGACCAAAAAGGTAACCAGTTCTACCAAAAGTGGCCGGAAAGAGGCAGTAGTAGAACTGGTTACTTTTTTGGTCATAACTTGTTTAGTTTTCTAGATATCAACTTGATTTCTATTGCGTTGGATAGATAACCGGACTGGCTTTAATTCGATTTTATTTTTGTTCAGATAGTGGGAAAATTTTTTTTTGCCAAAAAAAAAAGCCATGGACTACCCCCTTTGCTTTTTTTAAAAAATGATAAAAAATTTTTTTACAAAAAAAACAATTGATAATTAAAGCCAATGCGCTAAGCTATCCAACACAAAAGAAATCAAGTCGATATGTTGGAAACTTTGCAAGTTATGACCAAAAAGGTAACCAGTTCTACCAAAAAGTGGCCGGAAAGAGGCAGTAGTAGAACTGGTTACTTTTTTGGTCATAACTTGTTTAGTTTTCTAGATATCAACTTGATTTCTATTGCGTTGGATAGATAACCGGACTGGCTTTAATTCGATTTTATTTTTGTTCAGATAGTGGGAAAATTTTTTTTTTGCCAAAAAAAAAACCATGGACTACCCCCTTTGCTTTTTTTAAAAAATGATAAAAAATTTTTTTACAAAAAAAAACAATTGATAATTAAAGCCAATGCGCTAAGCTATCCAACACAAAAGAAATCAAGTCGATATGTTGGAAACTTTGCAAGTTATGACCAAAAAGGTAACCAGTTCTACCAAAAAGTGGCCGGAAAGAGGCAGTAGTAGAACTGGTTACTTTTTTGGTCATAACTTGTTTAGTTTTCTAGATATCAACTTGATTTCTATTGCGTTGGATAGATAACCGGACTGGCTTTAATTCGATTTTATTTTTGTTCAGATAGTGGGAAAATTTTTTTTTGCCAAAAAAAAAGCCATGGACTACCCCCTTTGCTTTTTTTAAAAAATGATAAAAAATTTTTTTACAAAAAAAACAATTGATAATTAAAGCCAATGCGCTAAGCTATCCAACACAAAAGAAATCAAGTCGATATGTTGGAAACTTTGCAAGTTATGACCAAAAAGGTAACCAGTTCTACCAAAAAGTGGCCGGAAAGAGGCAGTAGTAGAACTGGTTACTTTTTTGGTCATAACTTGTTTACTTTTCTAGATATCAACTTGATTTCTATTGCGTTGGATAGATAACCGGACTGGCTTTAATTCGATTTTATTTTTGTTCAGATAGTGGGAAAATTTTTTTTTTGCCAAAAAAAAAACCATGGACTACCCCCTTTGCTTTTTTTAAAAAATGATAAAAAATTTTTTTACAAAAAAAACAATTGATAATTAAAGCCAATGCGCTAAGCTATCCAACACAAAAGAAATCAAGTCGATATGTTGGAAACTTTGCAAGTTATGACCAAAAAGGTAACCAGTTCTACCAAAAAGTGGCCGGAAAGAGGCAGTAGTAGAACTGGTTACTTTTTTGGTCATAACTTGTTTAGTTTTCTAGATATCAACTTGATTTCTATTGCGTTGGATAGATAACCGGACTGGCTTTAATTCGATTTTATTTTTGTTCAGATAGTGGGAAAATTTTTTTTTTGCCAAAAAAAAAGCCATGGACTACCCCCTTTGCTTTTTTTAAAAAATGATAAAAAATTTTTTTACAAAAAAAACAATTGATAATTAAAGCCAATGCGCTAAGCTATCCAACACAAAAGAAATCAAGTCGATATGTTGGAAACTTTGCAAGTTATGACCAAAAAGGTAACCAGTTCTACCAAAAAGTGGCCGGAAAGAGGCAGTAGTAGAACTGGTTACTTTTTTGGTCATAACTTGTTTAGTTTTCTAGATATCAACTTGATTTCTATTGCGTTGGATAGATAACCGGACTGGCTTTAATTCGATTTTATTTTTGTTCAGATAGTGGGAAAATTTTTTTTTTGCCAAAAAAAAAACCATGGACTACCCCCTTTGCTTTTTTTAAAAAATGATAAAAAATTTTTTTACAAAAAAAACAATTGATAATTAAAGCCAATGCGCTAAGCTATCCAACACAAAAGAAATCAAGTCGATATGTTGGAAACTTTGCAAGTTATGACCAAAAAGGTAACCAGTTCTACCAAAAAGTGGCCGGAAAGAGGCAGTAGTAGAACTGGTTACTTTTTTGGTCATAACTTGTTTAGTTTTCTAGATATCAACTTGATTTCTATTGCGTTGGATAGATAACCGGACTGGCTTTAATTCGATTTTATTTTTGTTCAGATAGTGGAAAAATTTTTTTTTTGCCAAAAAAAAAGCCATGGACTACCCCCTTTGCTTTTTTTAAAAAATGATAAAAAATTTTTTTACAAAAAAAACAATTGATAATTAAAGCCAATGCGCTAAGCTATCCAACACAAAAGAAATCAAGTCGATATGTTGGAAACTTTGCAAGTTATGACCAAAAAGGTAACCAGTTCTACCAAAAAGTGGCCGGAAAGAGGCAGTAGTAGAACTGGTTACTTTTTTGGTCATAACTTGTTTAGTTTTCTAGATATCAACTTGATTTCTATTGCGTTGGATAGATAACCGGACTGGCTTTAATTCGATTTTATTTTTGTTCAGATAGTGGGAAAATTTTTTTTTTGCCAAAAAAAAAGCCATGGACTACCCCCTTTGCTTTTTTTAAAAATGATAAAAAATTTTTTTACAAAAAAAACAATTGATAATTAAAGCCAATGCGCTAAGCTATCCAACACAAAAGAAATCAAGTCGATATGTTGGAAACTTTGCAAGTTATGACCAAAAAGGTAACCAGTTCTACCAAAAAGTGGCCGGAAAGAGGCAGTAGTAGAACTGGTTACTTTTTTGGTCATAACTTGTTTAGTTTTCTAGATATCAACTTGATTTCTATTGCGTTGGATAGATAACCGGACTGGCTTTAATTCGATTTTATTTTTGTTCAGATAGTGGGAAAATTTTTTTTTTGCCAAAAAAAAAGCCATGGACTACCCCCTTTGCTTTTTTTAAAAAATGATAAAAAAATTTTTTACAAAAAAAACAATTGATAATTAAAGCCAATGCGCTAAGCTATCCAACACAAAAGAAATCAAGTCGATATGTTGGAAACTTTGCAAGTTATGACCAAAAAGGTAACCAGTTCTACCAAAAAGTGGCCGGAAAGAGGCAGTAGTAGAACTGGTTACTTTTTTGGTCATAACTTGTTTAGTTTTCTAGATATCAACTTGATTTCTATTGCGTTGGATAGATAACCGGACTGGCTTTAATTCGATTTTATTTTTGTTCAGATAGTGGGAAAATTTTTTTTTTGCCAAAAAAAAAACCATGGACTACCCCCTTTGCTTTTTTTAAAAAATGATAAAAAATTTTTTTACAAAAAAAACAATTGATAATTAAAGCCAATGCGCTAAGCTATCCAACACAAAAGAAATCAAGTCGATATGTTGGAAACTTTGCAAGTTATGACCAAAAAGGTAACCAGTTCTACCAAAAAGTGGCCGGAAAGAGGCAGTAGTAGAACTGGTTACTTTTTTGGTCATAACTTGTTTAGTTTTCTAGATATCAACTTGATTTCTATTGCGTTGGATAGATAACCGGACTGGCTTTAATTCGATTTTATTTTTGTTCAGATAGTGGGAAAATTTTTTTTTTGCCAAAAAAAAAGCCATGGACTACCCCCTTTGCTTTTTTTAAAAAATGATAAAAAATTTTTTTACAAAAAAAACAATTGATAATTAAAGCCAATGCGCTAAGCTATCCAACACAAAAGAAATCAAGTCGATATGTTGGAAACTTTGCAAGTTATGACCAAAAAGGTAACCAGTTCTACCAAAAAGTGGCCGGAAAGAGGCAGTAGTAGAACTGGTTACTTTTTTGGTCATAACTTGTTTAGTTTTCTAGATATCAACTTGATTTCTATTGCGTTGGATAGATAACCGGACTGGCTTTAATTCGATTTTATTTTTGTTCAGATAGTGGGAAAATTTTTTTTTTGCCAAAAAAAAAACCATGGACTACCCCCTTTGCTTTTTTTAAAAAATGATAAAAAATTTTTTTACAAAAAAAACAATTGATAATTAAAGCCAATGCGCTAAGCTATCCAACACAAAAGAAATCAAGTCGATATGTTGGAAACTTTGCAAGTTATGACCAAAAAGGTAACCAGTTCTACCAAAAAGTGGCCGGAAAGAGGCAGTAGTAGAACTGGTTACTTTTTTGGTCATAACTTGTTTAGTTTTCTAGATATCAACTTGATTTCTATTGCGTTGGATAGATAACCGGACTGGCTTTAATTCGATTTTATTTTTGTTCAGATAGTGGGAAAATTTTTTTTTTGCCAAAAAAAAAGCCATGGACTACCCCCTTTGCTTTTTTTAAAAAATGATAAAAAAATTTTTTACAAAAAAAACAATTGATAATTAAAGCCAATGCGCTAAGCTATCCAACACAAAAGAAATCAAGTCGATATGTTGGAAACTTTGCAAGTTATGACCAAAAAGGTAACCAGTTCTACCAAAAAGTGGCCGGAAAGAGGCAGTAGTAGAACTGGTTACTTTTTTGGTCATAACTTGTTTAGTTTTCTAGATATCAACTTGATTTCTATTGCGTTGGATAGATAACCGGACTGGCTTTAATTCGATTTTATTTTTGTTCAGATAGTGGGAAAATTTTTTTTTTGCCAAAAAAAAAACCATGGACTACCCCCTTTGCTTTTTTTAAAAAATGATAAAAAATTTTTTTACAAAAAAAACAATTGATAATTAAAGCCAATGCGCTAAGCTATCCAACACAAAAGAAATCAAGTCGATATGTTGGAAACTTTGCAAGTTATGACCAAAAAGGTAACCAGTTCTACCAAAAAGTGGCCGGAAAGAGGCAGTAGTAGAACTGGTTACTTTTTTGGTCATAACTTGTTTAGTTTTCTAGATATCAACTTGATTTCTATTGCGTTGGATAGATAACCGGACTGGCTTTAATTCGATTTTATTTTTGTTCAGATAGTGGGAAAATTTTTTTTTTGCCAAAAAAAAGCCATGGACTACCCCCTTTGCTTTTTTTAAAAAATGATAAAAAAATTTTTTACAAAAAAAACAATTGATAATTAAAGCCAATGCGCTAAGCTATCCAACACAAAAGAAATCAAGTCGATATGTTGGAAACTTTGCAAGTTATGACCAAAAAGGTAACCAGTTCTACCAAAAAGTGGCCGGAAAGAGGCAGTAGTAGAACTGATTACTTTTTTGGTCATAACTTGTTTAGTTTTCTAGATATCAACTTGATTTCTATTGCGTTGGATAGATAACCGGACTGGCTTTAATTCGATTTTATTTTTGTTCAGATAGTGGGAAAATTTTTTTTTTGCCAAAAAAAAAACCATGGACTACCCCCTTTGCTTTTTTTAAAAAATGATAAAAAATTTTTTTACAAAAAAAACAATTGATAATTAAAGCCAATGCGCTAAGCTATCCAACACAAAAGAAATCAAGTCGATATGTTGGAAACTTTGCAAGTTATGACCAAAAAGGTAACCAGTTCTACCAAAAAGTGGCCGGAAAGAGGCAGTAGTAGAACTGGTTACTTTTTTGGTCATAACTTGTTTAGTTTTCTAGATATCAACTTGATTTCTATTGCGTTGGATAGATAACCGGACTGGCTTTAATTCGATTTTATTTTTGTTCAGATAGTGGGAAAATTTTTTTTTTGCCAAAAAAAAAGCCATGGACTACCCCCTTTGCTTTTTTTAAAAAATGATAAAAAATTTTTTTACAAAAAAAACAATTGATAATTAAAGCCAATGCGCTAAGCTATCCAACACAAAAGAAATCAAGTCGATATGTTGGAAACTTTGCAAGTTATGACCAAAAAGGTAACCAGTTCTACCAAAAAGTGGCCGGAAAGAGGCAGTAGTAGAACTGGTTACTTTTTTGGTCATAACTTGTTTAGTTTTCTAGATATCAACTTGATTTCTATTGCGTTGGATAGATAACCGGACTGGCTTTAATTCGATTTTATTTTTGTTCAGATAGTGGGAAAATTTTTTTTTTGCCAAAAAAAAAAACCATGGACTACCCCCTTTGCTTTTTTTAAAAAATGATAAAAAATTTTTTTACAAAAAAAACAATTGATAATTAAAGCCAATGCGCTAAGCTATCCAACACAAAAGAAATCAAGTCGATATGTTGGAAACTTTGCAAGTTATGACCAAAAAGGTAACCAGTTCTACCAAAAAGTGGCCGGAAAGAGGCAGTAGTAGAACTGGTTACTTTTTTGGTCATAACTTGTTTAGTTTTCTAGATATCAACTTGATTTCTATTGCGTTGGATAGATAACCGGACTGGCTTTAATTCGATTTTATTTTTGTTCAGATAGTGGGAAAATTTTTTTTTTGCCAAAAAAAAAGCCATGGACTACCCCCTTTGCTTTTTTTAAAAAATGATAAAAAATTTTTTTACAAAAAAAACAATTGATAATTAAAGCCAATGCGCTAAGCTATCCAACACAAAAGAAATCAAGTCGATATGTTGGAAACTTTGCAAGTTATGACCAAAAAGGTAACCAGTTCTACCAAAAAGTGGCCGGAAAGAGGCAGTAGTAGAACTGGTTACTTTTTTGGTCATAACTTGTTTAGTTTTCTAGATATCAACTTGATTTCTATTGCGTTGGATAGATAACCGGACTGGCTTTAATTCGATTTTATTTTTGTTCAGATAGTGGGAAAATTTTTTTTTTGCCAAAAAAAAAACCATGGACTACCCCCTTTGCTTTTTTTAAAAAATGATAAAAAATTTTTTTACAAAAAAAACAATTGATAATTAAAGCCAATGCGCTAAGCTATCCAACACAAAAGAAATCAAGTCGATATGTTGGAAACTTTGCAAGTTATGACCAAAAAGGTAACCAGTTCTACCAAAAAGTGGCCGGAAAGAGGCAGTAGTAGAACTGGTTACTTTTTTGGTCATAACTTGTTTAGTTTTCTAGATATCAACTTGATTTCTATTGCGTTGGATAGATAACCGGACTGGCTTTAATTCGATTTTATTTTTGTTCAGATAGTGGGAAAATTTTTTTTTTGCCAAAAAAAAAGCCATGGACTACCCCCTTTGCTTTTTTTAAAAAATGATAAAAAATTTTTTTACAAAAAAAACAATTGATAATTAAAGCCAATGCGCTAAGCTATCCAACACAAAAGAAATCAAGTCGATATGTTGGAAACTTTGCAAGTTATGACCAAAAAGGTAACCAGTTCTACCAAAAAGTGGCCGGAAAGAGGCAGTAGTAGAACTGGTTACTTTTTTGGTCATAACTTGTTTAGTTTTCTAGATATCAACTTGATTTCTATTGCGTTGGATAGATAACCGGACTGGCTTTAATTCGATTTTATTTTTGTTCAGATAGTGGGAAAATTTTTTTTTTGCCAAAAAAAAAACCATGGACTACCCCCTTTGCTTTTTTGAAAAAATGATAAAAAATTTAAAAAAAAACAATTGATAATTAAAGCCAATGCGCTAAGCTATCCAACACAAAAGAAATCAAGTCGATATGTTGGAAACTTTGCAAGTTATGACCAAAAAGGTAACCAGTTCTACCAAAAAGTGGCCGGAAAGAGGCAGTAGTAGAACTGGTTACTTTTTTGGTCATAACTTGTTTAGTTTTCTAGATATCAACTTGATTTCTATTGCGTTGGATAGATAACCGGACTGGCTTTAATTCGATTTTATTTTTGTTCAGATAGTGGGAAAATTTTTTTTTTGCCAAAAAAAAAGCCATGGACTACCCCCTTTGCTTTTTTTAAAAAATGATAAAAAATTTTTTTACAAAAAAAACAATTGATAAATAAAGCCAATGCGCTAAGCTATCCAACACAAAAGAATTCAAGTCGATATGTTGGAAACTTTGCAAGTTATGACCAAAAAGGTAACCAGTTCTACCAAAAAGTGGCCGGAAAGAGGCAGTAGTAGAACTGGTTACTTTTTTGGTCATAACTTGTTTACTTTTCTAGATATCAACTTGATTTCTATTGCGTTGGATAGATAACCGGACTGGCTTTAATTCGATTTTATTTTTGTTCAGATAGTGGGAAAATTTTTTTTTTGCCAAAAAAAAAAACCATGGACTACCCCCTTTGCTTTTTTTAAAAAATGATAAAAAATTTTTTTACAAAAAAAACAATTGATAATTAAAGCCAATGCGCTAAGCTATCCAACACAAAAGAAATCAAGTCGATATGTTGGAAACTTTGCAAGTTATGACCAAAAAGGTAACCAGTTCTACCAAAAAGTGGCCGGAAAGAGGCAGTAGTAGAACTGGTTACTTTTTTGGTCATAACTTGTTTAGTTTTCTAGATATCAACTTGATTTCTATTGCGTTGGATAGATAACCGGACTGGCTTTAATTCGATTTTATTTTTGTTCAGATAGTGGGAAAATTTTTTTTTTGCCAAAAAAAAAACCATGGACTACCCCCTTTGCTTTTTTTAAAAAATGATAAAAAATTTTTTTACAAAAAAAACAATTGATAATTAAAGCCAATGCGCTAAGCTATCCAACACAAAAGAAATCAAGTCGATATGTTGGAAACTTTGCAAGTTATGACCAAAAAGGTAACCAGTTCTACCAAAAAGTGGCCGGAAAGAGGCAGTAGTAGAACTGGTTACTTTTTTGGTCATAACTTGTTTAGTTTTTTAGATATCAACTTGATTTCTATTGCGTTGGATAGATAACCGGACTGGCTTTAATTCGATTTTATTTTTGTTCAGATAGTGGGAAAATTTTTTTTTTGCCAAAAAAAAAGCCATGGACTACCCCCTTTGCTTTTTTGAAAAAATGATAAAAAAATTTAAAAAAAAAAAAAAACAATTGATTATTAAAGCCAATGCGCTAAGCTATCCAACACAAAAGAAATCAAGTCGATATGTTGGAAACTTTGCAAGTTATGACCAAAAAGGTAACCAGTTCTACCAAAAAGTGGCCGGAAAGAGGCAGTAGTAGAACTGGTTACTTTTTTGGTCATAACTTGTTTAGTTTTCTAGATATCAACTTGATTTCTATTGCGTTGGATAGATAACCGGACTGGCTTTAATTCGATTTTATTTTTGTTCAGATAGTGGGAAAATTTTTTTTTTGCCAAAAAAAAAACCATGGACTACCCCCTTTGCTTTTTTTAAAAAATGATAAAAAATTTTTTTACAAAAAAAACAATTGATAATTAAAGCCAATGCGCTAAGCTATCCAACACAAAAGAAATCAAGTCGATATGTTGGAAACTTTGCAAGTTATGACCAAAAAGGTAACCAGTTCTACCAAAAAGTGGCCGGAAAGAGGCAGTAGTAGAACTGGTTACTTTTTTGGTCATAACTTGTTTAGTTTTTTAGATATCAACTTGATTTCTATTGCGTTGGATAGATAACCGGACTGGCTTTAATTCGATTTTATTTTTGTTCAGATAGTGGGAAAATTTTTTTTTTGCCAAAAAAAAAGCCATGGACTACCCCCTTTGCTTTTTTTAAAAAATGATAAAAAAATTTTTTACAAAAAAAACAATTGATAATTAAAGCCAATGCGCTAAGCTATCCAACACAAAAGAAATCAAGTCGATATGTTGGAAACTTTGCAAGTTATGACCAAAAAGGTAACCAGTTCTACCAAAAAGTGGCCGGAAAGAGGCAGTAGTAGAACTGGTTACTTTTTTGGTCATAACTTGTTTAGTTTTCTAGATATCAACTTGATTTCTATTGCGTTAGATAGATAACCGGACTGGCTTTAATTCGATTTTATTTTTGTTCAGATAGTGGGAAAATTTTTTTTTTGCCAAAAAAAAAACCATGGACTACCCCCTTTGCTTTTTTTAAAAAATGATAAAAAATTTTTTTACAAAAAAAACAATTGATAATTAAAGCCAATGCGCTAAGCTATCCAACACAAAAGAAATCAAGTCGATATGTTGGAAACTTTGCAAGTTATGACCAAAAAGGTAACCAGTTCTACCAAAAAGTGGCCGGAAAGAGGCAGTAGTAGAACTGGTTACTTTTTTGGTCATAACTTGTTTAGTTTTCTAGATATCAACTTGATTTCTATTGCGTTGGATAGATAACCGGACTGGCTTTAATTCGATTTTATTTTTGTTCAGATAGTGGGAAAATTTTTTTTTTGCCAAAAAAAAAACCATGGACTACCCCCTTTGCTTTTTTTAAAAAATGATAAAAAATTTTTTTACAAAAAAAACAATTGATAATTAAAGCCAATGCGCTAAGCTATCCAACACAAAAGAAATCAAGTCGATATGTTGGAAACTTTGCAAGTTATGACCAAAAAGGTAACCAGTTCTACCAAAAAGTGGCCGGAAAGAGGCAGTAGTAGAACTGGTTACTTTTTTGGTCATAACTTGTTTAGTTTTCTAGATATCAACTTGATTTCTATTGCGTTGGATAGATAACCGGACTGGCTTTAATTCGATTTTATTTTTGTTCAGATAGTGGGAAAATTTTTTTTTTGCCAAAAAAAAGCCATGGACTACCCCCTTTGCTTTTTTTAAAAAATGATAAAAAAATTTTTTACAAAAAAAACAATTGATAATTAAAGCCAATGCGCTAAGCTATCCAACACAAAAGAAATCAGTTCTACCAAAAAGTGGCCGGAAAGAGGCAGTAGTAGAACTGGTTACTTTTTTGGTCATAACTTGTTTAGTTTTCTAGATATCAACTTGATTTCTATTGCGTTGGATAGATAACCGGACTGGCTTTAATTCGATTTTATTTTTGTTCAGATAGTGGGAAAATTTTTTTTTTGCCAAAAAAAAAGCCATGGACTACCCCCTTTGCTTTTTTTAAAAAATGATAAAAAAATTTTTTACAAAAAAAACAATTGATAATTAAAGCCAATGCGCTAAGCTATCCAACACAAAAGAAATCAAGTCGATATGTTGGAAACTTTGCAAGTTATGACCAAAAAGGTAACCAGTTCTACCAAAAAGTGGCCGGAAAGAGGCAGTAGTAGAACTGGTTACTTTTTTGGTCATAACTTGTTTAGTTTTCTAGATATCAACTTGATTTCTATTGCGTTGGATAGATAACCGGACTGGCTTTAATTCGATTTTATTTTTGTTCAGATAGTGGGAAAATTTTTTTTTTGCCAAAAAAAAAGCCATGGACTACCCCCTTTGCTTTTTTTAAAAAATGATAAAAAATTTTTTTACAAAAAAAACAATTGATAATTAAAGCCAATGCGCTAAGCTATCCAACACAAAAGAAATCAAGTCGATATGTTGGAAACTTTGCAAGTTATGACCAAAAAGGTAACCAGTTCTACCAAAAAGTGGCCGGAAAGAGGCAGTAGTAGAACTGGTTACTTTTTTGGTCATAACTTGTTTAGTTTTCTAGATATCAACTTGATTTCTATTGCGTTGGATAGATAACCGGACTGGCTTTAATTCGATTTTATTTTTGTTCAGATAGTGGGAAAATTTTTTTTTTGCCAAAAAAAAAACCATGGACTACCCCCTTTGCTTTTTTTAAAAAATGATAAAAAATTTTTTTACAAAAAAAACAATTGATAATTAAAGCCAATGCGCTAAGCTATCCAACACAAAAGAAATCAAGTCGATATGTTGGAAACTTTGCAAGTTATGACCAAAAAGGTAACCAGTTCTACCAAAAAGTGGCCGGAAAGAGGCAGTAGTAGAACTGGTTACTTTTTTGGTCATAACTTGTTTAGTTTTCTAGATATCAACTTGATTTCTATTGCGTTGGATAGATAACCGGACTGGCTTTAATTCGATTTTATTTTTGTTCAGATAGTGGGAAAATTTTTTTTTTGCCAAAAAAAAAACCATGGACTACCCCCTTTGCTTTTTTTAAAAAATGATAAAAAATTTTTTTACAAAAAAAACAATTGATAATTAAAGCCAATGCGCTAAGCTATCCAACACAAAAGAAATCAAGTCGATATGTTGGAAACTTTGCAAGTTATGACCAAAAAGGTAACCAGTTCTACCAAAAAGTGGCCGGAAAGAGGCAGTAGTAGAACTGGTTACTTTTTTGGTCATAACTTGTTTAGTTTTCTAGATATCAACTTGATTTCTATTGCGTTGGATAGATAACCGGACTGGCTTTAATTCGATTTTATTTTTGTTCAGATAGTGGGAAAATTTTTTTTTTGCCAAAAAAAAAGCCATGGACTACCCCCTTTGCTTTTTTTAAAAAATGATAAAAAAATTTTTTACAAAAAAAACAATTGATAATTAAAGCCAATGCGCTAAGCTATCCAACACAAAAGAAATCAAGTCGATATGTTGGAAACTTTGCAAGTTATGACCAAAAAGGTAACCAGTTCTACCAAAAAGTGGCCGGAAAGAGGCAGTAGTAGAACTGGTTACTTTTTTGGTCATAACTTGTTTAGTTTTCTAGATATCAACTTGATTTCTATTGCGTTGGATAGATAACCGGACTGGCTTTAATTCGATTTTATTTTTGTTCAGATAGTGGGAAAATTTTTTTTTTGCCAAAAAAAAAACCATGGACTACCCCCTTTGCTTTTTTTAAAAAATGATAAAAAATTTTTTTACAAAAAAAACAATTGATAATTAAAGCCAATGCGCTAAGCTATCCAACACAAAAGAAATCAAGTCGATATGTTGGAAACTTTGCAAGTTATGACCAAAAAGGTAACCAGTTCTACCAAAAAGTGGCCGGAAAGAGGCAGTAGTAGAACTGGTTACTTTTTTGGTCATAACTTGTTTAGTTTTCTAGATATCAACTTGATTTCTATTGCGTTGGATAGATAACCGGACTGGCTTTAATTCGATTTTATTTTTGTTCAGATAGTGGGAAAATTTTTTTTTTGCCAAAAAAAAGCCATGGACTACCCCCTTTGCTTTTTTTAAAAAATGATAAAAAAATTTTTTACAAAAAAAACAATTGATAATTAAAGCCAATGCGCTAAGCTATCCAACACAAAAGAAATCAAGTCGATATGTTGGAAACTTTGCAAGTTATGACCAAAAAGGTAACCAGTTCTACCAAAAAGTGGCCGGAAAGAGGCAGTAGTAGAACTGATTACTTTTTTGGTCATAACTTGTTTAGTTTTCTAGATATCAACTTGATTTCTATTGCGTTGGATAGATAACCGGACTGGCTTTAATTCGATTTTATTTTTGTTCAGATAGTGGGAAAATTTTTTTTTTGCCAAAAAAAAAACCATGGACTACCCCCTTTGCTTTTTTTAAAAAATGATAAAAAATTTTTTTACAAAAAAAACAATTGATAATTAAAGCCAATGCGCTAAGCTATCCAACACAAAAGAAATCAAGTCGATATGTTGGAAACTTTGCAAGTTATGACCAAAAAGGTAACCAGTTCTACCAAAAAGTGGCCGGAAAGAGGCAGTAGTAGAACTGGTTACTTTTTTGGTCATAACTTGTTTAGTTTTCTAGATATCAACTTGATTTCTATTGCGTTGGATAGATAACCGGACTGGCTTTAATTCGATTTTATTTTTGTTCAGATAGTGGGAAAATTTTTTTTTTGCCAAAAAAAAAGCCATGGACTACCCCCTTTGCTTTTTTTAAAAAATGATAAAAAATTTTTTTACAAAAAAAACAATTGATAATTAAAGCCAATGCGCTAAGCTATCCAACACAAAAGAAATCAAGTCGATATGTTGGAAACTTTGCAAGTTATGACCAAAAAGGTAACCAGTTCTACCAAAAAGTGGCCGGAAAGAGGCAGTAGTAGAACTGGTTACTTTTTTGGTCATAACTTGTTTAGTTTTCTAGATATCAACTTGATTTCTATTGCGTTGGATAGATAACCGGACTGGCTTTAATTCGATTTTATTTTTGTTCAGATAGTGGGAAAATTTTTTTTTTGCCAAAAAAAAAAACCATGGACTACCCCCTTTGCTTTTTTTAAAAAATGATAAAAAATTTTTTTACAAAAAAAACAATTGATAATTAAAGCCAATGCGCTAAGCTATCCAACACAAAAGAAATCAAGTCGATATGTTGGAAACTTTGCAAGTTATGACCAAAAAGGTAACCAGTTCTACCAAAAAGTGGCCGGAAAGAGGCAGTAGTAGAACTGGTTACTTTTTTGGTCATAACTTGTTTAGTTTTCTAGATATCAACTTGATTTCTATTGCGTTGGATAGATAACCGGACTGGCTTTAATTCGATTTTATTTTTGTTCAGATAGTGGGAAAATTTTTTTTTTGCCAAAAAAAAAGCCATGGACTACCCCCTTTGCTTTTTTTAAAAAATGATAAAAAATTTTTTTACAAAAAAAACAATTGATAATTAAAGCCAATGCGCTAAGCTATCCAACACAAAAGAAATCAAGTCGATATGTTGGAAACTTTGCAAGTTATGACCAAAAAGGTAACCAGTTCTACCAAAAAGTGGCCGGAAAGAGGCAGTAGTAGAACTGGTTACTTTTTTGGTCATAACTTGTTTAGTTTTCTAGATATCAACTTGATTTCTATTGCGTTGGATAGATAACCGGACTGGCTTTAATTCGATTTTATTTTTGTTCAGATAGTGGGAAAATTTTTTTTTTGCCAAAAAAAAAACCATGGACTACCCCCTTTGCTTTTTTTAAAAAATGATAAAAAAATTTTTTACAAAAAAAACAATTGATAATTAAAGCCAATGCGCTAAGCTATCCAACACAAAAGAAATCAAGTCGATATGTTGGAAACTTTGCAAGTTATGACCAAAAAGGTAACCAGTTCTACCAAAAAGTGGCCGGAAAGAGGCAGTAGTAGAACTGGTTACTTTTTTGGTCATAACTTGTTTAGTTTTCTAGATATCAACTTGATTTCTATTGCGTTGGATAGATAACCGGACTGGCTTTAATTCGATTTTATTTTTGTTCAGATAGTGGGAAAATTTTTTTTTTGCCAAAAAAAAAGCCATGGACTACCCCCTTTGCTTTTTTTAAAAAATGATAAAAAATTTTTTTACAAAAAAAACAATTGATAATTAAAGCCAATGCGCTAAGCTATCCAACACAAAAGAAATCAAGTCGATATGTTGGAAACTTTGCAAGTTATGACCAAAAAGGTAACCAGTTCTACCAAAAAGTGGCCGGAAAGAGGCAGTAGTAGAACTGGTTACTTTTTTGGTCATAACTTGTTTAGTTTTCTAGATATCAACTTGATTTCTATTGCGTTGGATAGATAACCGGACTGGCTTTAATTCGATTTTATTTTTGTTCAGATAGTGGGAAAATTTTTTTTTTGCCAAAAAAAAAAACCATGGACTACCCCCTTTGCTTTTTTGAAAAAATGATAAAAAATTTAAAAAAAAACAATTGATAATTAAAGCCAATGCGCTAAGCTATCCAACACAAAAGAAATCAAGTCGATATGTTGGAAACTTTGCAAGTTATGACCAAAAAGGTAACCAGTTCTACCAAAAAGTGGCCGGAAAGAGGCAGTAGTAGAACTGGTTACTTTTTTGGTCATAACTTGTTTAGTTTTCTAGATATCAACTTGATTTCTATTGCGTTGGATAGATAACCGGACTGGCTTTAATTCGATTTTATTTTTGTTCAGATAGTGGGAAAATTTTTTTTTTGCCAAAAAAAAAGCCATGGACTACCCCCTTTGCTTTTTTTAAAAAATGATAAAAAATTTTTTTACAAAAAAAACAATTGATAAATAAAGCCAATGCGCTAAGCTATCCAACACAAAAGAATTCAAGTCGATATGTTGGAAACTTTGCAAGTTATGACCAAAAAGGTAACCAGTTCTACCAAAAAGTGGCCGGAAAGAGGCAGTAGTAGAACTGGTTACTTTTTTGGTCATAACTTGTTTACTTTTCTAGATATCAACTTGATTTCTATTGCGTTGGATAGATAACCGGACTGGCTTTAATTCGATTTTATTTTTGTTCAGATAGTGGGAAAATTTTTTTTTTGCCAAAAAAAAAAACCATGGACTACCCCCTTTGCTTTTTTTAAAAAATGATAAAAAATTTTTTTACAAAAAAAACAATTGATAATTAAAGCCAATGCGCTAAGCTATCCAACACAAAAGAAATCAAGTCGATATGTTGGAAACTTTGCAAGTTATGACCAAAAAGGTAACCAGTTCTACCAAAAAGTGGCCGGAAAGAGGCAGTAGTAGAACTGGTTACTTTTTTGGTCATAACTTGTTTAGTTTTCTAGATATCAACTTGATTTCTATTGCGTTGGATAGATAACCGGACTGGCTTTAATTCGATTTTATTTTTGTTCAGATAGTGGGAAAATTTTTTTTTTGCCAAAAAAAAAACCATGGACTACCCCCTTTGCTTTTTTTAAAAAATGATAAAAAATTTTTTTACAAAAAAAACAATTGATAATTAAAGCCAATGCGCTAAGCTATCCAACACAAAAGAAATCAAGTCGATATGTTGGAAACTTTGCAAGTTATGACCAAAAAGGTAACCAGTTCTACCAAAAAGTGGCCGGAAAGAGGCAGTAGTAGAACTGGTTACTTTTTTGGTCATAACTTGTTTAGTTTTCTAGATATCAACTTGATTTCTATTGCGTTGGATAGATAACCGGACTGGCTTTAATTCGATTTTATTTTTGTTCAGATAGTGGGAAAATTTTTTTTTGCCAAAAAAAAAACCATGGACTACCCCCTTTGCTTTTTTGAAAAAATGATAAAAAAATTTAAAAAAAAAAAAAACAATTGATTATTAAAGCCAATGCGCTAAGCTATCCAACACAAAAGAAATCAAGTCGATATGTTGGAAACTTTGCAAGTTATGACCAAAAAGGTAACCAGTTCTACCAAAAAGTGGCCGGAAAGAGGCAGTAGTAGAACTGGTTACTTTTTTGGTCATAACTTGTTTAGTTTTCTAGATATCAACTTGATTTCTATTGCGTTGGATAGATAACCGGACTGGCTTTAATTCGATTTTATTTTTGTTCAGATAGTGGGAAAATTTTGTTTTTGCCAAAAAAAAACCATGGACTACCCCCTTTGCTTTTTTTAAAAAATGATAAAAAAATTTTTTACAAAAAAAACAATTGATAATTAAAGCCAATGCGCTAAGCTATCCAACACAAAAGAAATCAAGTCGATATGTTGGAAACTTTGCAAGTTATGACCAAAAAGGTAACCAGTTCTACCAAAAAGTGGCCGGAAAGAGGCAGTAGTAGAACTGGTTACTTTTTTGGTCATAACTTGTTTAGTTTTCTAGATATCAACTTGATTTCTATTGCGTTGGATAGATAACCGGACTGGCTTTAATTCGATTTTATTTTTGTTCAGATAGTGGGAAAATTTTTTTTTTGCCAAAAAAAAAACCATGGACTACCCCCTTTGCTTTTTTTAAAAAATGATAAAAAATTTTTTTACAAAAAAAACAATTGATAATTAAAGCCAATGCGCTAAGCTATCCAACACAAAAGAAATCAAGTCGATATGTTGGAAACTTTGCAAGTTATGACCAAAAAGGTAACCAGTTCTACCAAAAAGTGGCCGGAAAGAGGCAGTAGTAGAACTGGTTACTTTTTTGGTCATAACTTGTTTAGTTTTCTAGATATCAACTTGATTTCTATTGCGTTGGATAGATAACCGGACTGGCTTTAATTCGATTTTATTTTTGTTCAGATAGTGGGAAAATTTTTTTTTTGCCAAAAAAAAAGCCATGGACTACCCCCTTTGCTTTTTTTAAAAAATGATAAAAAAATTTTTTACAAAAAAAACAATTGATAATTAAAGCCAATGCGCTAAGCTATCCAACACAAAAGAAATCAAGTCGATATGTTGGAAACTTTGCAAGTTATGACCAAAAAGGTAACCAGTTCTACCAAAAAGTGGCCGGAAAGAGGCAGTAGTAGAACTGGTTACTTTTTTGGTCATAACTTGTTTAGTTTTCTAGATATCAACTTGATTTCTATTGCGTTAGATAGATAACCGGACTGGCTTTAATTCGATTTTATTTTTGTTCAGATAGTGGGAAAATTTTTTTTTTGCCAAAAAAAAACCATGGACTACCCCTTTGCTTTTTTTAAAAAATGATAAAAAATTTTTTTACAAAAAAAACAATTGATAATTAAAGCCAATGCGCTAAGCTATCCAACACAAAAGAAATCAAGTCGATATGTTGGAAACTTTGCAAGTTATGACCAAAAAGGTAACCAGTTCTACCAAAAAGTGGCCGGAAAGAGGCAGTAGTAGAACTGGTTACTTTTTTGGTCATAACTTGTTTAGTTTTCTAGATATCAACTTGATTTCTATTGCGTTGGATAGATAACCGGACTGGCTTTAATTCGATTTTATTTTTGTTCAGATAGTGGGAAAATTTTTTTTTTGCCAAAAAAAAAACCATGGACTACCCCCTTTGCTTTTTTTAAAAAATGATAAAAAATTTTTTACAAAAAAAACAATTGATAATTAAAGCCAATGCGCTAAGCTATCCAACACAAAAGAAATCAAGTCGATATGTTGGAAACTTTGCAAGTTATGACCAAAAAGGTAACCAGTTCTACCAAAAAGTGGCCGGAAAGAGGCAGTAGTAGAACTGGTTACTTTTTTGGTCATAACTTGTTTAGTTTTCTAGATATCAACTTGATTTCTATTGCGTTGGATAGATAACCGGACTGGCTTTAATTCGATTTTATTTTTGTTCAGATAGTGGGAAAATTTTTTTTTGCCAAAAAAAAGCCATGGACTACCCCCTTTGCTTTTTTTAAAAAATGATAAAAAATTTTTTACAAAAAAAACAATTGATAATTAAAGCCAATGCGCTAAGCTATCCAACACAAAAGAAATCAAGTCGATATGTTGGAAACTTTGCAAGTTATGACCAAAAAGGTAACCAGTTCTACCAAAAAGTGGCCGGAAAGAGGCAGTAGTAGAACTGATTACTTTTTTGGTCATAACTTGTTTAGTTTTCTAGATATCAACTTGATTTCTATTGCGTTGGATAGATAACCGGACTGGCTTTAATTCGATTTTATTTTTGTTCAGATAGTGGGAAAATTTTTTTTTTGCCAAAAAAAAAGCCATGGACTACCCCCTTTGCTTTTTTTAAAAAATGATAAAAAATTTTTTTACAAAAAAAACAATTGATAATTAAAGCCAATGCGCTAAGCTATCCAACACAAAAGAAATCAAGTCGATATGTTGGAAACTTTGCAAGTTATGACCAAAAAGGTAACCAGTTCTACCAAAAAGTGGCCGGAAAGAGGCAGTAGTAGAACTGGTTACTTTTTTGGTCATAACTTGTTTAGTTTTCTAGATATCAACTTGATTTCTATTGCGTTGGATAGATAACCGGACTGGCTTTAATTCGATTTTATTTTTGTTCAGATAGTGGGAAAATTTTTTTTTGCCAAAAAAAAACCATGGACTACCCCCTTTGCTTTTTTTAAAAAATGATAAAAAATTTTTTTACAAAAAAAACAATTGATAATTAAAGCCAATGCGCTAAGCTATCCAACACAAAAGAAATCAAGTCGATATGTTGGAAACTTTGCAAGTTATGACCAAAAAGGTAACCAGTTCTACCAAAAAGTGGCCGGAAAGAGGCAGTAGTAGAACTGGTTACTTTTTTGGTCATAACTTGTTTAGTTTTCTAGATATCAACTTGATTTCTATTGCGTTGGATAGATAACCGGACTGGCTTTAATTCGATTTTATTTTTGTTCAGATAGTGGGAAAATTTTTTTTTTGCCAAAAAAAAGCCATGGACTACCCCCTTTGCTTTTTTTAAAAAATGATAAAAAAATTTTTTACAAAAAAAACAATTGATAATTAAAGCCAATGCGCTAAGCTATCCAACACAAAAGAAATCAAGTCGATATGTTGGAAACTTTGCAAGTTATGACCAAAAAGGTAACCAGTTCTACCAAAAAGTGGCCGGAAAGAGGCAGTAGTAGAACTGGTTACTTTTTTGGTCATAACTTGTTTAGTTTTCTAGATATCAACTTGATTTCTATTGCGTTGGATAGATAACCGGACTGGCTTTAATTCGATTTTATTTTTGTTCAGATAGTGGGAAAATTTTTTTTTTGCCAAAAAAAAAGCCATGGACTACCCCCTTTGCTTTTTTTAAAAAATGATAAAAAATTTTTTTACAAAAAAAACAATTGATAATTAAAGCCAATGCGCTAAGCTATCCAACACAAAAGAAATCAAGTCGATATGTTGGAAACTTTGCAAGTTATGACCAAAAAGGTAACCAGTTCTACCAAAAAGTGGCCGGAAAGAGGCAGTAGTAGAACTGGTTACTTTTTTGGTCATAACTTGTTTAGTTTTCTAGATATCAACTTGATTTCTATTGCGTTGGATAGATAACCGGACTGGCTTTAATTCGATTTTATTTTTGTTCAGATAGTGGGAAAATTTTTTTTTTGCCAAAAAAAAAAAACCATGGACTACCCCCTTTGCTTTTTTGAAAAAATGATAAAAAATTTAAAAAAAAACAATTGATAATTAAAGCCAATGCGCTAAGCTATCCAACACAAAAGAAATCAAGTCGATATGTTGGAAACTTTGCAAGTTATGACCAAAAAGGTAACCAGTTCTACCAAAAAGTGGCCGGAAAGAGGCAGTAGTAGAACTGGTTACTTTTTTGGTCATAACTTGTTTAGTTTTCTAGATATCAACTTGATTTCTATTGCGTTGGATAGATAACCGGACTGGCTTTAATTCGATTTTATTTTTGTTCAGATAGTGGGAAAATTTTTTTTTTGCCAAAAAAAAAGCCATGGACTACCCCCTTTGCTTTTTTAAAAAATGATAAAAAATTTTTTTACAAAAAAAACAATTGATAAATAAAGCCTGTTGGATATTTAACTTACAAGCCAAAACTTGAAACCCTATATATAAGTATAACTGTTATAATACTTGTATTAATACATATAACAATAATAGTGAAAAAACTTGTGTACAATTTTTTCATGCCTACTTGATTATTTAATTTCATATTGTATAGACGTTTATTTCTGTCAATAAAAAATAGATTATAAATTTTTCTGTATCATCACTCGGACGTGTTTCATTTTGGTTACCATTCCACATTTTACATTTATATGTAAAAATAACTAACAAAGGTTATGGGCCCAGGATCCTGGTAACTAAGCTGAAGGATTTTAAATTGGGTTTTTGCGGATAATATATTTTTGCGGTGGATCAAATTTAATTTGATTTTTTGGGTTTCCTGTTTTATCCGGAATTTAGAGAGAAAAACAGAATGGCGAGTGGAATTGCAAATATAGAAAAATTAAATGGAGAAAATTACACAGCATGGTGTATTCAAGTCAAAAGTCTGCTTATCACAATGGATTTGTGGGATACAGTAACGGAAGACTGTCCAGCAGCAGAACCTCAGAAGAGTATATGGCAAAAGAGCGATAGTAAGGCGCTTGCAACAATAACTCTTAGTGTGAAATCCAGTGAGTTGATTCACATAAAGAATTGTACAACAACAAAGAATGCTTGGTATGTATTAAGCTCCTTATATAAATCAAAGACGGCTTCCAGAAAAGTGAATTTGTTTAAAAAACTTGTCAAATTTAAAATTTATGGTAATGAAAAAATTTCATGTCAAATAAATGAATTTTGTTCAATTGTCGATGAGTTAAAGGAAATAGGAATCACATTGAATAATGATTTACTTTCAATCTTATTATTGTGTAGCCTTCCTGACGAAATGGAGAATTTTGTGGTAGCAATTGAAAGCCGGGATAATTTACCAACGTACGAGGAATTGATTTCTAAAAGTAAAGAAGAAGAGATGAGACAATCAAGTAAATTAAATAATCAAACGGAAAATGTTTTTGCAGTAAAATCAAAGAATTATGAAAAGGGAAATAAAAAAGAGTACAACAATAGCAGTAACAAAAACAGAACCAGAAATATTTTGTCAAAGAGCAACAACAACAGTAAGAATGATGGGTATGTTAACAATTTCAATAATATTAAATGTTTTCGTTGTGGTAAAAAGGGCCACATACGTTCACAATGTAAAGAAAATCTAGAAAGTGATCTTGCTTGCTCTATATTAAATGAAAATAAACTTAGTTATGATAATTTATGGATATTAGACAGCGGGGCAACATCACACATGTGTAATTCAGAAAAACATTTTACAACATTATCTAAATCTGTAAAAAAAGTTGTGTTAGCGTCTGGTGAGAGTATTACAGCAGAAGGAATAGGTGATATTATATTAAAGACACAATTTTGCAACCTTACTCTGAAGAATGTATTATTTGTACCAAAATTGCATTCAAATTTTTTGTCAATTAACAAAATAGTTAAAGCCGAACATTTTGTAAAATTTATAAAAAACAAAGCAGAAATGAGAAGTAAAAATAATAGACTAATTTTGACAGCTGACTTGAAATCAGATATTTTTGTAGTAAATATAAAATCTATAAAAAAGGGTGAAAACAATGAAAGTGTTTTTGGAGTAATAGATGAAAATGCTGGCATTAAATGGCATCAACGATTTGGTCATTTAAATATGCATGATTTAAATAAGATGAGTCAGAACAATATTCTTAAAGGTTTTGATATAAAAATGCCGAAATTCATTGAATGTGTTACTTGTGCGATTTGTAAAATTTCTGCCAAACCATACAAAAGCTATGCCAGTATACAAACAAATGATTTATTAGAATTGGTGCATACAGATTTATGTGGACCAATTGGTACAAAAACCTTGGGTGGTGCATCCTATTTTATCACATTTATTGACGATTACTCACGGTATACAACAACATATTTTTTAAAAAATAAATCAGATGCTTTTGAAGCATTTTGTTCTTTTGCTGGGATTGCGGAGAAGCAGACAGGCCGCCAAATTAAAGTCGTTAGAAGTGATAATGGGAGGGAATTTGTAAATTCTAAATTTAAAGAATTATTTAAAAAGAAAGGTATTATACATCAAACAACAGTCAGTTATTCACCTCAACAGAACGGAGTGTCAGAGAGAGCAAATAGGACGTTAGTTGAAATGGCAAGATGCTTAATATCATCATCAGGATTGCCACAAATGTTATGGGGAGAAGCTATTAATACGGCAACATATTTAAAAAATCGTATTGCTACAAAAGTTTTGAATAATGTGACACCATATGAGCGTTGGATAGGTAGAAAACCATCAGTTTTTCATTTAAAAACTTTCGGATGTGATGCAGTGGTATTAAACAAAGGACCAAAGCCAAAAGGAAGTAAATTTTTGCCTAAAGGAAATAAAGTAAAATTTGTCGGTTACGAGTTAACAACCAAGGGATATCGGTTATATAATCCTATTTCTAGACAAATAATTATTTCTAGAGATGTTATTTTCTTTGAACAATCATTTGAGAAAAATATTGTTAAGGAAACAGAAGAAGAAAATAAATATTTTTTTGATATTTTAAAAACAAATGAACAAGTAAATGTTCCCGCAGAAATACATAATGAGAACATAGAATTAGTTGAAGATGAAGAAAATCATATTAGTAGTGAGGAAACTCATAGAGATGAATCAATAATTGTCGAAAATAAGAGAAAACGTGGCAGGCCAAAATTGGTAAAAAGTGGTGGAAAAGGTAGACCAAGAAAAGTATACTGTACTGAAAATGGTATTGAGATGTTGAACTCAATTATTGAAGACCCTAAAAATGTAGCTGAAGCTTTAAATTCTAAAGATTCTTTAAGATGGAAAGAAGCTATGAAGTTAGAATTTGACTCATTAATAAAAAATAGAACATGGAATCTTGTGGAAAAACCAAAAGGGAAAAATATTATTGGTTGCAAGTGGGTATTTGCTTTAAAGCGTAAATCAGATGGTTCAGTAGAAAAATACAAGGCAAGACTTGTTGCTCAAGGTTGTTCCCAAAAACAAAACATTGACTATAAAGAAACATTTGCACCCGTTGTCCGACATTCAACAATAAGGTTATTATTGGCCTTAGCAGCTAAACTTAAATTATTAGTAAACCATGTAGATATTGTTGCAGCATATTTAAATGGAAATATTGAAGAAGATGTTTATATGTTACAACCGCCAATGTTTGAAGAATACAATAATCCTAACAAAGTTTGCAAATTAAATAAATCTTTATACGGTTTAAAACAAGCTGGACGTGAGTGGAACAAGAAAGTTAATGATATTTTGTTGAAATTGGGTTTTACTAGATGTAAATCAGATACTTGTGTTTATATTCTGAAAAATAAATCAAGTTTAATAATTATAGCAATTTATGTAGATGACATGTTGCTAGCATGTTCAAATGAAATGGATATGAAGAACATAATTATTGATTTGAACAAGCATGTAGAGGCTGTAGATCGCGGACCAATATCATTTTATTTGGGAATGGAAATAGAACGAGAAAATTTAAGAGGAGATATAACAATACATCAAAACAAATATGCTCAGGAAATTTTAGAACAGTGGAAGGATTTTAAATTGGGTTTTTGCGGATAATATATTTTTGCGGTGGATCAAATTTAATTTGATTTTTTGGGTTTCCTGTTTTATCCGGAATTTAGAGAGAAAAACAGAATGGCGAGTGGAATTGCAAATATAGAAAAATTAAATGGAGAAAATTACACAGCATGGTGTATTCAAGTCAAAAGTCTGCTTATCACAATGGATTTGTGGGATACAGTAACGGAAGACTGTCCAGCAGCAGAACCTCAGAAGAGTATATGGCAAAAGAGCGATAGTAAGGCGCTTGCAACAATAACTCTTAGTGTGAAATCCAGTGAGTTGATTCACATAAAGAATTGTACAACAGCAAAGAATGCTTGGTATGTATTAAGCTCCTTATATAAATCAAAGACGGCTTCCAGAAAAGTGAATTTGTTTAAAAAACTTGTCAAATTTAAAATTTATGGTAATGAAAAAATTTCATGTCAAATAAATGAATTTTGTTCAATTGTCGATGAGTTAAAGGAAATAGGAATCACATTGAATAATGATTTACTTTCAATCTTATTATTGTGTAGCCTTCCTGACGAAATGGAGAATTTTGTGGTAGCAATTGAAAGCCGGGATAATTTACCAACGTACGAGGAATTGATTTCTAAAATTAAAGAAGAAGAGATGAGACAATCAAGTAAATTAAATAATCAAACGGAAAATGTTTTTGCAGTAAAATCAAAGAATTATGAAAAGGGAAATAAAAAAGAGTACAACAATAGCAGTAACAAAAACAGAACCAGAAATATTTTGTCAAAGAGCAACAACAACAGTAAGAATGATGGGTATGTTAACAATTTCAATAATATTAAATGTTTTCGTTGTGGTAAAAAGGGCCACATACGTTCACAATGTAAAGAAAATCTAGAAAGTGATCTTGCTTGCTCTATATTAAATGAAAATAAACTTAGTTATGATAATTTATGGATATTAGACAGCGGGGCAACATCACACATGTGTAATTCAGAAAAACATTTTACAACATTATCTAAATCTGTAAAAAAAGTTGTGTTAGCGTCTGGTGAGAGTATTACAGCAGAAGGAATAGGTGATATTATATTAAAGACACAATTTTGCAACCTTACTCTGAAGAATGTATTATTTGTACCAAAATTGCATTCAAATTTTTTGTCAATTAACAAAATAGTTAAAGCCGAACATTTTGTAAAATTTATAAAAAACAAAGCAGAAATGAGAAGTAAAAATAATAGACTAATTTTGACAGCTGACTTGAAATCAGATATTTTTGTAGTAAATATAAAATCTATAAAAAAGGGTGAAAACAATGAAAGTGTTTTTGGAGTAATAGATGAAAATGCTGGCATTAAATGGCATCAACGATTTGGTCATTTAAATATGCATGATTTAAATAAGATGAGTCAGAACAATATTCTTAAAGGTTTTGATATAAAAATGCCGAAATTCATTGAATGTGTTACTTGTGCGATTTGTAAAATTTCTGCCAAACCATACAAAAGCTATGCCAGTATACAAACAAATGAATTATTAGAATTGGTGCATACAGATTTATGTGGACCAATTGGTACAAAAACCTTGGGTGGTGCATCCTATTTTATCACATTTATTGACGATTACTCACGGTATACAACAACATATTTTTTAAAAAATAAATCAGATGCTTTTGAAGCATTTTGTTCTTTTGCTGGGATTGCGGAGAAGCAGACAGGCCGCCAAATTAAAGTCGTTAGAAGTGATAATGGGAGGGAATTTGTAAATTCTAAATTTAAAGAATTATTTAAAAAGAAAGGTATTATACATCAAACAACAGTCAGTTATTCACCTCAACAGAACGGAGTGTCAGAGAGAGCAAATAGGACGTTAGTTGAAATGGCAAGATGCTTAATATCATCATCAGGATTGCCACAAATGTTATGGGGAGAAGCTATTAATACGGCAACATATTTAAAAAATCGTATTGCTACAAAAGTTTTGAATAATGTGACACCATATGAGCGTTGGATAGGTAGAAAACCATCAGTTTTTCATTTAAAAACTTTCGGATGTGATGCAGTGGTATTAAACAAAGGACCAAAGCCAAAAGGAAGTAAATTTTTGCCTAAAGGAAATAAAGTAAAATTTGTCGGTTACGAGTTAACAACCAAGGGATATCGGTTATATAATCCTATTTCTAGACAAATAATTATTTCTAGAGATGTTATTTTCTTTGAACAATCATTTGAGAAAAATATTGTTAAGGAAACAGAAGAAGAAAATAAATATTTTTTTGATATTTTAAAAACAAATGAACAAGTAAATGTTCCCGCAGAAATACATAATGAGAACATAGAATTAGTTGAAGATGAAGAAAATCATATTAGTAGTGAGGAAACTGATAGAGATGAATCAATAATTGTCGAAAATAAGAGAAAACGTGGCAGGCCAAAATTGGTAAAAAATGGTGGAAAAGGTAGACCAAGAAAAGTATACTGTACTGAAAATGGTATTGAGATGTTGAACTCAATTATTGAAGACCCTAAAAATGTAGCTGAAGCTTTAAATTCTAAAGATTCTTTAAGATGGAAAGAAGCTATGAAGTTAGAATTTGACTCATTAATAAAAAATAGAACATGGAATCTTGTGGAAAAACCAAAAGGGAAAAATATTATTGGTTGCAAGTGGGTATTTGTTTTAAAGCGTAAATCAGATGGTTCAGTAGAAAAATACAAGGCAAGACTTGTTGCTCAAGGTTGTTCCCAAAAACAAAACATTGACTATAAAGAAACATTTGCACCCGTTGTCCGACATTCAACAATAAGGTTATTATTGGCCTTAGCAGCTAAACTTAAATTATTAGTAAACCATGTAGATATTGTTGCAGCATATTTAAATGGAAATATTGAAGAAGATGTTTATATGTTACAACCGCCAATGTTTGAAGAATACAATAATCCTAACAAAGTTTGCAAATTAAATAAATCTTTATACGGTTTAAAACAAGCTGGACGTGAGTGGAACAAGAAAGTTAATGATATTTTGTTGAAATTGGGTTTTACTAGATGTAAATCAGATACTTGTGTTTATATTCTGAAAAATAAATCAAGTTTAATAATTATAGCAATTTATGTAGATGACATGTTGCTAGCATGTTCAAATGAAATGGATATGAAGAACATAATTATTGATTTGAACAAGCATGTAGAGGCTGTAGATCGCGGACCAATATCATTTTATTTGGGAATGGAAATAGAACGAGAAAATTTAAGAGGAGATATAACAATACATCAAAACAAATATGCTCAGGAAATTTTAGAACAGTGGAATATGTCAAATTGTAAATTTGCGCTTACACCATGGCCAAGTGGACTAGTGCTGGAGAAGTGTAAGAAAAGCTGTACAGACTTGAATGATAAAAAGTATCAAAGTTTAATTGGTTCTTTAATGTATCTTGCCGTAATAACAAGACCGGATTTAATTCATGTCGTTTCAAAATTATCTCAATTTAACTGTCATCCACATCAAGAACATTTTCAAGCAGCAAAACACGTTTTAAGATACCTTAAAAATAATCCGGGTTTAAAAATAACTTATTCTTCCAATTATAATGAATTTGAATGTTTCACAGATGCTGACTGGGGATGTGATTCAACAGATAGAAAATCTTACTCTGGTCATGTAGTATTTATGAGTGGAGGTCCAATTGCTTGGGAGTCTCGAAAGCAATTAATTGTAGCTCTGAGTACAATGGAAGCTGAATACGTTGCTTTATGTCAAGGAACTAAGGAAATAATTTTTCACAGAAATCTTCTAAAAGAACTTAAAGTGAATGATTTGTTGACAAGTCCAACAACAATTTTTTGTGACAATCAAAGTGCTAATTTTATGGTAAAAAATCCTGCTTTACATAAAAGAAGCAAACATATTGATATTAGATATCATTACATCCGTGATCAGTATGAGAGGAAAACTGTTACCATTGAATACATTCCTTCAGAACAAAATGCAGCGGATATTTTAACCAAAGTTTTAACTAAAAACAAACATTCCATTGGTTGTAATTTTTTAAAATTAAAATAGTAATTTTCTATTATTATTAATTTTTGTTTAAATGTATTTGGCTTGAGGTGGAGTTTGTTGGATATTTAACTTACAAGCCAAAACTTGAAACCCTATATATAAGTATAACTGTTATAATACTTGTATTAATACATATAACAATAATAGTGAAAAAACTTGTGTACAATTTTTTCATGCCTACTTGATTATTTAATTTCATATTGTATAGACGTTTATTTCTGTCAATAAAAAATAGATTTTTGTGGGATACAGTAACGGAAGACTGTCCAGCAGCAGAACCTCAGAAGAGTATATGGCAAAAGAGCGATAGTAAAGCGCTTGCAACAATAACTCTTAGTGTGAAATCCAGTGAGTTGATTCACATAAAGAATTGTACAACAGCAAAGAATGCTTGGTATGTATTAAGCTCCTTATATAAATCAAAGACGGCTTCCAGAAAAGTGAATTTGTTTAAAAAACTTGTCAAATTTAAAATTTATGGTAATGAAAAAATTTCATGTCAAATAAATGAATTTTGTTCAATTGTCGATGAGTTAAAGGAAATAGGAATCACATTGAATAATGATTTACTTTCAATCTTATTATTGTGTAGCCTTCCTGACGAAATGGAGAATTTTGTGGTAGCAATTGAAAGCCGGGATAATTTACCAACGTACGAGGAATTGATTTCTAAAATTAAAGAAGAAGAGATGAGACAATCAAGTAAATTAAATAATCAAACGGAAAATGTTTTTGCAGTAAAATCAAAGAATTATGAAAAGGGAAATAAAAAAGAGTACAACAATAGCAGTAACAAAAACAGAACCAGAAATATTTTGTCAAAGAGCAACAACAACAGTAAGAATGATGGGTATGTTAACAATTTCAATAATATTAAATGTTTTCGTTGTGGTAAAAAGGGCCACATACGTTCACAATGTAAAGAAAATCTAGAAAGTGATCTTGCTTGCTCTATATTAAATGAAAATAAACTTAGTTATGATAATTTATGGATATTAGACAGCGGGGCAACATCACACATGTGTAATTCAGAAAAACATTTTACAACATTATCTAAATCTGTAAAAAAAGTTGTGTTAGCGTCTGGTGAGAGTATTACAGCAGAAGGAATAGGTGATATTATATTAAAGACACAATTTTGCAACCTTACTCTGAAGAATGTATTATTTGTACCAAAATTGCATTCAAATTTTTTGTCAATTAACAAAATAGTTAAAGCCGAACATTTTGTAAAATTTATAAAAAACAAAGCAGAAATGAGAAGTAAAAATAATAGACTAATTTTGACAGCTGACTTGAAATCAGATATTTTTGTAGTAAATATAAAATCTATAAAAAAGGGTGAAAACAATGAAAGTGTTTTTGGAGTAATAGATGAAAATGCTGGCATTAAATGGCATCAACGATTTGGTCATTTAAATATGCATGATTTAAATAAGATGAGTCAGAACAATATTCTTAAAGGTTTTGATATAAAAATGCCGAAATTCATTGAATGTGTTACTTGTGCGATTTGTAAAATTTCTGCCAAACCATACAAAAGCTATGCCAGTATACAAACAAATGAATTATTAGAATTGGTGCATACAGATTTATGTGGACCAATTGGTACAAAAACCTTGGGTGGTGCATCCTATTTTATCACATTTATTGACGATTACTCACGGTATACAACAACATATTTTTTAAAAAATAAATCAGATGCTTTTGAAGCATTTTGTTCTTTTGCTGGGATTGCGGAGAAGCAGACAGGCCGCCAAATTAAAGTCGTTAGAAGTGATAATGGGAGGGAATTTGTAAATTCTAAATTTAAAGAATTATTTAAAAAGAAAGGTATTATACATCAAACAACAGTCAGTTATTCACCTCAACAGAACGGAGTGTCAGAGAGAGCAAATAGGACGTTAGTTGAAATGGCAAGATGCTTAATATCATCATCAGGATTGCCACAAATGTTATGGGGAGAAGCTATTAATACGGCAACATATTTAAAAAATCGTATTGCTACAAAAGTTTTGAATAATGTGACACCATATGAGCGTTGGATAGGTAGAAAACCATCAGTTTTTCATTTAAAAACTTTCGGATGTGATGCAGTGGTATTAAACAAAGGACCAAAGCCAAAAGGAAGTAAATTTTTGCCTAAAGGAAATAAAGTAAAATTTGTCGGTTACGAGTTAACAACCAAGGGATATCGGTTATATAATCCTATTTCTAGACAAATAATTATTTCTAGAGATGTTATTTTCTTTGAACAATCATTTGAGAAAAATATTGTTAAGGAAACAGAAGAAGAAAATAAATATTTTTTTGATATTTTAAAAACAAATGAACAAGTAAATGTTCCCGCAGAAATACATAATGAGAACATAGAATTAGTTGAAGATGAAGAAAATCATATTAGTAGTGAGGAAACTGATAGAGATGAATCAATAATTGTCGAAAATAAGAGAAAACGTGGCAGGCCAAAATTGGTAAAAAGTGGTGGAAAAGGTAGACCAAGAAAAGTATACTGTACTGAAAATGGTATTGAGATGTTGAACTCAATTATTGAAGACCCTAAAAATGTAGCTGAAGCTTTAAATTCTAAAGATTCTTTAAGATGGAAAGAAGCTATGAAGTTAGAATTTGACTCATTAATAAAAAATAGAACATGGAATCTTGTGGAAAAACCAAAAGGGAAAAATATTATTGGTTGCAAGTGGGTATTTGCTTTAAAGCGTAAATCAGATGGTTCAGTAGAAAAATACAAGGCAAGACTTGTTGCTCAAGGTTGTTCCCAAAAACAAAACATTGACTATAAAGAAACATTTGCACCCGTTGTCCGACATTCAACAATAAGGTTATTATTGGCCTTAGCAGCTAAACTTAAATTATTAGTAAACCATGTAGATATTGTTGCAGCATATTTAAATGGAAATATTGAAGAAGATGTTTATATGTTACAACCGCCAATGTTTGAAGAATACAATAATCCTAACAAAGTTTGCAAATTAAATAAATCTTTATACGGTTTAAAACAAGCTGGACGTGAGTGGAACAAGAAAGTTAATGATATTTTGTTGAAATTGGGTTTTACTAGATGTAAATCAGATACTTGTGTTTATATTCTGAAAAATAAATCAAGTTTAATAATTATAGCAATTTATGTAGATGACATGTTGCTAGCATGTTCAAATGAGATGGATATGAAGAACATAATTATTGATTTGAACAAGCATGTAGAGGCTGTAGATCGCGGACCAATATCATTTTATTTGGGAATGGAAATAGAACGAGAAAATTTAAGAGGAGATATAACAATACATCAAAACAAATATGCTCAGGAAATTTTAGAACAGTGGAATATGTCAAATTGTAAATTTGCGCTTACACCATGGCCAAGTGGACTAGTGCTGGAGAAGTGTAAGAAAAGCTGTACAGACTTGAATGATAAAAAGTATCAAAGTTTAATTGGTTCTTTAATGTATCTTGCCGTAATAACAAGACCGGATTTAATTCATGTCGTTTCAAAATTATCTCAATTTAACTGTCATCCACATCAAGAACATTTTCAAGCAGCAAAACACGTTTTAAGATACCTTAAAAATAATCCGGGTTTAAAAATAACTTATTCTTCCAATTATAATGAATTTGAATGTTTCACAGATGCTGACTGGGGATGTGATTCAACAGATAGAAAATCTTACTCTGGTCATGTAGTATTTATGAGTGGAGGTCCAATTGCTTGGGAGTCTCGAAAGCAATTAATTGTAGCTCTGAGTACAATGGAAGCTGAATACGTTGCTTTATGTCAAGGAACTAAGGAAATAATTTTTCACAGAAATCTTCTAAAAGAACTTAAAGTGAATGATTTGTTGACAAGTCCAACAACAATTTTTTGTGACAATCAAAGTGCTAATTTTATGGTAAAAAATCCTGCTTTACATAAAAGAAGCAAACATATTGATATTAGATATCATTACATCCGTGATCAGTATGAGAGGAAAACTGTTACCATTGAATACATTCCTTCAGAACAAAATGCAGCGGATATTTTAACCAAAGTTTTAACTAAAAACAAACATTCCATTGGTTGTAATTTTTTAAAATTAAAATAGTAATTTTCTATTATTATTAATTTTTGTTTAAATGTATTTGGCTTGAGGTGGAGTTTGTTGGATATTTAACTTACAAGCCAAACAAAAAACAATAAACAAAGTAATATTGAATGTTAAAAATATTATAACAAGTATGTATAATTATTTGTTACATTCCCTCACACTTATTTGTATCCATAGAACTTTTCTTTTTAATTCTTTCTGACCGTCTCGGGGTGAATTGCTGTTTACGTTTTCGACAATTATTTTCTTCAAACCTTTGTGATTGTTCATTGTGGTCTTCAATAGTTGTTGGTTGTTCATTGTGGTTTTCAATAGCTGTCTTGGAATGTGATTGTTCTTTGGTTTTTTGTAGGTCTGCTGTATCAGAATAAATTGTTTCTTGTGGATCTTGTAATTCTGATGCGTCTTGTACAATAGTCGAATTTAGGGAATTATCAATTGACATTCTATTTAAATTTTGTGAATCCATTCTTATGTTTATTCTTTCTTGCCGATTTAATTGATTGTTTGGAAGTGTTATTTCTATATTTGAATTTCTTTGAGGAATACATTGTTGTAATTTGGAACTATCATTCATGATGTCTAGTCGTTTCTTCATTTGATTTTGATGTCTCTTTATTACTCCTTGTTGTATTTTTATTAAATATAAAAAATTTCCTATCTTGCTTTTTATCACTCCATGTATCCAACATTTATTTCCCACAAAATTTCTTACATATACCTTATCACCAATATTAAATTTTGAATTTGTCATTGTCCTTTCATGACTTGTTGGAAACATTGCTGTTAAAATTGTTCTAGGTTGACGTCCATGTAATAACTCTGCCGGTGACTTGCCTGTAGTTGGATTCGGAGTTGTCCTGTACGTTGTTAGATATTTGTACATGGTTTGTTCTTGATTACCTCCTTCCTGGTTGATTTTATTAAAAGATGTTTTAAAAGTTCGTACAAATCGCTCAGCTAATCCATTTGATGCCGGATGAAAAGGTGCTGTTGTTAAATGTTCTATTGAGTTCAGTTGACAAAAACGTTTAAATTGCAATGATGTGAATTGTGTACCATTGTCACTTACTATAGTTTGTGGTAAGCCTTCTATACCAAAAATATTTTGCAGAGCTGTTATTGTTGATTGTGAAGTTGCTGCAGTTACTTGTCTAACAAATGGAAATTTAGAGTATGAATCTACAACGATTAACCACATTTTGTTAAAGAAAGGCCCAGCAAAATCTATATGTATTCTTTCCCAAGGTTGTGTGGCTTCAGGCCATGATGAAAATTTTTGTTTAGGATTAGTACCATTTTCTTGACATATTGTACATGATTTTGAAATCTTTTCAATTTCTTCATCTATTTTTGGAAACCATATATACCTTCTAGCAAGTTGTTTCATTCTACTTGCGCCCCAATGACCTTCATGCAACATAATTAAAACTTTTGAACGTAGATTGCTAGGAATAATCACGCGAGAATTTTCATTATGAAGAAGAAGTACACCTTTTTCCAAGGAAATTGAATGTCTTCTTATAAAATATGGAGTTAATTCGTTATTAGATAATTTAAATTTCGGCCAACCATTCATTACATAATTAGAAACCATTTGCAAAGTTTTATCCTCTTCTGTGAAATTAGATATAACCTTTGCATCAATTGGACATTCTTCTAAAATATTGTTATATACTTCATCAATTAAAAACATATCATTTTCATTTTTATCAAATTCTTTATCATGACCAATTGGTAATCTGGACAAAGCATCTGCATTGGCATGATGGTTTGTCGATTTAAATTTTATGTTATAGTCATAAGCTTGTAAAATAATAGCCCAGCGTTGAAGTCGATGCAAAGTCATAACTGGAAGTTTTTTGAAAGGGTGAAACAGAGTAGTGAGAGCCTGGTGATCAGTTACTAATTCAAAATGCCTGCCATAAAGATATTGATGAAATTTTGTCACTCCAAAAATTATGGAAAGAGCCTCTTTTTCTATTTGAGAATAATTTAATTGACTTGAGTTAAGAGTTTTTGATGCAAAACATATTGGTTTCTCAGACCCATCATGAAATCTATGGGACAATACAGCTCCAATGCCATGCTTAGAAGCATCTGTAGCAAGAATAATAGGATATTTATCATCATAGTGGACTAATTTAACTATATTTAAAATATCTTGTTTCAGAGCTTTGAAAGCTGATTCTTGTCGTTCTCCCCAAATATATTTCACATTTGATTTTCGTAATTCATTTAATGGTGATGCAGTCTTGGAAAAATTTGGAATAAATTTATTATAGTAATTTATTTTCCCTATAAAAGCTTCTAATTCTTTTAAATTCAATGGATTCGGCATTTGCCGAATGGCTTCCAAACGTTTCTCTGAAGGTCTAATGCCATCACAGTCTATGATATGGCCAACATATTCAACTGAAGCTTTTGCGAACGAACATTTTTCCAATTTACATTTAAGTCCATGAAATTCTAACTTTTGCAGTACATTTTTTACATTTTCAATATGTTCATCATTAGTTTTGCCTGTGACAATGATATCATCTAGATAAACAGCACACCCAGAAATACCTGCCATAATTTCTTCCATAAATCTTTGGAAAATTGCCGGCGCACTTGCAATTCCAAAAGGCATTCGATTATATTGATATAAGCCAAAGGGTGTAGTTATAACCATACATTTTTTTGAATTATCACATAGTTCAATCTGTAAATAAGCTTCACTTAAATCAATTTTTGAATAATATTGACCACCTTGAAGCTTATGGAAAAGATCTTGTATTCGTGGTATTGGATATCTATCAACTTCAATTTGAGAATTAAGTGTTGCTTTAAAATCTGCACATATTCGTATACAACCATTTGATTTTTTTACTACTACTATTGGTGATGCCCATTCACTAAATTTAACCGATTCTAAAACACCAATAGATTGAAGACGATTAATTTCACAACGAACTTTTTCATATAATGCAAATGGAATATTATAAGGCTTCATAAATTTAGGAACAGCATTTGGTCTTAATTTTAAACTGGCCTTAAAAGTTTTACAATGACCCAGTTCTTTAGAAAATATTGATACAAAATTTTTTTGAAGATTATTGAGGGCTATTTCTAATATTTCTTGAGATTCATTTTCAATTTTTAAGCAATTTTCATTTGTTAAATCAAAATATGGACATTTTATTTCAAAATTTAGTTGTTTGAACCAGTCGTATCCAAATATGCTTGTGACATGTTCCATATTTAAAACATAAAGTTCTAAATTTTGTCTTTGATTACCTATTTCAACTTTGACAGTAATCACCCCTTTTAATGGTAATATAGTACCACCATACGACTTTAATATTTTGTTAGTAGGTTTACACAATGGACTATTTATTTTTTTGTAAATATCTAAACCAACTAGGGAGCAGGAAGCTCCTGTATCTAATTGAAAAATTAAATTTTTATCATTTACCTTGATTTGAACCATAATTTTTTCAATGTTTTTATAGAGATTATATTCACTTGATTTTCCGATTTCTTCAATTTGACTTATAGAAATTTCTTCAAAAGATGTATTTTGAATTTGACAAATATTTTGATGTTTATTTAATTGATCAGGAAAACTTTCTTTTTGCTGTGTACTTGCTTGAGATTGACATACTTTTGAAATATGTCCAAACTTATGACACTTATTGCATTCTGTTTTATTTTTAAAATGATAGCATTCAATTCTTTGGTGAGACTTACCACAACCTGGACAAGATTGAAAAGAGTTTCTGATACTATTTTTATTTAATCTATTTGATGAACGATAAATATTATGAACGTCTGTTGATAGTTCCATTGAATTTTCTATTTCATTAGAAGCATTTACTGTTGCTTCAAAAGTTGTACAAATTTGAATAACTTCTTCTAATGTTGGATTTGACTTTTGAAGACAAGTTGAACGAATTTTTTCATGTGGAGTATACAGAACAATCATATCTCTTATTTTATTGTCGACATAAGATTCCTTACAATTTTCGTTGTTACATATAAAATAACAATCTCTTGACGCTCCCCGCAATTCGGCAATCCAATCCGAATAACTCTGATTTGACTTCATTCGCATTTGATTATAAAATTTGAATCGAGCGGCCAAAATATGTTGTTTTTTCAAAAAATGTTCATCTAAAGCTGTTATTATATCTTTATATGATTTTTCTTCAGCTTTACCTTCAAATAATTTTTGTAATAATTCCAATATATCAGTACCAACCCAACTTAAAAAACAAGAACGTTTTGTTTCATCACAAGAAATGGAATTTGCTTTAAAAAAATGTTCCATTTGGAACTGATAAGTGGACCATTTGTCTGTATCAATATTAAATTTACCAAATGATGGTAAAGACGACATGTTTTTATTTTTTGAAATAACATCTTCCAAAATTGTTTTATTTTGTATAAGAATTTGCGTAATAAATTGCTGATTTGTTTCTTGAAACTGCTGCATAATTCGAGACAGAACATTTATATCCATTTTTCTATATTTAAGTAATATCCTCGTCGCCAAATGTTATAATTGTTATTTGTTGGATATTTAACTTACAAGCCAAAACTTGAAACCCTATATATAAGTATAACTGTTATAATACTTGTATTAATACGTATAACAATAATAGTGAAAAAACTTGTGTACAATTTTTTCATGCCTACTTGATTATTTAATTTCATATTGTATAGACGTTTATTTCTGACAATAAAAATATATTATAAATTTTTCTGTATCATCACTCGGACGTGTTTCATTTTGGTTACCATTCCACATTTTACATTTATATGTAAAAATAACTAACAAAGGTTATGGGCCCAGGATCCTGGTAACTAAGCTGAAGGATTTTAAATTGGGTTTTTGCAAATAATATATTTTTGCGGTGGATCAAATTTAATTTGATTTTTTGGGTTTCCTGTTTTATCCGGAATTTAGAGAGAAAAACAGAATGGCGAGTGGAATTGCAAATATAGAAAAATTAAATGGAGAAAATTACACAGCATGGTGTATTCAAGTCAAAAGTCTGCTTATCACAATGGATTTGTGGGATACAGTAACGGAAGACTGTCCAGCAGCAGAACCTCAGAAGAGTATATGGCAAAAGAGCGATAGTAAGGCGCTTGCAACAATAACTCTTAGTGTGAAATCCAGTGAGTTGATTCACATAAAGAATTGTACAACAGCAAAGAATGCTTGGTATGTATTAAGCTCCTTATATAAATCAAAGACGGCTTCCAGAAAAGTGAATTTGTTTAAAAAACTTGTCAAATTTAAAATTTATGGTAATGAAAAAATTTCATGTCAAATAAATGAATTTTGTTCAATTGTCGATGAGTTAAAGGAAATAGGAATCACATTGAATAATGATTTACTTTCAATCTTATTATTGTGTAGCCTTCCTGACGAAATGGAGAATTTTGTGGTAGCAATTGAAAGCCGGGATAATTTACCAACGTACGAGGAATTGATTTCTAAAATTAAAGAAGAAGAGATGAGACAATCAAGTAACCACCTCAAGCCAAATACATTTAAACAAAAATTAATAATAATAGAAAATTACTATTTTAATTTTAAAAAATTACAACCAATGGAATGTTTGTTTTTAGTTAAAACTTTGGTTAAAATATCCGCTGCATTTTGTTCTGAAGGAATGTATTCAATGGTAACAGTTTTCCTCTCATACTGATCACGGATGTAATGATATCTAATATCAATATGTTTGCTTCTTTTATGTAAAGCAGGATTTTTTACCATAAAATTAGCACTTTGATTGTCACAAAAAATTGTTGTTGGACTTGTCAACAAATCATTCACTTTAAGTTCTTTTAGAAGATTTCTGTGAAAAATTATTTCCTTAGTTCCTTGACATAAAGCAACGTATTCAGCTTCCATTGTACTCAGAGCTACAATTAATTGCTTTCGAGACTCCCAAGCAATTGGACCTCCACTCATAAATACTACATGACCAGAGTAAGATTTTCTATCTGTTGAATCACATCCCCAGTCAGCATCTGTGAAACATTCAAATTCATTATAATTGGAAGAATAAGTTATTTTTAAACCCGGATTATTTTTAAGGTATCTTAAAACGTGTTTTGCTGCTTGAAAATGTTCTTGATGTGGATGACAGTTAAATTGAGATAATTTTGAAACGACATGAATTAAATCCGGTCTTGTTATTACGGCAAGATACATTAAAGAACCAATTAAACTTTGATACTTTTTATCATTCAAGTCTGTACAGCTTTTCTTACACTTCTCCAGCACTAGTCCACTTGGCCATGGTGTAAGCGCAAATTTACAATTTGACATATTCCACTGTTCTAAAATTTCCTGAGCATATTTGTTTTGATGTATTGTTATATCTCCTCTTAAATTTTCTCGTTCTATTTCCATTCCCAAATAAAATGATATTGGTCCGCGATCTACAGCCTCTACATGCTTGTTCAAATCAATAATTATGTTCTTCATATCCATTTCATTTGAACATGCTAGCAACATGTCATCTACATAAATTGCTATAATTATTAAACTTGATTTATTTTTCAGAATATAAACACAAGTATCTGATTTACATCTAGTAAAACCCAATTTCAACAAAATATCATTAACTTTCTTGTTCCACTCACGTCCAGCTTGTTTTAAACCGTATAAAGATTTATTTAATTTGCAAACTTTGTTAGGATTATTGTATTCTTCAAACATTGGCGGTTGTAACATATAAACATCTTCTTCAATATTTCCATTTAAATATGCTGCAACAATATCTACATGGTTTACTAATAATTTAAGTTTAGCTGCTAAGGCCAATAATAACCTTATTGTTGAATGTCGGACAACGGGTGCAAATGTTTCTTTATAGTCAATGTTTTGTTTTTGGGAACAACCTTGAGCAACAAGTCTTGCCTTGTATTTTTCTACTGAACCATCTGATTTACGCTTTAAAGCAAATACCCACTTGCAACCAATAATATTTTTCCCTTTTGGTTTTTCCACAAGATTCCATGTTCTATTTTTTATTAATGAGTCAAATTCTAACTTCATAGCTTCTTTCCATCTTAAAGAATCTTTAGAATTTAAAGCTTCAGCTACATTTTTAGGGTCTTCAATAATTGAGTTCAACATCTCAATACCATTTTCAGTACAGTATACTTTTCTTGGTCTACCTTTTCCACCACTTTTTACCAATTTTGGCCTGCCACGTTTTCTCTTATTTTCGACAATTATTGATTCATCTCTATCAGTTTCCTCACTACTAATATGATTTTCTTCATCTTCAACTAATTCTATGTTCTCATTATGTATTTCTGCGGGAACATTTACTTGTTCATTTGTTTTTAAAATATCAAAAAAATATTTATTTTCTTCTTCTGTTTCCTTAACAATATTTTTCTCAAATGATTGTTCAAAGAAAATAACATCTCTAGAAATAATTATTTGTCTAGAAATAGGATTATATAACCGATATCCCTTGGTTGTTAACTCGTAACCGACAAATTTTACTTTATTTCCTTTAGGCAAAAATTTACTTCCTTTTGGCTTTGGTCCTTTGTTTAATACCACTGCATCACATCCGAAAGTTTTTAAATGAAAAACTGATGGTTTTCTACCTATCCAACGCTCATATGGTGTCACATTATTCAAAACTTTTGTAGCAATACGATTTTTTAAATATGTTGCCGTATTAATAGCTTCTCCCCATAACATTTGTGGCAATCCTGATGATGATATTAAGCATCTTGCCATTTCAACTAACGTCCTATTTGCTCTCTCTGACACTCCGTTCTGTTGAGGTGAATAACTGACTGTTGTTTGATGTATAATACCTTTCTTTTTAAATAATTCTTTAAATTTAGAATTTACAAATTCCCTCCCATTATCACTTCTAACGACTTTAATTTGGCGGCCTGTCTGCTTCTCCGCAATCCCAGCAAAAGAACAAAATGCTTCAAAAGCATCTGATTTATTTTTTAAAAAATATGTTGTTGTATACCGTGAGTAATCGTCAATAAATGTGATAAAATAGGATGCACCACCCAAGGTTTTTGTACCAATTGGTCCACATAAATCTGTATGCACCAATTCTAATAAATCATTTGTTTGTATACTGGCATAGCTTTTGTATGGTTTGGCAGAAATTTTACAAATCGCACAAGTAACACATTCAATGAATTTCGGCATTTTTATATCAAAACCTTTAAGAATATTGTTCTGACTCATCTTATTTAAATCATGCATATTTAAATGACCAAATCGTTGATGCCATTTAATGCCAGCATTTTCATCTATTACTCCAAAAACACTTTCATTGTTTTCACCCTTTTTTATAGATTTTATATTTACTACAAAAATATCTGATTTCAAGTCAGCTGTCAAAATTAGTCTATTATTTTTACTTCTCATTTCTGCTTTGTTTTTTATAAATTTTACAAAATGTTCGGCTTTAACTATTTTGTTAATTGACAAAAAATTTGAATGCAATTTTGGTACAAATAATACATTCTTCAGAGTAAGGTTGCAAAATTGTGTCTTTAATATAATATCACCTATTCCTTCTGCTGTAATACTCTCACCAGACGCTAACACAACTTTTTTTACAGATTTAGATAATGTTGTAAAATGTTTTTCTGAATTACACATGTGTGATGTTGCCCCGCTGTCTAATATCCATAAATTATCATAACTAAGTTTATTTTCATTTAATATAGAGCAAGCAAGATCACTTTCTAGATTTTCTTTACATTGTGAACGTATGTGGCCCTTTTTACCACAACGAAAACATTTAATATTATTGAAATTGTTAACATACCCATCATTCTTACTGTTGTTGTTGCTCTTTGACAAAATATTTCTGGTTCTGTTTTTGTTACTGCTATTGTTGTACTCTTTTTTATTTCCCTTTTCATAATTCTTTGATTTTACTGCAAAAACATTTTCCGTTTGATTATTTAATTTACTTGATTGTCTCATCTCTTCTTCTTTAATTTTAGAAATCAATTCCTCGTACGTTGGTAAATTATCCCGGCTTTCAATTGCTACCACAAAATTCTCCATTTCGTCAGGAAGGCTACACAATAATAAGATTGAAAGTAAATCATTATTCAATGTGATTCCTATTTCCTTTAACTCATCGACAATTGAACAAAATTCATTTATTTGACATGAAATTTTTTCATTACCATAAATTTTAAATTTGACAAGTTTTTTAAACAAATTCACTTTTCTGGAAGCCGTCTTTGATTTATATAAGGAGCTTAATACATACCAAGCATTCTTTGCTGTTGTACAATTCTTTATGTGAATCAACTCACTGGATTTCACACTAAGAGTTATTGTTGCAAGCGCCTTACTATCGCTCTTTTGCCATATACTCTTCTGAGGTTCTGCTGCTGGACAGTCTTCCGTTACTGTATCCCACAAATCCATTGTGATAAGCAGACTTTTGACTTGAATACACCATGCTGTGTAATTTTCTCCATTTAATTTTTCTATATTTGCAATTCCACTCGCCATTCTGTTTTTCTCTCTAAATTCCGGATAAAACAGGAAACCCAAAAAATCAAATTAAATTTGATCCACCGCAAAAATATATTATTTGCAAAAACCCAATTTAAAATCCTTCAGCTTAGTTACCAGGATCCTGGGCCCATAACCTTTGTTAGTTATTTTTACATATAAATGTAAAATGTGGAATGGTAACCAAAATGAAACACGTCCGAGTGATGATACAGAAAAAAAATACAAGGCAAGACTTGTTGCTCAAGGTTGTTCCCAAAAACAAAACATTGACTATAAAGAAACATTTGCACCCGTTGTCCGACATTCAACAATAAGGTTATTATTGGCCTTTTCTAATATTATAGTTGGATATTTAACTTACAAGCCAAAACTTGAAACCCTATATATAAGTATAACTGTTATAATAAAAATAACTAACAAAGCCAATGCGCTAAGCTATCCAACACAAAAGAATTCAAGTCGATATGTTGGAAACTTTGCAAGTTATGACCAAAAAGGTAACCAGTTCTACCAAAAAGTGGCCGGAAAGAGGCAGTAGTAGAACTGGTTACTTTTTTGGTCATAACTTGTTTACTTTTCTAGATATCAACTTGATTTCTATTGCGTTGGATAGATAACCGGACTGGCTTTAATTCGATTTTATTTTTGTTCAGATAGTGGGAAAATTTTTTTTTGCCAAAAAAAAAAACCATGGACTACCCCCTTTGCTTTTTTTAAAAAATGATAAAAAATTTTTTTACAAAAAAAACAATTGATAATTAAAGCCAATGCGCTAAGCTATCCAACACAAAAGAAATCAAGTCGATATGTTGGAAACTTTGCAAGTTATGACCAAAAAGGTAACCAGTTCTACCAAAAAGTGGCCGGAAAGAGGCAGTAGTAGAACTGGTTACTTTTTTGGTCATAACTTGTTTAGTTTTCTAGATATCAACTTGATTTCTATTGCGTTGGATAGATAACCGGACTGGCTTTAATTCGATTTTATTTTTGTTCAGATAGTGGGAAAATTTTTTTTTTGCCAAAAAAAAAACCATGGACTACCCCCTTTGCTTTTTTTAAAAAATGATAAAAAATTTTTTTACAAAAAAAACAATTGATAATTAAAGCCAATGCGCTAAGCTATCCAACACAAAAGAAATCAAGTCGATATGTTGGAAACTTTGCAAGTTATGACCAAAAAGGTAACCAGTTCTACCAAAAAGTGGCCGGAAAGAGGCAGTAGTAGAACTGGTTACTTTTTTGGTCATAACTTGTTTAGTTTTCTAGATATCAACTTGATTTCTATTGCGTTGGATAGATAACCGGACTGGCTTTAATTCGATTTTATTTTTGTTCAGATAGTGGGAAAATTTTTTTTTTGCCAAAAAAAAAAACCATGGACTACCCCCTTTGCTTTTTTGAAAAAATGATAAAAAAATTTAAAAAAAAAAAAAAACAATTGATTATTAAAGCCAATGCGCTAAGCTATCCAACACAAAAGAAATCAAGTCGATATGTTGGAAACTTTGCAAGTTATGACCAAAAAGGTAACCAGTTCTACCAAAAAGTGGCCGGAAAGAGGCAGTAGTAGAACTGGTTACTTTTTTGGTCATAACTTGTTTAGTTTTCTAGATATCAACTTGATTTCTATTGCGTTGGATAGATAACCGGACTGGCTTTAATTCGATTTTATTTTTGTTCAGATAGTGGGAAAATTTTGTTTTTGCCAAAAAAAAACCATGGACTACCCCCTTTGCTTTTTTTAAAAAATGATAAAAAAATTTTTTACAAAAAAAACAATTGATAATTAAAGCCAATGCGCTAAGCTATCCAACACAAAAGAAATCAAGTCGATATGTTGGAAACTTTGCAAGTTATGACCAAAAAGGTAACCAGTTCTACCAAAAAGTGGCCGGAAAGAGGCAGTAGTAGAACTGGTTACTTTTTTGGTCATAACTTGTTTAGTTTTCTAGATATCAACTTGATTTCTATTGCGTTGGATAGATAACCGGACTGGCTTTAATTCGATTTTATTTTTGTTCAGATAGTGGGAAAATTTTTTTTTTGCCAAAAAAAAACCATGGACTACCCCTTTGCTTTTTTTAATAAATGATAAAAATTTATTTTTACAAAAAAAAAACAATTGATAATTAAAGCCAATGCCCTAAGCTATCCAACACAAAAGAAATCAAGTCGATATGTTGGAAACTTTGCAAGTTATGACCAAAAAGGTAACCAGTTCTACCAAAAAGTGGCCGGAAAGAGGCAGTAGTAGAACTGGTTACTTTTTTGGTCATAACTTGTTTAGTTTTCTAGATATCAACTTGATTTCTATTGCGTTGGATAGATAACCGGACTGGCTTTAATTCGATTTTATTTTTGTTCAGATAGTGGGAAAATTTTTTTTTTGCCAAAAAAAAAAACCATGGACTACCCCCTTTGCTTTTTTGAAAAAATGATAAAAAAATTTAAAAAAAAAACAATTGATAATTAAAGCCAATGCGCTAAGCTATCCAACACAAAAGAAATCAAGTCGATATGTTGGAAACTTTGCAAGTTATGACCAAAAAGGTAACCAGTTCTACCAAAAAGTGGCCGGAAAGAGGCAGTAGTAGAACTGGTTACTTTTTTGGTCATAACTTGTTTAGTTTTCTAGATATCAACTTGATTTCTATTGCGTTGGATAGATAACCGGACTGGCTTTAATTCGATTTTATTTTTGTTCAGATAGTGAGAAAATTTTGTTTTTGCCAAAAAAAAAACCATGGACTACCCCCTTTGCTTTTTTTAAAAAATGATTAAAAATTTTTTTACAAAAAAAACAATTGATAATTAAAGCCAATGCGCTAAGCTATCCAACACAAAAGAAATCAAGTCGATATGTTGGAAACTTAGCAAGTTATGACCAAAAAGGTAACCAGTTCTACCAAAAAGTGGCCGGAAAGAGGCAGTAGTAGAACTGGTTACTTTTTTGGTCATAACTTGTTTAGTTTTCTAGATATCAACTTGATTTCTATTGCGTTGGATAGATAACCGGACTGGCTTTAATTCGATTTTATTTTTGTGCAGATAGTGGGAATTTTTTTTTTTTGGCAAAAAAAAAACCATGGACTACCCCCTTTGCTTTTTTTAAAAAATGATAAAAATTTTTTTTACAAAAACAGCAATTGATAATTAAAGCCAATGTGCTAAGCTATCCAACACAAAAGAAATCAAGTCGATATGTTATAAACTTAGCAAGTTATGACCAAAAAGGTAACCAGTTCTACCAAAAAGTGGCCGGAAAGAGGCAGTAGTAGAACTGGTTACTTTTTTGGTCATAACTTGTTTAGTTTTCTAGATATCAACTTGATTTCTATTGCGTTGCATAGATAACCGGACTGGCTTTAATTCGATTTTATTTTTGTTCAGATAGTGGGAAAATTTTTTTTTGCCAAAAAAAAACCATGGACTACCCCCTTTGCTTTTTTTAAAAAATGATAAAAATTTTTTTTACAAAAACAACAATTGATAATTAAAGCCAATGCGCTAAGCTATCCAACACAAAAGAAATCAAGTCGATATGTTGGAAACTTAGCAAGTTATGACCAAAAAGGTAACCAGTTCTACCAAAAAGTGGCCGGAAAGAGGCAGTAGTAGAACTGGTTACTTTTTTGGTCATAACTTGTTTAGTTTTCTAGATATCAACTTGATTTCTATTGCGTTGGATAGATAACCGGACTGGCTTTAATTCGATTTTATTATTGTGCAGATAGTGGGAAATTTTTTTTTTTTTTGGCAAAAAAAAAACCATGGACTACCCCCTTTGCTTTTTTTAAAAAATGATAAAAATTTTTTTTACAAAAACAGCAATTGATAATTAAAGCCAATGCGCTAAGCTATCCAACACAAAAGAAATCAAGTCGATATGTTGGAAACTTTGCAAGTTATGACCAAAAAGGTAACCAGTTCTACCAAAAAGTGGCCGGAAAGAGGCAGTAGTAGAACTGGTTACTTTTTTGGTCATAACTTGTTTAGTTTTCTAGATATCAACTTGATTTCTATTGCGTTGGATAGATAACCGGACTGGCTTTAATTCGATTTTATTTTTGTTCAGATAGTGGGAAAATTTTTTTTTTGGCAAAAAAAAAACCATGGACTACCCCCTTTGCTTTTTTTAAAAAATGATAAAAAATTTTTTTACAAAAAAAACAATTGATAATTAAAGCCAATGCGCTAAGCTATCCAACACAAAAGAAATCAAGTCGATATGTTGGAAACTTTGCAAGTTATGACCAAAAAGGTAACCAGTTCTACCAAAAAGTGGCCGGAAAGAGGCAGTAGTAGAACTGGTTACTTTTTTGGTCATAACTTGTTTAGTTTTCTAGATATCAACTTGATTTCTATTGCGTTGGATAGATAACCGGACTGGCTTTAATTCGATTTTATTTTTGTTCAGATAGTGGGAAAATTTTTTTTTTGCCAAAAAAAAAACCATGGACTACCCCCTTTGCTTTTTTTAAAAAATGATAAAAAATTTTTTTACAAAAAAAAACAATTGATAATTAAAGCCAATGCGCTAAGCTATCCAACACAAAAGAAATCAAGTCGATATGTTGGAAACTTTGCAAGTTATGACCAAAAAGGTAACCAGTTCTACCAAAAAGTGGCCGGAAAGAGGCAGTAGTAGAACTGGTTACTTTTTTGGTCATAACTTGTTTAGTTTTCTAGATATCAACTTGATTTCTATTGCGTTGGATAGATAACCGGACTGGCTTTAATTCGATTTTATTTTTGTTCAGATAGTGGGAAAATTTTTTTTTTGCCAAAAAAAAAGCCATGGACTACCCCCTTTGCTTTTTTTAAAAAATGATAAAAAATTTTTTTACAAAAAAAACAATTGATAATTAAAGCCAATGCGCTAAGCTATCCAACACAAAAGAAATCAAGTCGATATGTTGGAAACTTTGCAAGTTATGACCAAAAAGGTAACCAGTTCTACCAAAAAGTGGCCGGAAAGAGGCAGTAGTAGAACTGGTTACTTTTTTGGTCATAACTTGTTTACTTTTCTAGATATCAACTTGATTTCTATTGCGTTGGATAGATAACCGGACTGGCTTTAATTCGATTTTATTTTTGTTCAGATAGTGGGAAAATTTTTTTTTTGCCAAAAAAAAAAACCATGGACTACCCCCTTTGCTTTTTTTAAAAAATGATAAAAAATTTTTTTACAAAAAAAACAATTGATAATTAAAGCCAATGCGCTAAGCTATCCAACACAAAAGAAATCAAGTCGATATGTTGGAAACTTTGCAAGTTATGACCAAAAAGGTAACCAGTTCTACCAAAAAGTGGCCGGAAAGAGGCAGTAGTAGAACTGGTTACTTTTTTGGTCATAACTTGTTTAGTTTTCTAGATATCAACTTGATTTCTATTGCGTTGGATAGATAACCGGACTGGCTTTAATTCGATTTTATTTTTGTTCAGATAGTGGGAAAATTTTTTTTTTGCCAAAAAAAAACCATGGACTACCCCCTTTGCTTTTTTTAAAAAATGATAAAAAATTTTTTTACAAAAAAAACAATTGATAATTAAAGCCAATGCGCTAAGCTATCCAACACAAAAGAAATCAAGTCGATATGTTGGAAACTTTGCAAGTTATGACCAAAAAGGTAACCAGTTCTACCAAAAAGGTAACCAGTTCTACCAAAAAGTGGCCGGAAAGAGGCAGTAGTAGAACTGGTTACTTTTTTGGTCATAACTTGTTTAGTTTTCTAGATATCAACTTGATTTCTATTGCGTTGGATAGATAACCGGACTGGCTTTAATTCGATTTTATTTTTGTTCAGATAGTGGGAAAATTTTTTTTTGCCAAAAAAAAACCATGGACTACCCCTTTGCTTTTTTTAATAAATGATAAAAATTTATTTTTACAAAAAAAAAAAAACAATTGATAATTAAAGCCAATGCCCTAAGCTATCCAACACAAAAGAAATCAAGTCGATATGTTGGAAACTTTGCAAGTTATGACCAAAAAGGTAACCAGTTCTACCAAAAAGTGGCCGGAAAGAGGCAGTAGTAGAACTGGTTACTTTTTTGGTCATAACTTGTTTAGTTTTCTAGATATCAACTTGATTTCTATTGCGTTGGATAGATAACCGGACTGGCTTTAATTCGATTTTATTTTTGTTCAGATAGTGGGAAAATTTTTTTTTTGCCAAAAAAAAAAACCATGGACTACCCCCTTTGCTTTTTTGAAAAAATGATAAAAAAATTTAAAAAAAAAAAAAACAATTGATTATTAAAGCCAATACGCTAAGCTATCCAACACAAAAGAAATCAAGTCGATATGTTGGAAACTTTGCAAGTTATGGCCAAAAAGGTAACCAGTTCTACCAAAAAGTGGCCGGAAAGAGGCAGTAGTAGAACTGGTTACTTTTTTGGTCATAACTTGTTTAGTTTTCTAGATATCAACTTGATTTCTATTGCGTTGGATAGATAACCGGACTGGCTTTAATTCGATTTTATTTTTGTTCAGATAGTGGGAAAATTTTTTTTTTGCCAAAAAAAAAAACCATGGACTACCCCCTTTGCTTTTTTTAAAAAATGATAAAAAATTTTTTTACAAAAAAAACAATTGATAATTAAAGCCAATGCGCTAAGCTATCCAACACAAAAGAAATCAAGTCGATATGTTGGAAACTTTGCAAGTTATGACCAAAAAGGTAACCAGTTCTACCAAAAAGTGGCCGGAAAGAGGCAGTAGTAGAACTGGTTACTTTTTTGGTCATAACTTGTTTAGTTTTCTAGATATCAACTTGATTTCTATTGCGTTGGATAGATAACCGGACTGGCTTTAATTCGATTTTATTTTTGTTCAGATAGTGGGAAAATTTTGTTTTTGCCAAAAAAAAACCATGGACTACCCCCTTTGCTTTTTTTAAAAAATGATAAAAAATTTTTTTACAAAAAAAACAATTGATAATTAAAGCCAATGCGCTAAGCTATCCAACACAAAAGAAATCAAGTCGATATGTTGGAAACTTAGCAAGTTATGACCAAAAAGGTAACCAGTTCTACCAAAAAGTGGCCGGAAAGAGGCAGTAGTAGAACTGGTTACTTTTTTGGTCATAACTTGTTTAGTTTTCTAGATATCAACTTGATTTCTATTGCGTTGGATAGATAACCGGACTGGCTTTAATTCGATTTTATTTTTGTTCAGATAGTGGGAAAATTTTGTTTTTGCCAAAAAAAAAACCATGGACTACCCCCTTTGCTTTTTTTAAAAAATGATAAAAAATTTTTTTACAAAAAAAACAATTGATAATTAAAGCCAATGCGCTAAGCTATCCAACACAAAAGAAATCAAGTCGATATGTTGGAAACTTAGCAAGTTATGACCAAAAAGGTAACCAGTTCTACCAAAAAGTGGCCGGAAACAGGCAGTAGTAGAACTGGTTACTTTTTTGGTCATAACTTGTTTAGTTTTATAGATATCAACTTGATTTCTATTGCGTTGCATAGATAACCGGACTGGCTTTAATTCGATTTTATTTTTGTGCAGATAGTGGGAATTTTTTTTTTTTTTTGGCAAAAAAAAAAAACCATGGACTACCCCCTTTGCTTTTTTTAAAAAATGATAAAATTTTTTTTTACAAAAACAACAATTGATAATTAAAGCCAATGTGCTAAGCTATCCAACACAAAAGAAATCAAGTCGATATGTTGGAAACTTTGCAAGTTATGACCAAAAAGGTAACCAGTTCTACCAAAAAGTGGCCGGAAAGAGGCAGTAGTAGAACTGGTTACTTTTTTGGTCATAACTTGTTTAGTTTTCTAGATATCAACTTAATTTCTATTGCGTTGGATAGATAACCGGACTGGCTTTAATTCGATTTTATTTCTGTTCAGATAGTGGGAAAATTTTTTTTTTGCCAAAAAAAAACCATGGACTACCCCCTTTGCTTTTTTTAAAAAATGATAAAAAATTTTTTTACAAAAAAAACAATTGATAATTAAAGCCAATGCCCTAAGCTATCCAACACAAAAGAAATCCAGTCGATATGTTGGAAACTTAGCAAGTTATGACCAAAAAGGTAACCAGTTCTAACAAAAAGTGGCCGGAAAGAGGCAGTAGTAGAACTGGTTACTTTTTTGGTCATAACTTGTTTAGTTTTCTAGATATCAACTTGATTTCTATTGCGTTGGATAGATAACCGGACTGGCTTTAATTCGATTTTATTTCTGTTCAGATAGTGGGAAAATTTTTTTTTTTGCCAAAAAAAAAAACCATGGACTACCCCCTTTGCTTTTTTTAAAAAATGATAAAAATTTTTTTTGTTGGAGAATCGAAGTAATCAAAACTATTGTGTCAAAATTTTTTATTATATACGTTTTACATTTGACATAATATTTTCATTCTAATTTTATACTTCAATAAAATAACTTATATTAGAAACAAAACACATTCGTTTCAATAGGTTATGGGCCCAGATTGGCTTACATAAACTGTGACCAAGGGAAAAATAATTGGAAAATATAATTAAAATCAATTAACGGTATGGCCAGTGTGGTGCGTATAGAGCCGCTAAACGCGGACAACTATGATACGTGGAAGATGCAAATGCGTGCTATCTTAATAAAGAATGATTTGTGGTCATATGTTGACGATAGTTTGAAATGCCCCGAAGGTGAGGTAGAAGAAAATTTGTGGAGAAAACAAGATCAAAAGGCAGCTGCAGATATAATGCTTGCTATGAGTCCATCAGAATTGGGCTTAGTTGCGGAATGTGTGACTTCAAGACAAATGTGGTTAAGATTGGAAGGTACGTATCAATCAAAAGGACCTGCACGTAAGGCAACATTATTAAAAAGAGTGGCACTGTCTCGTATGCGAGAAAATGACAAGGTACGTGATCATTTAAATGAATTTTTTGATGCTGTGTCAAAATTAAAGGAAATTGGTGTCTTAATTGGCGATGAGCTTTTAGCTATTTTACTTTTGTATAGTCTTCCGGATTCTTTTGAAACTTTTCGGTGTGCATTGGAAACACGAGATGAGCTACCAAAACCAGAAATGCTTCGTGTAAAAATTTTAGAAGAATATGAATCAAGAAAATCAAAGGAAGATGGAAATGATTGCAGTGCATTATTTACGAAGAAAGAACAAAGAAAGCCAGGACAAATGAAATCGAAACAAAATAGTACATGTTTTAAATGCGGTAAAATTGGACATTTTGCAAGAAATTGTAAAAATAAACCTAAAAATTTAGAAAGTGCTCGCAACATTGAGGGAGAAAACAAATCGAATGTTTGTTTTACTTCAACAGAATCAGTGTTTTTATGTCCTAGCACTAGTACAAAGTGGTGTTTAGACAGTGGTTGTACATCTCATATGAGTGCTAGTATTAATAATTTTAAAGAATTAAAGCCAATAAATCAAAAACTTAATTTAGCAAATGATAATAATACTACAATCAGTGGTATTGGAAATGTTGAAGTTTCTGTAAACAATTATGGTTCTGATACCAATTTACAACTAAAAGACGTTCTTTACGTGTCTGATTTGCGAACAAATTTATTGTCAGTTTCAAAAATAACAGACAATGGCTATAATGTAATTTTTCGCAGAAATGATGCTGTCATAATTGACCAGAATAAAAAAGTTTGCCTCCATGCGGAAAGAACAGGTAATTTATATTATATTAAAAATTACGAAAATGCTGCTAATGTAGTTGAAGCTAAAAATGAGCTTGATTTATGGCATTACAAAATGGGTCATTTAAATGAAAGAGATCTAAAAGATATGGCAAAAAGTGATCAAGTTTATGGTTTAAATTTTAAGAAAGATCTTAAGTTATCAACTTGTGATATTTGTATTAGTCAAAAACAAGTATGTGGTAGTTTTCCAATAAACAAAAATATTCGAACCAATGATATACTGGAGATTGTTCATAGCGACGTATGTGGTCCTATGAGATGTGCATCTATATCAGGTGCGAAATTCTTTGTTACATTCATCGACGACAAATCTCGGTGGTGTGAAGTATATTTTTTGAAACAAAAATCTGATGTATTTTCAGCTTTTCAAAAATATAAAGCAGCAGCAGAGACATTTACAGGCCGAAAAATTAAAATGCTTCAGTCGGACAATGGTCGCGAATATTGTAACAAGGAATTTGATTCATATTTAGAAAAATATGGAATAAAAAGGCGTTTGACAACACCTTATACTCCGCAGCAAAATGGTACGGCGGAACGTAAAAATAGAACTCTCGTTGAAATGTCGAGATGCATGATGAAACATGCCACTTCGCCGCCATCTTTTTGGGCGGAAGCTGTTAACACAGCATGCTACATCAGAAATAGATGTGTTACAAAAGCAAATGGTAAAATTCCTTATAGCCTTTGGACAAATAAAAAGCCTACACTTATGCACATGAAAGTTTTCGGATGCAAAGGTTATGTACTGAACAAAAATCCTGCTAAAAGTAAATTTGATTCTCGTTCAAAACAATGTATTTTTGTAGGATATTCGTCAGAATCTAAGGCTTATCGTATGTGGTCCCAAGATAAAAGAGACGTAGTTATTAGTCGGGATGTAAAATTTATAAATGAAAAGGGTTTTAATGATACATACGAAGATTTTTATGGGCTTGAGTACAATATTGTTGAAAGTGGAAATGAAAATTACTCTAAAGAATTTAATACGATGCAAAAATGTACAGAAAATAAGGAATCTAATGATGATACTAAAAATGTAAAACGTGCTCGAGGACGGCCAAAATTACAAAGATTAGGTACACGTGGACGGCCTAGAAAATTATTTCAAACCACAAAAGACGATGAAAGTGATTCACAAGAGGACGGTAGTGAACCATTAGTTCAGTCTGAAGAAGAGAATTTTGAAGAATGCGAATTGGCATATTTGACGACAACAGATGATCCTATAACGTATAATGATGCTATGAAATCACAAGATGTAACAAAATGGATAGCTGCAATAGAGGATGAATATTTAGCGCAAATTCGTAGTAAAACTTGGGAAATTGTTGAGCAACCTGATCAAAGAAAAATTATTGATAGCAGATTAGTTTTTCGAACAAAAGATGATGGTAGAAAAAAGGTTCGTCTAGTAGCAAAAGGATATGCGCAACGTCCGGGTGAAGATTTCCATGAAACGTATTCTCCAGTAGCCCGATCATCATCAATTAGACTTTTAGTGGCTTTAGCAGCTGAGTTACATTTAGAAATACATCAAATGGATGTCATTACAGCATACCTGAATGGAGAGCTTAAAGAAAGCGTTTATATAAAGATTCCGGATGTATTAATGCCTGTATTGAACAAATTTAAATCAGGACAGCCTATGGGTTCTAGTAATATTAAAAAATATAACAGAAATGTCGAAGAGACGGCTAATAGATGGCTACATGCAATATCTAGTATGAAAAATCCTGTTTGTTTGTTAAAGAAAGCGTTGTATGGCCTGCGTCAATCTGGCTTAATGTGGTACAACAAGTTAACAACAATATTAATTAAATTAGGACTAAAACCAAATACGAAAGATCCGTGTTTATTTTCGAAGAAAGAAAATGAAAATATTTTACTACTACTGATTTATGTAGATGATTTATTATTAGCGACAAATAATCATAAATGGTTAAATGATACTAAAACGTCATTATCTCAGTCATTTGAAATGAAGGATTTAGGTCCAGTTAAGCGTTGCTTAGGCATAGACTTTTACCAAAATCTTAAAATTAATCAGATTTTTCTATCACAGCGTAAGTATGCAGAAGCAATTTTAGACCGATTTGGTATGGCAGAATGTAAACCTGCATTAACTCCAATGGAAACAAACTGCAAGTTAGTGCATCCATTGACAAAAGACGATAAAGCAATGTCTAAATATCCTTATCAGCGACTTATAGGAGCACTTATGTACTTGGCGGTAACAACACGCCCCGATATTGCTTATGCAGTAAATTACATGAGTCAATTTAATTCAAATTATAAGGAAGAACACTGGAAGTCCGCTAAACGGATTCTACGTTACATAAAAGGAACACTTGATTATGGAATATTATTCAAAAATAGCAATTTGGAATTATATGGAGTAGCCGATGCAGATTGGGGAGCAAATTTAACAGATCGTCGATCTTATTCTGGTTACGCATATATTTTTGGTGGTGCAGTTATTAGTTGGGAAGCACGAAAGCAGCGAACAGTGTCATTATCCAGTACCGAAGCTGAATACATAGCTATTGCTGATGCAACCAAAGAAGCTCTTTATCTCAGAAGTATTTTTAGTGATATTGGTATTAACTGCGAACATGTCACTATATTCAACGATAGTCAAAGCGCACAAAAATTAATAAAAGGTTTTAGCTACAATTCGCGCACCAAACATATTGATATACGCCATCATTTCGTACGCGATTGCATAAAAAATAACAATATAATTCTTGAATATTTATCAACAGAAAAGATGCCAGCCGATATGCTAACGAAGCCACTTTGTAAAATCAAACATCAAACCTGTTTAAATAATTTGGGCTTGAAATCATATCAGCAGCAATGATTTAGTATTTCTACTTCGAGGGGAGGTGTTGGAGAATCGAAGTAATCAAAACTATTGTGTCAAAATTTTTTATTATATACGTTTTACATTTGACATAATATTTTCATTCTAATTTTATACTTCAATAAAATAACTTATATTAGAAACAAAACACATTCGTTTCAATATTTTTTACAAAAACAGCAATTGATAATTAAAGCCAATGTGCTAAGCTATCCAACACAAAAGAAATCAAGTCGATATGTTATAAACTTTGCAAGTTATGACCAAAAAGGTAACCAGTTCTACCAAAAAGTGGCCGGAAAGAGGCAGTAGTAGAACTGGTTACTTTTTTGGTCATAACTTGTTTAGTTTTCTAGATATCAACTTGATTTCTTTGCGTTGGATAGATAACCGGACTGGCTTTAATTCGATTTTATTTTTGTTCAGATAGTGGGAAAATTTTTTTTTTGCCAAAAAAAAAACCATGGACTACCCCCTTTGCTTTTTTGAAAAAATGATAAAAAAATTTAAAAAAAAAAAAACAATTGATTATTAAAGCCAATGCGCTAAGCTATCCAACACAAAAGAAATCAAGTCGATATGTTGGAAACTTTGCAAGTTATGACCAAAAAGGTAACTAGTTCTACCAAAAAGTGGCCGGAAAGAGGCAGTAGTAGAACTGGTTACTTTTTTGGTCATAACTTGTTTAGTTTTCTAGATATCAACTTGATTTCTATTGCGTTGGATAGATAACCGGACTGGCTTTAATTCGATTTTATTTTTGTTCAGATAGTGGGAAAATTTTTTTTTTGCCAAAAAAAAAGCCATGGATTACCCCCTTTGCTTTTTTTAAAAAATGATAAAAAATTTTTTTACAAAAAAAACAATTGATAATTAAAGCCAATGCGCTAAGCTATCCAACACAAAAGAAATCAAGTCGATATGTTGGAAACTTTGCAAGTTATGACCAAAAAGGTAACCAGTTCTACCAAAAAGTGGCCGGAAAGAGGCAGTAGTAGAACTGGTTACTTTTTTGGTCATAACTTGTTTAGTTTTCTAGATATCAACTTGATTTCTATTGCGTTGGATAGATAACCGGACTGGCTTTAATTCGATTTTATTTTTGTTCAGATAGTGGGAAAATTTTTTTTTTGCCAAAAAAAAAACCATAGACTACCCCCTTTGCTTTTTTTAAAAAATGATAAAAAATTTTTTTACAAAAAAAAACAATTGATAATTAAAGCCAATGCGCTAAGCTATCCAACACAAAAGAAATCAAGTCGATATGTTGGAAACTTTGCAAGTTATGACCAAAAAGGTAACCAGTTCTACCAAAAAGTGGCCGGAAAGAGGCAGTAGTAGAACTGGTTACTTTTTTGGTCATAACTTGTTTAGTTTTCTAGATATCAACTTGATTTCTATTGCGTTGGATAGATAACCGGACTGGCTTTAATTCGATTTTATTTTTGTTCAGATAGTGGGAAAATTTTGTTTTTGCCAAAAAAAAACCATGGACTACCCCCTTTGCTTTTTTGAAAAAATGATAAAAAAATTTAAAAAAAAAAAAAAACAATTGATTATTAAAGCCAATACGCTAAGCTATCCAACACAAAAGAAATCAAGTCGATATGTTGGAAACTTTGCAAGTTATGACCAAAAAGGTAACCAGTTCTACCAAAAAGTGGCCGGAAAGAGGCAGTAGTAGAACTGGTTACTTTTTTGGTCATAACTTGTTTAGTTTTCTAGATATCAACTTGATTTCTATTGCGTTGGATAGATAACCGGACTGGCTTTAATTCGATTTTATTTTTGTTCAGATAGTGGGAAAATTTTTTTTTTGCCAAAAAAAAAAAACCATGGACTACCCCCTTTGCTTTTTTTAAAAAATGATAAAAAAATTTTTAAAAAAAAAAAACAATTGATTATTAAAGCCAATACGCTAAGCTATCCAACACAAAAGAAATCAAGTCGATATGTTGGAAACTTTGCAAGTTATGACCAAAAAGGTAACCAGTTCTACCAAAAAGTGGCCGGAAAGAGGCAGTAGTAGAACTGGTTACTTTTTTGGTCATACCTTGTTTAGTTTTCTAGATATCAACTTGATTTCTATTGCGTTGGATAGATAACCGGACTGGCTTTAATTCGATTTTATTTTTGTTCAGATAGTGGGAAAATTTTTTTTTTGCCAAAAAAAAAACCATGGACTACCCCCTTTGCTTTTTTTAAAAAATGATAAAAATTTTTTTACAAAAAAAACAATTGATAATTAAAGCCAATGCGCTAAGCTATCCAACACAAAAGAAATCAAGTCGATATGTTGGAAACTTTGCAAGTTATGACCAAAAAGGTAACCAGTTCTACCAAAAAGTGGCCGGAAAGAGGCAGTAGTAGAACTGGTTACTTTTTTGGTCATAACTTGTTTAGTTTTCTAGATATCAACTTGATTTCTATTGCGTTGGATAGATAACCGGACTGGCTTTAATTCGATTTTATTTTTGTTCAGATAGTGGGAAAATTTTGTTTTTGCCAAAAAAAAAAACCATGGACTACCCCCTTTGCTTTTTTTAAAAAATGATAAAAAATTTTTTTACAAAAAAAACAATTGATAATTAAAGCCAATGCGCTAAGCTATCCAACACAAAAGAAATCAAGTCGATATGTTGGAAACTTAGCAAGTTATGACCAAAAAGGTAACCAGTTCTACCAAAAAGTGGCCGGAAACAGGCAGTAGTAGAACTGGTTACTTTTTTGGTCATAACTTGTTTAGTTTTCTAGATATCAACTTGATTTCTATTGCGTTGCATAGATAACCGGACTGGCTTTAATTCGATTTTATTTTTGTGCAGATAGTGGGAATTTTTTTTTTTTTTTTGGCAAAAAAAAAACCATGGACTACCCCCTTTGCTTTTTTTAAAAAATGATAAAAATTTTTTTTACAAAAACAGCAATTGATAATTAAAGCCAATGTGCTAAGCTATCCAACACAAAAGAAATCAAGTCGATATGTTGGAAACTTTGCAAGTTATGACCAAAAAGGTAACCAGTTCTACCAAAAAGTGGCCGGAAAGAGGCAGTAGTAGAACTGGTTACTTTTTTGGTCATAACTTGTTTAGTTTTCTAGATATCAACTTAATTTCTATTGCGTTGGATAGATAACCGGACTGGCTTTAATTCGATTTTATTTCTGTTCAGATAGTGGGAAAATTTTTTTTTTGCCAAAAAAAAACCATGGACTACCCCCTTTGCTTTTTTTAAAAAATGATAAAAAATTTTTTTACAAAAAAAACAATTGATAATTAAAGCCAATGCCCTAAGCTATCCAACACAAAAGAAATCCAGTCGATATGTTGGAAACTTAGCAAGTTATGACCAAAAAGGTAACCAGTTCTAACAAAAAGTGGCCGGAAAGAGGCAGTAGTAGAACTGGTTACTTTTTTGGTCATAACTTGTTTAGTTTTCTAGATATCAACTTGATTTCTATTGCGTTGGATAGATAACCGGACTGGCTTTAATTCGATTTTATTTCTGTTCAGATAGTGGGAAAATTTTTTTTTTTGCCAAAAAAAAAACCATGGACTACCCCCTTTGCTTTTTTTAAAAAATGATAAAAATTTTTTTTACAAAAACAGCAATTGATAATTAAAGCCAATGTGCTAAGCTATCCAACACAAAAGAAATCAAGTCGATATGTTGGAAACTTTGCAAGTTATGACCAAAAAGGTAACCAGTTCTACCAAAAAGTGGCCGGAAAGAGGCAGTAGTAGAACTGGTTACTTTTTTGGTCATAACTTGTTTAGTTTTCTAGATATCAACTTGATTTCTTTGCGTTGGATAGATAACCGGACTGGCTTTAATTCGATTTTATTTTTGTTCAGATAGTGGGAAAATTTTTTTTTTGCCAAAAAAAAAACCATGGACTACCCCCTTTGCTTTTTTGAAAAAATGATAAAAAAATTAAAAAAAAAAAAAACAATTGATTATTAAAGCCAATGCGCTAAGCTATCCAACACAAAAGAAATCAAGTCGATATGTTGGAAACTTTGCAAGTTATGACCAAAAAGGTAACTAGTTCTACCAAAAAGTGGCCGGAAAGAGGCAGTAGTAGAACTGGTTACTTTTTTGGTCATAACTTGTTTAGTTTTCTAGATATCAACTTGATTTCTATTGCGTTGGATAGATAACCGGACTGGCTTTAATTCGATTTTATTTTTGTTCAGATAGTGGGAAAATTTTTTTTTTGCCAAAAAAAAAGCCATGGATTACCCCCTTTGCTTTTTTTAAAAAATGATAAAAAATTTTTTTACAAAAAAAACAATTGATAATTAAAGCCAATGCGCTAAGCTATCCAACACAAAAGAAATCAAGTCGATATGTTGGAAACTTTGCAAGTTATGACCAAAAAGGTAACCAGTTCTACCAAAAAGTGGCCGGAAAGAGGCAGTAGTAGAACTGGTTACTTTTTTGGTCATAACTTGTTTAGTTTTCTAGATATCAACTTGATTTCTATTGCGTTGGATAGATAACCGGACTGGCTTTAATTCGATTTTATTTTTGTTCAGATAGTGGGAAAATTTTTTTTTTGCCAAAAAAAAAACCATAGACTACCCCCTTTGCTTTTTTTAAAAAATGATAAAAAATTTTTTTACAAAAAAAAACAATTGATAATTAAAGCCAATGCGCTAAGCTATCCAACACAAAAGAAATCAAGTCGATATGTTGGAAACTTTGCAAGTTATGACCAAAAAGGTAACCAGTTCTACCAAAAAGTGGCCGGAAAGAGGCAGTAGTAGAACTGGTTACTTTTTTGGTCATAACTTGTTTAGTTTTCTAGATATCAACTTGATTTCTATTGCGTTGGATAGATAACCGGACTGGCTTTAATTCGATTTTATTTTTGTTCAGATAGTGGGAAAATTTTTTTTTTGCCAAAAAAAAACCATGGACTACCCCCTTTGCTTTTTTTAAAAAATGATAAAAAATTTTTTTACAAAAAAAACAATTGATTATTAAAGCCAATGCGCTAAGCTATCCAACACAAAAGAAATCAAGTCGATATGTTGGAAACTTTGCAAGTTATGACCAAAAAGGTAACCAGTTCTACCAAAAAGTGGCCGGAAAGAGGCAGTAGTAGAACTGGTTACTTTTTTGGTCATAACTTATTTAGTTTTCTAGATATCAACTTGATTTCTATTGCGTTGGATAGATAACCGGACTGGCTTTAATTCGATTTTATTTTTGTTCAGATAGTGGGAAAATTTTGTTTTTGCCAAAAAAAAAACCATGGACTACCCCCTTTGCTTTTTTGAAAAAATGATAAAAAAATTTAAAAAAAAAAAAACAATTGATTATTAAAGCCAATGCGCTAAGCTATCCAACACAAAAGAAATCAAGTCGATATGTTGGAAACTTTGCAAGTTATGACCAAAAAGGTAACCAGTTCTACCAAAAAGTGGCCGGAAAGAGGCAGTAGTAGAACTGGTTACTTTTTTGGTCATAACTTGTTTAGTTTTCTAGATATCAACTTGATTTCAATTGCGTTGGATAGATAACCGGACTGGCTTTAATTCGATTTTATTTTTGTTCAGATAGTGGGAAAATTTTTTTTTTGCCAAAAAAAAAACCATGGACTACCCCCTTTGCTTTTTTTAAAAAATGATAAAAAATTTTTTTACAAAAAAAACAATTGATAATTAAAGCCAATGCGCTAAGCTATCCAACACAAAAGAAATCAAGTCGATATGTTGGAAACTTTGCAAGTTATGACCAAAAAGGTAACCAGTTCTACCAAAAAGTGGCCGGAAAGAGGCAGTAGTAGAACTGGTTACTTTTTTGGTCATAACTTGTTTAGTTTTCTAGATATCAACTTGATTTCTATTGCGTTGGATAGATAACCGGACTGGCTTTAATTCGATTTTATTTTTGTTCAGATAGTGGGAAAATTTTTTTTTTGCCAAAAAAAAAACCATGGACTACCCCCTTTGCTTTTTTTAAAAAATGATAAAAAATTTTTTTACAAAAAAAACAATTGATAATTAAAGCCAATGCGCTAAGCTATCCAACACAAAAGAAATCAAGTCGATATGTTGGAAACTTTGCAAGTTATGACCAAAAAGGTAACCAGTTCTACCAAAAAGTGGCCGGAAAGAGGCAGTAGTAGAACTGGTTACTTTTTTGGTCATAACTTGTTTAGTTTTCTAGATATCAACTTGATTTCTATTGCGTTGGATAGATAACCGGACTGGCTTTAATTCGATTTTATTTTTGTTCAGATAGTGGGAAAATTTTTTTTTTGCCAAAAAAAAAGCCATGGATTACCCCCTTTGCTTTTTTTAAAAAATGATAAAAAATTTTTTTACAAAAAAAACAATTGATAATTAAAGCCAATGCGCTAAGCTATCCAACACAAAAGAAATCAAGTCGATATGTTGGAAACTTTGCAAGTTATGACCAAAAAGGTAACCAGTTCTACCAAAAAGTGGCCGGAAAGAGGCAGTAGTAGAACTGGTTACTTTTTTGGTCATAACTTGTTTAGTTTTCTAGATATCAACTTGATTTCTATTGCGTTGGATAGATAACCGGACTGGCTTTAATTCGATTTTATTTTTGTTCAGATAGTGGGAAAATTTTTTTTTTGCCAAAAAAAAAAACCATAGACTACCCCCTTTGCTTTTTTTAAAAAATTATAAAAAATTTTTTTACAAAAAAAAACAATTGATAATTAAAGCCAATGCGCTAAGCTATCCAACACAAAAGAAATCAAGTCGATATGTTGGAAACTTTGCAAGTTATGACCAAAAAGGTAACCAGTTCTACCAAAAAGTGGCCGGAAAGAGGCAGTAGTAGAACTGGTTACTTTTTTGGTCATAACTTGTTTAGTTTTCTAGATATCAACTTAATTTCTATTGCGTTGGATAGATAACCGGACTGGCTTTAATTCGATTTTATTTTTGTTCAGATAGTGGGAAAATTTTTTTTTTGCCAAAAAAAAAACCATGGACTACCCCCTTTGCTTTTTTTAAAAAATGATAAAAAATTTTTTTACAAAAAAAACAATTGATAATTAAAGCCAATGCCCTAAGCTATCCAACACAAAAGAAATCAAGTCGATATGTTGGAAACTTTGCAAGTTATGACCAAAAAGGTAACCAGTTCTACCAAAAAGTGGCCGGAAAGAGGCAGTAGTAGAACTGGTTACTTTTTTGGTCATAACTTGTTTAGTTTTCTAGATATCAACTTTATTTCTATTGCGTTGGATAGATAACCGGACTGGCCTTAATTCGATTTTATTTTTTTTTAGATAGTGGGAAAATTTTGTTTTTGCCAAAAAAAAAAACCATGGACTACCGCCTTTGCTTTTTTTAAAAAATGATAAAAAATTTTTTTACAAAAAAAACAATTGATAATTAAAGCCAATGCGCTAAGCTATCCAACACAAAAGAAATCAAGTCGATATGTTGGAAACTTTGCAAGTTATGACCAAAAAGGTAACCAGTTCTACCAAAAAGTGGCCGGAAAGAGGCAGTAGTAGAACTGGTTACTTTTTTGGTCATAACTTGTTTAGTTTTCTAGATATCAACTTGATTTCTATTGCGTTGGATAGATAACCGGACTGGCTTTAATTCGATTTTATTATTGTGCAGATAGTGGTAATTTTTTATTTTTTGGCAAAAAAAAAAAACCATGGACTACCCCCTTTGCTTTTTTTAAAAAATGATAAAAATTTTTTTTACAAAAACAGCAATTGATAATTAAAGCCAATGCGCTAAGCTATCCAACACAAAAGAAATCAAGTCGATATGTTGGAAACTTAGCAAGTTATGACCAAAAAGGTAACCAGTTCTACCAAAAAGTGGCCGGAAAGAGGCAGTAGTAGAACTGGTTACTTTTTTGGTCATAACTTGTTTAGTTTTCTAGATATCAACTTAAATTCTATTGCGTTGCATAGATAACCGGACTGTCTTTAATTCGATTTTATTTTTGTTCAGATAGTGGGAAAATTTTTTTTTGCCAAAAAAAAACCATGGACTACCCCCTTTGCTTTTTTTAAAAAATGATAAAAATTTTTTTTACAAAAACAACAATTGATAATTAAAGCCAATGCGCTAAGCTATCCAACACAAAAGAAATCAAGTCGATATGTTGGAAACTTAGCAAGTTATGACCAAAAAGGTAACCAGTTCTACCAAAAAGTGGCCGGAAAGAGGCAGTAGTAGAACTGGTTACTTTTTGGTCATAACTTGCTTATTTTTCTAGATATCAACTTGATTTCTATTGCGTTGGATAGATAACCGGACTGGCTTTAATTCGATTTTATTATTGTGCAGATAGTGGGAAATTTTTTTTTTTTTGCCAAAAAAAAACCGTGGACAACCCCCTTTGCTTTTTTTAAAAAATGATAAAAATTTTTTTTACAAAAAAAACAATTGATAATTAAAGCCAATGCGCTAAACTATCCAACACAAAAGAAATCCAGTCGATATGTTGGAAACTTAGCAAGTTATGACTAAAAAGGTAACCAGTTCTACCAAAAAGTGGCCGGAAAGAGGCAGTAGTAGAACTGGTTACTTTTTTGGTCATAACTTGCTTAGTTTTCTAGATATCAACTTGATTTCTATTGCGTTGGATAGATAACCGGACTGGCTTTAATTCGATTTTATTTTTGTTCAGATAGTGGGAAAATTTTTTTTTTGCCAAAAAAAAACCATGGACAACCCCCTTTGCTTTTTTTAAAAAATGATAAAAATTTTTTTTACAAAAACAACAATTGATAATTAAAGCCAATGCGCTAAGCTATCCAACACAAAAGAAATCAAGTCGATATGTTGGAAACTTAGCAAGTTATGACCAAAAAGGTAACCAGTTCTAACAAAAAGTGGCCGGAAAGAGGCAGTAGTAGAACTGGTTACTTTTTTGGTCATAACTTGTTTAGTTTTCTAGATATCAACTTGATTTCTATTGCGTTGGATAGATAACCGGACTGGCTTTAATTCGATTTTATTTTTGTTCAGATAGTGGGAAAATTTTTTTTTTGCCAAAAAAAACCATGGACAACCCCCTTTGCTTTTTTTAAAAAATGATAAAAATTTTTTTTACAAAAAAAACAATTGATAATTAAAGCCAATGCGCTAAACTATCCAACACAAAAGAAATCCAGTCGATATGTTGGAAACTTAGCAAGTTATGACTAAAAAGGTAACCAGTTCTACCAAAAAGTGGCCGGAAAGAGGCAGTAGTAGAACTGGTTACTTTTTTGGTCATAACTTGTTTAGTTTTCTAGATATCAACTTGATTTCTATTGCGTTGGATAGATAACCGGACTGGCTTTAATTCGATTTTATTTTTGTTCAGATAGTGGGAAAATTTTTTTTTTGCCAAAAAAAAACCATGGACAACCCCCTTTGCTTTTTTTAAAAAATGATAAAAATTTTTTTTACAAAAAAAACAATTGATAATTAAAGCCAATGCGCTAAGCTATCCAACACAAAAGAAATCAAGTCGATATGTTGGAAACTTAGCAAGTTATGACCAAAAAGGTAACCAGTTCTACCAAAAAGTGGCCGGAAAGAGGCAGTAGTAGAACTGGTTACTTTTTTGGTCATAACTTGCTTAGTTTTCTAGATATCAACTTGATTTCTATTGCGTTGGATAGATAACCGGACTGGCTTTAATTCGATTTTATTTTTGTTCAGATAGTGGGAAAATTTTTTTTTTGCCAAAAAAAAACCATGGACAACCCCCTTTGCTTTTTTTAAAAAATGATAAAAATTTTTTTTACAAAAAAAACAATTGATAATTAAAGCCAATGCGCTAAACTATCCAACACAAAAGAAATCCAGTCGATATGTTGGAAACTTAGCAAGTTATGACTAAAAAGGTAACCAGTTCTACCAAAAAGTGGCCGGAAAGAGGCAGTAGTAGAACTGGTTACTTTTTTGGTCATAACTTGCTTAGTTTTCTAGATATCAACTTGATTTCTATTGCGTTGGATAGATAACCGGACTGGCTTTAATTCGATTTTATTTTTGTTCAGATAGTGGGAAAATTTTTTTTTTGCCAAAAAAAAACCATGGACAACCCCCTTTGCTTTTTTTAAAAAATGATAAAAATTTTTTTTACAAAAAAAACAATTGATAATTAAAGCCAATGCGCTAAACTATCCAACACAAAAGAAATCCAGTCGATATGTTGGAAACTTAGCAAGTTATGACTAAAAAGGTAACCAGTTCTACCAAAAAGTGGCCGGAAAGAGGCAGTAGTAGAACTGGTTACTTTTTTGGTCATAACTTGCTTAGTTTTCTAGATATCAACTTGATTTCTATTGCGTTGGATAGATAACCGGACTGGCTTTAATTCGATTTTATTTTTGTTCAGATAGTGGGAAAATTTTTTTTTTGCCAAAAAAAAACCATGGACAACCCCCTTTGCTTTTTTTAAAAAATGATAAAAATTTTTTTTACAAAAAAAACAATTGATAATTAAAGCCAATGCGCTAAACTATCCAACACAAAAGAAATCCAGTCGATATGTTGGAAACTTAGCAAGTTATGACTAAAAAGGTAACCAGTTCTACCAAAAAGTGGCCGGAAAGAGGCAGTAGTAGAACTGGTTACTTTTTTGGTCATAACTTGCTTAGTTTTCTAGATATCAACTTGATTTCTATTGCGTTGGATAGATAACCGGACTGGCTTTAATTCGATTTTATTTTTGTTCAGATAGTGGGAAAATTTTTTTTTTGCCAAAAAAAAACCATGGACAACCCCCTTTGCTTTTTTCAAAAAATGATAAAAATTTTTTTTACAAAAAAAACAATTGATAATTAAAGCCAATGCGCTAAACTATCCAACACAAAAGAAATCCAGTCGATATGTTGGAAACTTAGCAAGTTATGACTAAAAAGGTAACCAGTTCTACCAAAAAGTGGCCGGAAAGAGGCAGTAGTAGAACTGGTTACTTTTTTGGTCATAACTTGCTTAGTTTTCTAGATATCAACTTGATTTCTATTGCGTTGGATAGATAACCGGACTGGCTTTAATTCGATTTTATTTTTGTTCAGATAGTGGGAAAATTTTTTTTTTGCCAAAAAAAAACCATGGACAACCCCCTTTGCTTTTTTTAAAAAATGATAAAAATTTTTTTTACAAAAAAAACAATTGATAATTAAAGCCAATGCGCTAAACTATCCAACACAAAAGAAATCCAGTCGATATGTTGGAAACTTAGCAAGTTATGACTAAAAAGGTAACCAGTTCTACCAAAAAGTGGCCGGAAAGAGGCAGTAGTAGAACTGGTTACTTTTTTGGTCATAACTTGCTTAGTTTTCTAGATATCAACTTGATTTCTATTGCGTTGGATAGATAACCGGACTGGCTTTAATTCGATTTTATTTTTGTTCAGATAGTGGGAAAATTTTTTTTTTGCCAAAAAAAAACCATGGACAACCCCCTTTGCTTTTTTTAAAAAATGATAAAAATTTTTTTTACAAAAAACAATTGATAATTAAAGCCAATGCGCTAAACTATCCAACACAAAAGAAATCCAGTCGATATGTTGGAAACTTAGCAAGTTATGACTAAAAAGGTAACCAGTTCTACCAAAAAGTGGCCGGAAAGAGGCAGTAGTAGAACTGGTTACTTTTTTGGTCATAACTTGCTTAGTTTTCTAGATATCAACTTGATTTCTATTGCGTTGGATAGATAACCGGACTGGCTTTAATTCGATTTTATTTTTGTTCAGATAGTGGGAAAATTTTTTTTTTGCCAAAAAAAAACCATGGACAACCCCCTTTGCTTTTTTTAAAAAATGATAAAAATTTTTTTTACAAAAAAAACAATTGATAATTAAAGCCAATGCGCTAAACTATCCAACACAAAAGAAATCCAGTCGATATGTTGGAAACTTAGCAAGTTATGACTAAAAAGGTAACCAGTTCTACCAAAAAGTGGCCGGAAAGAGGCAGTAGTAGAACTGGTTACTTTTTTGGTCATAACTTGCTTAGTTTTCTAGATATCAACTTGATTTCTATTGCGTTGGATAGATAACCGGACTGGCTTTAATTCGATTTTATTTTTGTTCAGATAGTGGGAAAATTTTTTTTTTGCCAAAAAAAAACCATGGACAACCCCCTTTGCTTTTTTTAAAAAATGATAAAAATTTTTTTTACAAAAAAAACAATTGATAATTAAAGCCAATGCGCTAAACTATCCAACACAAAAGAAATCCAGTCGATATGTTGGAAACTTAGCAAGTTATGACTAAAAAGGTAACCAGTTCTACCAAAAAGTGGCCGGAAAGAGGCAGTAGTAGAACTGGTTACTTTTTTGGTCATAACTTGCTTAGTTTTCTAGATATCAACTTGATTTCTATTGCGTTGGATAGATAACCGGACTGGCTTTAATTCGATTTTATTTTTGTTCAGATAGTGGGAAAATTTTTTTTTTGCCAAAAAAAAACCATGGACAACCCCCTTTGCTTTTTTCAAAAAATGATAAAAATTTTTTTTACAAAAAAAACAATTGATAATTAAAGCCAATGCGCTAAACTATCCAACACAAAAGAAATCCAGTCGATATGTTGGAAACTTAGCAAGTTATGACTAAAAAGGTAACCAGTTCTACCAAAAAGTGGCCGGAAAGAGGCAGTAGTAGAACTGGTTACTTTTTTGGTCATAACTTGCTTAGTTTTCTAGATATCAACTTGATTTCTATTGCGTTGGATAGATAACCGGACTGGCTTTAATTCGATTTTATTTTTGTTCAGATAGTGGGAAAATTTTTTTTTTGCCAAAAAAAAACCATGGACAACCCCCTTTGCTTTTTTTAAAAAATGATAAAAATTTTTTTTACAAAAAAAACAATTGATAATTAAAGCCAATGCGCTAAACTATCCAACACAAAAGAAATCCAGTCGATATGTTGGAAACTTAGCAAGTTATGACTAAAAAGGTAACCAGTTCTACCAAAAAGTGGCCGGAAAGAGGCAGTAGTAGAACTGGTTACTTTTTTGGTCATAACTTGCTTAGTTTTCTAGATATCAACTTGATTTCTATTGCGTTGGATAGATAACCGGACTGGCTTTAATTCGATTTTATTTTTGTTCAGATAGTGGGAAAATTTTTTTTTTGCCAAAAAAAAACCATGGACAACCCCCTTTGCTTTTTTTAAAAAATGATAAAAATTTTTTTTACAAAAAACAATTGATAATTAAAGCCAATGCGCTAAACTATCCAACACAAAAGAAATCCAGTCGATATGTTGGAAACTTAGCAAGTTATGACTAAAAAGGTAACCAGTTCTACCAAAAAGTGGCCGGAAAGAGGCAGTAGTAGAACTGGTTACTTTTTTGGTCATAACTTGCTTAGTTTTCTAGATATCAACTTGATTTCTATTGCGTTGGATAGATAACCGGACTGGCTTTAATTCGATTTTATTTTTGTTCAGATAGTGGGAAAATTTTTTTTTTGCCAAAAAAAAACCATGGACAACCCCCTTTGCTTTTTTTAAAAAATGATAAAAATTTTTTTTACAAAAAAAACAATTGATAATTAAAGCCAATGCGCTAAACTATCCAACACAAAAGAAATCCAGTCGATATGTTGGAAACTTAGCAAGTTATGACTAAAAAGGTAACCAGTTCTACCAAAAAGTGGCCGGAAAGAGGCAGTAGTAGAACTGGTTACTTTTTTGGTCATAACTTGCTTAGTTTTCTAGATATCAACTTGATTTCTATTGCGTTGGATAGATAACCGGACTGGCTTTAATTCGATTTTATTTTTGTTCAGATAGTGGGAAAATTTTTTTTTTGCCAAAAAAAAACCATGGACAACCCCCTTTGCTTTTTTTAAAAAATGATAAAAATTTTTTTTACAAAAAAAACAATTGATAATTAAAGCCAATGCGCTAAACTATCCAACACAAAAGAAATCCAGTCGATATGTTGGAAACTTAGCAAGTTATGACCAAAAAGGTAACCAGTTCTAACAAAGAGGCCGGAAAGAGGCAGTAGTAGAACTGGTTACTTTTTTGGTCATAACTTGTTTAGTTTTCTAGATATCAACTTGATTTCTATTGCGTTGGATAGATAACCGGACTGGCTTTAATTCGATTTTATTTTTGTTCAGATAGTGGGAAAATTTTTTTTTTGCCAAAAAAAAACCATGGACAACCCCCTTTGCTTTTTTTAAAAAATGATAAAAATTTTTTTTACAAAAACAACAATTGATAATTAAAGCCAATGCGCCAAGCTATCCAACACAAAAGAAATCCAGTCGATATGTTGGAAACTTAGCAAGTTATGACCAAAAAGGTAACCAGTTCTAACAAAGAGGCCGGAAAGAGGCAGTAGTAGAACTGGTTACTTTTTTGGTCATAACTTGTTTAGTTTTCTAGATATCAACTTGATTTCTATTGCGTTGGATAGATAACCGGACTGGCTTTAATTCGATTTTATTTTTGTTCAGATAGTGGGAAAATTTTTTTTTTGCCAAAAAAAAACCATGGACAACCCCCTTTGCTTTTTTTAAAAAATGATAAAAATTTTTTTTACAAAAACAACAATTGATAATTAAAGCCAATGCGCTAAGCTATCCAACACAAAAGAAATCCAGTCGATATGTTGGAAACTTAGCAAGTTATGACCAAAAAGGTAACCAGTTCTAACAAAAAGTGGCCGGAAAGAGGCAGTAGTAGAACTGGTTACTTTTTTGGTCATAACTTGTTTAGTTTTCTAGATATCAACTTGATTTCTATTGCGTTGGATAGATAACCGGACTGGCTTTAATTCGATTTTATTTTTGTTCAGATAGTGGGAAAATTTTTTTTTTGCCAAAAAAAAACCATGGACAACCCCCTTTGCTTTTTTTAAAAAATGATAAAAATTTTTTTTACAAAAACAACAATTGATAATTAAAGCCAATGCGCCAAGCTATCCAACACAAAAGAAATCAAGTCGATATGTTGGAAACTTAGCAAGTTATGACCAAAAAGGTAACCAGTTCTAACAAAGAGGCCGGAAAGAGGCAGTAGTAGAACTGGTTACTTTTTTGGTCATAACTTGTTTAGTTTTCTAGATATCAACTTGATTTCTATTGCGTTGGATAGATAACCGGACTGGCTTTAATTCGATTTTATTTTTGTTCAGATAGTGGGAAATTTTTTTTTTTGCCAAAAAAAAACCATGGACAACCCCCTTTGCTTTTTTTAAAAAATGATAAAAATTTATTTTTACAAAAAAAACAATTGATAATTAAAGCCAATGCGCTAAGCTATCCAACACAAAAGAAATCCAGTCGATATGTTGGAAACTTAGGAAGTTATGACCAAAAAGGTAACCAGTTCTAACAAAAAGTGGCAGGAAAGAGGCAGTAGTAGAACTGGTTACTTTTTTGGTCATAACTTGTTTAGTTTTCTAGATATCAACTTGATTTCTATTGCGTTGGATAGATAACCGGACTGGCTTTAATTCGATTTTATTTTTGTTCAGATAGTGGGAAAATTTTTTTTTTGCCAAAAAAAAACCATGGACAACCCCCTTTGCTTTTTTTAAAAAATGATAAAAATTTTTTTTACAAAAACAACAATTGATAATTAAAGCCAATGCGCTAAACTATCCAACACAAAAGAAATCCAGTCGATATGTTGGAAACTTAGCAAGTTATGACCAAAAAGGTAACCAGTTCTAACAAAAAGTGGCCGGAAAGAGGCAGTAGTAGAACTGGTTACTTTTTTGGTCATAACTTGTTTAGTTTTCTAGATATCAACTTGATTTCTATTGCGTTGGATAGATAACCGGACTGGCTTTAATTCGATTTTATTTTTGTTCAGATAGTGGGAAATTTTTTTTTTTGCCAAAAAAAAACCATGGACAACCCCCTTTGCTTTTTTTAAAAAATGATAAAAATTTATTTTTACAAAAAAAACAATTGATAATTAAAGCCAATGCGCTAAGCTATCCAACACAAAATAAATCCAGTCGATATGTTGGAAACTTAGCAAGTTATGACCAAAAAGGTAACCAGTTCTAACAAAAAGTGGCCGGAAAGAGGCAGTAGTAGAACTGGTTACTTTTTTGGTCATAACTTGTTTAGTTTTCTAGATATCAACTTGATTTCTATTGCGTTGGATAGATAACCGGACTGGCTTTAATTCGATTTTATTTTTGTTCAGATAGTGGGAAATTTTTTTTTTTGCCAAAAAAAAACCATGGACAACCCCCTTTGCTTTTTTTAAAAAATGATAAAAATTTATTTTTACAAAAAAAACAATTGATAATTAAAGCCAATGCGCTAAGCTATCCAACACAAAATAAATCCAGTCGATATGTTGGAAACTTAGCAAGTTATGACCAAAAAGGTAACCAGTTCTAACAAAAAGTGGCCGGAAAGAGGCAGTAGTAGAACTGGTTACTTTTTTGGTCATAACTTGTTTAGTTTTCTAGATATCAACTTGATTTCTATTGCGTTGGACAGATAACCGGACTGGCTTTAATTCGATTTTATTTTTGTTCAGATAGTGGGAAAATTTTTTTTTTGCCAAAAAAAAACCATGGACAACCCCCTTTGCTTTTTTTAAAAAATGATAAAAATTTATTTTTACAAAAACAACAATTGATAATTAAAGCCAATGCGCTAAGCTATCCAACACAAAAGAAATCAAGTCGATATGTTGGAAACTTAGCAAGTTATGACTAAAAAGGTAACCAGTTCTACCAAAAAGTGGCCGGAAAGAGGCAGTAGTAGAACTGGTTACTTTTTTGGTCATAACTTGTTTAGTTTTCTAGATATCAACTTGATTTCTATTGCGTTGGATAGATAACCGGACTGGCTTTAATTCGATTTTATTTTTGTTCAGATAGTGGGAAATTTTTTTTTTTGCCAAAAAAAAACCATGGACAACCCCCTTTGCTTTTTTTAAAAAATGATAAAAATTTTTTTTACAAAAAAAACAATTGATAATTAAAGCCAATGCGCTAAGCTATCCAACACAAAAGAAATCCAGTCGATATGTTGGAAACTTAGCAAGTTATGACCAAAAAGGTAACCAGTTCTAACAAAAAGTGGCCGGAAAGAGGCAGTAGTAGAACTGGTTACTTTTTTGGTCATAACTTGTTTAGTTTTCTAGATATCAACTTGATTTCTATTGCGTTGGATAGATAACCGGACTGGCTTTAATTCGATTTTATTTTTGTTCAGATAGTGGGAAAATTTTTTTTTTGCCAAAAAAAACCATGGACAACCCCCTTTGCTTTTTTTAAAAAATGATAAAATTTTTTTTTACAAAAACAACAATTGATAATTAAAGCCAATGCGATAAGCTATCCAACACAAAAGAAATCAAGTCGATATGTTGGAAACTTAGCAAGTTATGACTAAAAAGGTAACCAGTTCTACCAAAAAGTGGCCGGAAAGAGGCAGTAGTAGAACTGGTTACTTTTTTGGTCATAACTTGTTTAGTTTTCTAGATATCAACTTGATTTCTATTGCGTTGGATAGATAACCGGACTGGCTTTAATTCGATTTTATTTTTGTTCAGATAGTGGGAAAATTTTTTTTTTGCCAAAAAAAAACCATGGACAACCCCCTTTGCTTTTTTTAAAAAATGATAAAAATTTTTTTTACAAAAAAAATAATTGATAATTAAAGCCAATGCGTTAAGCTATCCAACACAAAAGAAATCCAGTCGATATGTTGGAAACTTAGCAAGTTATGACCAAAAAGGTAACCAGTTCTAACAAAAAGTGGCCGGAAAGAGGCAGTAGTAGAACTGGTTACTTTTTTGGTCATAACTTATTTAGTTTTCTAGATATCAACTTGATTTCTATTGCGTTGGATAGATAACCGGACTGGCTTTAATTCGATTTTATTTTTGTTCAGATAGTGGGAAAATTTTTTTTTGCCAAAAAAAAAACCATGGACAACCCATTTTGCTTTTTTTAAAAAATGATAAAAATTTTTTTTACAAAAAAAACAATTGATAATTAAAGCCAATGCGCTAAGCTATCCAACACAAAAGAAATCCAGTCGATATGTTGGAAACTTAGCAAGTTATGACCAAAAAGGTAACCAGTTCTAACAAAAAGTGGCCGGAAAGAGGCAGTAGTAGAACTGGTTACTTTTTTGGTCATAACTTGTTTAGTTTTCTAGATATCAACTTGATTTCTATTGCGTTGGATAGATAACCGGACTGGCTTTAATTCGATTTTATTTTTGTTCAGATAGTGGGAAAATTTTTTTTTTTTTTGCCAAAAAAAAACCATGGACAACCCCCTTTGCTTTTTTTAAAAAATGATAAAAATTTTTTTTACAAAAAAAACAATTGATAATTAAAGCCAATGCGCTAAGCTATCCAACACAAAAGAAATCCAGTCGATATGTTGGAAACTTAGCAAGTTATGACCAAAAAGGTAACCAGTTCTACCAAAAAGTGGCCGGAAAGAGGCAGTAGTAGAACTGGTTACTTTTTGGGTCATAACTTGTTTAGTTTTCTAGATATCAACTTGATTTCTATTGCGTTGGATAGATAACCGGACTGGCTTTAATTCGATTTTATTTTTGTTCAGATAGTGGGAAAATTTTTTTTTTGCCAAAAAAAAACCATGGACAACCCCCTTTGCTTTTTTTAAAAAATGATAAAAATTTTTTTTACAAAAACAACAATTGATAATTAAAGCCAATGCGCTAAGCTATCCAACACAAAAGAAATCAAGTCGATATGTTGGAAACTTAGCAAGTTATGACTAAAAAGGTAACCAGTTCTACCAAAAAGTGGCCGGAAAGAGGCAGTAGTAGAACTGGTTACTTTTTTGGTCATAACTTGTTTAGTTTTCTAGATATCAACTTGATTTCTATTGCGTTGGATAGATAACCGGACTGGCTTTAATTCGATTTTATTTTTGTTCAGATAGTGGGAAAATTTTTTTTTTGCCAAAAAAAAACCATGGACAACCCACTTTGCTTTTTTTAAAAAATGATAAAAATTTATTTTTACAAAAAAAACAATTGATAATTAAATCCAATGCGCTAAGCTATCCAACACAAAAGAAATCCAGTCGATATGTTGGAAACTTAGCAAGTTATGACCAAAAAGGTAACCAGTTCTAACAAAAAGTGGCCGGAAAGAGGCAGTAGTAGAACTGGTTACTTTTTTGGTCATAGCTTGCTTATATTTGTAGATATCAACTTGATTTCTATTGCGTTGGGTAGATAACCGGACTGGCTTTAATTCGATTTTATTTTTGTTCAGATAGTGGGAAAATTTTTTTTTTTTTGCCAAAAAAAAACCATGGACAACCCCCTTTGCTTTTTTTAAAAAATGATAAAAATTTTTTTTACAAAAACAACAATTGATAATTAAAGCCAATGCGCTAAGCTATCCAACACAAAAGAAATCAAGTCGATATGTTGGAAACTTAGCAAGTTATGACTAAAAAGGTAACCAGTTCTACCAAAAAGTGGCCGGAAAGAGGCAGTAGTAGAACTGGTTACTTTTTTGGTCATAACTTGTTTAGTTTTCTAGATATCAACTTGATTTCTATTGCGTTGGATAGATAACCGGACTGGCTTTAATTCGATTTTATTTTTGTTCAGATAGTGGGAAAACTTTTTTTTTGCCAAAAAAAAAACCATGGACAACCCCCTTTGCTTTTTTTAAAAAATGATAAAAATTTTTTTTACAAAAAAAACAATTGATAATTAAAGCCAATGCGCTAAGCTATCCAACACAAAAGAAATCCAGTCGATATGTTGGAAACTTAGCAAGTTATGACCAAAAAGGTAACCAGTTCTAACAAAAAGTGGCCGGAAAGAGGCAGTAGTAGAACTGGTTACTTTTTTGGTCATAACTTGTTTAGTTTTCTAGATATCAACTTGATTTCTATTGCGTTGGATAGATAACCGGACTGGCTTTAATTCGATTTTATTTTTGTTCAGATAGTGGGAAAATTTTTTTTTTGCCAAAAAAAAACCATGGACAACCCCCTTTGCTTTTTTTAAAAAATGATAAAAATTTATTTTTACAAAAAAAACAATTGATAATTAAAGCCAATGCGCTAAGCTATCCAACACAAAAGAAATCCAGTCGATATGTTGGAAACTTAGCAAGTTATGACCAAAAAGGTAACCAGTTCTAACAAAAAGTGGCCGGAAAGAGGCAGTAGTAGAACTGGTTACTTTTTTGGTCATAGCTTGCTTATATTTGTAGATATCAACTTGATTTCTATTGCGTTGGGTAGATAACCGGACTGGCTTTAATTCGATTTTATTTTTGTTCAGATAGTGGGAAAATTTTTTTTTTGCCAAAAAAAAACCATGGACAACCCCCTTTGCTTTTTTTAAAAAATGATAAAAATTTTTTTTACAAAAACAACAATTGATAATTAAATCCAATGCGCTAAGCTATCCAACACAAAAGAAATCCAGTCGATATGTTGGAAACTTAGCAAGTTATGACCAAAAAGGTAACCAGTTCTAACAAAAAGTGGCCGGAAAGAGGCAGTAGTAGAACTGGTTACTTTTTTGGTCATAGCTTGCTTATATTTGTAGATATCAACTTGATTTCTATTGCGTTGGGTAGATAACCGGACTGGCTTTAATTCGATTTTATTTTTGTTCAGATAGTGGGAAAATTTTTTTTTTGCCAAAAAAAAACCATGGACAACCCCCTTTGCTTTTTTTAAAAAATGATAAAAATTTTTTTTACAAAAACAACAATTGATAATTAAAGCCAATGCGCTAAGCTATCCAACACAAAAGAAATCAAGTCGATATGTTGGAAACTTAGCAAGTTATGACTAAAAAGGTAACCAGTTCTACCAAAAAGTGGCCGGAAAGAGGCAGTAGTAGAACTGGTTACTTTTTTGGTCATAACTTGTTTAGTTTTCTAGATATCAACTTGATTTCTATTGCGTTGGATAGATAACCGGACTGGCTTTAATTCGATTTTATTTTTGTTCAGATAGTGGGAAAATTTTTTTTTTGCCAAAAAAAAACCATGGACAACCCACTTTGCTTTTTTTAAAAAATGATAAAAATTTATTTTTACAAAAAAAACAATTGATAATTAAATCCAATGCGCTAAGCTATCCAACACAAAAGAAATCCAGTCGATATGTTGGAAACTTAGCAAGTTATGACCAAAAAGGTAACCAGTTCTAACAAAAAGTGGCCGGAAAGAGGCAGTAGTAGAACTGGTTACTTTTTTGGTCATAGCTTGCTTATATTTGTAGATATCAACTTGATTTCTATTGCGTTGGGTAGATAACCGGACTGGCTTTAATTCGATTTTATTTTTGTTCAGATAGTGGGAAAATTTTTTTTTTTTTGCCAAAAAAAAACCATGGACAACCCCCTTTGCTTTTTTTAAAAAATGATAAAAATTTTTTTTACAAAAACAACAATTGATAATTAAAGCCAATGCGCTAAGCTATCCAACACAAAAGAAATCAAGTCGATATGTTGGAAACTTAGCAAGTTATGACTAAAAAGGTAACCAGTTCTACCAAAAAGTGGCCGGAAAGAGGCAGTAGTAGAACTGGTTACTTTTTTGGTCATAACTTGTTTAGTTTTCTAGATATCAACTTGATTTCTATTGCGTTGGATAGATAACCGGACTGGCTTTAATTCGATTTTATTTTTGTTCAGATAGTGGGAAAACTTTTTTTTTGCCAAAAAAAAAACCATGGACAACCCCCTTTGCTTTTTTTAAAAAATGATAAAAATTTTTTTTACAAAAAAAACAATTGATAATTAAAGCCAATGCGCTAAGCTATCCAACACAAAAGAAATCCAGTCGATATGTTGGAAACTTAGCAAGTTATGACCAAAAAGGTAACCAGTTCTAACAAAAAGTGGCCGGAAAGAGGCAGTAGTAGAACTGGTTACTTTTTTGGTCATAACTTGTTTAGTTTTCTAGATATCAACTTGATTTCTATTGCGTTGGATAGATAACCGGACTGGCTTTAATTCGATTTTATTTTTGTTCAGATAGTGGGAAAATTTTTTTTTTGCCAAAAAAAAACCATGGACAACCCCCTTTGCTTTTTTTAAAAAATGATAAAAATTTATTTTTACAAAAAAAACAATTGATAATTAAAGCCAATGCGCTAAGCTATCCAACACAAAAGAAATCCAGTCGATATGTTGGAAACTTAGCAAGTTATGACCAAAAAGGTAACCAGTTCTAACAAAAAGTGGCCGGAAAGAGGCAGTAGTAGAACTGGTTACTTTTTTGGTCATAACTTGTTTAGTTTTCTAGATATCAACTTGATTTCTATTGCGTTGGATAGATAACCGGACTGGCTTTAATTCGATTTTATTTTTGTTCAGATAGTGGGAAAATTTTTTTTTTGCCAAAAAAAAACCATGGACAACCCCCTTTGCTTTTTTTAAAAAATGATAAAAATTTTTTTTACAAAAAAAACAATTGATAATTAAAGCCAATGCGCTAAGCTATCCAACACAAAAGAAATCCAGTCGATATGTTGGAAACTTAGCAAGTTATGACCAAAAAGGTAACCAGTTCTAACAAAAAGTGGCCGGAAAGAGGCAGTAGTAGAACTGGTTACTTTTTTGGTCATAACTTGTTTAGTTTTCTAGATATCAACTTGATTTCTATTGCGTTGGATAGATAACCGGACTGGCTTTAATTCGATTTTATTTTTGTTCAGATAGTGGGAAAATTTTTTTTTTGCCAAAAAAAACCATGGACAACCCCCTTTGCTTTTTTTAAAAAATGATAAAAATTTTTTTTACAAAAAAAACAATTGATAATTAAAGCCAATGCGCTAAGCTATCCAACACAAAAGAAATCCAGTCGATATGTTGGAAACTTAGCAAGTTATGACCAAAAAGGTAACCAGTTCTAACAAAAAGTGGCCGGAAAGAGGCAGTAGTAGAACTGGTTACTTTTTTGGTCATAACTTGTTTAGTTTTCTAGATATCAACTTGATTTCTATTGCGTTGGATAGATAACCGGACTGGCTTTAATTCGATGTTATTTTTGTTCAGATAGTGGGAAAATTTTTTTTTGCCAAAAAAAAACCATGGACTACCCCCTTTGCTTTTTTTAAAAAATGATAAAAATTTTTTTTACAAAAACAACAATTGATAATTAAAGCCAATGCGCTAAGCTATCCAACACAAAAGAAATCCAGTCGATATATTGGAAACTTAGCAAGTTATGACCAAAAAGGTAACCAGTTCTAACAAAAAGTGGCCGGAAAGAGGCAGTAGTAGAACTGGTTACTTTTTTGGTCATAACTTGTTTAGTTTTCTAGATATCAACTTGATTTCTATTGCGTTGGATAGATAACCGGACTGGCTTTAATTCGATGTTATTTTTGTTCAGATAGTGGGAAAATTTTTTTTTGCCAAAAAAAAACCATGGACTACCCCCTTTGCTTTTTTTAAAAAATGATAAAAATTTTTTTTACAAAAACAACAATTGATAATTAAAGCCAATGCGCTAAGCTATCCAACACAAAAGAAATCCAGTCGATATGTTGGAAACTTAGCAAGTTATGACCAAAAAGGTAACCAGTTCTAACAAAAAGTGGCCGGAAAGAGGCAGTAGTAGAACTGGTTACTTTTTTGGTCATAACTTGTTTAGTTTTCTAGATATCAACTTGATTTCTATTGCGTTGGATAGATAACCGGACTGGCTTTAATTCGATGTTATTTTTGTTCAGATAGTGGGAAAATTTTTTTTTGCCAAAAAAAAACCATGGACTACCCCCTTTGCTTTTTTTAAAAAATGATAAAAATTTTTTTTACAAAAACAACAATTGATAATTAAAGCCAATGCGCTAAGCTATCCAACACAAAAGAAATCAAGTCGATATGTTGGAAACTTAGCAAGCTATGACTAAAAAGGTAACCAGTTCTATCAAAAAGTGGCCGGAAAGAGGCAGTAGTAGAACTGGTTACTTTTTTGGTCATAACTTGTTTAGTTTTCTAGATATCAACTTGATTTCTATTGCGTTGGATAGATAACCGGACTGGCTTTAATTCGATTTTATTTTTGTTCAGACAGTGGGAAAATTTTTTTTTGCCAAAAAAAAAACCATGGACAACCCCCTTTGCTTTTTTTAAAAAATGATAAAAATTTTTTTTACAAAAAAAACAATTGATAATTAAAGCCAATGCGCTAAGCTATCCAACACAAAAGAAATCCAGTCGATATGTTGGAAACTTAGCAAGTTATGACCAAAAAGGTAACCAGTTCTAACAAAAAGTGGCTGGAAAGAGGCAGTAGTAGAACTGGTTACTTTTTTGGTCATAACTTGTTTAGTTTTCTAGATATCAACTTGATTTCTATTGCGTTGGATAGATAACCGGACTGGCTTTAATTCGATTTTATTTTTGTTCAGACAGTGGGAAAATTTTTTTTTTGCCAAAAAAAAAACCATGGACAACCCCCTTTGCTTTTTTTAAAAAATGATAAAAATTTTTTTTACAAAAAAAACAATTGATAATTAAAGCCAATGCGCTAAGCTATCCAACACAAAAGAAATCAAGTCGATATGTTGGAAACTTAGCAAGTTATGACCAAAAAGGTAACCAGTTCTAACAAAAAGTGGCCGGAAAGAGGCAGTAGTAGAACTGGTTACTTTTTTGGTCATAACTTGTTTAGTTTTCTAGATATCAACTTGATTTCTATTGCGTTGGATAGATAACCGGACTGGCTTTAATTAGATTTTATTTTTGTTCAGATAGTGGGAAAATTTTTTTTTTGCCAAAAAAAAACCATGGACAACCCCCTTTGCTTTTTTTAAAAAATGATAAAAATTTTTTTTACAAAAAAAACAATTGATAATTAAAGCCAATGCGCTAAGCTATCCAACACAAAAGAAATCAAGTCGATATGTTGGAAACTTAGCAAGTTATGACTAAAAAGGTAACCAGTTCTACCAAAAAGTGGCCGGAAAGAGGCAGTAGTAGAACTGGTTACTTTTTTGGTCATAACTTGTTTAGTTTTCTTGATATCAACTTGATTTCTATTGCGTTGGGTAGATAACCGGACTGGCTTTAATTCGATTTTATTTTTGTTCAGATAGTGGGAAAATTTTTTTTTTGCCAAAAAAAAACCATGGACAACCCCCTTTGCTTTTTTTAAAAAATGATAAAAATTTTTTTTACAAAAAAAACAATTGATAATTAAAGCCAATGCGCTAAGCTATCCAACACAAAAGAAATCCAGTCGATATGTTGGAAACTTAGCAAGTTATGACCAAAAAGGTAACCAGTTCTAACAAAAAGTGGCCGGAAAGAGGCAGTAGTAGAACTGGTTACTTTTTTGGTCATAACTTGTTTAGTTTTCTAGATATCAACTTGATTTCTATTGCGTTGGATAGATAACCGGACTGGCTTTAATTCGATTTTATTTTTGTTCAGATAGTGGGAAAATTTTTTTTTGCCAAAAAAAAACCATGGACAACCCCCTTTGCTTTTTTTAAAAAATGATAAAAATTTTTTTTACAAAAACAACAATTGATAATTAAAGCCAATGCGCTAAGCTATCCAACACAAAAGAAATCCAGTCGATATGTTGGAAACTTAGCAAGTTATGACTAAAAAGGTAACCAGTTCTACCAAAAAGTGGCCGGAAAGAGGCAGTAGTAGAACTGGTTACTTTTTTGGTCATAACTTGTTTAGTTTTCTAGATATCAACTTGATTTCTATTGCGTTGGATAGATAACCGGACTGGCTTTAATTCGATTTTATTTTTGTTCAGATAGTGGGAAAATTTTTTTTTTGCCAAAAAAAAACCATGGACAACCCCCTTTGCTTTTTTTAAAAAATGATAAAATTTTTTTTTACAAAAAAAACAATTGATAATTAAAGCCAATGCGCTAAGCTATCCAACACAAAAGAAATCCAGTCGATATGTTGGAAACTTAGCAAGTTATGACCAAAAAGGTAACCAGTTCTAACAAAAAGTGGCCGGAAAGAGGCAGTAGTAGAACTGGTTACTTTTTTGGTCATAACTTGTTTAGTTTTCTAGATATCAACTTGATTTCTATTGCGTTGGATAGATAACCGGACTGGCTTTAATTCGATGTTATTTTTGTTCAGATAGTGGGAAAATTTTTTTTTTGCCAAAAAAAAACCATGGACAACCCCCTTTGCTTTTTTTAAAAAATGATAAAAATTTTTTTTACAAAAAAAACAATTGATAATAAAAGCCAATGCGCTAAGCTATCCAACACAAAAGAAATCCAGTGGATATGTTGGAAACTTAGCAAGTTATGACCAAAAAGGTAACCAGTTCTAACAAAAAGTGGCCGGAAAGAGGCAGTAGTAGAACTGGTTACTTTTTTGGTCATAACTTGTTTAGTTTTCTAGATATCAACTTGATTTCTATTGCGTTGGGTAGATAACCGGACTGGCTTTAATTCGATTTTATTTTTGTTCAGATAGTGGGAAATTTTTTTTTTTGCCAAAAAAAAACCATGGACAACCCCCTTTGCTTTTTTTAAAAAATGATAAAAATTTTTTTTACAAAAAAAACAATTGATAATTAAAGCCAATGCGCTAAGCTATCCAACACAAAAGAAATCCAGTCGATATGTTGGAAACTTAGCAAGTTATGACCAAAAAGGTAACCAGTTCTAACAAAAAGTGGCCGGAAAGAGGCAGTAGTAGAACTGGTTACTTTTTTGGTCATAACTTGTTTAGTTTTCTAGATATCAACTTGATTTCTATTGCGTTGGATAGATAACCGGACTGGCTTTAATTCGATTTTATTTTTGTTCAGATAGTGGGAAAATTTTTTTTTTGCCAAAAAAAAACCATGGACAACCCATTTTGCTTTTTTTAAAAAAATATAAAAATTTTTTTTACAAAAACAACAATTGATAATTAAAGCCAATGCGCTAAGCTATCCAACACAAAAGAAATCAAGTCGATATGTTGGAAACTTAGCAAGTTATGACTAAAAAGGTAACCAGTTCTACCAAAAAGTGGCCGGAAAGAGGCAGTAGTAGAACTGGTTACTTTTTTGGTCATAACTTGTTTAGTTTTCTAGATATCAACTTGATTTCTATTGCGTTGGATAGATAACCGGACTGGCTTTAATTCGATTTTATTTTTGTTCAGATAGTGGGAAAATTTTTTTTTGCCAAAAAAAAACCATGGACAACCCCCTTTGCTTTTTTTAAAAAATGATAAAATTTTTTTTTACAAAAACAACAATTGATAATTAAAGCCAATGCGCTAAGCTATCCAACACAAAAGAAATCAAGTCGATATGTTGGAAACTTAGCAAGTTATGACTAAAAAGGTAACCAGTTCTACCAAAAAGTGGCCGGAAAGAGGCAGTAGTAGAACTGGTTACTTTTTTGGTCATAACTTGTTTAGTTTTCTAGATATCAACTTGATTTCTATTGCGTTGGATAGATAACCGGACTGGCTTTAATTCGATTTTATTTTTGTTCAGATAGTGGGAAAATTTTTTTTTTGCCAAAAAAAAACCATGGACAACCCCCTTTGCTTTTTTTAAAAAATGATAAAATTTTTTTTTACAAAAAAAACAATTGATAATTAAAGCCAATGCGCTAAGCTATCCAACACAAAAGAAATCCAGTCGATATGTTGGAAACTTAGCAAGTTATGACCAAAAAGGTAACCAGTTCTAACAAAAAGTGGCCGGAAAGAGGCAGTAGTAGAACTGGTTACTTTTTTGGTCATAACTTGTTTAGTTTTCTAGATATCAACTTGATTTCTATTGCGTTGGATAGATAACCGGACTGGCTTTAATTCGATGTTATTTTTGTTCAGATAGTGGGAAAATTTTTTTTTTGCCAAAAAAAAACCATGGACAACCCCCTTTGCTTTTTTTAAAAAATGATAAAAATTTTTTTTACAAAAAAAACAATTGATAATAAAAGCCAATGCGCTAAGCTATCCAACACAAAAGAAATCCAGTGGATATGTTGGAAACTTAGCAAGTTATGACCAAAAAGGTAACCAGTTCTAACAAAAAGTGGCCGGAAAGAGGCAGTAGTAGAACTGGTTACTTTTTTGGTCATAACTTGTTTAGTTTTCTAGATATCAACTTGATTTCTATTGCGTTGGGTAGATAACCGGACTGGCTTTAATTCGATTTTATTTTTGTTCAGATAGTGGGAAATTTTTTTTTTTGCCAAAAAAAAACCATGGACAACCCCCTTTGCTTTTTTTAAAAAATGATAAAAATTTTTTTTACAAAAAAAACAATTGATAATTAAAGCCAATGCGCTAAGCTATCCAACACAAAAGAAATCCAGTCGATATGTTGGAAACTTTGCAAGTTATGACCAAAAAGGTAACCAGTTCTAACAAAAAGTGGCCGGAAAGAGGCAGTAGTAGAACTGGTTACTTTTTTGGTCATAACTTGTTTAGTTTTCTAGATATCAACTTGATTTCTATTGCGTTGGATAGATAACCGGACTGGCTTTAATTCGATTTTATTTTTGTTCAGATAGTGGGAAAATTTTTTTTTTGCCAAAAAAAAACCATGGACAACCCATTTTGCTTTTTTTAAAAAAATATAAAAATTTTTTTTACAAAAACAACAATTGATAATTAAAGCCAATGCGCTAAGCTATCCAACACAAAAGAAATCAAGTCGATATGTTGGAAACTTAGCAAGTTATGACTAAAAAGGTAACCAGTTCTACCAAAAAGTGGCCGGAAAGAGGCAGTAGTAGAACTGGTTACTTTTTTGGTCATAACTTGTTTAGTTTTCTAGATATCAACTTGATTTCTATTGCGTTGGGTAGATAACCGGACTGGCTTTAATTCGATTTTATTTTTGTTCAGATAGTGGGAAAATTTTTTTTTTGCCAAAAAAAAACCATGGACAACCCCCTTTGCTTTTTTTAAAAAATGATAAAAATTTTTTTTACAAAAAAAACAATTGATAATTAAAGCCAATGCGCTAAGCTATCCAACACAAAAGAAATCCAGTCGATATGTTGGAAACTTAGCAAGTTATGACCAAAAAGGTAACCAGTTCTAACAAAAAGTGGCCGGAAAGAGGCAGTAGTAGAACTGGTTACTTTTTTGGTCATAACTTGTTTAGTTTTCTAGATATCAACTTGATTTCTATTGCGTTGGATAGATAACCGGACTGGCTTTAATTCGATTTTATTTTTGTTCAGATAGTGGGAAAATTTTTTTTTGCCAAAAAAAAACCATGGACAACCCCCTTTGCTTTTTTTAAAAAATGATAAAAATTTTTTTTACAAAAACAATAATTGATAATTAAAGCCAATGCGCTAAGCTATCCAACACAAAAGAAATCAAGTCGATATGTTGGAAACTTAGCAAGTTATGACTAAAAAGGTAACCAGTTCTACCAAAAAGTGGCCGGAAAGAGGCAGTAGTAGAACTGGTTACTTTTTTGGTCATAACTTGTTTAGTTTTCTAGATATCAACTTGATTTCTATTGCGTTGGATAGATAACCGGACTGGCTTTAATTCGATTTTATTTTTGTTCAGATAGTGGGAAAATTTTTTTTTGCCAAAAAAAAACCATGGACAACCCCCTTTGCTTTTTTTAAAAAATGATAAAAATTTTTTTTACAAAAACAACAATTGATAATTAAAGCCAATGCGCTAAGCTATCCAACACAAAAGAAATCAAGTCGATATGTTGGAAACTTAGCAAGTTATGACTAAAAAGGTAACCAGTTCTACCAAAAAGTGGCCGGAAAGAGGCAGTAGTAGAACTGGTTACTTTTTTGGTCATAACTTGTTTAGTTTTCTAGATATCAACTTGATTTCTATTGCGTTGGATAGATAACCGGACTGGCTTTAATTCGATTTTATTTTTGTTCAGATAGTGGGAAAATTTTTTTTTTTGCCAAAAAAAAACCATGGACAACCCCCTTTGCTTTTTTTAAAAAATGATAAAATTTTTTTTTACAAAAAAAACAATTGATAATTAAAGCCAATGCGCTAAGCTATCCAACACAAAAGAAATCCAGTCGATATGTTGGAAACTTAGCAAGTTATGACCAAAAAGGTAACCAGTTCTAACAAAAAGTGGCCGGAAAGAGGCAGTAGTAGAACTGGTTACTTTTTTGGTCATAACTTGTTTAGTTTTCTAGATATCAACTTGATTTCTATTGCGTTGGATAGATAACCGGACTGGCTTTAATTCGATTTTATTTTTGTTCAGATAGTGGGAAAATTTTTTTTTGCCAAAAAAAAAACCATGGACAACCCCCTTTGCTTTTTTTAAAAATTGATAAAAATTTTTTTTACAAAAAAAACAATTGATAATTAAAGCCAATGCGCTAAGCTATCCAACACAAAAGAAATCCAGTCGATATGTTGGAAACTTAGCAAGTTATGACCAAAAAGGTAACCAGTTCTAACAAAAAGTGGCCGGAAAGAGGCAGTAGTAGAACTGGTTACTTTTTTGGTCATAACTTGTTTAGTTTTCTAGATATCAACTTGATTTCTATTGCGTTGGATAGATAACCGGACTGGCTTTAATTCGATTTTATTTTTGTTCAGATAGTGGGAAAATTTTTTTTTTGCCAAAAAAAAACCATGGACAACCCCCTTTGCTTTTTTTAAAAAATGATAAAAATTTTTTTTACAAAAACAACAATTGATAATTAAAGCCAATGCGCTAAGCTATCCAACACAAAAGAAATCAAGTCGATATGTTGGAAACTTAGCAAGTTATGACTAAAAAGGTAACCAGTTCTACCAAAACGTGGCCGGAAAGAGGCAGTAGTAGAACTGGTTACTTTTTTGGTCATAACTTGTTTAGTTTTCTAGATATCAACTTGATTTCTATTGCGTTGGATAGATAACCGGACTGGCTTTAATTCGATTTTATTTTTGTTCAGATAGTGGGAAAATTTTTTTTTGCCAAAAAAAAAACCATGGACAACCCCCTTTGCTTTTTTTAAAAATTGATAAAAAATTTTTTTACAAAAAAAACAATTGATAATTAAAGCCAATGCGCTAAGCTATCCAACACAAAAGAAATCCAGTCGATATGTTGGAAACTTAGCAAGTTATGACCAAAAAGGTAACCAGTTATAACAAAAAGTGGCCGGAAAGAAGCAGTAGTAGAACTGGTTACTTTTTTGGTCATAACTTGTTTAGTTTTCTAGATATCAACTTGATTTCTATTGCGTTGGATAGATAACCGGACTGGCTTTAATTCGATTTTATTTTTGTTCAGATAGTGGGAAATTTTTTTTTTGCCAAAAAAAAAACCATGGACTACCCCCTTTGCTTTTTTTAAAAAATGATAAAAAATTTTTTTACAAAAACAACAATTGATAATTAAAGCCAATGCGTTAAGCTATCCAACACAAAAGAAATCAAGTCGCTATGTTGGAAACTTAGCAAGTTATGACCAAAAAGGTAACCAGTTCTACCAAAAAGTGGCCGGAAAGAGGCAGTAGTAGAACTGGTTACTTTTTTGGTCATAACTTGTTTAGTTTTCTAGATATCAACTTGATTTCTATTGCGTTGGATAGATAACCGGACTGGCTTTAATTCGATTTTATTTTTGTTCAGATAGTGGGAAATTTTTTTTTTGCCAAAAAAAAAACCATGGACTACCCCCTTTGCTTTTTTTAAAAAATGATAAAAAATTTTTTTACAAAAACAACAATTGATAATTAAAGCCAATGCGTTAAGCTATCCAACACAAAAGAAATCAAGTCGCTATGTTGGAAACTTAGCAAGTTATGACCAAAAAGGTAACCAGTTCTACCAAAAAGTGGCCGGAAAGAGGCAGTAGTAGAACTGGTTACTTTTTTGGTCATAACTTGTTTAGTTTTCTAGATATCAACTTGATTTCTATTGCGTTGGATAGATAACCGGACTGGCTTTAATTCGATTTTATTTTTGTTCAGATAGTGGGAAATTTTTTTTTTGCCAAAAAAAAAAACCATGGACTACCCCCTTTGCTTTTTTTAAAAAATGATAAAAATTTTTTTTACAAAAACAACAATTGATAATTAAAGCCAATGCGTTAAGCTATCCAACACAAAAGAAATCAAGTCGATATGTTGGAAACTTAGCAAGTTATGACCAAAAAGGTAACCAGTTCTACCAAAAAGTGGCCGGAAAGAGGCAGTAGTAGAACTGGTTACTTTTTTGGTCATAACTTGTTTACTTTTCTAGATATCAACTTGATTTCTATTGCGTTGGATAGAAAACCGGACTGGCTTTAATTCGATTTTATTTTTGTTCAGATAGTGGGAAATTTTTTTTTTGCCAAAAAAAAAACCATGGACTACCCCCTTTGCTTTTTTTAAAAAATGATAAAAATTTTTTTTACAAAAACAACAATTGATAATTAAAGCCAATGCGCTAAGCTATCCAACACAAAAGAAATCAAGTCGATATGTTGGAAACTTAGCAAGTTATGACCAAAAAGGTAACCAGTTCTACCAAAAAGTGGCCGGAAAGAGGCAGTAGTAGAACTGGTTACTTTTTTGGTCATAACTTGTTTAGTTTTCTAGATATCAACTTGATTTCTATTGCGTTGGATAGATAACCGGACTGGCTTTAATTCGATTTTATTTTTGTTCAGATAGTGGGAAATTTTTTTTTTGCCAAAAAAAAAAAACCATGGACTACCCCCTTTGCTTTTTTTAAAAAATGATAAAAATTTTTTTTACAAAAAAAACATTTGATAATTAAAGCCAATGCGTTAAGCTATCCAACACAAAAGAAATCCAGTCGATATGTTGGAAACTTAGCAAGTTATGACCAAAAAGGTAACCAGTTCTAACAAAAAGTGGCCGGAAAGAGGCAGTAGTAGAACTGGTTACTTTTTTGGTCATAACTTGTTTAGTTTTCTAGATATCAACTTGATTTCTATTGCGTTGGATAGATAACCGGACTGGCTTTAATTCGATTTTATTTTTGTTCAGATAGTGGGAAATTTTTTTTTTGCCAAAAAAAAACCATGGACTACCCCCTTTGCTTTTTTTAAAAAATGATAAAAAATTTTTTTACAAAAACAACAATTGATAATTAAAGCCAATGCGTTAAGCTATCCAACACAAAAGAAATCAAGTCGCTATGTTGGAAACTTAGCAAGTTATGACCAAAAAGGTAACCAGTTCTACCAAAAAGTGGCCGGAAAGAGGCAGTAGTAGAACTGGTTACTTTTTTGGTCATAACTTGTTTAGTTTTCTAGATATCAACTTGATTTCTATTGCGTTGGATAGATAACCGGACTGGCTTTAATTCGATTTTATTTTTGTTCAGATAGTGGGAAATTTTTTTTTTGCCAAAAAAAAAACCATGGACTACCCCCTTTGCTTTTTTTAAAAAATGATAAAAAATTTTTTTACAAAAACAACAATTGATAATTAAAGCCAATGCGTTAAGCTATCCAACACAAAAGAAATCAAGTCGCTATGTTGGAAACTTAGCAAGTTATGACCAAAAAGGTAACCAGTTCTACCAAAAAGTGGCCGGAAAGAGGCAGTAGTAGAACTGGTTACTTTTTTGGTCATAACTTGTTTAGTTTTCTAGATATCAACTTGATTTCTATTGCGTTGGATAGATAACCGGACTGGCTTTAATTCGATTTTATTTTTGTTCAGATAGTGGGAAATTTTTTTTTTGCCAAAAAAAAAAACCATGGACTACCCCCTTTGCTTTTTTTAAAAAATGATAAAAATTTTTTTTACAAAAACAACAATTGATAATTAAAGCCAATGCGTTAAGCTATCCAACACAAAAGAAATCAAGTCGATATGTTGGAAACTTAGCAAGTTATGACCAAAAAGGTAACCAGTTCTACCAAAAAGTGGCCGGAAAGAGGCAGTAGTAGAACTGGTTACTTTTTTGGTCATAACTTGTTTAGTTTTCTAGATATCAACTTGATTTCTATTGCGTTGGATAGATAACCGGACTGGCTTTAATTCGATTTTATTTTTGTTCAGATAGTGGGAAATTTTTTTTTTGCCAAAAAAAAAAACCATGGACTACCCCCTTTGCTTTTTTTAAAAAATGATAAAAATTTTTTTTACAAAAAAAACAATTGATAATTAAAGCCAATGCGTTAAGCTATCCAACACAAAAGAAATCAAGTCGATATGTTGGAAACTTAGCAAGTTATGACCAAAAAGGTAACCAGTTCTACCAAAAAGTGGCCGGAAAGAGGCAGTAGTAGAACTGGTTACTTTTTTGGTCATAACTTGTTTAGTTTTCTAGATATCAACTTGATTTCTATTGCGTTGGATAGATAACCGGACTGGCTTTAATTCGATTTTATTTTTGTTCAGATAGTGGGAAATTTTTTTTTTGCCAAAAAAAAAACCATGGACTACCCCCTTTGCTTTTTTTAAAAAATGATAAAAATTTTTTTTACAAAAACAACAATTGATAATTAAAGCCAATGCGTTAAGCTATCCAACACAAAAGAAATCAAGTCGATATGTTGGAAACTTAGCAAGTTATGACCAAAAAGGTAACCAGTTCTACCAAAAAGTGGCCGGAAAGAGGCAGTAGTAGAACTGGTTACTTTTTTGGTCATAACTTGTTTAGTTTTCTAGATATCAACTTGATTTCTATTGCGTTGGATAGATAACCGGACTGGCTTTAATTCGATTTTATTTTTGTTCAGATAGTGGGAAATTTTTTTTTTGCCAAAAAAAAAAACCATGGACTACCCCCTTTGCTTTTTTTAAAAAATGATAAAAATTTTTTTTACAAAAACAACAATTGATAATTAAAGCCAATGCGTTAAGCTATCCAACACAAAAGAAATCAAGTCGATATGTTGGAAACTTAGCAAGTTATGACCAAAAAGGTAACCAGTTCTACCAAAAAGTGGCCGGAAAGAGGCAGTAGTAGAACTGGTTACTTTTTTGGTCATAACTTGTTTAGTTTTCTAGATATCAACTTGATTTCTATTGCGTTGGATAGATAACCGGACTGGCTTTAATTCGATTTTATTTTTGTTCAGATAGTGGGAAATTTTTTTTTTGCCAAAAAAAAAACCATGGACTACCCCCTTTGCTTTTTTTAAAAAATGATAAAAAATTTTTTTACAAAAACAACAATTGATAATTAAAGCCAATGCGTTAAGCTATCCAACACAAAAGAAATCAAGTCGCTATGTTGGAAACTTAGCAAGTTATGACCAAAAAGGTAACCAGTTCTACCAAAAAGTGGCCGGAAAGAGGCAGTAGTAGAACTGGTTACTTTTTTGGTCATAACTTGTTTAGTTTTCTAGATATCAACTTGATTTCTATTGCGTTGGATAGATAACCGGACTGGCTTTAATTCGATTTTATTTTTGTTCAGATAGTGGGAAATTTTTTTTTTGCCAAAAAAAAAAACCATGGACTACCCCCTTTGCTTTTTTTAAAAAATGATAAAAATTTTTTTTACAAAAACAACAATTGATAATTAAAGCCAATGCGTTAAGCTATCCAACACAAAAGAAATCAAGTCGATATGTTGGAAACTTAGCAAGTTATGACCAAAAAGGTAACCAGTTCTACCAAAAAGTGGCCGGAAAGAGGCAGTAGTAGAACTGGTTACTTTTTTGGTCATAACTTGTTTACTTTTCTAGATATCAACTTGATTTCTATTGCGTTGGATAGAAAACCGGACTGGCTTTAATTCGATTTTATTTTTGTTCAGATAGTGGGAAATTTTTTTTTTGCCAAAAAAAAAACCATGGACTACCCCCTTTGCTTTTTTTAAAAAATGATAAAAATTTTTTTTACAAAAACAACAATTGATAATTAAAGCCAATGCGTTAAGCTATCCAACACAAAAGAAATCAAGTCGATATGTTGGAAACTTAGCAAGTTATGACCAAAAAGGTAACCAGTTCTACCAAAAAGTGGCCGGAAAGAGGCAGTAGTAGAACTGGTTACTTTTTTGGTCATAACTTGTTTAGTTTTCTAGATATCAACTTGATTTCTATTGCGTTGGATAGATAACCGGACTGGCTTTAATTCGATTTTATTTTTGTTCAGATAGTGGGAAATTTTTTTTTTGCCAAAAAAAAAAACCATGGACTACCCCCTTTGCTTTTTTTAAAAAATGATAAAAATTTTTTTTACAAAAACAACAATTGATAATTAAAGCCAATGCGTTAAGCTATCCAACACAAAAGAAATCAAGTCGATATGTTGGAAACTTAGCAAGTTATGACCAAAAAGGTAACCAGTTCTACCAAAAAGTGGCCGGAAAGAGGCAGTAGTAGAACTGGTTACTTTTTTGGTCATAACTTGTTTAGTTTTCTAGATATCAACTTGATTTCTATTGCGTTGGATAGATAACCGGACTGGCTTTAATTCGATTTTATTTTTGTTCAGATAGTGGGAAATTTTTTTTTTGCCAAAAAAAAACCATGGACTACCCCCTTTGCTTTTTTTAAAAAATGATAAAAATTTTTTTTACAAAAACAACAATTGATAATTAAAGCCAATGCGTTAAGCTATCCAACACAAAAGAAATCAAGTCGATATGTTGGAAACTTAGCAAGTTATGACCAAAAAGGTAACCAGTTCTACCAAAAAGTGGCCGGAAAGAGGCAGTAGTAGAACTGGTTACTTTTTTGGTCATAACTTGTTTAGTTTTCTAGATATCAACTTGATTTCTATTGCGTTGGATAGATAACCGGACTGGCTTTAATTCGATTTTATTTTTGTTCAGATAGTGGGAAATTTTTTTTTTGCCAAAAAAAAAAACCATGGACTACCCCCTTTGCTTTTTTTAAAAAATGATAAAAATTTTTTTTACAAAAACAACAATTGATAATTAAAGCCAATGCGTTAAGCTATCCAACACAAAAGAAATCAAGTCGATATGTTGGAAACTTAGCAAGTTATGACCAAAAAGGTAACCAGTTCTACCAAAAAGTGGCCGGAAAGAGGCAGTAGTAGAACTGGTTACTTTTTTGGTCATAACTTGTTTAGTTTTCTAGATATCAACTTGATTTCTATTGCGTTGGATAGATAACCGGACTGGCTTTAATTCGATTTTATTTTTGTTCAGATAGTGGGAAATTTTTTTTTTGCCAAAAAAAAAACCATGGACTACCCCCTTTGCTTTTTTTAAAAAATGATAAAAAATTTTTTTACAAAAACAACAATTGATAATTAAAGCCAATGCGTTAAGCTATCCAACACAAAAGAAATCAAGTCGCTATGTTGGAAACTTAGCAAGTTATGACCAAAAAGGTAACCAGTTCTACCAAAAAGTGGCCGGAAAGAGGCAGTAGTAGAACTGGTTACTTTTTTGGTCATAACTTGTTTAGTTTTCTAGATATCAACTTGATTTCTATTGCGTTGGATAGATAACCGGACTGGCTTTAATTCGATTTTATTTTTGTTCAGATAGTGGGAAATTTTTTTTTTGCCAAAAAAAAAAACCATGGACTACCCCCTTTGCTTTTTTTAAAAAATGATAAAAATTTTTTTTACAAAAACAACAATTGATAATTAAAGCCAATGCGTTAAGCTATCCAACACAAAAGAAATCAAGTCGATATGTTGGAAACTTAGCAAGTTATGACCAAAAAGGTAACCAGTTCTACCAAAAAGTGGCCGGAAAGAGGCAGTAGTAGAACTGGTTACTTTTTTGGTCATAACTTGTTTAGTTTTCTAGATATCAACTTGATTTCTATTGCGTTGGATAGATAACCGGACTGGCTTTAATTCGATTTTATTTTTGTTCAGATAGTGGGAAATTTTTTTTTTGCCAAAAAAAAAAACCATGGACTACCCCCTTTGCTTTTTTTAAAAAATGATAAAAATTTTTTTTACAAAAACAACAATTGATAATTAAAGCCAATGCGTTAAGCTATCCAACACAAAAGAAATCAAGTCGATATGTTGGAAACTTAGCAAGTTATGACCAAAAAGGTAACCAGTTCTACCAAAAAGTGGCCGGAAAGAGGCAGTAGTAGAACTGGTTACTTTTTGGTCATAACTTGTTTAGTTTTCTAGATATCAACTTGATTTCTATTGCGTTGGATAGATAACCGGACTGGCTTTAATTCGATTTTATTTTTGTTCAGATAGTGGGAAATTTTTTTTTTGCCAAAAAAAAAAAACCATGGACTACCCCTTTGCTTTTTTAAAAAATGATAAAAATTTTTTTTACAAAAACAACAATTGATAATTAAAGCCAATGCGTTAAGCTATCCAACACAAAAGAAATCAAGTCGATATGTTGGAAACTTAGCAAGTTATGACCAAAAAGGTAACCAGTTCTACCAAAAAGTGGCCGGAAAGAGGCAGTAGTAGAACTGGTTACTTTTTTGGTCATAACTTGTTTAGTTTTCTAGATATCAACTTGATTTCTATTGCGTTGGATAGATAACCGGACTGGCTTTAATTCGATTTTATTTTTGTTCAGATAGTGGGAAATTTTTTTTTGCCAAAAAAAAACCATGGACTACCCCCTTTGCTTTTTTTAAAAAATGATAAAAATTTTTTTTACAAAAACAACAATTGATAATTAAAGCCAATGCGTTAAGCTATCCAACACAAAAGAAATCAAGTCGATATGTTGGAAACTTAGCAAGTTATGACCAAAAAGGTAACCAGTTCTACCAAAAAGTGGCCGGAAAGAGGCAGTAGTAGAACTGGTTACTTTTTTGGTCATAACTTGTTTAGTTTTCTAGATATCAACTTGATTTCTATTGCGTTGGATAGATAACCGGACTGGCTTTAATTCGATTTTATTTTTGTTCAGATAGTGGGAAATTTTTTTTTTGCCAAAAAAAAAACCATGGACTACCCCCTTTGCTTTTTTTAAAAAATGATAAAAATTTTTTTTACAAAAACAACAATTGATAATTAAAGCCAATGCGTTAAGCTATCCAACACAAAAGAAATCAAGTCGATATGTTGGAAACTTAGCAAGTTATGACCAAAAAGGTAACCAGTTCTACCAAAAAGTGGCCGGAAAGAGGCAGTAGTAGAACTGGTTACTTTTTTGGTCATAACTTGTTTAGTTTTCTAGATATCAACTTGATTTCTATTGCGTTGGATAGATAACCGGACTGGCTTTAATTCGATTTTATTTTTGTTCAGATAGTGGGAAATTTTTTTTTTGCCAAAAAAAAAAACCATGGACTACCCCCTTTGCTTTTTTTAAAAAATGATAAAAATTTTTTTTACAAAAACAACAATTGATAATTAAAGCCAATGCGTTAAGCTATCCAACACAAAAGAAATCAAGTCGATATGTTGGAAACTTAGCAAGTTATGACTAAAAAGGTAACCAGTTCTACCAAAAAGTGGCCGGAAAGAGGCAGTAGTAGAACTGGTTACTTTTTTGGTCATAACTTGTTTAGTTTTCTAGATATCAACTTGATTTCTATTGCGTTGGATAGATAACCGGACTGGCTTTAATTCGATTTTATTTTTGTTCAGATAGTGGGAAAATTTTTTTTTGCCAAAAAAAAAAACCATGGACAACCCCCTTTGCTTTTTTTAAAAATTGATAAAAAATTTTTTTACAAAAAAAACAATTGATAATTAAAGCCAATGCGCTAAGCTATCCAACACAAAAGAAATCCAGTCGATATGTTGGAAACTTAGCAAGTTATGACCAAAAAGGTAACCAGTTATAACAAAAAGTGGCCGGAAAGAGGCAGTAGTAGAACTGGTTACTTTTTTGGTCATAACTTGTTTAGTTTTCTAGATATCAACTTGATTTCTATTGCGTTGGATAGATAACCGGACTGGCTTTAATTCGATTTTATTTTTGTTCAGATAGTGGGAAAATTTTTTTTTTGCCAAAAAAAAACCATGGACAACCCCCTTTGCTTTTTTTAAAAAATGATAAAAATTTTTTTTACAAAAAAAACATTTGATAATTAAAGCCAATGCGTTAAGCTATCCAACACAAAAGAAATCCAGTCGATATGTTGGAAACTTAGCAAGTTATGACCAAAAAGGTAACCAGTTCTAACAAAAAGTGGCCGGAAAGAGGCAGTAGTAGAACTGGTTACTTTTTTGGTCATAACTTGTTTAGTTTTCTAGATATCAACTTGATTTCTATTGCGTTCTATAGATAACCGGACTGGCTTTAATTCGATGTTATTTTTGTTCAGATAGTGGGAAAATTTTTTTTTTGCCAAAAAAAAACCATGGACAACCCCCTTTGCTTTTTTTAAAAAATGATAAAAATTTTTTTTACAAAAAAAACAATTGATAATAAAAGCCAATGCGCTAAGCTATCCAACACAAAAGAAATCCAGTGGATATGTTGGAAACTTAGCAAGTTATGACTAAAAAGGTAACCAGTTCTACCAAAAAGTGGCCGGAAAGAGGCAGTAGTAGAACTGGTTACTTTTTTGGTCATAACTTGTTTAGTTTTCTAGATATCAACTTGATTTCTATTGCCTTGCATAGATAACCGGACTGTCTTTAATTCGATTTTATTTTTGTTCAGATAGTGGGAAATTTTTTTTTTTTTTTTGCCAAAAAAAAACCATGGACAACCCCCTTTGCTTTTTTTAAAAATTGATAAAAATTTTTTTTACAAAAAAAACAATTGATAATTAAAGCCAATGCGCTAAGCTATCCAACACAAAAGAAATCCAGTCGATATGTTGGAAACTTAGCAAGTTATGACCAAAAAGGTAACCAGTTCTAACAAAAAGTGGCCGGAAAGAGGCAGTAGTAGAACTGGTTACTTTTTTGGTCATAACTTGTTTAGTTTTCTAGATATCAACTTGATTTCTATTGCGTTGGATAGATAACCGGACTGGCTTTAATTCGATTTTATTTTTGTTCAGATAGTGGGAAAATTTTTTTTTGCCAAAAAAAAAAACCATGGACAACCCCCTTTGCTTTTTTTAAAAAATGATAAAAATTTTTTTTACAAAAACAACAATTGATAATTAAAGCCAATGCGCTAAGCTATCCAACACAAAAGAAATCAAGTCGATATGTTGGAAACTTAGCAAGTTATGACTAAAAAGGTAACCAGTTCTACCAAAAAGTGGCCGGAAAGAGGCAGTAGTAGAACTGGTTACTTTTTTGATCATAACTTGTTTAGTTTTCTAGATATCAACTTGATTTCTATTGCGTTGGATAGATAACCGGACTGGCTTTAATTCGATTTTATTTTTGTTCAGATAGTGGGAAAATTTTTTTTTTGCCAAAAAAAAAACCATGGACAACCCCCTTTGCTTTTTTTAAAAATTGATAAAAATTTTTTTTACAAAAAAAACAATTGATAATTAAAGCCAATGCGCTAAGCTATCGAACACAAAAGAAATCAAGTCGATATGTTGGAAACTTAGCAAGTTATGACCAAAAAGGTAACCAGTTCTAACAAAAAGTGGCCGGAAAGAGGCAGTAGTAGAACTGGTTACTTTTTTGGTCATAACTTGTTTAGTTTTCTAGATATCAACTTGATTTCTATTGCGTTGGATAGATAACCGGACTGGCTTTAATTCGATTTTATTTTTGTTCAGATAGTGGGAAAATTTTTTTTTTGCCAAAAAAAAACCGTGGACAACCCCCTTTGCTTTTTTTAAAAATTGATAAAAATTTTTTTTACAAAAAAAACAATTGATAATTAAAGCCAATGCGCTAAGCTATCCAACACAAAAGAAATTCAGTCGATATGTTGGAAACTTAGCAAGTTATGACCAAAAAGGTAACCAGTTCTAACAAAAAGTGGCCGGAAAGAGGCAGTAGTAGAACTGGTTACTTTTTTGGTCATAACTTGTTTAGTTTTCTAGATATCAACTTGATTTCTATTGCGTTGGATAGATAACCGGACTGGCTTTAATTCGATTTTATTTTTGTTCAGATAGTGGGAAAATTTTTTTTTTGCCAAAAAAAAACCATGGACAACCCCCTTTGCTTTTTTTAAAAAATGATAAAAATTTTTTTTACAAAAAAAACAATTGATAATTAAAGCCAATGCGCTAAGCTATCCAACACAAAAGAAATCCAGTCGATATGTTGGAAACTTAGCAAGTTATGACCAAAAAGGTAACCAGTTCTAACAAAAAGTGGCCGGAAAGAGGCAGTAGTAGAACTGGTTACTTTTTTGGTCATAACTTGTTTAGTTTTCTAGATATCAACTTGATTTCTATTGCGTTGGATAGATAACCGGACTGGCTTTAATTCGATTTTATTTTTGTTCAGATAGTGGGAAAATTTTTTTTTTTGCCAAAAAAAAACCATGGACTACCCCCTTTGCTTTTTTTAAAAAATGATAAAAATTTTTTTTACAAAAACAACAATTGATAATTAAAACCAATGCGCTAAGCTATCCAACACAAAAGAAATCAAGTCGATATGTTGGAAACTTAGCAAGTTATGACCAAAAAGGTAACCAGTTCTACCAAAAAGTGGCCGGAAAGAGGCAGTAGTAGAACTGGTTACTTTTTTGGTCATAACTTGCTTATTTTTCTAGATATCAACTTGATTTCTACTGCGTTGGATAGATAACCGGACTGGCTTTAATTCGATTTTATTTTTGTTCAGATAGTGGGAAAATTTTTTTTTTGCCAAAAAAAAACCATGGACAACCCCCTTTGCTTTTTTTAAAAAATGATAAAAATTTTTTTTACAAAAAAAACAATTGATAATTAAAGCCAATGCGCTAAGCTTTCCAACACAAAAGAAATCCAGTCGATATGTTGGAAACTTAGCAAGTTATGACCAAAAAGGTAACCAGTTCTAACAAAAAGTGGCCGGAAAGAGGCAGTAGTAGAACTGGTTACTTTTTTGGTCATAACTTGTTTAGTTTTCTAGATATCAACTTGATTTCTATTGCGTTGGATAGATAACCGGACTGGCTTTAATTCGATTTTATTTTTGTTCAGATAGTGGGAAAATTTTTTTTTTGCCAAAAAAAAACCATGGACAACCCCCTTTGCTTTTTTTAAAAAATGATAAAAATTTTTTTTACAAAAAAAACAATTGATAATTAAAGCCAATGCGCCAAGCTATCCAACACAAAAGAAATCCAGTCGATATGTTGGAAACTTAGCAAGTTATGACCAAAAAGGTAACCAGTTCTAACAAAAAGTGGCCGGAAAGAGGCAGTAGTAGAACTGGTTACTTTTTTGGTCATAACTTGTTTAGTTTTCTAGATATCAACTTGATTTCTATTGCGTTGGATAGATAACCGGACTGGCTTTAATTCGATTTTATTTTTGTTCAGATAGTGGGAAAATTTTTTTTTTGCCAAAAAAAAACCATGGACTACCCCCTTTGCTTTTTTTAAAAAATGATAAAAATTTTTTTTACAAAAACAACAATTGATAATTAAAGCCAATGCGCTAAGCTATCCAACACGAAAGAAATCAAGTCGATATGTTGGAAACTTAGCAAGTTATGACCAAAAAGGTAACCAGTTCTACCAAAAAGAGGCCGGAAAGAGGCAGTAGTAGAACTGGTTACTTTTTTGGTCATAACTTGTTTACTTTTCTAGATATCAACTTGATTTCTATTGCGTTGGATAGATAACCGGACTGGCTTTAATTCGATTTTATTTTTGTTCAGATAGTGGGAAAATTTTTTTTTTGCCAAAAAAAAACCATGGACAACCCGCTTTGCTTTTTTTAAAAAATGATAAAAATTTTTTTTACAAAAAAAACAATTGATAATTAAAGCCAATGCGCTAAGCTATCCAACACAAAAGAAATCCAGTCGATATGTTGGAAACTTAGCAAGTTATGACCAAAAAGGTAACCAGTTCTAACAAAAAGTGGCCGGAAAGAGGCAGTAGTAGAACTGGTTACTTTTTTGGTCATAACTTGTTTAGTTTTCTAGATATCAACTTGATTTCTATTGCGTTGGATAGATAACCGGACTGGCTTTAATTCGATTTTATTTTTGTTCAGATAGTGGGAAAATTTTTTTTTTGCCAAAAAAAAACCATGGACAACCCCCTTTGCTTTTTTTAAAAAATGATAAAAATTTTTTTTACAAAAAAAACAATTGATAATTAAAGCCAATGCGCTAAGCTATCCAACACAAAAGAAATCCAGTCGATATGTTGGAAACTTAGCAAGTTATGACCAAAAAGGTAACCAGTTCTAACAAAAAGTGACCGGAAAGAGGCAGTAGTAGAACTGGTTACTTTTTTGGTCATAACTTGTTTAGTTTTCTAGATATCAACTTGATTTCTATTGCGTTGGATAGATAACCGGACTGGCTTTAATTCGATTTTATTTTTGTTCAGATAGTGGGAAAATTTTTTTTTTTGCCAAAAAAAAACCATGGACTACCCCCTTTGCTTTTTTTAAAAAATGATAAAAATTTTTTTTACAAAAACAACAATTGATAATTAAAGCCAATGCGCTAAGCTATCCAACACAAAAGAAATCAAGTCGATATGTTGGAAACTTAGCAAGTTATGACCAAAAAGGTAACCAGTTCTACCAAAAAGTGGCCGGAAAGAGGCAGTAGTAGAACTGGTTACTTTTTTGGTCATAACTTGCTTATTTTTCTAGATATCAACTTGATTTCTACTGCGTTGGATAGATAACCGGACTGGCTTTAATTCGATTTTATTTTTGTTCAGATAGTGGGAAAATTTTTTTTTTGCCAAAAAAAAACCATGGACAACCCCCTTTGCTTTTTTTAAAAAATGATAAAAATTTTTTTTACAAAAAAAACAATTGATAATTAAAGCCAATGCGCTAAGCTATCCAACACAAAAGAAATCCAGTCGATATGTTGGAAACTTAGCAAGTTATGACCAAAAAGGTAACCAGTTCTAACAAAAAGTGGCCGGAAAGAGGCAGTAGTAGAACTGGTTACTTTTTTGGTCATAACTTGTTTAGTTTTCTAGATATCAACTTGATTTCTATTGCGTTGGATAGATAACCGGACTGGCTTTAATTCGATTTTATTTTTGTTCAGATAGTGGGAAAATTTTTTTTTTGCCAAAAAAAAACCATGGACAACCCCCTTTGCTTTTTTTAAAAAATGATAAAAATTTTTTTTACAAAAAAAACAATTGATAATTAAAGCCAATGCGCTAAGCTATCCAACACAAAAGAAATCCAGTCGATATGTTGGAAACTTAGCAAGTTATGACCAAAAAGGTAACCAGTTCTAACAAAAAGTGGCCGGAAAGAGGCAGTAGTAGAACTGGTTACTTTTTTGGTCATAACTTGTTTAGTTTTCTAGATATCAACTTGATTTCTATTGCGTTGGATAGATAACCGGACTGGCTTTAATTCGATTTTATTTTTGTTCAGATAGTGGGAAAATTTTTTTTTTGCCAAAAAAAAACCATGGACAACCCCCTTTGCTTTTTTTAAAAAATGATAAAAATTTTTTTTACAAAAAAAACAATTGATAATTAAAGCCAATGCGCTAAGCTATCCAACACAAAAGAAATCCAGTCGATATGTTGGAAACTTAGCAAGTTATGACCAAAAAGGTAACCAGTTCTAACAAAAAGTGGCCGGAAAGAGGCAGTAGTAGAACTGGTTACTTTTTTGGTCATAACTTGTTTAGTTTTCTAGATATCAACTTGATTTCTATTGCGTTGGATAGATAACCGGACTGGCTTTAATTCGATTTTATTTTTGTTCAGATAGTGGGAAAATTTTTTTTTTGCCAAAAAAAAACCATGGACAACCCCCTTTGCTTTTTTTAAAAAATGATAAAAATTTTTTTTACAAAAAAAACAATTGATAATTAAAGCCAATGCGCTAAGCTATCCAACACAAAAGAAATCCAGTCGATATGTTGGAAACTTAGCAAGTTATGACCAAAAAGGTAACCAGTTCTAACAAAAAGTGGCCGGAAAGAGGCAGTAGTAGAACTGGTTACTTTTTTGGTCATAACTTGTTTAGTTTTCTAGATATCAACTTGATTTCTATTGCGTTGGATAGATAACCGGACTGGCTTTAATTCGATTTTATTTTTGTTCAGATAGTGGGAAAATTTTTTTTTTGCCAAAAAAAAACCATGGACTACCCCCTTTGCTTTTTTTAAAAAATTATAAAAATTTTTTTTACAAAAACAACAATTGATAATTAAAGCCAATGCGCTAAGCTATCCAACACGAAAGAAATCAAGTCGATATGTTGGAAACTTAGCAAGTTATGACCAAAAAGGTAACCAGTTCTACCAAAAAGAGGCCGGAAAGAGGCAGTAGTAGAACTGGTTACTTTTTTGGTCATAACTTGTTTACTTTTCTAGATATCAACTTGATTTCTATTGCGTTGGATAGATAACCGGACTGGCTTTAATTCGATTTTATTTTTGTTCAAAAAGTGGGAAAATTTTTTTTTTGCCAAAAAAAAACCATGGACAACCCGCTTTGCTTTTTTTAAAAAATGATAAAAATTTTTTTTACAAAAAAAACAATTGATAATTAAAGCCAATGCGCTAAGCTATCCAACACAAAAGAAATCAAGTCGATATGTTGGAAACTTAGCAAGTTATGACCAAAAAGGTAACCAGTTCTACCAAAAAGTGGCCGGAAAGAGGCAGTAGTAGAACTGGTTACTTTTTTGGTCATAACTTGCTTATTTTTCTAGATATCAACTTGATTTCTACTGCGTTGGATAGATAACCGGACTGGCTTTAATTCGATTTTATTTTTGTTCAGATAGTGGGAAAATTTTTTTTTTGCCAAAAAAAAAACCATGGACAACCCCCTTTGCTTTTTTTAAAAAATGATAAAAAATTTTTTTACAAAAAAAACAATTGATAATTAAAGCCAATGCGCTAAGCTATCCAACACAAAAGAAATCCAGTCGATATGTTGGAAACTTAGCAAGTTATGACCAAAAAGGTAACCAGTTCTAACAAAAAGTGGCCGGAAAGAGGCAGTAGTAGAACTGGTTACTTTTTTGGTCATAACTTGTTTAGTTTTCTAGATATCAACTTGATTTCTATTGCGTTGGATAGATAACCGGACTGGCTTTAATTCGATTTTATTTTTGTTCAGATAGTGGGAAAATTTTTTTTTTGCCAAAAAAAAACCATGGACAACCCCCTTTGCTTTTTTTAAAAAATGATAAAAATTTTTTTTACAAAAAAAACAATTGATAATTAAAGCCAATGCGTTAAGCTATCCAACACAAAAGAAATCTAGTCGATATGTTGGAAACTTAGCAAGTTATGACCAAAAAGGTAACCAGTTCTAACAAAAAGTGGCCGGAAAGAGGCAGTAGTAGAACTGGTTACTTTTTTGGTCATAACTTGTTTAGTTTTCTAGATATCAACTTGATTTCTATTGCGTTGGATAGATAACCGGACTGGCTTTAATTCGATTTTATTTTTGTTCAGATAGTGGGAAAATTTTTTTTTTGCCAAAAAAAAACCATGGACAACCCGCTTTGCTTTTTTTAAAAAATGATAAAAATTTTTTTTACAAAAAAAACAATTGATAATTAAAGCCAATGCGCTAAGCTATCCAACACAAAAGAAATCCAGTCGATATGTTGGAAACTTAGCAAGTTATGACCAAAAAGGTAACCAGTTCTAACAAAAAGTGGCCGGAAAGAGGCAGTAGTAGAACTGGTTACTTTTTTGGTCATAACTTGTTTAGTTTTCTAGATATCAACTTGATTTCTATTGCGTTGGATAGATAACCGGACTGGCTTTAATTCGATTTTATTTTTGTTCAGATAGTGGGAAAATTTTTTTTTTGCCAAAAAAAAACCATGGACAACCCCCTTTGCTTTTTTTAAAAAATGATAAAAATTTTTTTTACAAAAAAAACAATTGATAATTAAAGCCAATGCGCTAAGCTATCCAACACAAAAGAAATCCAGTCGATATGTTGGAAACTTAGCAAGTTATGACCAAAAAGGTAACCAGTTCTAACAAAAAGTGGCCGGAAAGAGGCAGTAGTAGAACTGGTTACTTTTTTGGTCATAACTTGTTTAGTTTTCTAGATATCAACTTGATTTCTATTGCGTTGGATAGATAACCGGACTGGCTTTAATTCGATTTTATTTTTGTTCAGATAGTGGGAAAATTTTTTTTTTGCCAAAAAAAAACCATGGACTACCCCCTTTGCTTTTTTTAAAAAATGATAAAAATTTTTTTTACAAAAACAACAATTGGTAATTAAAGCCAATGCGCTAAGCTATCCAACACGAAAGAAATCAAGTCGATATGTTGGAAACTTAGCAAGTTATGACCAAAAAGGTAACCAGTTCTACCAAAAAGAGGCCGGAAAGAGGCAGTAGTAGAACTGGTTACTTTTTTGGTCATAACTTGTTTACTTTTCTAGATATCAACTTGATTTCTATTGCGTTGGATAGATAACCGGACTGGCTTTAATTCGATTTTATTTTTGTTCAAAAAGTGGGAAAATTTTTTTTTTGCCAAAAAAAAACCATGGACAACCCCCTTTGCTTTTTTTAAAAAATGATAAAAATTTTTTTACAAAAAAAACAATTGATAATTAAAGCCAATGCGCTAAGCTATCCAACACAAAAGAAATCAAGTCGATATGTTGGAAACTTAGCAAGTTATGACCAAAAAGGTAACCAGTTCTACCAAAAAGTGGCCGGAAAGAGGCAGTAGTAGAACTGGTTACTTTTTTGGTCATAACTTGCTTATTTTTCTAGATATCAACTTGATTTCTACTGCGTTGGATAGATAACCGGACTGGCTTTAATTCGATTTTATTTTTGTTCAGATAGTGGGAAAATTTTTTTTTTGCCAAAAAAAAACCATGGACAACCCCCTTTGCTTTTTTTAAAAAATGATAAAAATTTTTTTTACAAAAAAAACAATTGATAATTAAAGCCAATGCGCTAAGCTATCCAACACAAAAGAAATCCAGTCGATATGTTGGAAACTTAGCAAGTTATGACCAAAAAGGTAACCAGTTCTAACAAAAAGTGGCCGGAAAGAGGCAGTAGTAGAACTGGTTACTTTTTTGGTCATAACTTGTTTAGTTTTCTAGATATCAACTTGATTTCTATTGCGTTGGATAGATAACCGGACTGGCTTTAATTCGATTTTATTTTTGTTCAGATAGTGGGAAAATTTTTTTTTTTGCCAAAAAAAAACCATGGACAACCCCCTTTGCTTTTTTTAAAAAATGATAAAAATTTTTTTTACAAAAAAAACAATTGATAATTAAAGCCAATGCGTTAAGCTATCCAACACAAAAGAAATCTAGTCGATATGTTGGAAACTTAGCAAGTTATGACCAAAAAGGTAACCAGTTCTAACAAAAAGTGGCCGGAAAGAGGCAGTAGTAGAACTGGTTACTTTTTTGGTCATAACTTGTTTAGTTTTCTAGATATCAACTTGATTTCTATTGCGTTGGATAGATAACCGGACTGGCTTTAATTCGATTTTATTTTTGTTCAGATAGTGGGAAAATTTTTTTTTTGCCAAAAAAAAACCATGGACAACCCCCTTTGCTTTTTTTAAAAAATGATAAAAATTTTTTTTACAAAAAAAACAATTGATAATTAAAGCCAATGCGCTAAGCTATCCAACACAAAAGAAATCCAGTCGATATGTTGGAAACTTAGCAAGTTATGACCAAAAAGGTAACCAGTTCTAACAAAAAGTGGCCGGAAAGAGGCAGTAGTAGAACTGGTTACTTTTTTGGTCATAACTTGTTTAGTTTTCTAGATATCAACTTGATTTCTATTGCGTTGGATAGATAACCGGACTGGCTTTAATTCGATTTTATTTTTGTTCAGATAGTGGGAAAATTTTTTTTTTGCCAAAAAAAAACCATGGACTACCCCCTTTGCTTTTTTTAAAAAATGATAAAAATTTTTTTTACAAAAACAACAATTGATAATTAAAGCCAATGCGCTAAGCTATCCAACACGAAAGAAATCAAGTCGATATGTTGGAAACTTAGCAAGTTATGACCAAAAAGGTAACCAGTTCTACCAAAAAGTGGCCGGAAAGAGGCAGTAGTAGAACTGGTTACTTTTTTGGTCATAACTTGTTTAGTTTTCTAGATATCAACTTGATTTCTATTGCGTTGGATAGATAACCGGACTGGCTTTAATTCGATTTTATTTTTGTTCAGATAGTGGGAAAATTTTTTTTTTGCCAAAAAAAAACCATGGACAACCCCCTTTGCTTTTTTTAAAAAATGATAAAAATTTTTTTTACAAAAAAAACAATTGATAATTAAAGCCAATGCGCTAAGCTATCCAACACAAAAGAAATCCAGTCGATATGTTGGAAACTTAGCAAGTTATGACCAAAAAGGTAACCAGTTCTAACAAAAAGTGGCCGGAAAGAGGCAGTAGTAGAACTGGTTACTTTTTTGGTCATAACTTGTTTAGTTTTCTAGATATCAACTTGATTTCTATTGCGTTGGATAGATAACCGGACTGGCTTTAATTCGATTTTATTTTTGTTCAGATAGTGGGAAAATTTTTTTTTTTGCCAAAAAAAAACCATGGACTACCCCCTTTGCTTTTTTTAAAAAATGATAAAAATTTTTTTTACAAAAACAACAATTGATAATTAAAGCCAATGCGCTAAGCTATCCAACACAAAAGAAATCAAGTCGATATGTTGGAAACTTAGCAAGTTATGACCAAAAAGGTAACCAGTTCTACCAAAAAGTGGCCGGAAAGAGGCAGTAGTAGAACTGGTTACTTTTTTGGTCATAACTTGCTTATTTTTCTAGATATCAACTTGATTTCTACTGCGTTGGATAGATAACCGGACTGGCTTTAATACGATTTTATTTTTGTTCAGATAGTGGGAAAATTTTTTTTTTTGCCAACAAAAAAACCAGGGACTACCCCCTTTGCTTTTTTTAAAAAATGATAAAATTTTTTTTTACAAAAACAACAATTGATAATTAAAGCCAATGCGTTAAGCTATCCAACACAAAAGAAATCAAGTCGATATGTTGGAAACTTAGCAAATTATGACCAAAAAGGTAACCAGTTCTACCAAAAAGTGGCCGGAAAGAGGCAGTAGTAGAACTGGTTACTTTTTTGGTCATAACTTGTTTACTTTTCTAGATATCAACTTGATTTCTATTGCGTTGGATAGATAACCGGACTGGCTTTAATACGATTTTATTTTTGTTCAGATAGTGGGAAAATTTTTTTTTTTGCCAAAAAAAAAACCATGGACTACCCCCTTTGCTTTTTTTAAAAAATGATAAAATTTTTTTTTACAAAAACAACAATTGATAATTAAAGCCAATGCGTTAAGCTATTCAACACAAAAGAAATCAAGTCGATATGTTGGAAACTTAGCAAGTTATGACCAAAAAGGTAACCAGTTCTACCAAAAAGTGGCCGGAAAGAGGCAGTAGTAGAACTGGTTACTTTTTTGGTCATAACTTGTTTACTTTTCTAGATATCAACTTGATTTCTATTGCGTTGGATAGATAACCGGACTGGCTTTAATTCGATTTTATTTTTGTTCAAAAAGTGGGAAAATTTTTTTTTTGCCAAAAAAAAACCATGGACAACCCCCTTTGCTTTTTTTAAAAAATGATAAAAATTTTTTTACAAAAAAAACAATTGATAATTAAAGCCAATGCGCTAAGCTATCCAACACAAAAGAAATCAAGTCGATATGTTGGAAACTTAGCAAGTTATGACCAAAAAGGTAACCAGTTCTACCAAAAAGTGGCCGGAAAGAGGCAGTAGTAGAACTGGTTACTTTTTTGGTCATAACTTGCTTATTTTTCTAGATATCAACTTGATTTCTACTGCGTTGGATAGATAACCGGACTGGCTTTAATTCGATTTTATTTTTGTTCAGATAGTGGGAAAATTTTTTTTTTGCCAAAAAAAAACCATGGACAACCCCCTTTGCTTTTTTTAAAAAATGATAAAAATTTTTTTTACAAAAAAAACAATTGATAATTAAAGCCAATGCGCTAAGCTATCCAACACAAAAGAAATCCAGTCGATATGTTGGAAACTTAGCAAGTTATGACCAAAAAGGTAACCAGTTCTAACAAAAAGTGGCCGGAAAGAGGCAGTAGTAGAACTGGTTACTTTTTTGGTCATAACTTGTTTAGTTTTCTAGATATCAACTTGATTTCTATTGCGTTGGATAGATAACCGGACTGGCTTTAATTCGATTTTATTTTTGTTCAGATAGTGGGAAAATTTTTTTTTTTGCCAAAAAAAAACCATGGACAACCCCCTTTGCTTTTTTTAAAAAATGATAAAAATTTTTTTTACAAAAAAAACAATTGATAATTAAAGCCAATGCGTTAAGCTATCCAACACAAAAGAAATCTAGTCGATATGTTGGAAACTTAGCAAGTTATGACCAAAAAGGTAACCAGTTCTAACAAAAAGTGGCCGGAAAGAGGCAGTAGTAGAACTGGTTACTTTTTTGGTCATAACTTGTTTAGTTTTCTAGATATCAACTTGATTTCTATTGCGTTGGATAGATAACCGGACTGGCTTTAATTCGATTTTATTTTTGTTCAGATAGTGGGAAAATTTTTTTTTTGCCAAAAAAAAACCATGGACAACCCCCTTTGCTTTTTTTAAAAAATGATAAAAATTTTTTTTACAAAAAAAACAATTGATAATTAAAGCCAATGCGCTAAGCTATCCAACACAAAAGAAATCCAGTCGATATGTTGGAAACTTAGCAAGTTATGACCAAAAAGGTAACCAGTTCTAACAAAAAGTGGCCGGAAAGAGGCAGTAGTAGAACTGGTTACTTTTTTGGTCATAACTTGTTTAGTTTTCTAGATATCAACTTGATTTCTATTGCGTTGGATAGATAACCGGACTGGCTTTAATTCGATTTTATTTTTGTTCAGATAGTGGGAAAATTTTTTTTTTGCCAAAAAAAAACCATGGACTACCCCCTTTGCTTTTTTTAAAAAATGATAAAAATTTTTTTTACAAAAACAACAATTGATAATTAAAGCCAATGCGCTAAGCTATCCAACACGAAAGAAATCAAGTCGATATGTTGGAAACTTAGCAAGTTATGACCAAAAAGGTAACCAGTTCTACCAAAAAGTGGCCGGAAAGAGGCAGTAGTAGAACTGGTTACTTTTTTGGTCATAACTTGTTTAGTTTTCTAGATATCAACTTGATTTCTATTGCGTTGGATAGATAACCGGACTGGCTTTAATTCGATTTTATTTTTGTTCAGATAGTGGGAAAATTTTTTTTTTGCCAAAAAAAAACCATGGACAACCCCCTTTGCTTTTTTTAAAAAATGATAAAAATTTTTTTTACAAAAAAAACAATTGATAATTAAAGCCAATGCGCTAAGCTATCCAACACAAAAGAAATCCAGTCGATATGTTGGAAACTTAGCAAGTTATGACCAAAAAGGTAACCAGTTCTAACAAAAAGTGGCCGGAAAGAGGCAGTAGTAGAACTGGTTACTTTTTTGGTCATAACTTGTTTAGTTTTCTAGATATCAACTTGATTTCTATTGCGTTGGATAGATAACCGGACTGGCTTTAATTCGATTTTATTTTTGTTCAGATAGTGGGAAAATTTTTTTTTTTGCCAAAAAAAAACCATGGACTACCCCCTTTGCTTTTTTTAAAAAATGATAAAAATTTTTTTTACAAAAACAACAATTGATAATTAAAGCCAATGCGCTAAGCTATCCAACACAAAAGAAATCAAGTCGATATGTTGGAAACTTAGCAAGTTATGACCAAAAAGGTAACCAGTTCTACCAAAAAGTGGCCGGAAAGAGGCAGTAGTAGAACTGGTTACTTTTTTGGTCATAACTTGCTTATTTTTCTAGATATCAACTTGATTTCTACTGCGTTGGATAGATAACCGGACTGGCTTTAATACGATTTTATTTTTGTTCAGATAGTGGGAAATTTTTTTTTTTTGCCAACAAAAAAACCAGGGACTACCCCCTTTGCTTTTTTTAAAAAATGATAAAATTTTTTTTTACAAAAACAACAATTGATAATTAAAGCCAATGCGTTAAGCTATCCAACACAAAAGAAATCAAGTCGATATGTTGGAAACTTAGCAAATTATGACCAAAAAGGTAACCAGTTCTACCAAAAAGTGGCCGGAAAGAGGCAGTAGTAGAACTGGTTACTTTTTTGGTCATAACTTGTTTACTTTTCTAGATATCAACTTGATTTCTATTGCGTTGGATAGATAACCGGACTGGCTTTAATACGATTTTATTTTTGTTCAGATAGTGGGAAAATTTTTTTTTTTGCCAAAAAAAAAACCATGGACTACCCCCTTTGCTTTTTTTAAAAAATGATAAAATTTTTTTTTACAAAAACAACAATTGATAATTAAAGCCAATGCGTTAAGCTATTCAACACAAAAGAAATCAAGTCGATATGTTGGAAACTTAGCAAGTTATGACCAAAAAGGTAACCAGTTCTACCAAAAAGTGGCCGGAAAGAGGCAGTAGTAGAACTGGTTACTTTTTTGGTCATAACTTGTTTACTTTTCTAGATATCAACTTGATTTCTATTGCGTTGGATAGATAACCGGACTGGCTTTAATTCGATTTTATTTTTGTTCAGATAGTGGGAAAATTTTTTTTTTTGCCAAAAAAAAACCATGGACTACCCCCTTTGCTTCTTTTAAAAAATGATAAAAATTTTTTTTTACAAAAACAACAATTGATAATAAAAGCCAATGCGCTAAGCTATCCAACACAAAAGAAATCAAGTCGATATGTTGGAAACTTAGCAAGTTATGACCAAAAAGGTAACCAGTTCTACCAAAAAGTGGCCGGAAAGAGGCAGTAGTAGAACTGGTTACTTTTTTGGTCATAACTTGTTTACTTTTCTAGATATCAACTTGATTTCTATTGCGTTGGATAGATAACCGGACTGGCTTTAATTCGATTTTATTTTTGTTCAGATAGTGGGAAAATTTTTTTTTTTGCCAAAAGAAACCATGGACTACCCCCTTTGCTTCTTTTAAAAAATGATAAAAATTTTTTTTTACAAAAACAACAATTGATAATTAAAGCCAATGCGCTAAGCTATCCAACACAAAAGAAATCAAGTCGATATGTTGGAAACTTAGCAAGTTATGACCAAAAAGGTAACCAGTTATACCAAAAAGTGGCCGGAAAGAGGCAGTAGTAGAACTGGTTACTTTTTTGGTCATAACTTGTTTAGTTTTCTAGATATCAACTTGATTTCTATTGCGTTGGATAGATAACCGGACTGGCTTTAATTCGATTTTATTTTTGTTCAGATAGTGGGAAAATTTTTTTTTTGCCAAAAAAAACCATGGACTACCAACTTTGCTTTTTTTAAAAATTGATAAAAATTTTTTTTACAAAAACAATAATTGATAATTAAAGCCAATGCGCTAAGCTATCCAACACAAAAGAAATCAAGTCGATATGTTGGAAACTTAGCAAGTTATGACCAAAAAGGTAACCAGTTCTACCAAAAAGTGGCCGGAAAGAGGCAGTAGTAGAACTGGTTACTTTTTTGGTCATAGCTTGTTTACTTTTCTAGATATCAACTTGATTTCTATTGAGTTGGATAGATAACCGGACTGGCTTTAATTCGATTTTATTTTTGTTCAGATAGTGGGAAAATTTTTTTTTTTGCAAAAAAAAAAAAAACCATGGACTACCCCCTTTGCTTTTTTTAAAAAATGATAAAAATTTTTTTTACAAAAACAACAATTGATAATTAAAGCCAATGCGCTAAGCTATCCAACACAAAAGAAATCAAGTCGATATGTTGGAAACTTAGCAAGTTATGACCAAAAAGGTAACCAGTTCTACCAAAAAGTGGCCGGAAAGAGGCAGTAGTAGAACTGGTTACTTTTTTGGTCATAACTTGCTTACTTTTCTAGATATCAACTTGATTTCTATTGAGTTGGATAGATAACCGGACTGGCTTTAATTCTATTTTATTTTTGTTCAGATAGTGGGAAAATTTTTTTTTTGCCAAAAAAAAAACCATGGACTACCCCCTTTGCTTTTTTTAAAAATTGATAAAAATTTTTTTTACAAAAACAACAATTGATAATTAAAGCCAATGCGCTAAGCTATCCAACACAAAAGAAATCAAGTCGATATGTTGGAAACTTAGCAAGTTATGACCAAAAAGGTAACCAGTTCTACCAAAAAGTGGCCGGAAAGAGGCAGTAGTAGAACTGGTTACTTTTTTGGTCATAGCTTGTTTACTTTTCTAGATATCAACTTGATTTCTATTGAGTTGGATAGATAACCGGACTGGCTTTAATTCGATTTTATTTTTGTTCAGATAGTGGGAAAATTTTTTTTTTTGCAAAAAAAAAAAAAAACCATGGACTACCCCCTTTGCTTTTTTTAAAAAATGATAAAAAATTTTTTTACAAAAACAACAATTGATAATTAAAGCCAATGCGCTAAGCTATCCAACACAAAAGAAATCAAGTCGATATGTTGGAAACTTAGCAAGTTATGACCAAAAAGGTAACCAGTTCTACCAAAAAGTGGCCGGAAAGAGGCAGTAGTAGAACTGGTTACTTTTTTGGTCATAACTTGTTTACTTTTCTAGATATCAACTTGATTTCTATTGAGTTGGATAGATAACCGGACTGGCTTTAATTCGATTTTATTTTTGTTCAGATAGTGGGAAAATTTTTTTTTTGCCAAAAAAAAACCATGGACTACCCCCTTTGCTTTTTTTAAAAATTGATAAAATTTTTTTTTACAAAAACAACAATTGATAATTAAAGCCAATGCGCTAAGCTATCCAACACAAAAGAAATCAAGTCGATATGTTGGAAACTTAGCAAGTTATGACCAAAAAGGTAACCAGTTCTACCAAAAAGTGGCCGGAAAGAGGCAGTAGTAGAACTGGTTACTTTTTTGGTCATAGCTTGTTTACTTTTCTAGATATCAACTTGATTTCTATTGAGTTAGATAGATAACCGGACTGGCTTTAATTCGATTTTATTTTTGTTCAGATAGTGGGAAAATTTTTTTTTTTGCAAAAAAAAAAAAACCATGGACTATCCCCTTTGCTTTTTTTAAAAAATGATAAAAATTTTTTTTACAAAAATAACAATTAATAATAAAAGCCAATGCGCTAAGCTATCCAACACAAAAGAAATCAAGTCGATATGTTGGAAACTTAGCAAGTTATGACCTAAAAGGTAACCAGTTCTACCAAAAAGTGGCCGGAAAGAGGCAGTAGTAGAACTGGTTACTTTTTTGGTCATAACTTGTTTACTTTTCTAGATATCAACTTGATTTCTATTGCGTTGGATAGATAACCGGACTGGCTTTAATTCGATTTTATTTTTGCTCAGATAGTGGGAAAATTTCTTTTTTTGCCAAAAAAAAACCATGGACTACCCCTTGTGCTTTTTTTAAAAAATGATAAAAATTTTTTTTACAAAAACAACAATTGATAATTAAAGCCAATGCGCTAAGCTAACCAACACAAAAGAAATCAAGTCGATATGTTGGAAACTTAGCAAGTTATGACCAAAAAGGTAACCAGTTCTACCAAAAAGTGGCCGGAAAGAGGCAGTAGTAGAACTGGTTACTTTTTTGGTCATAACTTGTTTACTTTTCTAGATATCAACTTGATTTCTATTGAGTTGGATAGATAACCGGACTGGCTTTAATTCGATTTTATTTTTGTTCAGATAGTGGGAAATTTTTTTTTTTGCCAAAAAAAAAAAACCATGGACTATCCCCTTTGCTTTTTTTAAAAAATGATAAAAATTTTTTTTACAAAAACAACAATTGATAATTAAAGCCAATGCGCTAAGCTAACCAACACAAAAGAAATCAAGTCGATATGTTGGAAACTTAGCAAGTTATGACCAAAAAGGTAACCAGTTCTACCAAAAAGTGGCCGGAAAGAGGCAGTAGTAGAACTGGTTACTTTTTTGGTCATAACTTGTTTACTTTTCTAGATATCAACTTGATTTCTATTGCGTTGGATAGATAACCGGACTGGCTTTAATTCGATTTTATTTTTGTTCAGATAGTGGGAAAATTTTTTTTTGCCAAAAAAAAAAAAACCATGGACTATCCCCTTTGCTTTTTTTAAAAAATGAAAAAAATTTTTTTTTACAAAAACAACAATTGATAATTAAAGCCAATGCGCAAGCTATCCAACACAAAAGAAATCAAGTCGATATGTTGGAAACTTAGCAAATTATGACCAAAAAGGTAACCAGTTCTACCAAAAAGTGGCCGGAAAGAGGCAGTAGTAGAACTGGTTACTTTTTTGGTCATAACTTGTTTAATTTTCTAGATATCAACTTGATTTCTATTGCGTTGGATAGATAACCGGACTGGCTTTAATTCGATTTTATTTTTGTTCAGATAGTGGGAAATTTTTTTTTTTGCCAAAAAAAAAAAACCATGGACTATCCCCTTTGCTTTTTTTAAAAAATGAAAAAAATTTTTTTTACAAAAACAACAATTGATAATTAATGCCAATGCGTTAAGCTATCCAACACAAACGAAATCAAGTCGATATGTTGGAAACTTAGCAAGTTATGACCAAAAAGGTAACCAGATCTACCAAAAAGTGGCCGGAAAGAGGCAGTAGTAGAACTGGTTACTTTTTTGGTCATAACTTGTTTAATTTTCTAGATATCAACTTGATTTCTATTGCGTTGGATAGATAACCGGACTGGCTTTAATTCGATTTTATTTTTGTTCAGATAGTGGGAAATTTTTTTTTTTGCCAAAAAAAAAAACCATGGACTATCCCCTTTGCTTTTTTTAAAAAATGATAAAAAAATTTTTTACAAAAACAACAATTGATAATTAAAGCCAATGCGCTAAGCTATCCAACACAAAAGAAATCAAGTCGATATGTTGGAAACTTAGCAAGTTATGACCAAAAAGGTAACCAGTTCTACCAAAAAGTGGCCGGAAAGAGGCAGTAGTAGAACTGGTTACTTTTTTGGTCATAACTTGTTTACTTTTCTAGATATCAACTTGATTTCTATTGAGTTGGATAGATAACCGGACTGGCTTTAATTCGATTTTATTTTTGTTCAGATAGTGGGAAAATTTTTTTTTTGCCAAAAAAAAAACCATGGACTACCCACTTTGCTTTTTTTAAAAAATGATAAAAATTTTTTTTACAAAAACAACAATTGATAATTAAAGCCAATGCGCTAAGCTGTCCAACACAAAAGAAATCAAGTCGATATGTTGGAAACTTAGCAAGTTATGACCAAAAAGGTAACCAGTTCTACCAAAAAGTGGCCGGAAAGAGGCAGTAGTAGAACTGGTTACTTTTTTGGTCATAACTTGTTTACTTTTCTAGATATCAACTTGATTTCTATTGAGTTGGATAGATAACCGGACTGGCTTTAATTCGATTTTATTTTTGTTCAGATAGTGCGAAAATTTTTTTTTTTGCAAAAAAAAAAAAAACCATGGACTACCCCCTTTGCTTTTTTTAAAAAATGATAAAAAATTTTTTTACAAAAACAACAATTGATAATTAAAGCCAATGCGCTAAGCTATCCAACACAAAAGAAATCAAGTCGATATGTTGGAAACTTAGCAAGTTATGACCAAAAAGGTAACCAGTTCTACCAAAAAGTGGCCGGAAAGAGGCAGTAGTAGAACTGGTTACTTTTTTGGTCATAACTTGTTTACTTTTCTAGATATCAACTTGATTTCTATTGAGTTGGATAGATAACCGGACTGGCTTTAATTCGATTTTATTTTTGTTCAGATAGTGGGAAATTTTTTTTTTTGCCAAAAAAAAAAAACCATGGACTATCCCCTTTGCTTTTTTTAAAAAATGATAAAAATTTTTTTTACAAAAACAACAATTGATAATTAAAGCCAATGCGCTAAGCTAACCAACACAAAAGAAATCAAGTCGATATGTTGGAAACTTAGCAAGTTATGACCAAAAAGGTAACCAGTTCTACCAAAAAGTGGCCGGAAAGAGGCAGTAGTAGAACTGGTTACTTTTTTGGTCATAACTTGTTTACTTTTCTAGATATCAACTTGATTTCTATTGCGTTGGATAGATAACCGGACTGGCTTTAATTCGATTTTATTTTTGTTCAGATAGTGGGAAAATTTTTTTTTGCCAAAAAAAAAAAAAACCATGGACTATCCCCTTTGCTTTTTTTAAAAAATGAAAAAAATTTTTTTTTACAAAAACAACAATTGATAATTAAAGCCAATGCGCAAGCTATCCAACACAAAAGAAATCAAGTCGATATGTTGGAAACTTAGCAAATTATGACCAAAAAGGTAACCAGTTCTACCAAAAAGTGGCCGGAAAGAGGCAGTAGTAGAACTGGTTACTTTTTTGGTCATAACTTGTTTAATTTTCTAGATATCAACTTGATTTCTATTGCGTTGGATAGATAACCGGACTGGCTTTAATTCGATTTTATTTTTGTTCAGATAGTGGGAAATTTTTTTTTTTGCCAAAAAAAAAAAACCATGGACTATCCCCTTTGCTTTTTTTAAAAAATGAAAAAATTTTTTTTTACAAAAACAACAATTGATAATTAATGCCAATGCGTTAAGCTATCCAACACAAACGAAATCAAGTCGATATGTTGGAAACTTAGCAAGTTATGACCAAAAAGGTAACCAGATCTACCAAAAAGTGGCCGGAAAGAGGCAGTAGTAGAACTGGTTACTTTTTTGGTCATAACTTGTTTAATTTTCTAGATATCAACTTGATTTCTATTGCGTTGGATAGATAACCGGACTGGCCTTAATTCGATTTTATTTTTGTTCAGATAGTGGGAAATTTTTTTTTTGCCAAAAAAAAAAACCATGGACTATCCCCTTTGCTTTTTTTAAAAAATGATAAAAAATTTTTTTACAAAAACAACAATTGATAATTAAAGCCAATGCGCTAAGCTATCCAACACAAAAGAAATCAAGTCGATATGTTGGAAACTTAGCAAGTTATGACCAAAAAGGTAACCAGTTCTACCAAAAAGTGGCCGGAAAGAGGCAGTAGTAGAACTGGTTACTTTTTTGGTCATAACTTGTTTACTTTTCTAGATATCAACTTGATTTCTATTGAGTTGGATAGATAACCGGACTGGCTTTAATTCGATTTTATTTTTGTTCAGATAGTGGGAAAATTTTTTTTTTGCCAAAAAAAAAAACCATGGACTACCCCCTTTGCTTTTTTTAAAAAATGATAAAAATTTTTTTTACAAAAACAACAATTGATAATTAAAGCCAATGCGCTAAGCTGTCCAACACAAAAGAAATCAAGTCGATATGTTGGAAACTTAGCAAGTTATGACCAAAAAGGTAACCAGTTCTACCAAAAAGTGGCCGGAAAGAGGCAGTAGTAGAACTGGTTACTTTTTTGGTCATAACTTGTTTACTTTTCTAGATATCAACTTGATTTCTATTGAGTTGGATAGATAACCGGACTGGCTTTAATTCGATTTTATTTTTGTTCAGATAGTGGGAAAATTTTTTTTTTTGCAAAAAAAAAAAAACCATGGACTACCCCCTTTGCTTTTTTTAAAAAATGATAAAAAATTTTTTTACAAAAACAACAATTGATAATTAAAGCCAATGCGCTAAGCTATCCAACACAAAAGAAATCAAGTCGATATGTTGGAAACTTAGCAAGTTATGACCAAAAAGGTAACCAGTTCTACCAAAAAGTGGCCGGAAAGAGGCAGTAGTAGAACTGGTTACTTTTTTGGTCATAACTTGTTTACTTTTCTAGATATCAACTTGATTTCTATTGAGTTGGATAGATAACCGGACTGGCTTTAATTCGATTTTATTTTTGTTCAGATAGTGGGAAAATTTTTTTTTTGCCAAAAAAAAAAACCATGGACTACCCCCTTTGCTTTTTTTAAAAAATGATAAAAATTTTTTTTACAAAAACAACAATTGATAATTAAAGCCAATGCGCTAAGCTGTCCAACACAAAAGAAATCAAGTCGATATGTTGGAAACTTAGCAAGTTATGACCAAAAAGGTAACCAGTTCTACCAAAAAGTGGCCGGAAAGAGGCAGTAGTAGAACTGGTTACTTTTTTGGTCATAACTTGTTTACTTTTCTAGATATCAACTTGATTTCTATTGCGTTGGATAGATAACCGGACTGGCTTTAATTCGATTTTATTTTTGTTCAGATAGTGGGAAATTTTTTTTTTTGCCAAAAAAAAACCATGGACTACCCCCTTTGCTTTTTTTAAAAAATGATAAAAATTTTTTTTACAAAAACAACAATTGATAATTAAAGCCAATGCGCTAAGCTATCCAACACAAAAGAAATCAAGTCGATATGTTGGAAACTTAGCAAGTTATGACCAAAAAGGTAACCAGTTCTACCAAAAAGTGGCCGGAAAGAGGCAGTAGTAGAACTGGTTACTTTTTTGGTCATAACTTGTTTACTTTTCTAGATATCAACTTGATTTCTATTGAGTTGGATAGATAACCGGACTGGCTTTAATTCGATTTTATTTTTGTTCAGATAGTGGGAAAATTTTTTTTTTGCCAAAAAAAAAACCATGGACTACCCCCTTTGCTTTTTTAAAAAATTATAAAAATTTTTTTTACAAAAACAACAATTGATAATTAAAGCCAATGCGTTAAGCTATCCAACACAAAAGAAATCAAGTCGATATGTTGGAAACTTAGCAAGTTATGACCAAAAAGGTAACCAGTTCTACCAAAAAGTGGCCGGAAAGAGGCAGTAGTAGAACTGGTTACTTTTTTGGTCATAACTTGTTTACTTTTCTAGATATCAACTTGATTTCTATTGCGTTGGATAGATAACCGGACTGGCTTTAATTCGATTTTATTTTTGTTCAGATAGTGGGAAAATTTTTTTTTTGCCAAAAAAAAACCATGGACTACCCCCTTTGCTTTTTTTAAAAAATTATAAAAAATTTTTTTACAAAAACAACAATTGATAATTAAAGCCAATGCGTTAAGCTATCCAACACAAAAGAAATCAAGTCGATATGTTGGAAACTTAGCAAGTTATGACCAAAAAGGTAACCAGTTCTACCAAAAAGTGGCCGGAAAGAGGCAGTAGTAGAACTGGTTACTTTTTTGGTCATAACTTGTTTACTTTTCTAGATATCAACTTGATTTCTATTGCGTTGGATAGATAACCGGACTGGCTTTAATTCGATTTTATTTTTGTTCAGATAGTGGTAAAATTTTTTTTTGCCAAAAAAAAAAAAAACCATGGACTATCCCCTTTGTTTTTTTTAAAAAATGAAAAAAATTTTTTTTTACAAAAACAACAATTGATAATTAAAGCCAATGCGCAAGCTATCCAACACAAAAGAAATCAAGTCGATATGTTGGAAACTTAGCAAATTATGACCAAAAAGGTAACCAGTTCTACCAAAAAGTGGCCGGAAAGAGGCAGTAGTAGAACTGGTTACTTTTTTGGTCATAACTTGTTTAATTTTCTAGATATCAACTTGATTTCTATTGCGTTGGATAGATAACCGGACTGGCTTTAATTCGATTTTATTTTTGTTCAGATAGTGGGAAATTTTTTTTTTTGCCAAAAAAAAAAAACCATGGACTATCCCCTTTGCTTTTTTTAAAAAATGAAAAAAATTTTTTTTACAAAAACAACAATTGATAATTAATGCCAATGCGTTAAGCTATCCAACACAAACGAAATCAAGTCGATATGTTGGAAACTTAGCAAGTTATGACCAAAAAGGTAACCAGATCTACCAAAAAGTGGCCGGAAAGAGGCAGTAGTAGAACTGGTTACTTTTTTGGTCATAACTTGTTTAATTTTCTAGATATCAACTTGATTTCTATTGCGTTGGATAGATAACCGGACTGGCTTTAATTCGATTTTATTTTTGTTCAGATAGTGGGAAATTTTTTTTTTTGCCAAAAAAAAAAACCATGGACTATCCCCTTTGCTTTTTTTAAAAAATGATAAAAAATTTTTTTACAAAAACAACAATTGATAATTAAAGCCAATGCGCTAAGCTATCCAACACAAAAGAAATCAAGTCGATATGTTGGAAACTTAGCAAGTTATGACCAAAAAGGTAACCAGTTCTACCAAAAAGTGGCCGGAAAGAGGCAGTAGTAGAACTGGTTACTTTTTTGGTCATAACTTGTTTACTTTTCTAGATATCAACTTGATTTCTATTGCGTTGGATAGATAACCGGACTGGCTTTAATTCGATTTTATTTTTGTTCAGATAGTGGGAAATTTTTTTTTTTGCCAAAAAAAAAAACCATGGACTATCCCCTTTGCTTTTTTTAAAAAATGATAAAAAATTTTTTTACAAAAACAACAATTGATAATTAAAGCCAATGCGCTAAGCTATCCAACACAAAAGAAATCAAGTCGATATGTTGGAAACTTAGCAAGTTATGACCAAAAAGGTAACCAGTTCTACCAAAAAGTGGCCGGAAAGAGGCAGTAGTAGAACTGGTTACTTTTTTGGTCATAACTTGTTTACTTTTCTAGATATCAACTTGATTTCTATTGAGTTGGATAGATAACCGGACTGGCTTTAATTCGATTTTATTTTTGTTCAGATAGTGGGAAAATTTTTTTTTTGCCAAAAAAAAAAACCATGGACTACCCCCTTTGCTTTTTTTAAAAAATGATAAAAATTTTTTTTACAAAAACAACAATTGATAATTAAAGCCAATGCGCTAAGCTGTCCAACACAAAAGAAATCAAGTCGATATGTTGGAAACTTAGCAAGTTATGACCAAAAAGGTAACCAGTTCTACCAAAAAGTGGCCGGAAAGAGGCAGTAGTAGAACTGGTTACTTTTTTGGTCATAACTTGTTTACTTTTCTAGATATCAACTTGATTTCTATTGAGTTGGATAGATAACCGGACTGGCTTTAATTCGATTTTATTTTTGTTCAGATAGTGGGAAAATTTTTTTTTTTGCAAAAAAAAAAAAAACCATGGACTACCCCCTTTGCTTTTTTTAAAAAATGATAAAAATTTTTTTTACAAAAACAACAATTGATAATTAAAGCCAATGCGCTAAGCTATCCAACACAAAAGAAATCAAGTCGATATGTTGGAAACTTAGCAAGTTATGACCAAAAAGGTAACCAGTTCTACCAAAAAGTGGCCGGAAAGAGGCAGTAGTAGAACTGGTTACTTTTTTGGTCATAACTTGTTTAATTTTCTAGATATCAACTTGATTTCTATTGCGTTGGATAGATAACCGGACTGGCTTTAATTCGATTTTATTTTTGTTCAGATAGTGGGAAAATTTTTTTTTTGCCAAAAAAAAAAACCATGGACTATCCCCTTTGCTTTTTTTAAAAAATGAAAAAAATTTTTTTTACAAAAACAACAATTGATAATTAATGCCAATGCGTTAAGCTATCCAACACAAACGAAATCAAGTCGATATGTTGGAAACTTAGCAAGTTATGACCAAAAAGGTAACCAGATCTACCAAAAAGTGGCCGGAAAGAGGCAGTAGTAGAACTGGTTACTTTTTTGGTCATAACTTGTTTACTTTTCTAGATATCAACTTGATTTCTATTGCGTTGGATAGATAACCGGACTGGCTTTAATTCGATTTTATTTTTGTTCAGATAGTGGGAAAATTTTTTTTTTGCCAAAAAAAAACCATGGACTACCCCCTTTGCTTTTTTTAAAAAATTATAAAAAATTTTTTTACAAAAACAACAATTGATAATTAAAGCCAATGCGTTAAGCTATCCAACACAAAAGAAATCAAGTCGATATGTTGGAAACTTAGCAAGTTATGACCAAAAAGGTAACCAGTTCTACCAAAAAGTGGCCGGAAAGAGGCAGTAGTAGAACTGGTTACTTTTTTGGTCATAACTTGTTTACTTTTCTAGATATCAACTTGATTTCTATTGAGTTGGATAGATAACCGGACTGGCTTTAATTCGATTTTATTTTTGTTCAGATAGTGGGAAAATTTTTTTTTTGCCAAAAAAAAAAACCATGGACTACCCCCTTTGCTTTTTTTAAAAAATGATAAAAATTTTTTTTACAAAAACAACAATTGATAATTAAAGCCAATGCGCTAAGCTGTCCAACACAAAAGAAATCAAGTCGATATGTTGGAAACTTAGCAAGTTATGACCAAAAAGGTAACCAGTTCTACCAAAAAGTGGCCGGAAAGAGGCAGTAGTAGAACTGGTTACTTTTTTGGTCATAACTTGTTTACTTTTCTAGATATCAACTTGATTTCTATTGAGTTGGATAGATAACCGGACTGGCTTTAATTCGATTTTATTTTTGTTCAGATAGTGGGAAAATTTTTTTTTTGCCAAAAAAAAAAACCATGGACTACCCCCTTTGCTTTTTTTAAAAAATGATAAAAATTTTTTTTACAAAAACAACAATTGATAATTAATGCCAATGCGTTAAGCTATCCAACACAAACGAAATCAAGTCGATATGTTGGAAACTTAGCAAGTTATGACCAAAAAGGTAACCAGATCTACCAAAAAGTGGCCGGAAAGAGGCAGTAGTAGAACTGGTTACTTTTTTGGTCATAACTTGTTTAATTTTCTAGATATCAACTTGATTTCTATTGCGTTGGATAGATAACCGGACTGGCTTTAATTCGATTTTATTTTTGTTCAGATAGTGGGAAATTTTTTTTTTTGCCAAAAAAAAAAACCATGGACTATCCCCTTTGCTTTTTTTAAAAAATGATAAAAATTTTTTTTACAAAAACAACAATTGATAATTAAAGCCAATGCGCTAAGCTATCCAACACAAAAGAAATCAAGTCGATATGTTGGAAACTTACCAAGTTATGACCAAAAAGGTAACCAGTTCTACCAAAAAGTGGCCGGAAAGAGGCAGTAGTAGAACTGGTTACTTTTTTGGTCATAACTTGTTTACTTTTCTAGATATCAACTTGATTTCTATTGAGTTGGATAGATAACCGGACTGGCTTTAATTCGATTTTATTTTTGTTCAGATAGTGGGAAAATTTTTTTTTTGCCAAAAAAAAAAACCATGGACTACCCCCTTTGCTTTTTTTAAAAAATGATAAAAATTTTTTTTACAAAAACAACAATTGATAATTAAAGCCAATGCGCTAAGCTGTCCAACACAAAAGAAATCAAGTCGATATGTTGGAAACTTAGCAAGTTATGACCAAAAAGGTAACCAGTTCTACCAAAAAGTGGCCGGAAAGAGGCAGTAGTAGAACTGGTTACTTTTTTGGTCATAACTTGTTTACTTTTCTAGATATCAACTTGATTTCTATTGAGTTGGATAGATAACCGGACTGGCTTTAATTCGATTTTATTTTTGTTCAGATAGTGGGAAAATTTTTTTTTTTGCAAAAAAAAAAAAAACCATGGACTACCCCCTTTGCTTTTTTTAAAAAATGATAAAAATTTTTTTTACAAAAACAACAATTGATAATTAAAGCCAATGCGCTAAGCTATCCAACACAAAAGAAATCAAGTCGATATGTTGGAAACTTAGCAAGTTATGACCAAAAAGGTAACCAGTTCTACCAAAAAGTGGCCGGAAAGAGGCAGTAGTAGAACTGGTTACTTTTTTGGTCATAACTTGTTTACTTTTCTAGATATCAACTTGATTTCTATTGCGTTGGATAGATAACCGGACTGGCTTTAATTCGATTTTATTTTTGTTCAGATAGTGGGAAATTTTTTTTTTTGCCAAAAAAAAACCATGGACTACCCCCTTTGCTTTTTTTAAAAAATGATAAAAATTTTTTTTACAAAAACAACAATTGATAATTAAAGCCAATGCGCTAAGCTATACAACACAAAAGAAATCAAGTCGATATGTTGGAAACTTAGCAAGTTATGACCAAAAAGGTAACCAGTTCTACCAAAAAGTGGCCGGAAAGAGGCAGTAGTAGAACTGGTTACTTTTTTGGTCATAACTTGTTTACTTTTCTAGATATCAACTTGATTTCTATTGAGTTGGATAGATAACCGGACTGGCTTTAATTCGATTTTATTTTTGTTCAGATAGTGGGAAAATTTTTTTTTTGCCAAAAAAAAAAACCATGGACTACCCCCTTTGCTTTTTTTAAAAAATGATAAAAATTTTTTTTACAAAAACAACAATTGATAATTAAAGCCAATGCGCTAAGCTGTCCAACACAAAAGAAATCAAGTCGATATGTTGGAAACTTAGCAAGTTATGACCAAAAAGGTAACCAGTTCTACCAAAAAGTGGCCGGAAAGAGGCAGTAGTAGAACTGGTTACTTTTTTGGTCATAACTTGTTTACTTTTCTAGATATCAACTTGATTTCTATTGAGTTGGATAGATAACCGGACTGGCTTTAATTCGATTTTATTTTTGTTCAGATAGTGGGAAAATTTTTTTTTTGCCAAAAAAAAACCATGGACTACCCCCTTTGCTTTTTTTAAAAAATTATAAAAAATTTTTTTACAAAAACAACAATTGATAATTAAAGCCAATGCGTTAAGCTATACAACACAAAAGAAATCAAGTCGATATGTTGGAAACTTAGCAAGTTATGACCAAAAAGGTAACCAGTTCTACCAAAAAGTGGCCGGAAAGAGGCAGTAGTAGAACTGGTTACTTTTTTGGTCATAACTTGTTTACTTTTCTAGATATCAACTTGATTTCTATTGCGTTGGATAGATAACCGGACTGGCTTTAATTCGATTTTATTTTTGTTCAGATAGTGGGAAAATTTTTTTTTTGCCAAAAAAAAACCATGGACTACCCCCTTTGCTTTTTTTAAAAAATGATAAAAATTTTTTTTAAAAAAACAACAATTGGTAATTAAAGCCAATGCGTTAAGCTATCCAACACAAAAGAAATCAAGTCGATATGTTGGAAACTTTGCAAGTTATGACCAAAAAGGTAACCAGTTCTACCAAAAAGTGGCCGGAAAGAGGCAGTAGTAGAACTGGTTACTTTTTTGGTCATAACTTGTTTACTTTTCTAGATATCAACTTGATTTCTATTGCGTTGGATAGATAACCGGACTGGCTGTAATTCGATTTTATTTTTGTTCAGATAGTGGGAAAATTTTTTTTTTGCCAAATAAAAACCTTGGACTACCCCCTTTGCTTTTTTTAAAAAATGATAAAAATTTTTTTTAAAAAAACAACAATTGATAATTAAAGCCAATGCGTTAAGCTATCCAACACAAAAGAAATCAAGTCGATATGTTGGAAACTTAGCAAGTTATGACCAAAAAGGTAACCAGTTCTACCAAAAAGTGGCCGGAAAGAGGCAGTAGTAGAACTGGTTACTTTTTTGGTCATAACTTGTTTACTTTTCTAGATATCAACTTGATTTCTATTGCGTTGGATAGATAACCGGACTGGCTTTAATTCGATTTTATTTTTGTTCAGATAGTGGGAAAAATTTTTTTTGCCAAAAAAAAACCATGGACTACCCCCTTTGCTTTTTTTAAAAAATGATAAAAATTTTTTTTACAAAAACAACAATTGATAATTAAAGCCAATGCGCTAAGCTATCCAACACAAAAGAAATCAAGTCGATATGTTGGAAACTTAGCAAGTTATGACCAAAAAGGTAACCAGTTCTACCAAAAAGTGGCCGGAAAGAGGCAGTAGTAGAACTGGTTACTTTTTTGGTCATAACTTGTTTACTTTTCTAGATATCAACTTCATTTCTATTGAGTTGGATAGATAACCGGACTGGCTTTAATTCGATTTTATTTTTGTTCAGATAGTGGGAAAATTTTTTTTTTGCCAAAAAAAAACCATGGACTACCCCCTTTGCTTTTTTTAAAAAATTATAAAAATTTTTTTTACAAAAACAACAATTGATAATTAAAGCCAATGCGCTAAGCTATCCAACACAAAAGAAATCAAGTCGATATGTTGGAAACTTAGCAAGTTATGACCAAAAAGGTAACCAGTTCTACCAAAAAGTGGCCGGAAAGAGGCAGTAGTAGAACTGGTTACTTTTTTGGTCATAACTTGTTTACTTTTCTAGATATCAACTTGATTTCTATTGAGTTGGATAGATAACCGGACTGGCTTTAATTCGATTTTATTTTTGTTCAGATAGTGGGAAATTTTTTTTTTGCCAAAAAAAAAACCATGGACTACCCCCTTTGCTTTTTTTAAAAAATGATAAAAATTTTTTTTACAAAAACAACAATTGATAATTAAAGCCAATGCGCTAAGCTGTCCAACACAAAAGAAATCAAGTCGATATGTTGGAAACTTAGCAAGTTATGACCAAAAAGGTAACCAGTTCTACCAAAAAGTGGCCGGAAAGAGGCAGTAGTAGAACTGGTTACTTTTTTGGTCATAACTTGTTTACTTTTCTAGATATCAACTTGATTTCTATTGAGTTGGATAGATAACCGGACTGGCTTTAATTCGATTTTATTTTTGTTCAGATAGTGGGAAAATTTTTTTTTTGCCAAAAAAAACCATGGACTACCCCCTTTGCTTTTTTTAAAAAATTATAAAATTTTTTTTTACAAAAACAACAATTGATAATTAAAGCCAATGCGCTAAGCTATCCAACACAAAAGAAATCAAGTCGATATGTTGGAAACTTAGCAAGTTATGACCAAAAAGGTAACCAGTTCTACCAAAAAGTGGCCGGAAAGAGGCAGTAGTAGAACTGGTTACTTTTTTGGTCATAACTTGTTTACTTTTCTAGATATCAACTTGATTTCTATTGAGTTGGATAGATAACCGGACTGGCTTTAATTCGATTTTATTTTTGTTCAGATAGTGGGAAAATTTTTTTTTTGCCAAAAAAAAACCATGGACTACCCCCTTTGCTTTTTTTAAAAAATGATAAAAATTTTTTTTACAAAAACAACAATTGATAATTAAAGCCAATGCGCTAAGCTGTCCAACACAAAAGAAATCAAGTCGATATGTTGGAAACTTAGCAAGTTATGACCAAAAAGGTAACCAGTTCTACCAAAAAGTGGCCGGAAAGAGGCAGTAGTAGAACTGGTTACTTTTTTGGTCATAACTTGTTTACTTTTCTAGATATCAACTTGATTTCTATTGAGTTGGATAGATAACCGGACTGGCTTTAATTCGATTTTATTTTTGTTCAGATAGTGGGAAATTTTTTTTTTTGCCAAAAAAAAACCATGGACTACCCCCTTTGCTTTTTTTAAAAAATGATAAAAATTTTTTTTACAAAAACAACAATTGATAATTAAAGCCAATGCGTTAAGCTATCCAACACAAAAGAAATCAAGTCGATATGTTGGAAACTTAGCAAGTTATGACCAAAAAGGTAACCAGTTCTACCAAAAAGTGGCCGGAAAGAGGCAGTAGTAGAACTGGTTACTTTTTTGGTCATAACTTGTTTACTTTTCTAGATATCAACTTGATTTCTATTGCGTTGGATAGATAACCGGACTGGCTTTAATTCGATTTTATTTTTGTTCAGATAGTGGGAAATTTTTTTTTTGCCAAAAAAAAACCATGGACTACCCCCTTTGCTTTTTTTAAAAAATGATAAAAATTTTTTTTACAAATACAACAATTGATAATTAAAGCCAATGCGCTAAGCTATCCAACACAAAAGAAATCAAGTCGATATGTTGGAAACTTAGCAAGTTATGACCAAAAAGGTAACCAGTTCTACCAAAAAGTGGCCGGAAAGAGGCAGTAGTAGAACTGGTTACTTTTTTGGTCATAACTTGTTTAGTTTTCTAGATATCAACTTGATTTCTATTGCGTTGGATAGATAACCGGACTGGCTTTAATTCGATTTTATTTTTGTTCAGATAGTGGGAAAAATTTTTTTAGCCAAAAAAAAACCATGGACTACCCCCTTTGCTTTTTTTAAAAAATGATAAAAATTTTTTTTACAAAAAAAACAATTGATAATTAAAGCCAATGCGCTAAGCTGTCCAACACAAAAGAAATCAAGTCGATATGTTGGAAACTTAGCAAGTTATGACCAAAAAGGTAACCAGTTCTACCAAAAAGTGGCCGGAAAGAGGCAGTAGTAGAACTGGTTACTTTTTTGGTCATAACTTGTTTACTTTTCTAGATATCAACCTGATTTCTATTGCGTTGGATAGATAACCGGACTGGCTTTAATTCGATTTTATTTTTGTTCAGATAGTGGGAAAATTTTTTTTTTGCCAAAAAAAAAAACCATGGACTACCCCCTTTGCTTTTTTTAAAAAATGATAAAAAATTTTTTTACAAAAACAACAATTGATAATTAAAGCCAATGCGCTAAGCTATCCAACACAAAAGAAATCAAGTCGATATGTTGGAAACTTAGCAAGTTATGACCAAAAAGGTAACCAGTTCTACCAAAAAGTGGCCGGAAAGAGGCAGTAGTAGAACTGGTTACTTTTTTGGTCATAACTTGTTTAGTTTTCTAGATATCAACTTGATTTCTATTGCGTTGGATAGATAACCGGACTGGCTTTAATTCGATTTTATTTTTGTTCAGATAGTGGGAAATTTTTTTTTTTGCCAAAAAAAAACCATGGACTACCCCCTTTGCTTTTTTTAAAAAATGATAAAAATTTTTTTTACAAATACAACAATTGATAATTAAAGCCAATGCGCTAAGCTGTCCAACACAAAAGAAATCAAGTCGATATGTTGGAAACTTAGCAAGTTATGACCAAAAAGGTAACCAGTTCTACCAAAAAGTGGCCGGAAAGAGGCAGTAGTAGAACTGGTTACTTTTTTGGTCATAACTTGTTTACTTTTCTAGATATCAACTTGATTTCTATTGCGTTGGATAGATAACCGGACTGGCTTTAATTCGATTTTATTTTTGTTCAGATAGTGGGAAAATTTTTTTTTTGCCAAAAAAAACCATGGACTACCCCCTTTGCTTTTTTTAAAAAATGATAAAAATTTTTTTTACAAAAACAACAATTGATAATTAAAGCCAATGCGCTAAGCTATCCAACACAAAAGAAATCAAGTGGATATGTTGGAAACTTAGCAAGTTATGACCAAAAAGGTAACCAGTTATACCAAAAAGTGGCCGGAAAGAGGCAGTAGTAGAACTGGTTACTTTTTTGGTCATAACTTGTTTATTTTTCTAGATATCAACTTGATTTCTATTGCGTTGGATAGATAACCGGACTGGCTTTAATTCGATTTTATTTTTGTTCAGATAGTGGGAAAATTTTTTTTTTTTGCCAAAAAAAAACATGGACTACCCCCTTTGCTTTTTTTAAAAAATGATAAAAATTTTTTTTACAAAAACAACAATTGATAATTAAAGCCAATGCGTTAAGCTATCCAACACAAAAGAAGTTAAGTCCATATGTTGGAAACTTAGCAAGTTATGACCAAAAAGGTAACCAGTTCTACCAAAAAGTGGCCGGAAAGAGGCAGTAGTAGAACTGGTAACTTTTTTGGTCATAACTTGTTTATTTTTCTAGATATCAACTTGATTTCTATTGCGTTGGATAGATAACCGGACTGGCTTTAATTCGATTTTATTTTTGTTCAGATAGTGGGAAAATTTTTTTTTTTTGCCAAAAAAAAACATGGACTACCCCCTTTGCTTTTTTTAAAAAATGATAAAACTTTTTTTTACAAAAACAACAATTGATAATTAAAGCCAATCCGCTAAGCTATCCAACACAAAAGAAATCAAGTCGATATGTTGGAAACTTAGCAAGTTATGACCAAAAAGGTAACCAGTTATACCAAAAAGTGGCCGGAAAGAGGCAGTAGTAGAACTGGTTACTTTTTTGGTCATAACTTGTTTATTTTTCTAGATATCAACTTGATTTCTATTGCGTTGGATAGATAACCGGACTGGCTTTAATTCGATTTTATTTTTGTTCAGATAGTGGGAAAATTTTTTTTTTTTGCCAAAAAAAAACATGGACTACCCCCTTTGCTTTTTTTAAAAAATGATAAAAATTTTTTTTACAAAAACAACAATTGATAATTAAAGCCAATGCGTTAAGCTATCCAACACAAAAGAAGTTAAGTCCATATGTTGGAAACTTAGCAAGTTATGACCAAAAAGGTAACCAGTTCTACCAAAAAGTGGCCGGAAAGAGGCAGTAGTAGAACTGGTAACTTTTTTGGTCATAACTTGTTTATTTTTCTAGATATCAACTTGATTTCTATTGCGTTGGATAGATAACCGGACTGGCTTTAATTCGATTTTATTTTTGTTCAGATAGTGGGAAAATTTTTTTTTTTTGCCAAAAAAAAACATGGACTACCCCCTTTGCTTTTTTTAAAAAATGATAAAACTTTTTTTTACAAAAACAACAATTGATAATTAAAGCCAATCCGCTAAGCTATCCAACACAAAAGAAATCAAGTCGATATGTTGGAAACTTAGCAAGTTATGACCAAAAATGTAACCAGTTCTACCAAGAAGTGGCCGGAAAGAGGCAGTAGTAGAACTGGTTACTTTTTTGGTCATAACTTGTTTATTTTTCTAGATATCAACTTGATTTCTATTGCGTTGGATAGATAACCGGACTGGCTTTAATTCGATTTTATTTTTGTTCAGATAGTGGGAAAATTTTTTTTTTTTGCCAAAAAAAAACATGGACTACCCCCTTTGCTTTTTTTAAAAAATGATAAAAATTTTTTTTACAAAAACAACAATTGATAATTAAAGCCAATGCGTTAAGCTATCCAACACAAAAGAAGTTAAGTCCATATGTTGGAAACTTAGCAAGTTATGACCAAAAAGGTAACCAGTTCTACCAAAAAGTGGCCGGAAAGAGGCAGTAGTAGAACTGGTAACTTTTTTGGTCATAACTTGTTTATTTTTCTAGATATCAACTTGATTTCTATTGCGTTGGATAGATAACCGGACTGGCTTTAATTCGATTTTATTTTTGTTCAGATAGTGGGAAAATTTTTTTTTTTTGCCAAAAAAAAACATGGACTACCCCCTTTGCTTTTTTTAAAAAATGATAAAACTTTTTTTTACAAAAACAACAATTGATAATTAAAGCCAATCCGCTAAGCTATCCAACACAAAAGAAATCAAGTCGATATGTTGGAAACTTAGCAAGTTATGACCAAAAAGGTAACCAGTTATACCAAAAAGTGGCCGGAAAGAGGCAGTAGTAGAACTGGTTACTTTTTTGGTCATAACTTGTTTATTTTTCTAGATATCAACTTGATTTCTATTGCGTTGGATAGATAACCGGACTGGCTTTAATTCGATTTTATTTTTGTTCAGATAGTGGGAAAATTTTTTTTTTTTGCCAAAAAAAAACATGGACTACCCCCTTTGCTTTTTTTAAAAAATGATAAAAATTTTTTTTACAAAAACAACAATTGATAATTAAAGCCAATGCGTTAAGCTATCCAACACAAAAGAAGTTAAGTCCATATGTTGGAAACTTAGCAAGTTATGACCAAAAAGGTAACCAGTTCTACCAAAAAGTGGCCGGAAAGAGGCAGTAGTAGAACTGGTAACTTTTTTGGTCATAACTTGTTTATTTTTCTAGATATCAACTTGATTTCTATTGCGTTGGATAGATAACCGGACTGGCTTTAATTCGATTTTATTTTTGTTCAGATAGTGGGAAAATTTTTTTTTTTGCCAAAAAAAAACATGGACTACCCCCTTTGCTTTTTTTAAAAAATGATAAAACTTTTTTTTACAAAAACAACAATTGATAATTAAAGCCAATCCGCTAAGCTATCCAACACAAAAGAAATCAAGTCGATATGTTGGAAACTTAGCAAGTTATGACCAAAAAGGTAACCAGTTATACCAAAAAGTGGCCGGAAAGAGGCAGTAGTAGAACTGGTTACTTTTTTGGTCATAACTTGTTTAGTTTTCTAGATATCAACTTGATTTCTATTGCGTTGGATAGATAACCGGACTGGCTTTAATTCGATTTTATTTTTGTTCAGATAGTGGGAAAATTTTTTTTTGCCAAAAAAAAACCATGGACTACCCCCTTTGCTTTTTTTAAAAAATGATAAAAATTTTTTTTACAAAAACAACAATTGATAATTAAAGCCAATGCGCTAAGCTGTCCAACACAAAAGAAATCAAGTCGATATGTTGGAAACTTAGCAAGTTATGACCAAAAAGGTAACCAGTTCTACCAAAAAGTGGCCGGAAAGAGGCAGTAGTAGAACTGGTTACTTTTTTGGTCATAACTTGTTTAGTTTTCTAGATATCAACTTGATTTCTATTGCGTTGGATAGATAACCGGACTGGCTTTAATTCGATTTTATTTTTGTTCAGATAGTGGGAAAATTTTTTTTTTTGCCAAAAAAAAAACCATGGACTACCCCCTTTGCTTCTTTTAAAAATGATAAAAATTTTTTTTTACAAAAACAACAATTGATAATAAAAGCCAATGCGCTAAGCTATCCAACACAAAAGAAATCAAGTCGATATGTTGGAAACTTAGCAAGTTATGACCAAAAAGGTAACCAGTTATACCAAAAAGTGGCCGGAAAGAGGCAGTAGTAGAACTGGTTACTTTTTTGGTCATAACTTGTTTATTTTTCTAGATATCAACTTGATTTCTATTGCGTTGGATAGATAACCGGACTGGCTTTAATTCGATTTTATTTTTGTTCAGATAGTGGGAAAATTTTTTTTTTGCCAAAAAAAACCATGGACTACCCCCTTTGCTTTTTTAAAAAATGATAAAAATTTTTTTTACAAAAACAACAATTGATAATTAAAGCCAATGCGTTAAGCTATCCAACACAAAAGAAATCAAGTCGATATGTTGGAAACTTAGCAAGTTATGACCAAAAAGGTAACCAGTTCTACCAAAAAGTACCCGGAAAGAGGCAGTAGTAGAACTGGTTACTTTTTTGGTCATAACTTGTTTATTTTTCTAGATATCAACTTGATTTCTATTGCGTTGGATAGATAACCGGACTGGCTTTAATTCGATTTTATTTTTGTTCAGATAGTGGGAAAATTTTTTTTTGCCAAAAAAAAACCATGGACTACCCCCTTTGCTTTTTTTAAAAAATGATAAAAATTTTTTTTACAAAAACAACAATTGATAATTAAAGCCAATGCGCTAAGCTGTCCAACACAAAAGAAATCAAGTCGATATGTTGGAAACTTAGCAAGTTATGACCAAAAAGGTAACCAGTTCTACCAAAAAGTGGCCGGAAAGAGGCAGTAGTAGAACTGGTTACTTTTTTGGTCATAACTTGTTTAGTTTTCTAGATATCAACTTGATTTCTATTGCGTTGGATAGATAACCGGACTGGCTTTAATTCGATTTTATTTTTGTTCAGATAGTGGGAAAATTTTTTTTTTTGCCAAAAAAAAAACCATGGACTACCCCCTTTGCTTCTTTTAAAAAATGATAAAAATTTTTTTTTACAAAAACAACAATTGATAATAAAAGCCAATGCGCTAAGCTATCCAACACAAAAGAAATCAAGTCGATATGTTGGAAACTTAGCAAGTTATGACCAAAAAGGTAACCAGTTATACCAAAAAGTGGCCGGAAAGAGGCAGTAGTAGAACTGGTTACTTTTTTGGTCATAACTTGTTTACTTTTCTAGATATCAACTTGATTTCTATTGCGTTGGATAGATAACCGGACTGGCTTTAATTCGATTTTATTTTTGTTCAGATAGTGGGAAAATTTTTTTTTTTGCCAAAAAAAAAAACCATGGACTACCCCCTTTGCTTTTTTTAAAAAATGATAAAACTTTTTTTTACAAAAACAACAATTGATAATTAAAGCCAATCCGCTAAGCTATCCAACACAAAAGAAATCAAGTCGATATGTTGGAAACTTAGCAAGTTATGACCAAAAAGGTAACCAGTTATACCAAAAAGTGGCCGGAAAGAGGCAGTAGTAGAACTGGTAACTTTTTTGGTCATAACTTGTTTACTTTTCTAGATATCAACTTGATTTCTATTGCGTTGGATAGATAACCGGACTGGCTTTAATTCGATTTTATTTTTGTTCAGATAGTGGGAAAATTTTTTTTTTTGCCAAAAAAAAAAACCATGGACTACCCCCTTTGCTTTTTTTAAAAAATGATAAAACTTTTTTTTACAAAAACAACAATTGATAATTAAAGCCAATCCGCTAAGCTATCCAACACAAAAGAAATCAAGTCGATATGTTGGAAACTTAGCAAGTTATGACCAAAAAGGTAACCAGTTCTACCAAAAAGTGGCCGGAAAGAGGCAGTAGTAGAACTGGTTACTTTTTTGGTCATAACTTGTTTACTTTTCTAGATATCAACTTGATTTCTATTGAGTTGGATAGATAACCGGACTGGCTTTAATTCGATTTTATTTTTGTTCAGATAGTGGGAAAATTTTTTTTTTGCCAAAAAAAAAACCATGGACTACCCCCTTTGCTTTTTTTAAAAAATTATAAAAAATTTTTTTACAAAAACAACAATTGATAATTAAAGCCAATGCGTTAAGCTATCCAACACAAAAGAAAGCAAGTCGATATGTTGGAAACTTAGCAAGTTATGACCAAAAAGGTAACCAGTTCTACCAAAAAGTGGCCGGAAAGAGGCAGTAGTAGAACTGGTTACTTTTTTGGTCATAACTTGTTTACTTTTCTAGATATCAACTTGATTTCTATTGCGTTGGATAGATAACCGGACTGGCTTTAATTCGATTTTATTTTTGTTCAGATAGTGGGAAAATTTTTTTTTTTGCCAAAAAAAAAAACCATGGACTACCCCCTTTGCTTTTTTTAAAAAATGATAAAACTTTTTTTTACAAAAACAACAATTGATAATTAAAGCCAATCCGCTAAGCTATCCAACACAAAAGAAATCAAGTCGATATGTTGGAAACTTAGCAAGTTATGACCAAAAAGGTAACCAGTTATACCAAAAAGTGGCCGGAAAGAGGCAGTAGTAGAACTGGTTACTTTTTTGGTCATAACTTGTTTATTTTTCTAGATATCAACTTGATTTCTATTGCGTTGGATAGATAACCGGACTGGCTTTAATTCGATTTTATTTTTGTTCAGATAGTGGGAAAATTTTTTTTTTTTTGCCAAAAAAAAACATGGACTACCCCCTTTGCTTTTTTTAAAAAATGATAAAAATTTTTTTTACAAAAACAACAATTGATAATTAAAGCCAATGCGTTAAGCTATCCAACACAAAAGAAGTTAAGTCCATATGTTGGAAACTTAGCAAGTTATGACCAAAAAGGTAACCAGTTCTACCAAAAAGTGGCCGGAAAGAGGCAGTAGTAGAACTGGTAACTTTTTTGGTCATAACTTGTTTACTTTTCTAGATATCAACTTGATTTCTATTGCGTTGGATAGATAACCGGACTGGCTTTAATTCGATTTTATTTTTGTTCAGATAGTGGGAAAATTTTTTTTTTGCCAAAAAAAAAAACCATGGACTACCCCCTTTGCTTTTTTTAAAAAATGATAAAACTTTTTTTTACAAAAACAACAATTGATAATTAAAGCCAATCCGCTAAGCTATCCAACACAAAAGAAATCAAGTCGATATGTTGGAAACTTAGCAAGTTATGACCAAAAAGGTAACCAGTTATACCAAAAAGTGGCCGGAAAGAGGCAGTAGTAGAACTGGTTACTTTTTTGGTCATAACTTGTTTATTTTTCTAGATATCAACTTGATTTCTATTGCGTTGGATAGATAACCGGACTGGCTTTAATTCGATTTTATTTTTGTTCAGATAGTGGGAAAATTTTTTTTTTGCCAAAAAAAACCATGGACTACCCCCTTTGCTTTTTTTAAAAAATGATAAAAATTTTTTTTACAAAAACAACAATTGATAATTAAAGCCAATGCGTTAAGCTATCCAACACAAAAGAAATCAAGTCGATATGTTGGAAACTTAGCAAGTTATGACCAAAAAGGTAACCAGTTCTACCAAAAAGTGGCCGGAAAGAGGCAGTAGTAGAACTGGTTACTTTTTTGGTCATAACTTGTTTACTTTTCTAGATATCAACTTGATTTCTATTGCGTTGGATAGATAACCGGACTGGCTTTAATTCGATTTTATTTTTGTTCAGATAGTGGGAAAATTTTTTTTTTTGCCAAAAAAAAAACCATGGACTACCCCCTTTGCTTTTTTTAAAAAATGATAAAACTTTTTTTTACAAAAACAACAATTGATAATTAAAGCCAATCCGCTAAGCTATCCAACACAAAAGAAATCAAGTCGATATGTTGGAAACTTAGCAAGTTATGACCAAAAAGGTAACCAGTTATACCAAAAAGTGGCCGGAAAGAGGCAGTAGTAGAACTGGTTACTTTTTTGGTCATAACTTGTTTATTTTTCTAGATATCAACTTGATTTCTATTGCGTTGGATAGATCCGGACTGGCTTTAATTCGATTTTATTTTTGTTCAGATAGTGGGAAAATTTTTTTTTTGCCAAAAAAAACCATGGACTACCCCCTTTGCTTTTTTTAAAAAATGATAAAAATTTTTTTTACAAAAACAACAATTGATAATTAAAGCCAATGCGTTAAGCTATCCAACACAAAAGAAATCAAGTCGATATGTTGGAAACTTAGCAAGTTATGACCAAAAAGGTAACCAGTTCTACCAAAAAGTGGCCGGAAAGAGGCAGTAGTAGAACTGGTTACTTTTTTGGTCATAACTTGTTTACTTTTCTAGATATCAACTTGATTTCTATTGCGTTGGATAGATAACCGGACTGGCTTTAATTCGATTTTATTTTTGTTCAGATAGTGGGAAAATTTTTTTTTTTGCCAAAAAAAAAACCATGGACTACCCCCTTTGCTTTTTTTAAAAAATGATAAAACTTTTTTTTACAAAAACAACAATTGATAATTAAAGCCAATCCGCTAAGCTATCCAACACAAAAGAAATCAAGTCGATATGTTGGAAACTTAGCAAGTTATGACCAAAAAGGTAACCAGTTCTACCAAAAAGTGGCCGGAAAGAGGCAGTAGTAGAACTGGTTACTTTTTTGGTCATAACTTGTTTACTTTTCTAGATATCAACTTGATTTCTATTGCGTTGGATAGATAACCGGACTGGCTTTAATTCGATTTTATTTTTGTTCAGATAGTGGGAAAATTTTTTTTTTTGCCAAAAAAAAAACCATGGACTACCCCCTTTGCTTTTTTTAAAAAATGATAAAACTTTTTTTTACAAAAACAACAATTGATAATTAAAGCCAATCCGCTAAGCTATCCAACACAAAAGAAATCAAGTCGATATGTTGGAAACTTAGCAAGTTATGACCAAAAAGGTAACCAGTTCTACCAAAAAGTGGCCGGAAAGAGGCAGTAGTAGAACTGGTTACTTTTTTGGTCATAACTTGTTTACTTTTCTAGATATCAACTTGATTTCTATTGAGTTGGATAGATAACCGGACTGGCTTTAATTCGATTTTATTTTTGTTCAGATAGTGGGAAAATTTTTTTTTGCCAAAAAAAAACCATGGACTACCCCCTTTGCTTTTTTTAAAAAATTATAAAAAATTTTTTTACAAAAACAACAATTGATAATTAAAGCCAATGCGCTAAGCTATCCAACACAAAAGATATCAAGTCGATATGTTGGAAACTTAGCAAGTTATGACCAAAAAGGTAACCAGTTCTACCAAAAAGTGGCCGGAAAGAGGCAGTAGTAGAACTGGTTACTTTTTTGGTCATAACTTGTTTACTTTTCTAGATATCAACTTGATTTCTATTGCGTTGGATAGATAACCGGACTGGCTTTAATTCGATTTTATTTTTGTTCAGATAGTGGGAAAATTTTTTTTTTTGCCAAAAAAAAAAACCATGGACTACCCCCTTTGCTTTTTTTAAAAAATGATAAAACTTTTTTTTACAAAAACAACAATTGATAATTAAAGCCAATCCGCTAAGCTATCCAACACAAAAGAAATCAAGTCGATATGTTGGAAACTTAGCAAGTTATGACCAAAAAGGTAACCAGTTATACCAAAAAGTGGCCGGAAAGAGGCAGTAGTAGAACTGGTTACTTTTTTGGTCATAACTTGTTTATTTTTCTAGATATCAACTTGATTTCTATTGCGTTGGATAGATAACCGGACTGGCTTTAATTCGATTTTATTTTTGTTCAGATAGTGGGAAAATTTTTTTTTTGCCAAAAAAAACCATGGACTACCCTCTTTGCTTTTTTTAAAAAATGATAAAAATTTTTTTTACAAAAACAACAATTGATAATTAAAGCCAATGCGTTAAGCTATCCAACACAAAAGAAATCAAGTCGATATGTTGGAAACTTAGCAAGTTATGACCAAAAAGGTAACCAGTTCTACCAAAAAGTGGCCGGAAAGAGGCAGTAGTAGAACTGGTTACTTTTTTGGTCATAACTTGTTTACTTTTCTAGATATCAACTTGATTTCTATTGAGTTGGATAGATAACCGGACTGGCTTTAATTCGATTTTATTTTTGTTCAGATAGTGGGAAAATTTTTTTTTGCCAAAAAAAAACCATGGACTACCCCCTTTGCTTTTTTTAAAAAATTATAAAAAATTTTTTTACAAAAACAACAATTGATAATTAAAGCCAATGCGCTAAGCTATCCAACACAAAAGATATCAAGTCGATATGTTGGAAACTTAGCAAGTTATGACCAAAAAGGTAACCAGTTCTACCAAAAAGTGGCCGGAAAGAGGCAGTAGTAGAACTGGTTACTTTTTTGGTCATAACTTGTTTACTTTTCTAGATATCAACTTGATTTCTATTGAGTTGGATAGATAACCGGACTGGCTTTAATTCGATTTTATTTTTGTTCAGATAGTGGGAAAATTTTTTTTTTGCCAAAAAAAAAAACCATGGACTACCCCCTTTGCTTTTTTTAAAAAATGATAAAAATTTTTTTTACAAAAACAACAATTGATAATTAAAGCCAATGCGCTAAGCTGTCCAACACAAAAGAAATCAAGTCGATATGTTGGAAACTTAGCAAGTTATGACCAAAAAGGTAACCAGTTCTACCAAAAAGTGGCCGGAAAGAGGCAGTAGTAGAACTGGTTACTTTTTTGGTCATAACTTGTTTACTTTTCTAGATATCAACTTGATTTCTATTGAGTTGGATAGATAACCGGACTGGCTTTAATTCGATTTTATTTTTGTTCAGATAGTGGGAAAATTTTTTTTTTGCCAAAAAAAAACCATGGACTACCCCCTTTGCTTTTTTTAAAAAATTATAAAAATTTTTTTTACAAAAACAACAATTGATAATTAAAGCCAATGCGTTAAGCTATCCAACACAAAAGAAATCAAGTCGATATGTTGGAAACTTAGCAAGTTATGACCAAAAAGGTAACCAGTTCTACCAAAAAGTGGCCGGAAAGAGGCAGTAGTAGAACTGGTTACTTTTTTGGTCATAACTTGTTTACTTTTCTAGATATCAACTTGATTTCTATTGCGTTGGATAGATAACCGGACTGGCTTTAATTTGATTTTATTTTTGTTCAGATAGTGGGAAAATTTTTTTTTTGCCAAAAAAAAACCATGGACTACCCCCTTTTGCTTTTTTTAAAAAATTATAAAAATTTTTTTTACAAATACAACAATTGATAATTAAAGCCAATGCGCTAAGCTATCCAACACAAAAGAAATCAAGTCGATATGTTGGAAACTTAGCAAGTTATGACCAAAAAGGTAACCAGTTCTACCAAAAAGTGGCCGGAAAGAGGCAGTAGTAGAACTGGTTACTTTTTTGGTCATAACTTGTTTACTTTTCTAGATATCAACTTGATTTCTATTGCGTTGGATAGATAACCGGACTGGCTTTAATTCGATTTTATTTTTGTTCAGATAGTGGGAAAATTTTTTTTTTTGCCAAAAAAAAACCATGGACTACCCCCTTTGCTTTTTTTAAAAAATTATAAAAATTTTTTTTACAAATACAACAATTGATAATTAAAGCCAATGCGCTAAGCTATCCAACACAAAAGAAATCAAGTCGATATGTTGGAAACTTAGCAAGTTATGACCAAAAAGGTAACCAGTTCTACCAAAAAGTGGCCGGAAAGAGGCAGTAGTAGAACTGGTTACTTTTTTGGTCATAACTTGTTTACTTTTCTAGATATCAACTTGACTTCTATTGCGTTGGATAGATAACCGGACTGGCTTTAATTCGATTTTATTTTTGTTCAGATAGTGGGAAAATTTTTTTTTTTGCCAAAAAAAAACCATGGACTACCCCCTTTGCTTTTTTTAAAAAATTATAAAAATTTTTTTTACAAATACAACAATTGATAATTAAAGCCAATGCGCTAAGCTATCCAACACAAAAGAATCAAGTCGATATGTTGGAAACTTAGCAAGTTATGACCAAAAAGGTAACCAGTTCTACCAAAAAGTGGCCGGAAAGAGGCAGTAGTAGAACTGGTTACTTTTTTGGTCATAACTTGTTTACTTTTCTAGATATCAACTTGATTTCTATTGCGTTGGATAGATAACCGGACTGGCTTTAATTCGATTTTATTTTTGTTCAGATAGTGGGAAAATTTTTTTTTTTGCCAAAAAAAAACCATGGACTACCCCCTTTGCTTTTTTTTAAAAAATGATAAAAATTTTTTTTACAAAAACAACAATTGATAATTAAAGCCAATGCGTTAAGCTATCCAACACAAAAGAAATCAAGTCGATATGTTGGAAACTTAGCAAGTTATGACCAAAAAGGTAACCAGTTCTACCAAAAAGTGGCCGGAAAGAGGCAGTAGTAGAACTGGTTACTTTTTTGGTCATAACTTGTTTACTTTTCTAGATATCAACTTGATTTCTATTGCGTTGGATAGATAACCGGACTGGCTTTAATTCGATTTTATTTTTGTTCAGATAGTGGGAAAATTTTTTTTTTGCCAAAAAAAAACCATGGACTACCCCCTTTGCTTCTTTTAAAAAATGATAAAAATTTTTTTTTACAAAAACAACAATTGATAATTAAAGCCAATGCGCTAAGCTATCCAACACAAAAGAAGTCAAGTCGATATGTTGGAAACTTAGCAAGTTATGACCAAAATGGTAACCAGTTATACCAAAAAGTGGCCGGAAAGAGGCAGTAGTAGAACTGGTTACTTTTTTGGTCATAACTTGTTTACTTTTCTAGATATCAACTTGATTTCTATTGCGTTGGATAGATAACCGGACTGGCTTTAATTCGATTTTATTTTTGTTCAGATAGTGGGAAAATTTTTTTTTTTGCCAAAAAAAAAAACCATGGACTACCCCCTTTGCTTTTTTTAAAAAATGATAAAACTTTTTTTTACAAAAACAACAATTGATAATTAAAGCCAATCCGCTAAGCTATCCAACACAAAAGAAATCAAGTCGATATGTTGGAAACTTAGCAAGTTATGACCAAAAAGGTAACCAGTTATACCAAAAAGTGGCCGGAAAGAGGCAGTAGTAGAACTGGTTACTTTTTTGGTCATAACTTGTTTACTTTTCTAGATATCAACTTGATTTCTATTGCGTTGGATAGATAACCGGACTGGCTTTAATTCGATTTTATTTTTGTTCAGATAGTGGGAAAATTTTTTTTTTTTGCCAAAAAAAAAACATGGACTACCCCCTTTGCTTTTTTTAAAAAATGATAAAAAATTTTTTTACAAAAACAACAATTGATAATTAAAGCCAATGCGTTAAGCTATCCAACACAAAAGAAATTAAGTCCATATGTTGGAAACTTAGCAAGTTATGACCAAAAAGGTAACCAGTTCTACCAAAAAGTGGCCGGAAAGAGGCAGTAGTAGAACTGGTAACTTTTTTGGTCATAACTTGTTTACTTTTCTAGATATCAACTTGATTTCTATTGCGTTGGATAGATAACCGGACTGGCTTTAATTCGATTTTATTTTTGTTCAGATAGTGGGAAAATTTTTTTTTTTGCCAAAAAAAAAAACCATGGACTACCCCCTTTGCTTTTTTTAAAAAATGATAAAACTTTTTTTTACAAAAACAGCAATTTATAATTAAAGCCAATGCGCTAAGCTATCCAACACAAAAGAAATCAAGTCGATATGTTGGAAACTTAGCAAGTTATGACCAAAAAGGTAACCAGTTCTACCAAAAAGTGGCCGGAAAGAGGCAGTAGTAGAACTGGTTACTTTTTTGGTCATAACTTGTTTACTTTTCTAGATATCAACTTGATTTCTATTGAGTTGGATAGATAACCGGACTGGCTTTAATTCGATTTTATTTTTGTTCAGATAGTGGGAAAATTTTTTTTTTTGCCAAAAAAAAAAACCATGGACTACCCCCTTTGCTTTTTTTAAAAAATGATAAAAATTTTTTTTACAAAAACAACAATTGATAATTAAAGCCAATGCGCTAAGCTAACCAACACAAAAGAAATCAAGTCGATATGTTGGAAACTTAGCAAGTTATGACCAAAAAGGTAACCAGTTCTACCAAAAAGTGGCCGGAAAGAGGCAGTAGTAGAACTGGTTACTTTTTTGGTCATAACTTGTTTACTTTTCTAGATATCAACTTGATTTCTATTGAGTTGGATAGATAACCGGACTGGCTTTAATTCGATTTTATTTTTGTTCAGATAGTGGGAAAATTTTTTTTTTGCCAAAAAAAAACCATGGACTACCCCCTTTGCTTTTTTTAAAAAATTATAAAAAATTTTTTTACAAAAACAACAATTGATAATTAAAGCCAATGCGCTAAGCTATCCAACACAAAAGATATCAAGTCGATATGTTGGAAACTTAGCAAGTTATGACCAAAAAGGTAACCAGTTCTACCAAAAAGTGGCCGGAAAGAGGCAGTAGTAGAACTGGTTACTTTTTTGGTCATAACTTGTTTACTTTTCTAGATATCAACTTGATTTCTATTGAGTTGGATAGATAACCGGACTGGCTTTAATTCGATTTTATTTTTGTTCAGATAGTGGGAAAATTTTTTTTTTGCCAAAAAAAAAAACCATGGACTACCCCCTTTGCTTTTTTTAAAAAATGATAAAAATTTTTTTTACAAAAACAACAATTGATAATTAAAGCCAATGCGCTAAGCTGTCCAACACAAAAGAAATCAAGTCGATATGTTGGAAACTTAGCAAGTTATGACCAAAAAGGTAACCAGTTCTACCAAAAAGTGGCCGGAAAGAGGCAGTAGTAGAACTGGTTACTTTTTTGGTCATAACTTGTTTACTTTTCTAGATATCAACTTGATTTCTATTGAGTTGGATAGATAACCGGACTGGCTTTAATTCGATTTTATTTTTGTTCAGATAGTGGGAAAATTTTTTTTTTGCCAAAAAAAAACCATGGACTACCCCCTTTGCTTTTTTTAAAAAATTATAAAAATTTTTTTTACAAAAACAACAATTGATAATTAAAGCCAATGCGTTAAGCTATCCAACACAAAAGAAATCAAGTCGATATGTTGGAAACTTAGCAAGTTATGACCAAAAAGGTAACCAGTTCTACCAAAAAGTGGCCGGAAAGAGGCAGTAGTAGAACTGGTTACTTTTTTGGTCATAACTTGTTTACTTTTCTAGATATCAACTTGATTTCTATTGCGTTGGATAGATAACCGGACTGGCTTTAATTCGATTTTATTTTTGTTCAGATAGTGGGAAAATTTTTTTTTTTGCCAAAAAAAAACCATGGACTACCCCCTTTGCTTTTTTTAAAAAATTATAAAAATTTTTTTTACAAATACAACAATTGATAATTAAAGCCAATGCGCTAAGTTATCCAACACAAAAGAAATCAAGTCGATATGTTGGAAACTTAGCAAGTTATGACCAAAAAGGTAACCAGTTCTACCAAAAAGTGGCCGGAAAGAGGCAGTAGTAGAACTGGTTACTTTTTTGGTCATAACTTGTTTACTTTTCTAGATATCAACTTGATTTCTATTGCGTTGGATAGATAACCGGACTGGCTTTAATTCGATTTTATTTTTGTTCAGATAGTGGGAAAATTTTTTTTTTTGCCAAAAAAAAACCATGGACTACCCCCTTTGCTTTTTTTAAAAAATTATAAAAATTTTTTTTACAAATACAACAATTGATAATTAAAGCCAATGCGCTAAGCTATCCAACACAAAAGAAATCAAGTCGATATGTTGGAAACTTAGCAAGTTATGACCAAAAAGGTAACCAGTTCTACCAAAAAGTGGCCGGAAAGAGGCAGTAGTAGAACTGGTTACTTTTTTTGTCATAACTTGTTTAGTTTTCTAGATATCAACTTGATTTCTATTGCGTTGGATAGATAACCGGACTGGCTTTAATTCGATTTTATTTTTGTTCAGATAGTGGGAAAATTTTTTTTTTTGCCAAAAAAAAACCATGGACTACCCCCTTTGCTTCTTTTAAAAAATGATAAAAAATTTTTTTTACAAAAACAACAATTGATAATTAAAGCCAATGCGCTAAGCTATCCAACACAAAAGAAATCAAGTCGATATGTTGGAAACTTAGCAAGTTATGACCAAAAAGGTAACCAGTTATACCAAAAAGTGGCCGGAAAGAGGCAGTAGTAGAACTGGTTACTTTTTTGGTCATAACTTGTTTACTTTTCTAGATATCAACTTGATTTCTATTGCGTTGGATAGATAACCGGACTGGCTTTAATTCGGTTTTATTTTTGTTCAGATAGTGGGAAAATTTTTTTTTTTGCCAAAAAAAAAAACCATGGACTACACCCTTTGCTTTTTTTAAAAAATGATAAAAATTTTTTTTACAAAAACAACAATTGATAATTAAAGCCAATGCGCTAAGCTATCCAACACAAAAGAAATCAAGTCGATATGTTGGAAACTTAGCAAGTTATGACCAAAAAGGTAACCAGTTCTACCAAAAAGTGGCCGGAAAGAGGCAGTAGTAGAACTGGTTACTTTTTTGGTCATAACTTGTTTACTTTTCTAGATATCAACTTGATTTCTATTGCGTTGGATAGATAACCGGACTGGCTTTAATTCGATTTTATTTTTGTTCAGATAGTGGGAAATTTTTTTTTTTGCCAAAAAAAAACCATGGACTACCCCCTTTGCTTTTTTTAAAAAATGATAAAAATTTTTTTTACAAAAAAAAAAATTGATAATTAAAGCCAATGCGCTAAGCTATCCAACACAAAAGAAATCAAGTCGATATGTTGGAAACTTAGCAAGTTATGACCAAAAAGGTAAACAGTTCTACCAAAAAGTGGCCGGAAAGAGGCAGTAGTAGAACTGGTTACTTTTTTGGTCATAACTTGTTTAGTTTTCTAGATATCAACTTGATTTCTATTGCGTTGGATAGATAACCGGACTGGCTTTAATTCGATTTTATTTTTGTTCAGATAGTGGGAAAATTTTTTTTTTGCCAAATAAAAACCATGGACTACCCCCTTTGCTTTTTTTAAAAAATGATAAAAATTTTTTTTAAAAAAACAATAATTGATAATTAAAGCCAATGCGTTAAGCTATCCAACACAAAAGAAATCAAGTCGATATGTTGGAAACTTAGCAAGTTATGACCAAAAAGGTAACCAGTTCTACCAAAAAGTGGCCGGAAAGAGGCAGTAGTAGAACTGGTTACTTTTTTGGTCATAACTTGTTTACTTTTCTAGATATCAACTTGATTTCTATTGCGTTGGATAGATAACCGGACTGGCTTTAATTCGATTTTATTTTTGTTCAGATAGTGGGAAAATTTTTTTTTTGCCAAAAAAAAACCATGGACTACCCCCTTTGCTTCTTTTAAAAAATGATAAAAATTTTTTTTTACAAAAACAACAATTGATAATTAAAGCCAATGCGCTAAGCTATCCAACACAAAAGAAATCAAGTCGATATGTTGGAAACTTAGCAAGTTATGACCAAAAAGGTAACCAGTTCTACCAAAAAGTGGCCGGAAAGAGGCAGTAGTAGAACTGGTTACTTTTTTGGTCATAACTTGTTTACTTTTCTAGATATCAACTTGATTTCTATTGCGTTGGATAGATAACCGGACTGGCTTTAATTCGATTTTATTTTTGTTCAGATAGTGGTAAAATTTTTTTTTGCCAAAAAAAAAAAAAAACCATGGACTATCCCCTTTGTTTTTTTTAAAAAATGAAAAAAATTTTTTTTTACAAAAACAACAATTGATAATTAAAGCCAATGCGCTAAGCTATCCAACACAAAAGAAATCAAGTCGATATGTTGGAAACTTAGCAAGTTATGACCAAAAAGGTAACCAGTTATACCAAAAAGTGGCCGGAAAGAGGCAGTAGTAGAACTGGTTACTTTTTTGGTCATAACTTGTTTACTTTTCTAGATATCAACTTGATTTCTATTGCGTTGGATAGATAACCGGACTGGCTTTAATTCGATTTTATTTTTGTTCAGATAGTGGGAAAATTTTTTTTTTTGCCAAAAAAAAAAAACCATGGACTACCCCCTTTGCTTTTTTTAAAAAATGATAAAAAATTTTTTTACAAAAACAACAATTGATAATTAAAGCCAATGCGTTAAGCTATCCAACACAAAAGAAATTAAGTCCATATGTTGGAAACTTAGCAAGTTATGACCAAAAAGGTAACCAGTTATACCAAAAAGTGGCCGGAAAGAGGCAGTAGTAGAACTGGTTACTTTTTTGGTCATAACTTGTTTACTTTTCTAGATATCAACTTGATTTCTATTGCGTTGGATAGATAACCGGACTGGCTTTAATTCGATTTTATTTTTGTTCAGATAGTGGGAAAATTTTTTTTTTTTGCCAAAAAAAAAAACCATGGACTACCCCCTTTGCTTTTTTTAAAAAATGATAAAACTTTTTTTTACAAAAACAGCAATTTATAATTAAAGCCAATGCGCTAAGCTATCCAACACAAAAGAAATCAAGTCGATATGTTGGAAACTTAGCAAGTTATGACCAAAAAGGTAACCAGTTCTACCAAAAAGTGGCCGGAAAGAGGCAGTAGTAGAACTGGTTACTTTTTTGGTCATAACTTGTTTACTTTTCTAGATATCAACTTGATTTCTATTGCGTTGGATAGATAACCGGACTGGCTTTAATTCGATTTTATTTTTGTTCAGATAGTGGGAAAATTTTTTTTTTTGCCAAAAAAAAAAAACCATGGACTACCCCCTTTGCTTTTTTTAAAAAATGATAAAAATTTTTTTTACAAAAACAACAATTGATAATTAAAGCCAATGCGCTAAGCTATCCAACACAAAAGAAATCAAGTCGATATGTTGGAAACTTAGCAAGTTATGACCAAAAAGGTAACCAGTTCTACCAAAAAGTGGCCGGAAAGAGGCAGTAGTAGAACTGGTTACTTTTTTGGTCATAACTTGTTTACTTTTCTAGATATCAACTTGATTTCTATTGAGTTGGATAGATAACCGGACTGGCTTTAATTCGATTTTATTTTTGTTCAGATAGTGGGAAAATTTTTTTTTGCCAAAAAAAAACCATGGACTACCCCCTTTGCTTTTTTTAAAAAATTATAAAAATTTTTTTTACAAAAACAACAATTGATAATTAAAGCCAATGCGCAAGCTATCCAACACAAAAGAAATCAAGTCGATATGTTGGAAACTTAGCAAATTATGACCAAAAAGGTAACCAGTTCTACCAAAAAGTGGCCGGAAAGAGGCAGTAGTAGAACTGGTTACTTTTTTGGTCATAACTTGTTTACTTTTCTAGATATCAACTTGATTTCTATTGAGTTGGATAGATAACCGGACTGGCTTTAATTCGATTTTATTTTTGTTCAGATAGTGGGAAAATTTTTTTTTTGCCAAAAAAAAACCATGGACTACCCCCTTTGCTTTTTTTAAAAAATTATAAAAATTTTTTTTACAAAAACAACAATTGATAATTAAAGCCAATGCGCAAGCTATCCAACACAAAAGAAATCAAGTCGATATGTTGGAAACTTAGCAAATTATGACCAAAAAGGTAACCAGTTCTACCAAAAAGTGGCCGGAAAGAGGCAGTAGTAGAACTGGTTACTTTTTTGGTCATAACTTGTTTACTTTTCTAGATATCAACTTGATTTCTATTGCGTTGGATAGATAACCGGACTGGCTTTAATTCGATTTTATTTTTGTTCAGATAGTGGGAAAATTTTTTTTTTTGCCAAAAAAAAAACCATGGACTACCCCCTTTGCTTTTTTTAAAAAATGATAAAACTTTTTTTTACAAAAACAGCAATTTATAATTAAAGCCAATGCGCTAAGCTATCCAACACAAAAGAAATCAAGTCGATATGTTGGAAACTTAGCAAGTTATGACCAAAAAGGTAACCAGTTCTACCAAAAAGTGGCCGGAAAGAGGCAGTAGTAGAACTGGTTACTTTTTTGGTCATAACTTGTTTACTTTTCTAGATATCAACTTGATTTCTATTGAGTTGGATAGATAACCGGACTGGCTTTAATTCGATTTTATTTTTGTTCAGATAGTGGGAAAATTTTTTTTTTTGCCAAAAAAAAAAAACCATGGACTACCCCCTTTGCTTTTTTTAAAAAATGATAAAAATTTTTTTTACAAAAACAACAATTGATAATTAAAGCCAATGCGCTAAGCTATCCAACACAAAAGAAATCAAGTCGATATGTTGGAAACTTAGCAAGTTATGACCAAAAAGGTAACCAGTTCTACCAAAAAGTGGCCGGAAAGAGGCAGTAGTAGAACTGGTTACTTTTTTGGTCATAACTTGTTTACTTTTCTAGATATCAACTTGATTTCTATTGAGTTGGATAGATAACCGGACTGGCTTTAATTCGATTTTATTTTTGTTCAGATAGTGGGAAAATTTTTTTTTTTTGCCAAAAAAAAAAAAACCATGGACTACCCCCTTTGCTTCTTTTAAAAAATGATAAAAATTTTTTTTTACAAAAACAACAATTGATAATTAAAGCCAATGCGCTAAGCTATCCAACACAAAAGAAATCAAGTCGATATGTTGGAAACTTAGCAAGTTATGACCAAAAAGGTAACCAGTTATACCAAAAAGTGGCCGGAAAGAGGCAGTAGTAGAACTGGTTACTTTTTTGGTCATAACTTGTTTACTTTTCTAGATATCAACTTGATTTCTATTGCGTTGGATAGATAACCGGACTGGCTTTAATTCGATTTTATTTTTGTTCAGATAGTGGGAAAATTTTTTTTTTTTGCCAAAAAAAAAACCATGGACTACCCCCTTTGCTTTTTTTAAAAAATGATAAAAAATTTTTTTACAAAAACAACAATTGATAATTAAAGCCAATGCGTTAAGCTATCCAACACAAAAGAAATTAAGTCCATATGTTGGAAACTTAGCAAGTTATGACCAAAAAGGTAACCAGTTATACCAAAAAGTGGCCGGAAAGAGGCAGTAGTAGAACTGGTTACTTTTTTGGTCATAACTTGTTTACTTTTCTAGATATCAACTTGATTTCTATTGCGTTGGATAGATAACCGGACTGGCTTTAATTCGATTTTATTTTTGTTCAGATAGTGGGAAAATTTTTTTTTTTTGCCAAAAAAAAAAACCATGGACTACCCCCTTTGCTTTTTTTAAAAAATGATAAAACTTTTTTTTACAAAAACAGCAATTTATAATTAAAGCCAATGCGCTAAGCTATCCAACACAAAAGAAATCAAGTCGATATGTTGGAAACTTAGCAAGTTATGACCAAAAAGGTAACCAGTTCTACCAAAAAGTGGCCGGAAAGAGGCAGTAGTAGAACTGGTTACTTTTTTGGTCATAACTTGTTTACTTTTCTAGATATCAACTTGATTTCTATTGAGTTGGATAGATAACCGGACTGGCTTTAATTCGATTTTATTTTTGTTCAGATAGTGGGAAAATTTTTTTTTTGCCAAAAAAAAACCATGGACTACCCCCTTTGCTTTTTTTAAAAAATTATAAAAATTTTTTTTACAAAAACAACAATTGATAATTAAAGCCAATGCGCAAGCTATCCAACACAAAAGAAATCAAGTCGATATGTTGGAAACTTAGCAAATTATGACCAAAAAGGTAACCAGTTCTACCAAAAAGTGGCCGGAAAGAGGCAGTAGTAGAACTGGTTACTTTTTTGGTCATAACTTGTTTACTTTTCTAGATATCAACTTGATTTCTATTGAGTTGGATAGATAACCGGACTGGCTTTAATTCGATTTTATTTTTGTTCAGATAGTGGGAAAATTTTTTTTTTGCCAAAAAAAAACCATGGACTACCCCCTTTGCTTTTTTTAAAAAATTATAAAAATTTTTTTTACAAAAACAACAATTGATAATTAATGCCAATGCGTTAAGCTATCCAACACAAACGAAATCAAGTCGATATGTTGGAAACTTAGCAAGTTATGACCAAAAAGGTAACCAGTTCTACCAAAAAGTGGCCGGAAAGAGGCAGTAGTAGAACTGGTTACTTTTTTGGTCATAACTTGTTTACTTTTCTAGATATCAACTTGATTTCTATTGAGTTGGATAGATAACCGGACTGGCTTTAATTCGATTTTATTTTTGTTCAGATAGTGGGAAAATTTTTTTTTTGCCAAAAAAAAACCATGGACTACCCCCTTTGCTTTTTTTAAAAAATTATAAAAATTTTTTTTACAAAAACAACAATTGATAATTAAAGCCAATGCGCAAGCTATCCAACACAAAAGAAATCAAGTCGATATGTTGGAAACTTAGCAAATTATGACCAAAAAGGTAACCAGTTCTACCAAAAAGTGGCCGGAAAGAGGCAGTAGTAGAACTGGTTACTTTTTTGGTCATAACTTGTTTACTTTTCTAGATATCAACTTGATTTCTATTGAGTTGGATAGATAACCGGACTGGCTTTAATTCGATTTTATTTTTGTTCAGATAGTGGGAAAATTTTTTTTTTGCCAAAAAAAAAAACCATGGACTACCCCCTTTGCTTTTTTTAAAAAATGATAAAAATTTTTTTTACAAAAACAACAATTGATAAATAATGCCAATGCGTTAAGCTATCCAACACAAACGAAATCAAGTCGATATGTTGGAAACTTAGCAAGTTATGACCAAAAAGGTAACCAGTTCTACCAAAAAGTGGCCGGAAAGAGGCAGTAGTAGAACTGGTTACTTTTTTGGTCATAACTTGTTTACTTTTCTAGATATCAACTTGATTTCTATTGAGTTGGATAGATAACCGGACTGGCTTTAATTCGATTTTATTTTTGTTCAGATAGTGGGAAAATTTTTTTTTTGCCAAAAAAAAACCATGGACTACCCCCTTTGCTTTTTTTAAAAAATTATAAAAATTTTTTTTACAAAAACAACAATTGATAATTAAAGCCAATGCGCAAGCTATCCAACACAAAAGAAATCAAGTCGATATGTTGGAAACTTAGCAAATTATGACCAAAAAGGTAACCAGTTCTACCAAAAAGTGGCCGGAAAGAGGCAGTAGTAGAACTGGTTACTTTTTTGGTCATAACTTGTTTACTTTTCTAGATATCAACTTGATTTCTATTGAGTTGGATAGATAACCGGACTGGCTTTAATTCGATTTTATTTTTGTTCAGATAGTGGGAAAATTTTTTTTTTGCCAAAAAAAAACCATGGACTACCCCCTTTGCTTTTTTTAAAAAATGATAAAAATTTTTTTTACAAAAACAACAATTGATAATTAAAGCCAATGCGTTAAGCTATCCAACACAAACGAAATCAAGTCGATATGTTGGAAACTTAGCAAGTTATGACCAAAAAGGTAACCAGTTCTACCAAAAAGTGGCCGGAAAGAGGCAGTAGTAGAACTGGTTACTTTTTTGGTCATAACTTGTTTACTTTTCTAGATATCAACTTGATTTCTATTGAGTTGGATAGATAACCGGACTGGCTTTAATTCGATTTTATTTTTGTTCAGATAGTGGGAAAATTTTTTTTTTGCCAAAAAAAAACCATGGACTACCCCCTTTGCTTTTTTTAAAAAATTATAAAAATTTTTTTTACAAAAACAACAATTGATAATTAATGCCAATGCGTTAAGCTATCCAACACAAACGAAATCAAGTCGATATGTTGGAAACTTAGCAAGTTATGACCAAAAAGGTAACCAGTTCTACCAAAAAGTGGCCGGAAAGAGGCAGTAGTAGAACTGGTTACTTTTTTGGTCATAACTTGTTTACTTTTCTAGATATCAACTTGATTTCTATTGAGTTGGATAGATAACCGGACTGGCTTTAATTCGATTTTATTTTTGTTCAGATAGTGGGAAAATTTTTTTTTTGCCAAAAAAAAACCATGGACTACCCCCTTTGCTTTTTTTAAAAAATTATAAAAATTTTTTTTACAAAAACAACAATTGATAATTAAAGCCAATGCGCAAGCTATCCAACACAAAAGAAATCAAGTCGATATGTTGGAAACTTAGCAAATTATGACCAAAAAGGTAACCAGTTCTACCAAAAAGTGGCCGGAAAGAGGCAGTAGTAGAACTGGTTACTTTTTTGGTCATAACTTGTTTACTTTTCTAGATATCAACTTGATTTCTATTGAGTTGGATAGATAACCGGACTGGCTTTAATTCGATTTTATTTTTGTTCAGATAGTGGGAAAATTTTTTTTTTGCCAAAAAAAAAAACCATGGACTACCCCCTTTGCTTTTTTTAAAAAATGATAAAAATTTTTTTTACAAAAACAACAATTGATAAATAATGCCAATGCGTTAAGCTATCCAACACAAACGAAATCAAGTCGATATGTTGGAAACTTAGCAAGTTATGACCAAAAAGGTAACCAGTTCTACCAAAAAGTGGCCGGAAAGAGGCAGTAGTAGAACTGGTTACTTTTTTGGTCATAACTTGTTTACTTTTCTAGATATCAACTTGATTTCTATTGAGTTGGATAGATAACCGGACTGGCTTTAATTCGATTTTATTTTTGTTCAGATAGTGGGAAAATTTTTTTTTTGCCAAAAAAAAACCATGGACTACCCCCTTTGCTTTTTTTAAAAAATTATAAAAATTTTTTTTACAAAAACAACAATTGATAATTAAAGCCAATGCGCAAGCTATCCAACACAAAAGAAATCAAGTCGATATGTTGGAAACTTAGCAAATTATGACCAAAAAGGTAACCAGTTCTACCAAAAAGTGGCCGGAAAGAGGCAGTAGTAGAACTGGTTACTTTTTTGGTCATAACTTGTTTACTTTTCTAGATATCAACTTGATTTCTATTGAGTTGGATAGATAACCGGACTGGCTTTAATTCGATTTTATTTTTGTTCAGATAGTGGGAAAATTTTTTTTTTGCCAAAAAAAAACCATGGACTACCCCCTTTGCTTTTTTTAAAAAATGATAAAAATTTTTTTTACAAAAACAACAATTGATAATTAATGCCAATGCGTTAAGCTATCCAACACAAACGAAATCAAGTCGATATGTTGGAAACTTAGCAAGTTATGACCAAAAAGGTAACCAGTTCTACCAAAAAGTGGCCGGAAAGAGGCAGTAGTAGAACTGGTTACTTTTTTGGTCATAACTTGTTTACTTTTCTAGATATCAACTTGATTTCTATTGAGTTGGATAGATAACCGGACTGGCTTTAATTCGATTTTATTTTTGTTCAGATAGTGGGAAAATTTTTTTTTTGCCAAAAAAAAACCATGGACTACCCCCTTTGCTTTTTTTAAAAAATTATAAAAATTTTTTTTACAAAAACAACAATTGATAATTAAAGCCAATGCGCAAGCTATCCAACACAAAAGAAATCAAGTCGATATGTTGGAAACTTAGCAAATTATGACCAAAAAGGTAACCAGTTCTACCAAAAAGTGGCCGGAAAGAGGCAGTAGTAGAACTGGTTACTTTTTTGGTCATAACTTGTTTACTTTTCTAGATATCAACTTGATTTCTATTGAGTTGGATAGATAACCGGACTGGCTTTAATTCGATTTTATTTTTGTTCAGATAGTGGGAAAATTTTTTTTTTGCCAAAAAAAAACCATGGACTACCCCCTTTGCTTTTTTTAAAAAATTATAAAAATTTTTTTTACAAAAACAACAATTGATAATTAAAGCCAATGCGCAAGCTATCCAACACAAAAGAAATCAAGTCGATATGTTGGAAACTTAGCAAATTATGACCAAAAAGGTAACCAGTTCTACCAAAAAGTGGCCGGAAAGAGGCAGTAGTAGAACTGGTTACTTTTTTGGTCATAACTTGTTTACTTTTCTAGATATCAACTTGATTTCTATTGAGTTGGATAGATAACCGGACTGGCTTTAATTCGATTTTATTTTTGTTCAGATAGTGGGAAAATTTTTTTTTTGCCAAAAAAAAACCATGGACTACCCCCTTTGCTTTTTTTAAAAAATTATAAAAATTTTTTTTACAAAAACAACAATTGATAATTAATGCCAATGCGTTAAGCTATCCAACACAAACGAAATCAAGTCGATATGTTGGAAACTTAGCAAGTTATGACCAAAAAGGTAACCAGTTCTACCAAAAAGTGGCCGGAAAGAGGCAGTAGTAGAACTGGTTACTTTTTTGGTCATAACTTGTTTACTTTTCTAGATATCAACTTGATTTCTATTGAGTTGGATAGATAACCGGACTGGCTTTAATTCGATTTTATTTTTGTTCAGATAGTGGGAAAATTTTTTTTTTGCCAAAAAAAAACCATGGACTACCCCCTTTGCTTTTTTTAAAAAATTATAAAAATTTTTTTTACAAAAACAACAATTGATAATTAAAGCCAATGCGCAAGCTATCCAACACAAAAGAAATCAAGTCGATATGTTGGAAACTTAGCAAATTATGACCAAAAAGGTAACCAGTTCTACCAAAAAGTGGCCGGAAAGAGGCAGTAGTAGAACTGGTTACTTTTTTGGTCATAACTTGTTTACTTTTCTAGATATCAACTTGATTTCTATTGAGTTGGATAGATAACCGGACTGGCTTTAATTCGATTTTATTTTTGTTCAGATAGTGGGAAAATTTTTTTTTTGCCAAAAAAAAAAACCATGGACTACCCCCTTTGCTTTTTTTAAAAAATGATAAAAATTTTTTTTACAAAAACAACAATTGATAATTAATGCCAATGCGTTAAGCTATCCAACACAAACGAAATCAAGTCGATATGTTGGAAACTTAGCAAATTATGACCAAAAAGGTAACCAGTTCTACCAAAAAGTGGCCGGAAAGAGGCAGTAGTAGAACTGGTTACTTTTTTGGTCATAACTTGTTTACTTTTCTAGATATCAACTTGATTTCTATTGAGTTGGATAGATAACCGGACTGGCTTTAATTCGATTTTATTTTTGTTCAGATAGTGGGAAAATTTTTTTTTTGCCAAAAAAAAACCATGGACTACCCCCTTTGCTTTTTTTAAAAAATTATAAAAATTTTTTTTACAAAAACAACAATTGATAATTAAAGCCAATGCGCAAGCTATCCAACACAAAAGAAATCAAGTCGATATGTTGGAAACTTAGCAAATTATGACCAAAAAGGTAACCAGTTCTACCAAAAAGTGGCCGGAAAGAGGCAGTAGTAGAACTGGTTACTTTTTTGGTCATAACTTGTTTACTTTTCTAGATATCAACTTGATTTCTATTGAGTTGGATAGATAACCGGACTGGCTTTAATTCGATTTTATTTTTGTTCAGATAGTGGGAAAATTTTTTTTTTGCCAAAAAAAAACCATGGACTACCCCCTTTGCTTTTTTTAAAAAATTATAAAAATTTTTTTTACAAAAACAACAATTGATAATTAAAGCCAATGCGCAAGCTATCCAACACAAAAGAAATCAAGTCGATATGTTGGAAACTTAGCAAATTATGACCAAAAAGGTAACCAGTTCTACCAAAAAGTGGCCGGAAAGAGGCAGTAGTAGAACTGGTTACTTTTTTGGTCATAACTTGTTTACTTTTCTAGATATCAACTTGATTTCTATTGAGTTGGATAGATAACCGGACTGGCTTTAATTCGATTTTATTTTTGTTCAGATAGTGGGAAAATTTTTTTTTTGCCAAAAAAAAACCATGGACTACCCCCTTTGCTTTTTTTAAAAAATTATAAAAATTTTTTTTACAAAAACAACAATTGATAATTAAAGCCAATGCGCAAGCTATCCAACACAAAAGAAATCAAGTCGATATGTTGGAAACTTAGCAAATTATGACCAAAAAGGTAACCAGTTCTACCAAAAAGTGGCCGGAAAGAGGCAGTAGTAGAACTGGTTACTTTTTTGGTCATAACTTGTTTAATTTTCTAGATATCAACTTGATTTCTATTGCGTTGGATAGATAACCGGACTGGCTTTAATTCGATTTTATTTTTGTTCAGATAGTGGGAAATTTTTTTTTTTGCCAAAAAAAAAAACCATGGACTATCCCCTTTGCTTTTTTTAAAAAATGATAAAAAATTTTTTTACAAAAACAACAATTGATAATTAAAGCCAATGCGCTAAGCTATCCAACACAAAAGAAATCAAGTCGATATGTTGGAAACTTAGCAAGTTATGACCAAAAAGGTAACCAGTTCTACCAAAAAGTGGCCGGAAAGAGGCAGTAGTAGAACTGGTTACTTTTTTGGTCATAACTTGTTTACTTTTCTAGATATCAACTTGATTTCTATTGAGTTGGATAGATAACCGGACTGGCTTTAATTCGATTTTATTTTTGTTCAGATAGTGGGAAAATTTTTTTTTTTGCCAAAAAAAAAAACCATGGACTACCCCCTTTGCTTTTTTTAAAAAATGATAAAAATTTTTTTTACAAAAACAACAATTGATAATTAAAGCCAATGCGCTAAGCTATCCAACACAAAAGAAATCAAGTCGATATGTTGGAAACTTAGCAAGTTATGACCAAAAAGGTAACCAGTTCTACCAAAAAGTGGCCGGAAAGAGGCAGTAGTAGAACTGGTTACTTTTTTGGTCATAACTTGTTTACTTTTCTAGATATCAACTTGATTTCTATTGAGTTGGATAGATAACCGGACTGGCTTTAATTCGATTTTATTTTTGTTCAGATAGTGGGAAAATTTTTTTTTTTGCCAAAAAAAAAAAACCATGGACTACCCCCTTTGCTTTTTTTAAAAAATGATAAAAATTTTTTTTACAAAAACAACAATTGATAATTAAAGCCAATGCGCTAAGCTATCCAACACAAAAGAAATCAAGTCGATATGTTGGAAACTTAGCAAGTTATGACCAAAAAGGTAACCAGTTCTACCAAAAAGTGGCCGGAAAGAGGCAGTAGTAGAACTGGTTACTTTTTTGGTCATAACTTGTTTACTTTTCTAGATATCAACTTGATTTCTATTGAGTTGGATAGATAACCGGACTGGCTTTAATTCGATTTTATTTTTGTTCAGATAGTGGGAAAATTTTTTTTTTTTGCCAAAAAAAAAAAACCATGGACTACCCCCTTTGCTTCTTTTAAAAAATGATAAAAATTTTTTTTTACAAAAACAACAATTGATAATTAAAGCCAATGCGCTAAGCTATCCAACACAAAAGAAATCAAGTCGATATGTTGGAAACTTAGCAAGTTATGACCAAAAAGGTAACCAGTTATACCAAAAAGTGGCCGGAAAGAGGCAGTAGTAGAATTGGTTACTTTTTTGGTCATAACTTGTTTACTTTTCTAGATATCAACTTGATTTCTATTGCGTTGGATAGATAACCGGACTGGCTTTAATTCGATTTTATTTTTGTTCAGATAGTGGGAAAATTTTTTTTTTTGCCAAAAAAAAAACCATGGACTACCCCCTTTGCTTTTTTTAAAAAATGATAAAAAATTTTTTTACAAAAACAACAATTGATAATTAAAGCCAATGCGTTAAGCTATCCAACACAAAAGAAATTAAGTCCATATGTTGGAAACTTAGCAAGTTATGACCAAAAAGGTAACCAGTTATACCAAAAAGTGGCCGGAAAGAGGCAGTAGTAGAACTGGTTACTTTTTTGGTCATAACTTGTTTACTTTTCTAGATATCAACTTGATTTCTATTGCGTTGGATAGATAACCGGACTGGCTTTAATTCGATTTTATTTTTGTTCAGATAGTGGGAAAATTTTTTTTTTTTGCCAAAAAAAAAAACCATGGACTACCCCCTTTGCTTTTTTTAAAAAATTATAAAAATTTTTTTTACAAAAACAACAATTGATAATTAAAGCCAATGCGCAAGCTATCCAACACAAAAGAAATCAAGTCGATATGTTGGAAACTTAGCAAATTATGACCAAAAAGGTAACCAGTTCTACCAAAAAGTGGCCGGAAAGAGGCAGTAGTAGAACTGGTTACTTTTTTGGTCATAACTTGTTTACTTTTCTAGATATCAACTTGATTTCTATTGAGTTGGATAGATAACCGGACTGGCTTTAATTCGATTTTATTTTTGTTCAGATAGTGGGAAAATTTTTTTTTTGCCAAAAAAAAACCATGGACTACCCCCTTTGCTTTTTTTAAAAAATTATAAAAATTTTTTTTACAAAAACAACAATTGATAATTAAAGCCAATGCGCAAGCTATCCAACACAAAAGAAATCAAGTCGATATGTTGGAAACTTAGCAAATTATGACCAAAAAGGTAACCAGTTCTACCAAAAAGTGGCCGGAAAGAGGCAGTAGTAGAACTGGTTACTTTTTTGGTCATAACTTGTTTACTTTTCTAGATATCAACTTGATTTCTATTGAGTTGGATAGATAACCGGACTGGCTTTAATTCGATTTTATTTTTGTTCAGATAGTGGGAAAATTTTTTTTTTGCCAAAAAAAAACCATGGACTACCCCCTTTGCTTTTTTTAAAAAATTATAAAAATTTTTTTTACAAAAACAACAATTGATAATTAAAGCCAATGCGCAAGCTATCCAACACAAAAGAAATCAAGTCGATATGTTGGAAACTTAGCAAATTATGACCAAAAAGGTAACCAGTTCTACCAAAAAGTGGCCGGAAAGAGGCAGTAGTAGAACTGGTTACTTTTTTGGTCATAACTTGTTTACTTTTCTAGATATCAACTTGATTTCTATTGAGTTGGATAGATAACCGGACTGGCTTTAATTCGATTTTATTTTTGTTCAGATAGTGGGAAAATTTTTTTTTTGCCAAAAAAAAACCATGGACTACCCCCTTTGCTTTTTTTAAAAAATTATAAAAATTTTTTTTACAAAAACAACAATTGATAATTAAAGCCAATGCGCAAGCTATCCAACACAAAAGAAATCAAGTCGATATGTTGGAAACTTAGCAAATTATGACCAAAAAGGTAACCAGTTCTACCAAAAAGTGGCCGGAAAGAGGCAGTAGTAGAACTGGTTACTTTTTTGGTCATAACTTGTTTACTTTTCTAGATATCAACTTGATTTCTATTGAGTTGGATAGATAACCGGACTGGCTTTAATTCGATTTTATTTTTGTTCAGATAGTGGGAAAATTTTTTTTTTGCCAAAAAAAAACCATGGACTACCCCCTTTGCTTTTTTTAAAAAATTATAAAAATTTTTTTTACAAAAACAACAATTGATAATTAAAGCCAATGCGCAAGCTATCCAACACAAAAGAAATCAAGTCGATATGTTGGAAACTTAGCAAATTATGACCAAAAAGGTAACCAGTTCTACCAAAAAGTGGCCGGAAAGAGGCAGTAGTAGAACTGGTTACTTTTTTGGTCATAACTTGTTTACTTTTCTAGATATCAACTTGATTTCTATTGAGTTGGATAGATAACCGGACTGGCTTTAATTCGATTTTATTTTTGTTCAGATAGTGGGAAAATTTTTTTTTTGCCAAAAAAAAACCATGGACTACCCCCTTTGCTTTTTTTAAAAAATTATAAAAATTTTTTTTACAAAAACAACAATTGATAATTAAAGCCAATGCGCAAGCTATCCAACACAAAAGAAATCAAGTCGATATGTTGGAAACTTAGCAAGTTATGACAAAAAAGGTAACCAGTTCTACCAAAAAGTGGCCGGAAAGAGGCAGTAGTAGAACTGGTTACTTTTTTGGTCATAACTTGTTTAATTTTCTAGATATCAACTTGATTTCTATTGCGTTGGATAGATAACCGGACTGGCTTTAATTCGATTTTATTTTTGTTCAGATAGTGGGAAATTTTTTTTTTTGCCAAAAAAAAAAACCATGGACTATCCCCTTTGCTTTTTTTAAAAAATGATAAAAAATTTTTTTACAAAAACAACAATTGATAATTAAAGCCAATGCGCTAAGCTATCCAACACAAAAGAAATCAAGTCGATATGTTGGAAACTTAGCAAGTTATGACCAAAAAGGTAACCAGTTCTACCAAAAAGTGGCCGGAAAGAGGCAGTAGTAGAACTGGTTACTTTTTTGGTCATAACTTGTTTACTTTTCTAGATATCAACTTGATTTCTATTGAGTTGGATAGATAACCGGACTGGCTTTAATTCGATTTTATTTTTGTTCAGATAGTGGGAAAATTTTTTTTTTTGCCAAAAAAAAAAACCATGGACTACCCCCTTTGCTTTTTTTAAAAAATGATAAAAATTTTTTTTACAAAAACAACAATTGATAATTAAAGCCAATGCGCTGAGCTATCCAACACAAAAGAAATCAAGTCGATATGTTGGAAACTTAGCAAGTTATGACCAAAAAGGTAACCAGTTCTACCAAAAAGTGGCCGGAAAGAGGCAGTAGTAGAACTGGTTACTTTTTTGGTCATAACTTGTTTACTTTTCTAGATATCAACTTGATTTCTATTGAGTTGGATAGATAACCGGACTGGCTTTAATTCGATTTTATTTTTGTTCAGATAGTGGGAAAATTTTTTTTTTGCCAAAAAAAAAAACCATGGACTACCCCCTTTGCTTTTTTTAAAAAATGATAAAAATTTTTTTTACAAAAACAACAATTGATAATTAAAGCCAATGCGCTAAGCTGTCCAACACAAAAGAAATCAAGTCGATATGTTGGAAACTTAGCAAGTTATGACCAAAAAGGTAACCAGTTCTACCAAAAAGTGGCCGGAAAGAGGCAGTAGTAGAACTGGTTACTTTTTTGGTCATAACTTGTTTACTTTTCTAGATATCAACTTGATTTCTATTGCGTTGGATAGATAACCGGACTGGCTTTAATTCGATTTTATTTTTGTTCAGATAGTGGGAAATTTTTTTTTTTGCCAAAAAAAAACCATGGACTACCCCCTTTGCTTTTTTTAAAAAATGATAAAAATTTTTTTTACAAAAACAACAATTGATAATTAAAGCCAATGCGCTAAGCTGTCCAACACAAAAGAAATCAAGTCGATATGTTGGAAACTTAGCAAGTTATGACCAAAAAGGTAACCAGTTCTACCAAAAAGTGGCCGGAAAGAGGCAGTAGTAGAACTGGTTACTTTTTTGGTCATAACTTGTTTACTTTTCTAGATATCAACTTGATTTCTATTGCGTTGGATAGATAACCGGACTGGCTTTAATTCGATTTTATTTTTGTTCAGATAGTGGGAAATTTTTTTTTTTGCCAAAAAAAAACCATGGACTACCCCCTTTGCTTTTTTTAAAAAATGATAAAAATTTTTTTTACAAAAACAACAATTGATAATTAAAGCCAATGCGCTAAGCTATCCAACACAAAAGAAATCAAGTCGATATGTTGGAAACTTAGCAAGTTATGACCAAAAAGGTAACCAGTTCTACCAAAAAGTGGCCGGAAAGAGGCAGTAGTAGAACTGGTTACTTTTTTGGTCATAACTTGTTTACTTTTCTAGATATCAACTTGATTTCTATTGAGTTGGATAGATAACCGGACTGGCTTTAATTCGATTTTATTTTTGTTCAGATAGTGGGAAAATTTTTTTTTTTGCCAAAAAAAAAAACCATGGACTACCCCCTTTGCTTTTTTTAAAAAATGATAAAAATTTTTTTTACAAAAACAACAATTGATAATTAAAGCCAATGCGCTAAGCTGTCCAACACAAAAGAAATCAAGTCGATATGTTGGAAACTTAGCAAGTTATGACCAAAAAGGTAACCAGTTCTACCAAAAAGTGGCCGGAAAGAGGCAGTAGTAGAACTGGTTACTTTTTTGGTCATAACTTGTTTACTTTTCTAGATATCAACTTGATTTCTATTGCGTTGGATAGATAACCGGACTGGCTTTAATTCGATTTTATTTTTGTTCAGATAGTGGGAAAATTTTTTTTTTGCCAAAAAAAAACCATGGACTACCCCCTTTGCTTTTTTTAAAAAATGATAAAAATTTTTTTTAAAAAAACAACAATTGGTAATTAAAGCCAATGCGTAAAGCTATCCAACACAAAAGAAATCAAGTCGATATGTTGGAAACTTAGCAAGTTATGACCAAAAAGGTAACCAGTTCTACCAAAAAGTGGCCGGAAAGAGGCAGTAGTAGAACTGGTTACTTTTTTGGTCATAACTTGTTTACTTTTCTAGATATCAACTTGATTTCTATTGCGTTGGATAGATAACCGGACTGGCTTTAATTCGATTTTATTTTTGTTCAGATAGTGGGAAAATTTTTTTTTTGCCAAATAAAAACCTTGGACTACCCCCTTTGCTTTTTTTAAAAAATGATAAAAATTTTTTTTAAAAAAACAACAATTGATAATTAAAGCCAATGCGTTAAGCTATCCAACACAAAAGAAATCAAGTCGATATGTTGGAAACTTAGCAAGTTATGACCAAAAAGGTAACCAGTTCTACCAAAAAGTGGCCGGAAAGAGGCAGTAGTAGAACTGGTTACTTTTTTGGTCATAACTTGTTTACTTTTCTAGATATCAACTTGATTTCTATTGCGTTGGATAGATAACCGGACTGGCTTTAATTCGATTTTATTTTTGTTCAGATAGTGGGAAAAATTTTTTTAGCCAAAAAAAAACCATGGACTACCCCCTTTGCTTTTTTTAAAAAATGATAAAAATTTTTTTTACAAAAACAACAATTGATAATTAAAGCCAATGCGCTAAGCTATCCAACACAAAAGAAATCAAGTCGATATGTTGGAAACTTAGCAAGTTATGACCAAAAAGGTAACCAGTTCTACCAAAAAGTGGCCGGAAAGAGGCAGTAGTAGAACTGGTTACTTTTTTGGTCATAACTTGTTTACTTTTCTAGATATCAACTTGATTTCTATTGAGTTGGATAGATAACCGGACTGGCTTTAATTCGATTTAATTTTTGTTCAGATAGTGGGAAAATTTTTTTTTTGCCAAAAAAAAACCATGGACTACCCCCTTTGCTTTTTTTAAAAAATTATAAAAAATTTTTTTACAAAAACAACAATTGATAATTAAAGCCAATGCGCTAAGCTATCCAACACAAAAGAAATCAAGTCGATATGTTGGAAACTTAGCAAGTTATGACCAAAAAGGTAACCAGTTCTACCAAAAAGTGGCCGGAAAGAGGCAGTAGTAGAACTGGTTACTTTTTTGGTCATAACTTGTTTACTTTTCTAGATATCAACTTGATTTCTATTGAGTTGGATAGATAACCGGACTGGCTTTAATTCGATTTTATTTTTGTTCAGATAGTGGGAAATTTTTTTTTTTGCCAAAAAAAAAAACCATGGACTACCCCCTTTGCTTTTTTTAAAAATGATAAAAATTTTTTTTACAAAAACAACAATTGATAATTAAAGCCAATGCGCTAAGCTGTCCAACACAAAAGAAATCAAGTCGATATGTTGGAAACTTAGCAAGTTATGACCAAAAAGGTAACCAGTTCTACCAAAAAGTGGCCGGAAAGAGGCAGTAGTAGAACTGGTTACTTTTTTGGTCATAACTTGTTTACTTTTCTAGATATCAACTTGATTTCTATTGAGTTGGATAGATAACCGGACTGGCTTTAATTCGATTTTATTTTTGTTCAGATAGTGGGAAAATTTTTTTTTTGCCAAAAAAAACCATGGACTACCCCCTTTGCTTTTTTTAAAAAATTATAAAAATTTTTTTTACAAAAACAACAATTGATAATTAAAGCCAATGCGCTAAGCTATCCAACACAAAAGAAATCAAGTCGATATGTTGGAAACTTAGCAAGTTATGACCAAAAAGGTAACCAGTTCTACCAAAAAGTGGCCGGAAAGAGGCAGTAGTAGAACTGGTTACTTTTTTGGTCATAACTTGTTTACTTTTCTAGATATCAACTTGATTTCTATTGAGTTGGATAGATAACCGGACTGGCTTTAATTCGATTTTATTTTTGTTCAGATAGTGGGAAAATTTTTTTTTTGCCAAAAAAAAACCATGGACTACCCCCTTTGCTTTTTTTAAAAAATGATAAAAACTTTTTTTACAAAAACAACAATTGATAATTAAAGCCAATGCGCTAAGCTGTCCAACACAAAAGAAATCAAGTCGATATGTTGGAAACTTAGCAAGTTATGACCAAAAAGGTAACCAGTTCTACCAAAAAGTGGCCGGAAAGAGGCAGTAGTAGAACTGGTTACTTTTTTGGTCATAACTTGTTTACTTTCCTAGATATCAACTTGATTTCTATTGCGTTGGATAGATAACCGGACTGGCTTTAATTCGATTTTATTTTTGTTCAGATAGTGGGAAATTTTTTTTTTGCCAAAAAAAAACCATGGACTACCCCCTTTGCTTTTTTTAAAAAATGATAAAAATTTTTTTTACAAATACAACAATTGATAATTAAAGCCAATGCGCTAAGCTATCCAACACAAAAGAAATCAAGTCGATATGTTGGAAACTTAGCAAGTTATGACCAAAAAGGTAACCAGTTCTACCAAAAAGTGGCCGGAAAGAGGCAGTAGTAGAACTGGTTACTTTTTTGGTCATAACTTGTTTAGTTTTCTAGATATCAACTTGATTTCTATTGCGTTGGATAGATAACCGGACTGGCTTTAATTCGATTTTATTTTTGTTCAGATAGTGGGAAAATTTTTTTTTTGCCAAATAAAAACCATGGACTACCCCCTTTGCTTTTTTTAAAAAATGATAAAAATTTTTTTTAAAAAAACAACAATTGATAATTAAAGCCAATGCGTTAAGCTATCCAACACAAAAGAAATCAAGTCGATATGTTGGAAACTTAGCAAGTTATGACCAAAAAGGTAACCAGTTATACCAAAAAGTGGCCGGAAAGAGGCAGTAGTAGAACTGGTTACTTTTTTGGTCATAACTTGTTTACTTTTCTAGATATCAACTTGATTTCTATTGCGTTGGATAGATAACCGGACTGGCTTTAATTCGATTTTATTTTTGTTCAGATAGTGGGAAAATTTTTTTTTTGCCAAATAAAAACCTTGGACTACCCCCTTTGCTTTTTTTAAAAAATGATAAAAATTTTTTTTAAAAAAACAACAATTGATAATTAAAGCCAATGCGTTAAGCTATCCAACACAAAAGAAATCAAGTCGATATGTTGGAAACTTAGCAAGTTATGACCAAAAAGGTAACCAGTTCTACCAAAAAGTGGCCGGAAAGAGGCAGTAGTAGAACTGGTTACTTTTTTGGTCATAACTTGTTTACTTTTCTAGATATCAACTTGATTTCTATTGCGTTGGATAGATAACCGGACTGGCTTTAATTCGATTTTATTTTTGTTCAGATAGTGGGAAAATTTTTTTTTTTTGCCAAAAAAAAAACATGGACTACCCCCTTTGCTTTTTTTAAAAAATGATAAAAATTTTTTTTACAAAAACAACAATTGATAATTAAAGCCAATGCGTTAAGCTATCCAACACAAAAGAAATTAAGTCGATATGTTGGAAACTTAGCAAGTTATGACCAAAAAGGTAACCAGTTCTACCAAAAAGTGGCCGGAAAGAGGCAGTAGTAGAACTGGTTACTTTTTTGGTCATAACTTGTTTACTTTTCTAGATATCAACTTGATTTCTATTGCGTTGGATAGATAACCGGACTGGCTTTAATTCGATTTTATTTTTGTTCAGATAGTGGGAAAATTTTTTTTTTCCAAAAAGAAAAAACCATGGACTACCCCCTTTGCTTTTTTTAAAAAATGATAAAAATTTTTTTTACAAAAACAGCAATTTATAATTAAAGCCAATGCGCTAAGCTATCCAACACAAAAGAAATCAAGTCGATATGTTGGAAACTTAGCAAGTTATGACCAAAAAGGTAACCAGTTATACCAAAAAGTGGCCGGAAAGAGGCAGTAGTAGAACTGGTTACTTTTTTGGTCATAACTTGTTTACTTTTCTAGATATCAACTTGATTTCTATTGCGTTGGATAGATAACCGGACTGGCTTTAATTCGATTTTATTTTTGTTCAGATAGTGGGAAAATTTTTTTTTTCCAAAAAGAAAAAACCATGGACTACCCCCTTTGCTTTTTTTAAAAAATGATAAAAATTTTTTTTACAAAAACAGCAATTTATAATTAAAGCCAATGCGCTAAGCTATCCAACACAAAAGAAATCAAGTCGATATGTTGGAAACTTAGCAAGTTATGACCAAAAAGGTAACCAGTTCTACCAAAAAGTGGCCGGAAAGAGGCAGTAGTAGAACTGGTTACTTTTTTGGTCATAACTTGTTTACTTTTCTAGATATCAACTTGATTTCTATTGCGTTGGATAGATAACCGGACTGGCTTTAATTCGATTTTATTTTTGTTCAGATAGTGGGAAAATTTTTTTTTTCCAAAAAGAAAAAACCATGGACTACCCCCTTTGCTTTTTTTAAAAAATGATAAAAATTTTTTTTACAAAAACAGCAATTTATAATTAAAGCCAATGCGCTAAGCTATCCAACACAAAAGAAATCAAGTCGATATGTTGGAAACTTAGCAAGTTATGACCAAAAAGGTAACCAGTTATACCAAAAAGTGGCCGGAAAGAGGCAGTAGTAGAACTGGTTACTTTTTTGGTCATAACTTGTTTACTTTTCTAGATATCAACTTGATTTCTATTGCGTTGGATAGATAACCGGACTGGCTTTAATTCGATTTTATTTTTGTTCAGATAGTGGGAAAATTTTTTTTTTCCAAAAAGAAAAAACCATGGACTACCCCCTTTGCTTTTTTTAAAAAATGATAAAAATTTTTTTTACAAAAACAACAATTGATAATTAAAGCCAATGCGTTAAGCTATCCAACACAAAAGAAATTAAGTCGATATGTTGGAAACTTAGCAAGTTATGACCAAAAAGGTAACCAGTTCTACCAAAAAGTGGCCGGAAAGAGGCAGTAGTAGAACTGGTTACTTTTTTGGTCATAACTTGTTTACTTTTCTAGATATCAACTTGATTTCTATTGCGTTGGATAGATAACCGGACTGGCTTTAATTCGATTTTATTTTTGTTCAGATAGTGGGAAAATTTTTTTTTTCCAAAAAGAAAAAACCATGGACTACCCCCTTTGCTTTTTTTAAAAAATGATAAAAATTTTTTTTACAAAAACAGCAATTTATAATTAAAGCCAATGCGCTAAGCTATCCAACACAAAAGAAATCAAGTCGATATGTTGGAAACTTAGCAAGTTATGACCAAAAAGGTAACCAGTTCTACCAAAAAGTGGCCGGAAAGAGGCAGTAGTAGAACTGGTTACTTTTTTGGTCATAACTTGTTTACTTTTCTAGATATCAACTTGATTTCTATTGCGTTGGATAGATAACCGGACTGGCTTTAATTCGATTTTATTTTTGTTCAGATAGTGGGAAAATTTTTTTTTTCCAAAAAGAAAAAACCATGGACTACCCCCTTTGCTTTTTTTAAAAAATGATAAAAATTTTTTTTACAAAAACAGCAATTTATAATTAAAGCCAATGCGCTAAGCTATCCAACACAAAAGAAATCAAGTCGATATGTTGGAAACTTAGCAAGTTATGACCAAAAAGGTAACCAGTTATACCAAAAAGTGGCCGGAAAGAGGCAGTAGTAGAACTGGTTACTTTTTTGGTCATAACTTGTTTACTTTTCTAGATATCAACTTGATTTCTATTGCGTTGGATAGATAACCGGACTGGCTTTAATTCGATTTTATTTTTGTTCAGATAGTGGGAAAATTTTTTTTTTGCCAAAAAAAAAACATGGACTACCCCCTTTGCTTTTTTTAAAAAATGATAAAAATTTTTTTTACAAAAACAACAATTGATAATTAAAGCCAATGCGTTAAGCTATCCAACACAAAAGAAATTAAGTCGATATGTTGGAAACTTAGCAAGTTATGACCAAAAAGGTAACCAGTTCTACCAAAAAGTGGCCGGAAAGAGGCAGTAGTAGAACTGGTTACTTTTTTGGTCATAACTTGTTTACTTTTCTAGATATCAACTTGATTTCTATTGCGTTGGATAGATAACCGGACTGGCTTTAATTCGATTTTATTTTTGTTCAGATAGTGGGAAAATTTTTTTTTTCCAAAAAGAAAAAACCATGGACTACCCCCTTTGCTTTTTTTAAAAAATGATAAAAATTTTTTTTACAAAAACAGCAATTTATAATTAAAGCCAATGCGCTAAGCTATCCAACACAAAAGAAATCAAGTCGATATGTTGGAAACTTAGCAAGTTATGACCAAAAAGGTAACCAGTTCTACCAAAAAGTGGCCGGAAAGAGGCAGTAGTAGAACTGGTTACTTTTTTGGTCATAACTTGTTTACTTTTCTAGATATCAACTTGATTTCTATTGCGTTGGATAGATAACCGGACTGGCTTTAATTCGATTTTATTTTTGTTCAGATAGTGGGAAAATTTTTTTTTTGCCAAAAAAAAAACATGGACTACCCCCTTTGCTTTTTTTAAAAAATGATAAAAATTTTTTTTACAAAAACAACAATTGATAATTAAAGCCAATGCGTTAAGCTATCCAACACAAAAGAAATTAAGTCGATATGTTGGAAACTTAGCAAGTTATGACCAAAAAGGTAACCAGTTCTACCAAAAAGTGGCCGGAAAGAGGCAGTAGTAGAACTGGTTACTTTTTTGGTCATAACTTGTTTACTTTTCTAGATATCAACTTGATTTCTATTGCGTTGGATAGATAACCGGACTGGCTTTAATTCGATTTTATTTTTGTTCAGATAGTGGGAAAATTTTTTTTTCCAAAAAGAAAAAACCATGGACTACCCCCTTTGCTTTTTTTAAAAAATGATAAAACTTTTTTTTACAAAAACAACAATTGATAATTAAAGCCAATCCGCTAAGCTATCCAACACAAAAGAAATCAAGTCGATATGTTGGAAACTTAGCAAGTTATGACCAAAAAGGTAACCAGTTATACCAAAAAGTGGCCGGAAAGAGGCAGTAGTAGAACTGGTTACTTTTTTGGTCATAACTTGTTTACTTTTCTAGATATCAACTTGATTTCTATTGCGTTGGATAGATAACCGGACTGGCTTTAATTCGATTTTATTTTTGTTCAGATAGTGGGAAAATTTTTTTTTTCCAAAAAGAAAAAACCATGGACTACCCCCTTTGCTTCTTTTAAAAAATGATAAAAATTTTTTTTTACAAAAACAACAATTGATAATTAAAGCCAATGCGCTAAGCTATCCAACACAAAAGAAATCAAGTCGATATGTTGGAAACTTAGCAAGTTATGACCAAAAAGGTAACCAGTTATACCAAAAAGTGGCCGGAAAGAGGCAGTAGTAGAACTGGTTACTTTTTTGGTCATAACTTGTTTACTTTTCTAGATATCAACTTGATTTCTATTGCGTTGGATAGATAACCGGACTGGCTTTAATTCGATTTTATTTTTGTTCAGATAGTGGGAAATTTTTTTTTTTGCCAAAAAAAAAACATGGACTACCCCCTTTGCTTTTTTTAAAAAATGATAAAAATTTTTTTTACAAAAACAACAATTGATAATTAAAGCCAATGCGTTAAGCTATCCAACACAAAAGAAATTAAGTCGATATGTTGGAAACTTAGCAAGTTATGACCAAAAAGGTAACCAGTTCTACCAAAAAGTGGCCGGAAAGAGGCAGTAGTAGAACTGGTTACTTTTTTGGTCATAACTTGTTTACTTTTCTAGATATCAACTTGATTTCTATTGCGTTGGATAGATAACCGGACTGGCTTTAATTCGATTTTATTTTTGTTCAGATAGTGGGAAAATTTTTTTTTCCAAAAAGAAAAAACCATGGACTACCCCCTTTGCTTTTTTTAAAAAATGATAAAACTTTTTTTTACAAAACCAACAATTGATAATTAAAGCCAATCCGCTAAGCTATCCAACACAAAAGAAATCAAGTCGATATGTTGGAAACTTAGCAAGTTATGACCAAAAAGGTAACCAGTTATACCAAAAAGTGGCCGGAAAGAGGCAGTAGTAGAACTGGTTACTTTTTTGGTCATAACTTGTTTACTTTTCTAGATATCAACTTGATTTCTATTGCGTTGGATAGATAACCGGACTGGCTTTAATTCGATTTTATTTTTGTTCAGATAGTGGGAAAATTTTTTTTTTCCAAAAAGAAAAAACCATGGACTACCCCCTTTGCTTCTTTTAAAAAATGATAAAAATTTTTTTTTACAAAAACAACAATTGATAATTAAAGCCAATGCGCTAAGCTATCCAACACAAAAGAAATCAAGTCGATATGTTGGAAACTTAGCAAGTTATGACCAAAAAGGTAACCAGTTATACCAAAAAGTGGCCGGAAAGAGGCAGTAGTAGAACTGGTTACTTTTTTGGTCATAACTTGTTTACTTTTCTAGATATCAACTTGATTTCTATTGCGTTGGATAGATAACCGGACTGGCTTTAATTCGATTTTATTTTTGTTCAGATAGTGGGAAAATTTTTTTTTTTGCCAAAAAAAAAAACCATGGACTACCCCCTTTGCTTTTTTTAAAAAATGATAAAACTTTTTTTTACAAAAACAACAATTGATAATTAAAGCCAATCCGCTAAGCTATCCAACACAAAAGAAATCAAGTCGATATGTTGGAAACTTAGCAAGTTATGACCAAAAAGGTAACCAGTTATACCAAAAAGTGGCCGGAAAGAGGCAGTAGTAGAACTGGTTACTTTTTTGGTCATAACTTGTTTATTTTTCTAGATATCAACTTGATTTCTATTGCGTTGGATAGATAACCGGACTGGCTTTAATTCGATTTTATTTTTGTTCAGATAGTGGGAAAATTTTTTTTTTTTGCCAAAAAAAAAACATGGACTACCCCCTTTGCTTTTTTTAAAAAATGATAAAAAATTTTTTTACAAAAACAACAATTGATAATTAAAGCCAATGCGTTAAGCTATCCAACACAAAAGAAATTAAGTCCATATGTTGGAAACTTAGCAAGTTATGACCAAAAAGGTAACCAGTTCTACCAAAAAGTGGCCGGAAAGAGGCAGTAGTAGAACTGGTTACTTTTTTGGTCATAACTTGTTTACTTTTCTAGATATCAACTTGATTTCTATTGCGTTGGATAGATAACCGGACTGGCTTTAATTCGATTTTATTTTTGTTCAGATAGTGGGAAAATTTTTTTTTTTTGCCAAAAAAAAAAACCATGGACTACCCCCTTTGCTTTTTTTAAAAAATGATAAAACTTTTTTTTACAAAAACAACAATTGATAATTAAAGCCAATCCGCTAAGCTATCCAACACAAAAGAAATCAAGTCGATATGTTGGAAACTTAGCAAGTTATGACCAAAAAGGTAACCAGTTATACCAAAAAGTGGCCGGAAAGAGGCAGTAGTAGAACTGGTTACTTTTTTGGTCATAACTTGTTTAGTTTTCTAGATATCAACTTGATTTCTATTGCGTTGGATAGATAACCGGACTGGCTTTAATTCGATTTTATTTTTGTTCAGATAGTGGGAAAATTTTTTTTTTGCCAAAAAAAAAACATGGACTACCCCCTTTGCTTTTTTTAAAAAATGATAAAATTTTTTTTTACAAAAACAACAATTGATAATTAAAGCCAATGCGTTAAGCTATCCAACACAAAAGAAATTAAGTCGATATGTTGGAAACTTAGCAAGTTATGACCAAAAAGGTAACCAGTTCTACCAAAAAGTGGCCGGAAAGAGGCAGTAGTAGAACTGGTTACTTTTTTGGTCATAACTTGTTTACTTTTCTAGATATCAACTTGATTTCTATTGCGTTGGATAGATAACCGGACTGGCTTTAATTCGATTTTATTTTTGTTCAGATAGTGGGAAAATTTTTTTTTCCAAAAAGAAAAAACCATGGACTACCCCCTTTGCTTTTTTTAAAAAATGATAAAATTTTTTTTTACAAAAACAGCAATTTATAATTAAAGCCAATGCGCTAAGCTATCCAACACAAAAGAAATCAAGTCGATATGTTGGAAACTTAGCAAGTTATGACCAAAAAGGTAACCAGTTATACCAAAAAGTGGCCGGAAAGAGGCAGTAGTAGAACTGGTTACTTTTTTGGTCATAACTTGTTTACTTTTCTAGATATCAACTTGATTTCTATTGCGTTGGATAGATAACCGGACTGGCTTTAATTCGATTTTATTTTTGTTCAGATAGTGGGAAAATTTTTTTTTTGCCAAAAAAAAAACATGGACTACCCCCTTTGCTTTTTTTAAAAAATGATAAAAATTTTTTTTACAAAAACAACAATTGATAATTAAAGCCAATGCGTTAAGCTATCCAACACAAAAGAAATTAAGTCGATATGTTGGAAACTTAGCAAGTTATGACCAAAAAGGTAACCAGTTCTACCAAAAAGTGGCCGGAAAGAGGCAGTAGTAGAACTGGTTACTTTTTTGGTCATAACTTGTTTACTTTTCTAGATATCAACTTGATTTCTATTGCGTTGGATAGATAACCGGACTGGCTTTAATTCGATTTTATTTTTGTTCAGATAGTGGGAAAATTTTTTTTTTTTGCCAAAAAAAAAACATGGACTACCCCCTTTGCTTTTTTTAAAAAATGATAAAAATTTTTTTTACAAAAACAACAATTGATAATTAAAGCCAATGCGTTAAGCTATCCAACACAAAAAAAATTAAGTCGATATGTTGGAAACTTAGCAAGTTATGACCAAAAAGGTAACCAGTTCTACCAAAAAGTGGCCGGAAAGAGGCAGTAGTAGAACTGGTTACTTTTTTGGTCATAACTTGTTTACTTTTCTAGATATCAACTTGATTTCTATTGCGTTGGATAGATAACCGGACTGGCTTTAATTCGATTTTATTTTTGTTCAGATAGTGGGAAAATTTTTTTTTTCCAAAAAGAAAAAACCATGGACTACCCCCTTTGCTTTTTTTAAAAAATGATAAAAATTTTTTTTACAAAAACAGCAATTTATAATTAAAGCCAATGCGCTAAGCTATCCAACACAAAAGAAATCAAGTCGATATGTTGGAAACTTAGCAAGTTATGACCAAAAAGGTAACCAGTTATACCAAAAAGTGGCCGGAAAGAGGCAGTAGTAGAACTGGTTACTTTTTTGGTCATAACTTGTTTACTTTTCTAGATATCAACTTGATTTCTATTGCGTTGGATAGATAACCGGACTGGCTTTAATTCGATTTTATTTTTGTTCAGATAGTGGGAAAATTTTTTTTTTGCCAAAAAAAAAACATGGACTACCCCCTTTGCTTTTTTTAAAAAATGATAAAAATTTTTTTTACAAAAACAACAATTGATAATTAAAGCCAATGCGTTAAGCTATCCAACACAAAAGAAATTAAGTCGATATGTTGGAAACTTAGCAAGTTATGACCAAAAAGGTAACCAGTTCTACCAAAAAGTGGCCGGAAAGAGGCAGTAGTAGAACTGGTTACTTTTTTGGTCATAACTTGTTTACTTTTCTAGATATCAACTTGATTTCTATTGCGTTGGATAGATAACCGGACTGGCTTTAATTCGATTTTATTTTTGTTCAGATAGTGGGAAAATTTTTTTTTCCAAAAAGAAAAAACCATGGACTACCCCCTTTGCTTTTTTTAAAAAATGATAAAACTTTTTTTTACAAAAACAACAATTGATAATTAAAGCCAATCCGCTAAGCTATCCAACACAAAAGAAATCAAGTCGATATGTTGGAAACTTAGCAAGTTATGACCAAAAAGGTAACCAGTTATACCAAAAAGTGGCCGGAAAGAGGCAGTAGTAGAACTGGTTACTTTTTTGGTCATAACTTGTTTACTTTTCTAGATATCAACTTGATTTCTATTGCGTTGGATAGATAACCGGACTGGCTTTAATTCGATTTTATTTTTGTTCAGATAGTGGGAAAATTTTTTTTTTGCCAAAAAAAAAACATGGACTACCCCCTTTGCTTTTTTTAAAAAATGATAAAAATTTTTTTTACAAAAACAACAATTGATAATTAAAGCCAATGCGTTAAGCTATCCAACACAAAAGAAATTAAGTCGATATGTTGGAAACTTAGCAAGTTATGACCAAAAAGGTAACCAGTTCTACCAAAAAGTGGCCGGAAAGAGGCAGTAGTAGAACTGGTTACTTTTTTGGTCATAACTTGTTTACTTTTCTAGATATCAACTTGATTTCTATTGCGTTGGATAGATAACCGGACTGGCTTTAAATCGATTTTATTTTTGTTCAGATAGTGGGAAATTTTTTTTTTTTGCCAAAAAAAAAACATGGACTACCCCCTTTGCTTTTTTTAAAAAATGATAAAAATTTTTTTTACAAAAACAACAATTGATAATTAAAGCCAATGCGTTAAGCTATCCAACACAAAAGAAATTAAGTCGATATGTTGGAAACTTAGCAAGTTATGACCAAAAAGGTAACCAGTTATACCAAAAAGTGGCCGGAAAGAGGCAGTAGTAGAACTGGTTACTTTTTTGGTCATAACTTGTTTACTTTTCTAGATATCAACTTGATTTCTATTGCGTTGGATAGATAACCGGACTGGCTTTAATTCGATTTTATTTTTGTTCAGATAGTGGGAAAATTTTTTTTTTGCCAAAAAGAAAAAACCATGGACTACCCCCTTTGCTTTTTTTAAAAAATGATAAAAAAATTTTTTACAAAAACAGCAATTTATAATTAAAGCCAATGCGCTAAGCTATCCAACACAAAAGAAATCAAGTCGATATGTTGGAAACTTAGCAAGTTATGACCAAAAAGGTAACCAGTTCTACCAAAAAGTGGCCGGAAAGAGGCAGTAGTAGAACTGGTTACTTTTTTGGTCATAACTTGTTTAGTTTTCTAGATATCAACTTGATTTCTATTGCGTTGGATAGATAACCGGACTGGCTTTAATTCGATTTTATTTTTGTTCAGATAGTGGGAAAATTTTTTTTTTGCCAAAAAGAAAAAACCATGGACTACCCCCTTTGCTTTTTTTAAAAAATGATAAAAAATTTTTTTACAAAAACAGCAATTGGTAATTAAAGCCAAACCGCTAAACTATCCAACACAAAAGAAATCAAGTCGATATGTTGGAAACTTAGCAAGTTATGACCAATAAGGTAACCAGTTCTACCAAAAAGTGGCCGGAAAGAGGCAGTAGTAGAACTGGTTACTTTTTTGGTCATAACTTGTTTACTTTTCTAGATATCAACTTGATTTCTATTGCGTTGGATAGATAACCGGACTGGCTTTAATTCGATTTTATTTTTGTTCAGATAGTGGGAAAATTTTTTTTTTGCCAAAAAGAAAAAACCATGGACTACCCCCTTTGCTTTTTTTAAAAAATGATAAAAAATTTTTTTACAAAAACAGCAATTTATAATTAAAGCCAATGCGCTAAGCTATCCAACACAAAAGAAATCAAGTCGATATGTTGGAAACTTAGCAAGTTATGACCAAAAAGGTAACCAGTTCTACCAAAAAGTGGCCGGAAAGAGGCAGTAGTAGAACTGGTTACTTTTTTGGTCATAACTTGTTTACTTTTCTAGATATCAACTTGATTTCTATTGCGTTGGATAGATAACCGGACTGGCTTTAATTCGATTTTATTTTTGTTCAGATAGTGGGAAAATTTTTTTTTTCCAAAAAGAAAAAACCATGGACTACCCCCTTTGCTTTTTTTAAAAATTGATAAAAAATTTTTTTACAAAAACAGCAATTTATAATTAAAGCCAATGCGCTAAGCTATCCAACACAAAAGAAATCAAGTCGATATGTTGGAAACTTAGCAAGTTATGACCAAAAAGGTAACCAGTTCTACCAAAAAGTGGCCGGAAAGAGGCAGTAGTAGAACTGGTTACTTTTTTGGTCATAACTTGTTTACTTTTCTAGATATCAACTTGATTTCTATTGCGTTGGATAGATAACCGGACTAGCTTTAATTCGATTTTATTTTTGTTCAGATAGTGGGAAAATTTTTTTTTGCCAAAAAAAAACCATGGACTACCCCCTTTTGCTTTTTTTAAAAAATTATAAAAATTTTTTTTACAAAAACAACAATTGATAATTAAAGCCAATGCGCTAAACTATCCAACACAAAAGAAATCAAGTCGATATGTTGGAAACTTAGCAAGTTATGACCAAAAAGGTAACCAGTTCTACCAAAAAGTGGCCGGAAAGAGGCAGTAGTAGAACTGGTTACTTTTTTGGTCATAACTTGTTTACTTTTCTAGATATCAACTTGATTTCTATTGCGTTGGATAGATAACCGGACTGGCTTTAATTCGATTTTATTTTTGTTCAGATAGTGGGAAAATTTTTTTTTTGCCAAAAAAAAACCATGGACTACCCCCTTTGCTTTTTTTAAAAAATTATAAAAAATTTTTTTACAAAAACAACAATTGATAATTAAAGCCAATGCGCTAAGCCATCCAACACAAAAGAAATCAAGTCGATATGTTGGAAACTTAGCAAGTTATGACAAAAAAGGTAACCAGTTCTACAAAAAAGTGGCCGGAAAGAGGCAGTAGTAGAACTGGTTACTTTTTTGGTCATAACTTGTTTACTTTTCTAGATATCAACTTGATTTCTATTGCGTTGGATAGATAACCGGACTGGCTTTAATTCGATTTTATTTTTGTTCAGATAGTGGGAAAATTTTTTTTTTCCAAAAAGAAAAAACCATGGACTACCCCCTTTGCTTTTTTTAAAAAATGATAAAAATTTTTTTTACAAAAACAGCAATTTATAATTAAAGCCAATGCGCTAAGCCATCCAACACAAAAGAAATCAAGTCGATATGTTGGAAACTTAGCAAGTTATGACAAAAAAGGTAACCAGTTCTACCAAAAAGTGGCCGGAAAGAGGCAGTAGTAGAACTGGTTACTTTTTTGGTCATAACTTGTTTAGTTTTCTAGATATCAACTTGATTTCTATTGCGTTGGATAGATAACCGGACTGGCTTTAATTCGATTTTATTTTTGTTCAGATAGTGGGAAAATTTTTTTTTTGCCAAAAAAAAACCATGGACTACCCCCTTTGCTTTTTTTAAAAAATGATAAAAATTTTTTTTACAAAAACAACAGTTGATAATTAAAGCCAATGCGCTAAACTATCCAACACAAAAGAAATCAAGTCGATATGTTGGAAACTTAGCAAGTTATGACCAAAAAGGTAACCAGTTCTACCAAAAAGTGGCCGGAAAGAGGCAGTAGTAGAACTGGTTACTTTTTTGGTCATAACTTGTTTACTTTTCTAGATATCAACTTGATTTCTATTGCGTTGGATAGATAACCGGACTGGCTTTAATTCGATTTTATTTTTGTTCAGATAGTGGGAAAATTTTTTTTTGCCAAAAAGAAAAAACCATGGACTACCCCCTTTGCTTTTTTTAAAAAATGATAAAATTTTTTTTTACAAAAACAGCAATTGATAATTAAAGCCAATCCGCTAAGCTATCCAACACAAAAGAAATCAAGTCGATATGTTGGAAACTTAGCAAGTTATGACCAAAAAGGTAACCAGTTCTACCAAAAAGTGGCCGGAAAGAGGCAGTAGTAGAACTGGTTACTTTTTTGGTCATAACTTGTTTACTTTTCTAGATATCAACTTGATTTCTATTGCGTTGGATAGATAACCGGACTGGCTTTAATTCGATTTTATTTTTGTTCAGATAGTGGGAAAATTTTTTTTTGCCAAAAAGAAAAAACCATGGACTACCCCCTTTGCTTTTTTTAAAAAATGATAAAAATTTTTTTTACAAAAACAGCAATTTATAATTAAAGCCAATGCGCTAAGCTATCCAACACAAAAGAAATCAAGTCGATATGTTGGAAACTTAGCAAGTTATGACCAAAAAGGTAACCAGTTCTACCAAAAAGTGGCCGGAAAGAGGCAGTAGTAGAACTGGTTACTTTTTTGGTCATAACTTGTTTACTTTTCTGGATATCAACTTGATTTCTATTGCGTTGGATAGATAACCGGACTGGCTTTAATTCGATTTTATTTTTGTTCAGATAGTGGGAAAATTTTTTTTTTCCAAAAAGAAAAAACCATGGACTACCCCCTTTGCTTTTTTTAAAAAATGATAAAAATTTTTTTTACAAAAACAGCAATTTATAATTAAAGCCAATGCGCTAAGCCATCCAACATAAAAGAAATCAAGTCGATATGTTGGAAACTTAGCAAGTTATGACCAAAAAGGTAACCAGTTCTACCAAAAAGTGGCCGGAAAGAGGCAGTAGTAGAACTGGTTACTTTTTTGGTCATAACTTGTTTACTTTTCTAGATATCAACTTGATTTCTATTGCGTTGGATAGATAACCGGACTGGCTTTAATTCGATTTTATTTTTGTTCAGATAGTGGGAAAATTTTTTTTTTGCCAAAAAAAAACCATGGACTACCCCCTTTGCTTTTTTTAAAAAATGATAAAAATTTTTTTTACAAAAACAACAGTTGATAATTAAAGCCAATGCGCTAAGCTATCCAACACAAAAGAAATCAAGTCGATATGTTGGAAACTTAGCAAGTTATGACCAAAAAGGTAACCAGTTCTACCAAAAAGTGGCCGGAAAGAGGCAGTAGTAGAACTGGTTACTTTTTTGGTCATAACTTGTTTACTTTTCTAGATATCAACTTGATTTCTATTGCGTTGGATAGATAACCGGACTGGCTTTAATTCGATTTTATTTTTGTTCAGATAGTGGGAAAATTTTTTTTTGCCAAAAAGAAAAAACCATGGACTACCCCCTTTGCTTTTTTTAAAAAATGATAAAAATTTTTTTTACAAAAACAGCAATTGATAATTAAAGCCAATGCGCTAAGCTATCCAACACAAAAGAAATCAAGTCGATATGTTGGAAACTTAGCAAGTTATGACCAAAAAGGTAACCAGTTCTACCAAAAAGTGGCCGGAAAGAGGCAGTAGTAGAACTGGTTACTTTTTTGGTCATAACTTGTTTACTTTTCTAGATATCAACTTGATTTCTATTGCGTTGGATAGATAACCGGACTGGCTTTAATTCGATTTTATTTTTGTTCAGATAGTGGGAAAATTTTTTTTTGCCAAAAAGAAAAAACCATGGACTACACCCTTTGCTTTTTTTAAAAAATGATAAAATTTTTTTTTACAAAAACAGCAATTGATAATTAAAGCCAATCCGCTAAGCTATCCAACACAAAAGAAATCAAGTCGATATGTTGGAAACTTAGCAAGTTATGACCAAAAAGGTAACCAGTTCTACCAAAAAGTGGCCGGAAAGAGGCAGTAGTAGAACTGGTTACTTTTTTGGTCATAACTTGTTTAGTTTTCTAGATATCAACTTGATTTCTATTGCGTTGGATAGATAACCGGACTGGCTTTTATTCGATTTTATTTTTGTTCAGATAGTGGGAAAATTTTTTTTTTGCCAAAAAAAAAAAAACCATGGACTACCCCCTTTGCTTTTTTTAAAAAATGATAAAAATTTTTTTACAAAAACAGCAATTGATAATTAAAGCCAATGCGCTAAGCTATCCAACACAAAAGAAATCAAGTCGATATGTTGGAAACTTAGCGAGTTATGACCAAAAAGGTAACCAGTTCTACCAAAAAGTGGCCGGAAAGAGGCAGTAGTAGAACTGGTTACTTTTTTGGTCATAACTTGTTTACTTTTCTAGATATCAACTTGATTTCTATTGCGTTGGATAGATAACCGGACTGGCTTTAATTCGATTTTATTTTTGTTCAGATAGTGGGAAAATTTTTTTTTTGCCAAAAAAAAAAACCATGGACTACCCCCTTTGCTTTTTTTAAAAAATGATAAAAAATTTTTTTACAAAAACAACAATTGATAATTAAAGCCAATGCGCTAAGCTATCCAACACAAAAGAAATCAAGTCGATATGTTGGAAACTTAGCAAGTTATGACCAAAAAGGTAACCAGTTCTACCAAAAAGTGGCCGGAAAGAGGCAGTAGTAGAACTGGTTACTTTTTTGGTCATAACTTGTTTACTTTTCTAGATATCAACTTGATTTCTATTGCGTTGGATAGATAACCGGACTGGCTTTAATTCGATTTTATTTTTGTTCAGATAGTGGGAACATTTTTTTTTTGCCAAAAAAAAAACCATGGACTACCCCCTTTGCTTTTTTTAAAAAATGATAAAATTTTTTTTTACAAAAACAGCAATTGATAATTAAAGCCAATGCGCTAAGCTATCCAACACAAAAGAAATCAAGTCGATATGTTGGAAACTTAGCAAGTTATGACCAAAAAGGTAACCAGTTCTACCAAAAAGTGGCCGGAAAGAGGCAGTAGTAGAACTGGTTACTTTTTTGGTCATAACTTGTTTACTTTTCTAGATATCAACTTGATTTCTATTGCGTTGGATAGATAACCGGACTGGCTTTAATTCGATTTTATTTTTGTTCAGATAGTGGGAAAATTTTTTTTTTGCCAAAAAAAAAAACCATGGACTACCCCCTTTGCTTTTTTTAAAAAATGATAAAAATTTTTTTTACAAAAACAACAATTGATAATTAAAGACAATGCGCTAAGCTATCCAACACAAAAGAAATCAAGTCGATATGTTGGAAACTTAGCAAGTTATGACCAAAAAGGTAACCAGTTCTACCAAAAAGTGGCCGGAAAGAGGCAGTAGTAGAACTGGTTACTTTTTTGGTCATAACTTGTTTACTTTTCTAGATATCAACTTGATTTCTATTGCGTTGGATAGATAACCGGACTGGCTTTAATTCGATTTTATTTTTGTTCAGATAGTGGGAAAATTTTTTTTTTGCCAAAAAAAAAAACCATGGACTACCCCCTTTGCTTTTTTTAAAAAATGATAAAAATTTTTTTTACAAAAACAACAATTGATAATTAAAGCCAATGCGCTAAGCTATCCAACACAAAAGAAATCAAGTCGATATGTTGGAAACTTAGCAAGTTATGACAAAAAAGGTAACCAGTTCTACCAAAAAGTGGCCGGAAAGAGGCAGTAGTAGAACTGGTTACTTTTTTGGTCATAACTTGTTTACTTTTCTAGATATCAACTTGATTTCTATTGCGTTGGATAGATAACCGGACTGGCTTTAATTCGATTTTATTTTTGTTCAGATAGTGGGAAAATTTTTTTTTTGCCAAAAAAAAAAAAAAACCATGGACTACCCCCTTTGCTTTTTTTAAAAAATGATAAAAATTTTTTTTACAAAAACAACAATTGATAATTAAAGCCAATGCGCTAAGCTATCCAACACAAAAGAAATCAAGTTGATATGTTGGAAACTTAGCAAGTTATGACCAAAAAGGTAACCAGTTCTACCAAAAAGTGGCCGGAAAGAGGCAGTAGTAGAACTGATTACTTTTTTGGTCATAACTTGTTTACTTTTCTAGATATCAACTTGATTTCTATTGCGTTGGATAGATAACCGGACTGGCTTTAATTCGATTTTATTTTTGTTCAGATAGTGGGAAAATTTTTTTTTTGCCAAAAAAAAACCATGGACTACCCCCTTTGCTTTTTTTAAAAAATGATAAAAATTTTTTTTACAAAAACAACAGTTGATAATTAAAGCCAATGCGCTAAGCTATCCAACACAAAAGAAATCAAGTCGATATGTTGGAAACTTAGCAAGTTATGACAAAAAAGCTAACCAGTTCTACCAAAAAGTGGCCGGAAAGAGGCAGTAGTAGAACTGGTTACTTTTTTGGTCATAACTTGTTTACTTTTCTAGATATCAACTTGATTTCTATTGCGTTGGATAGATAACCGGACTGGCTTTAATTCGATTTTATTTTTGTTCAGATAGTGGGAACATTTTTTTTTTGCCAAAAAAAAAAACCATGGACTACCCCCTTTGCTTTTTTTAAAAAATGATAAAATTTTTTTTTACAAAAACAGCAATTGATAATTAAAGCCAATGCGCTAAGCTATCCAACACAAAAGAAATCAAGTCGATATGTTGGAAACTTAGCAAGTTATGACCAAAAAGGTAACCAGTTCTACCAAAAAGTGGCCGGAAAGAGGCAGTAGTAGAACTGGTTACTTTTTTGGTCATAACTTGTTTACTTTTCTAGATATCAACTTGATTTCTATTGCGTTGGATAGATAACCGGACTGGCTTTAATTCGATTTTATTTTTGTTCAGATAGTGGGAAAATTTTTTTTTTGCCAAAAAAAAAAAAACCATGGACTACCCCCTTTGCTTTTTTTAAAAAATGATAAAAATTTTTTTTACAAAAACAACAATTGATAATTAAAGCCAATGCGCTAAGCTATCCAACACAAAAGAAATCAAGTCGATATGTTGGAAACTTAGCAAGTTATGACCAAAAAGGTAACCAGTTCTACCAAAAAGTGGCCGGAAAGAGGCAGTAGTAGAACTGGTTACTTTTTTGGTCATAACTTGTTTACTTTTCTAGATATCAACTTGATTTCTATTGCGTTGGATAGATAACCGGACTGGCTTTAATTCGATTTTATTTTTGTTCAGATAGTGGGAAAATTTTTTTTTTGCCAAAAAAAAACCATGGACTACCCCCTTTGGTTTTTTTAAAAAATGATAAAAATTTTTTTTACAAAAACAGCAATTTATAATTAAAGCCAATGCGCTAAGCTATCCAACACAAAAGAAATCAAGTCGATATGTTGGAAACTTAGCAAGTTATGACCAAAAAGGTAACCAGTTCTACCAAAAAGTGGCCGGAAAGAGGCAGTAGTAGAACTGGTTACTTTTTTGGTCATAACTTGTTTACTTTTCTAGATATCAACTTGATTTCTATTGCGTTGGATAGATAACCGGACTGGCTTTAATTCGATTTTATTTTTGTTCAGATAGTGGGAAAATTTTTTTTTTGCCAAAAAAAAACCATGGACTACCCCCTTTGCTTTTTTTAAAAAATTATAAAAATTTTTTTTACAAAAACAACAATTGATAATTAAAGCCAATGCGCTAAACTATCCAACACAAAAGAAATCAAGTCGATATGTTGGAAACTTAGCAAGTTATGACCAAAAAGGTAACCAGTTCTACCAAAAAGTGGCCGGAAAGAGGCAGTAGTAGAACTGGTTACTTTTTTGGTCATAACTTGTTTACTTTTCTAGATATCAACTTGATTTCTATTGCGTTGGATAGATAACCGGACTGGCTTTAATTCGATTTTATTTTTGTTCAGATAGTGGGAAAATTTTTTTTTTGCCAAAAAAAAAAAACCATGGACTACCCCCTTTGCTTTTTTTAAAAAATGATAAAAATTTTTTTTACAAAAACAACAATTGATAATTAAAGCCAATGCGCTAAGCTATCCAACACAAAAGAAATCAAGTCGATATGTTGGAAACTTAGCAAGTTATGACCAAAAAGGTAACCAGTTCTACCAAAAAGTGGCCGGAAAGAGGCAGTAGTAGAACTGGTTACTTTTTTGGTCATAACTTGTTTACTTTTCTAGATATCAACTTGATTTCTATTGCGTTGGATAGATAACCGGACTGGCTTTAATTCGATTTTATTTTTGTTCAGATAGTGGGAAAATTTTTTTTTTGCCAAAAAAAAACCATGGACTACCCCCTTTGGTTTTTTTAAAAAATGATAAAAATTTTTTTTACAAAAACAGCAATTTATAATTAAAGCCAATGCGCTAAGCTATCCAACACAAAAGAAATCAAGTCGATATGTTGGAAACTTAGCAAGTTATGACCAAAAAGGTAACCAGTTCTACCAAAAAGTGGCCGGAAAGAGGCAGTAGTAGAACTGGTTACTTTTTTGGTCATAACTTGTTTACTTTTCTAGATATCAACTTGATTTCTATTGCGTTGGATAGATAACCGGACTGGCTTTAATTCGATTTTATTTTTGTTCAGATAGTGGGAAAATTTTTTTTTTGCCAAAAAAAAACCATGGACTACCCCCTTTGCTTTTTTTAAAAAATTATAAAAATTTTTTTTACAAAAACAACAATTGATAATTAAAGCCAATGCGCTAAACTATCCAACACAAAAGAAATCAAGTCGATATGTTGGAAACTTAGCAAGTTATGACCAAAAAGGTAACCAGTTCTACCAAAAAGTGGCCGGAAAGAGGCAGTAGTAGAACTGGTTACTTTTTTGGTCATAACTTGTTTACTTTTCTAGATATCAACTTGATTTCTATTGCGTTGGATAGATAACCGGACTGGCTTTAATTCGATTTTATTTTTGTTCAGATAGTGGGAAAATTTTTTTTTTGCCAAAAAAAAAAAACCATGGACTACCCCCTTTGCTTTTTTTAAAAAATGATAAAAATTTTTTTTACAAAAACAACAATTGATAATTAAAGCCAATGCGCTAAGCTATCCAACACAAAAGAAATCAAGTCGATATGTTGGAAACTTAGCAAGTTATGACAAAAAAGGTAACCAGTTCTACCAAAAAGTGGCCGGAAAGAGGCAGTAGTAGAACTGGTTACTTTTTGGGTCATAACTTGTTTACTTTTCTAGATATCAACTTGATTTCTATTGCGTTGGATAGATAACCGGACTGGCTTTAATTCGATTTTATTTTTGTTCAGATAGTGGGAAAATTTTTTTTTTGCCAAAAAAAAAAAACCATGGACTACCCCCTTTGCTTTTTTTAAAAAATGATAAAAATTTTTTTTACAAAAACAACAATTGATAATTAAAGCCAATGCGCTAAGCTATCCAACACAAAAGAAATCAAGTTGATATGTTGGCAACTTAGCAAGTTATGACCAAAAAGGTAACCAGTTCTACCAAAAAGTGGCCGGAAAGAGGCAGTAGTAGAACTGATTACTTTTTTGGTCATAACTTGTTTACTTTTCTAGATATCAACTTGATTTCTATTGCGTTGGATAGATAACCGGACTGGCTTTAATTCGATTTTATTTTTGTTCAGATAGTGGGAAAATTTTTTTTTTGCCAAAAAAAAACCATGGACTACCCCCTTTGCTTTTTTTAAAAAATGATAAAAATTTTTTTTACAAAAACAACAGTTGATAATTAAAGCCAATGCGCTAAGCTATCCAACACAAAAGAAATCAAGTCGATATGTTGGAAACTTAGCAAGTTATGACCAAAAAGGTAACCAGTTCTAACAAAAAGTGGCCGGAAAGAGGCAGTAGTAGAACTGGTTACTTTTTTGGTCATAACTTGTTTAGTTTTCTAGATATCAACTTGATTTCTATTGCGTTGGATAGATAACCGGACTGGCTTTAATTCGATTTTATTTTTGTTCAGATAGTGGGAACATTTTTTTTTTGCCAAAAAAAAAAACCATGGACTACCCCCTTTGCTTTTTTTAAAAAATGATAAAATTTTTTTTTACAAAAACAGCAATTGATAATTAAAGCCAATGCGCTAAGCTATCCAACACAAAAGAAATCAAGTCGATATGTTGGAAACTTAGCAAGTTATGACCAAAAAGGTAACCAGTTCTACCAAAAAGTGGCCGGAAAGAGGCAGTAGTAGAACTGGTTACTTTTTTGGTCATAACTTGTTTACTTTTCTAGATATCAACTTGATTTCTATTGCGTTGGATAGATAACCGGACTGGCTTTAATTCGATTTTATTTTTGTTCAGATAGTGGGAAAATTTTTTTTTTGCCAAAAAAAAAAAACCATGGACTACCCCCTTTGCTTTTTTTAAAAAATGATAAAAATTTTTTTTACAAAAACAACAATTGATAATTAAAGCCAATGCGCTAAGCTATCCAACACAAAAGAAATCAAGTCGATATGTTGGAAACTTAGCAAGTTATGACCAAAAAGGTAACCAGTTCTACCAAAAAGTGGCCGGAAAGAGGCAGTAGTAGAACTGGTTACTTTTTTGGTCATAACTTGTTTACTTTTCTAGATATCAACTTGATTTCTATTGCGTTGGATAGATAACCGGACTGGCTTTAATTCGATTTTATTTTTGTTCAGATAGTGGGAAAATTTTTTTTTTGCAAAAAAAAAAAAACCAAGGACTACCCCCTTTGCTTTTTTTAAAAAATGATAAAAAATTTTTTTACAAAAACAACAATTGATAATTAAAGCCAATGCGCTAAGCTATCCAACACAAAAGAAATCAAGTCGATATGTTGGAAACTTAGCAAGTTATGACCAAAAAGGTAACCAGTTCTACCAAAAAGTGGCCGGAAAGAGGCAGTAGTAGAACTGCTTACTTTTTTGGTCATAACTTGTTTAGTTTTCTAGATATCAACTTGATTTCTATTGCGTTGGATAGATAACCGGACTGGCTTTAATTCGATTTTATTTTTGTTCAGATAGTGGGAAAATTTTTTTTTTGCCAAAAAAAAAAAACCATGGACTACCCCCTTTGCTTTTTTTAAAAAATGATAAAAAATTTTTTTACAAAAACAACAATTGATAATTAAAGCCAATGCGCTAAGCTATACAACACAAAAGAAATCAAGTCGATATGTTGGAAACTTAGCAAGTTATGACCAAAAAGGTAACCAGTTCTACCAAAAAGTGGCCGGAAAGAGGCAGTAGTAGAACTGGTTACTTTTTTGGTCATAACTTGTTTAGTTTTCTAGATATCAACTTGATTTCTATTGCGTTGGATAGATAACCGGACTGGCTTTAATTCGATTTTATTTTTGTTCAGATAGTGGGAAAAATTTTTTTTTTTCCAAAAAAAAACCATGGACTACCCCCTTTGCTCTTTTTAAAAAATGATAAAAATTTTTTTTACAAAAACAACAATTGATAATTAAAGCCAATGCGCTAAGCTATCCAACACAAAAGAAATCAAGTCGATATGTTGGAAACTTAGCAAGTTATGACCAAAAAGGTAACCAGTTCTACCAAAAAGTGGCCGGAAAGAGGCAGTAGTAGAACTGGTTACTTTTTTGGTCATAACTTGTTTAGTTTTCTAGATATCAACTTGATTTCTATTGCGTTGGATAGATAACCGGACTGGCTTTAATTCGATTTTATTTTTGTTCAGATAGTGGGAAAATTTTTTTTTTGCCAAAAAAAAAAAACCATGGACTACCCCCTTTGCTCTTTTTAAAAAATGATAAAAAATTTTTTTACAAAAACAACAATTGATAATTAAAGCCAATGCGCTAAGCTATCCAACACAAAAGAAATCAAGTCGATATGTTGGAAACTTAGCAAGTTATGACCAAAAAGGTAACCAGTTCTACCAAAAAGTGGCCGGAAAGAGGCAGTAGTAGAACTGGTTACTTTTTTGGTCATAACTTGTTTAGTTTTCTAGATATCAACTTGATTTCTATTGCGTTGGATAGATAACCGGACTGGCTTTAATTCGATTTTATTTTTGTTCAGATAGTGGGAAAATTTTTTTTTTGCCAAAAAAAAAACCATGGACTACCCCCTTTGCTTTTTTTAAAAAATTATAAAAATTTTTTTACAAAAACAACAACTGATAATTAAAGCCAATGCGTTAAGCTATCCAACACAAAAGAAATCAAGTCGATATGTTGGAAACTTAGCAAGTTATGACCAAAAAGGTAACCAGTTCTACCAAAAAGTGGCCGGAAAGAGGCAGTAGTAGAACTGGTTACTTTTTTGGTCATAACTTGTTTAGTTTTCTAGATATCAACTTGATTTCTATTGCGTTGGATAGATAACCGGACTGGCTTTAATTCGATTTTATTTTTGTTCAGATAGTGGGAAAATTTTTTTTTTTTGCCAAAAAAAAACCATGGACTACCCCCTTTGCTTTTTTTAAAAAATGATAAAAAATTTTTTTACAAAAACAACAATTGATAATTAAAGCCAATGCGTTAAGCTATCCAACACAAAAGAAAGCAAGTCGATATGTTGGAAACTTAGCAAGTTATGACCAAAAAGGTAACCAGTTCTACCAAAAAGTGGCCGGAAAGAGGCAGTAGTAGAACTGAATACTTTTTTGGTCATAACTTGTTTAGTTTTCTAGATATCAACTTTATTTCTATTGCGTTGGATAGATAACCGGACTGGCTTTAATTCGATTTTATTTTTGTTCAGATAGTGGGAAAATTTTTTTTTTGCCAAAAAAAAAACCATGGACTACCCCCTTTGCTTTTTTTAAAAAATGATAAAAATTTTTTTTACAAAAACAACAATTGATAATTAAAGCCAATGCGCTAAGCTATCCAACACAAAAAAAACAAGTCGATATGTTGGAAACTTAGCAAGTTATGACCAAAAAGGTAACCAGTTCTACCAAAAAGTGGCCGGAAAGAGGCAGTAGTAGAACTGGTTACTTTTTTGGTCATAACTTGTTTAGTTTTCTAGATATCAACTTTATTTCTATTGCGTTGGATAGATAACCGGACTGGCTTTAATTCGATTTTATTTTTGTTCAGATAGTGGGAAAATTTTTTTTTTGCCAAAAAAAAAACCATGGACTACCCCCTTTGCTTTTTTTAAAAAATGATAAAAATTTTTTTTACAAAAACAACAATTGATAATTAAAGCCAATGCGCTAAGCTATCCAACACAAAAAAAAACAAGTCGATATGTTGGAAACTTAGCAAGTTATGACCAAAAAGGTAACCAGTTCTACCAAAAAGTGGCCGGAAAGAGGCAGTAGTAGAACTGGTTACTTTTTTGGTCATAACTTGCTAAGTTTCCAACATATCGACTTGATTTCTATTGCGTTGGATAGATAACCGGACTGGCTTTAATTCGATTTTATTTTTGTTCAGATAGTGGGAAAATTTTTTTTTTTGCCAAAAAAAAAACCCATGGACTACCCCCTTTGCTTTTTTTAAAAAATAATAAAAATTTTTTTTACAAAAACAACAATTGATAATTAAAGCCAATGCGTTAAGCTATCCAACACAAAAGAAATCAAGTCGATATGTTGGAAACTTAGCAAGTTATGACCAAAAAGGTAACCAGTTCTACCAAAAAGTGGCCGGAAAGAGGCAGTAGTAGAACTGGTTACTTTTTTGGTCATAACTTGTTTACTTTTCTAGATATCAACTTGATTTCTATTGCGTTGGATAGATAACCGGACTGGCTTTAATTCGATTTTATTTTTGTTCAGATAGTGGGAAAATTTTTTTTTTTGCCAAAAAAAAACCATGGACTACCCCCTTTGCTTCTTTTAAAAAATGATAAAAATTTTTTTTTACAAAAACAACAATTGATAATTAAAGCCAATGCGCTAAGCTATCCAACACAAAAGAAATTAAGTCGATATGTTGGAAACTTAGCAAGTTATGACCAAAAAGGTAACCAGTTCTACCAAAAAGTGGCCGGAAAGAGGCAGTAGTAGAACTGGTTACTTTTTTGGTCATAACTTGTTTACTTTTCTAGATATCAACTTGATTTCTATTGCGTTGGATAGATAACCGGACTGGCTTTAATTCGATTTTATTTTTGTTCAGATAGTGGGAAAATTTTTTTTTTTGCCAAAAAAAAAACCATGGACTACCCCCTTTGCTTCTTTTAAAAAATGATAAAAAATTTTTTTTACAAAAACAACAATTGATAATTAAAGCCAATGCGCTAAGCTATCCAACACAAAAGAAATCAAGTCGATATGTTGGAAACTTAGCAAGTTATGACCAAAAAGGTAACCAGTTCTACCAAAAAGTGGCCGGAAAGAGGCAGTAGTAGAACTGGTTACTTTTTTGGTCATAACTTGTTTACTTTTCTAGATATCAACTTGATTTCTATTGCGTTGGATAGATAACCGGACTGGCTTTAATTCGATTTTATTTTTGTTCAGATAGTGGGAAATTTTTTTTTTTTGCCAAAAAAAAAAACCATGGACTACCCCCTTTACTTTTTTTAAAAAATGATAAAAAATTTTTTTACAAAAACATCAATTGATAATTAAAGCCAATGCGTTAAGCTATCCAACACAAAAGAAATCAAGTCGATATGTTGGAAACTTAGCAAGTTATGACCAAAAAGGTAACCAGTTCTACCAAAAAGTGGCCGGAAAGAGGCAGTAGTAGGACTGGTTACTCTTTTGGTCATAACTTGTTTACTTTTCTAGATATCAACTTGATTTCTATTGCGTTGGATAGATAACCGGACTGGCTTTAATTCGATTTTATTTTTGTTCAGATAGTGGGAAAAATTTTTTTTTTTGCCAAAAAAAAAAACCATGGACTACCCCCTTTGCTTTTTTTAAAAAATGATAAAAATTTGTTTTACAAAAACAACAATTGATAATTAAAGCCAATGCGCTAAGCTATCCAACACAAAAGAAATCAAGTCGATATGTTGGAAACTTAGCAAGTTATGACCAAAAAGGTAACCAGTTCTACCAAAAAGTGGCCGGAAAGAGGCAGTAGTAGAACTGGTTACTTTTTTGGTCATAACTTGTTTAGTTTTCTAGATATCAACTTGATTTCTATTGCGTTGGATAGATAACCGGACTGGCTTTAATTCGATTTTATTTTTGTTCAGATAGTGGGAAAAATTTTTTTTTTTGCCAAAAAAAAAAACCATGGACTACCCCCTTTGCTTTTTTTAAAAAATGATAAAAATTTGTTTTACAAAAACAACAATTGATAATTAAAGCCAATGCGCTAAGCTATCCAACACAAAAGAAATCAAGTCGATATGTTGGAAACTTAGCAAGTTATGACCAAAAAGGTAACCAGTTCTACCAAAAAGTGGCCGGAAAGAGGCAGTAGTAGAACTGGTTACTTTTTTGGTCATAACTTGTTTACTTTTCTAGATATCAACTTGATTTCTATTGCGTTGGATAGATAACCGGACTGGCTTTAATTCGATTTTAATTTTGTTCAGATAGTGGGAAAATTTTTTTTTTGCCAAAAAAAAAAAAAAAACCATGGACTACCCCCTTTGCTTTTTTTAAAAAATGATAAAAATTTTTTTTACAAAAACAACAATTGATAATTAAAGCCAATCCGCTAAGCTATCCAACACAAAAGAAATCAAGTCGATATGTTGGAAACTTAGCAAGTTATGACCAAAAAGGTAACCAGTTCTACCAAAAAGTGGCCGGAAAGAGGCAGTAGTAGAACTGGTTACTTTTTTGGTCATAACTTGTTTACTTTTCTAGATATCAACTTGATTTCTATTGCGTTGGATAGATAACCGGACTGGCTTTAATTCGATTTTATTTTTGTTCAGATAGTGGGAAAATTTTTTTTTTGCCAAAAAAAAACCATGGACTACCCCCTTTGCTTTTTTTAAAAAATGATAAAAATTTTTTTTACAAAAACAACAATTGATAATTAAAGCCAATGCGTTAAGCTATCCAACACAAAAGAAATCAAGTCGATATGTTGGAAACTTAGCAAGTTATGACCAAAAAGGTAACCAGTTCTACCAAAAAGTGGCCGGAAAGAGGCAGTAGTAGAACTGGTTACTTTTTTGGTCATAACTTGTTTACTTTTCTAGATATCAACTTGATTTCTATTGCGTTGGATAGATAACCGGACTGGCTTTAATTCGATTTTATTTTTCTTCAGATAGTGGGAAAATTTTTTTTTTTTTGCCAAAAAAAAACCATGGACTACCCCCTTTGCTTTTTTTAAAAAATTATAAAATTTTTTTTACAAAAACAACAATTGATAATTAAAGCCAATGCGTTAAGCTATCCAACACAAAAGAAATCAAGTCGATATGTTGGAAACTTAGCAAGTTATGACCAAAAAGGTAACCAGTTCTACCAAAAAGTGGCCGGAAAGAGGCAGTAGTAGAACTGGTTACTTTTTTGGTCATAACTTGTTTACTTTTCTAGATATCAACTTGATTTCTATTGCGTTGGATAGATAACCGGACTGGCTTTAATTCGATTTTATTTTTGTTCAGATAGTGGGAAATTTTTTTTTTTGCCAAAAAAAAAACCATGGACTACCCCCTTTGCTTTTTTTAAAAAATTATAAAAATTTTTTTACAAAAACAACAATTGATAATTAAAGCCAATGCGTTAAGCTATCCAACACAAAAGAAATCAAGTCGATATGTTGGAAACTTAGCAAGTTATGACCAAAAAGGTAACCAGTTCTACCAAAAAGTGGCCGGAAAGAGGCAGTAGTAGAACTGGTTACTTTTTTGGTCATAACTTGTTTAGTTTTCTAGATATCAACTTGATTTCTATTGCGTTTAATGGATAACCGGACTGGCTTTAATTCGATTTTATTTTTGTTCAGATAGTGGGAAAAATTTTTTTTTGCCAAAAAAAAAAACCATGGACTACCCCCTTTGCTTTTTTTAAAAAATGATAAAAATTTTTTTTACAAAAACAACAATTGATAATTAAAGCCAATGCGCTAAGCTATCCAACACAAAAGAAATCAAGTCGATATGTTGGAAACTTAGCAAGTTATGACCAAAAAAGTAACCAGTTCTACCAAAAAGTGGCCGGAAAGAGGCAGTAGTAGAACTGGTTACTTTTTTGGTCATAACTTGCTTATTTTTCTAGATATCAACTTGATTTCTATTGCGTTGGATAGATAACCGGACTGGCTTTAATTCGATTTTATTTTTGTTCAGATAGTGGGAAAATTTTTTTTTGCCAAAAAAAAACCATGGACTACCCCCTTGCTTTTTTTAAAAAATGATAAAAATTTATTTTTACAAAAAAAAACAATTGATAATTAAAGCCAATGCGCTAAGCTATCCAACACAAAAGAAATCAAGTCGATATGTTGGAAACTTAGCAAGTTATGACCAAAAAAGTAACCAGTTCTTCCAAAAAGTGGCCGGAAAGAGGCAGTAGTAGAACTGGTTACTTTTTTGGTCATAACTTGCTTAGTTTTCTAGATATCAACTTGATTTCTATTGCGTTGGATAGATAACCGGACTGGCTTTAATTCGATTTTATTTTTGTTCAGATAGTGGGAAAATTTTTTTTTTTTGCCAAAAAAAAACCATGGACTACCCCCTTTGCTTTTTTTAAAAAATGATAAAAATTTTTTTTACAAAAACAACAATTGATAATTAAAGCCAATGCGTTAAGCTATCCAACACAAAAGAAAGCAAGTCGATATGTTGGAAACTTAGCAAGTTATGACCAAAAAGGTAACCAGTTCTACCAAAAAGTGGCCGGAAAGAGGCAGTAGTAGAACTGGTTACTTTTTTGGTCATAACTTGTTTAGTTTTCTAGATATCAACTTGATTTCTATTGCGTTGGATAGATAACCGGACTGGCTTTAATTCGATTTTATTTTTGTTCAGATAGTGGGAAAATTTTTTTTTTTTGCCAAAAAAAAACCATGGACTACCCCCTTTGCTTTTTTTAAAAAATGATAAAAAATTTTTTTACAAAAACAACAATTGATAATTAAAGCCAATGCGTTAAGCTATCCAACACAAAAGAAAGCAAGTCGATATGTTGGAAACTTAGCAAGTTATGACCAAAAAGGTAACCAGTTCTACCAAAAAGTGGCCGGAAAGAGGCAGTAGTAGAACTGAATACTTTTTTGGTCATAACTTGTTTAGTTTTCTAGATATCAACTTTATTTCTATTGCGTTGGATAGATAACCGGACTGGCTTTAATTCGATTTTATTTTTGTTCAGATAGTGGGAAAATTTTTTTTTTGCCAAAAAAAAAACCATGGACTACCCCCTTTGCTTTTTTTAAAAAATGATAAAAATTTTTTTTACAAAAACAACAATTGATAATTAAAGCCAATGCGCTAAGCTATCCAACACAAAAAAAAACAAGTCGATATGTTGGAAACTTAGCAAGTTATGACCAAAAAGGTAACCAGTTCTACCAAAAAGTGGCCGGAAAGAGGCAGTAGTAGGACTGGTTACTCTTTTGGTCATAACTTGTTTACTTTTCTAGATATCAACTTGATTTCTATTGCGTTGGATAGATAACCGGACTGGCTTTAATTCGATTTTATTTTTGTTCAGATAGTGGGAAAATTTTTTTTTTGCCAAAAAAAAAACCATGGACTACCCCCTTTGCTTTTTTTAAAAAATGATAAAAATTTTTTTTACAAAAACAACAATTGATAATTAAAGCCAATGCGCTAAGCTATCCAACACAAAAAAAAACAAGTCGATATGTTGGAAACTTAGCAAGTTATGACCAAAAAGGTAACCAGTTCTACCAAAAAGTGGCCGGAAAGAGGCAGTAGTAGAACTGGTTACTTTTTTGGTCATAACTTGCTAAGTTTCCAACATATCGACTTGATTTCTATTGCGTTGGATAGATAACCGGACTGGCTTTAATTCGATTTTATTTTTGTTCAGATAGTGGGAAAATTTTTTTTTTTGCCAAAAAAAAAACCCATGGACTACCCCCTTTGCTTTTTTTAAAAAATAATAAAAATTTTTTTTACAAAAACAACAATTGATAATTAAAGCCAATGCGTTAAGCTATCCAACACAAAAGAAATCAAGTCGATATGTTGGAAACTTAGCAAGTTATGACCAAAAAGGTAACCAGTTCTACCAAAAAGTGGCCGGAAAGAGGCAGTAGTAGAACTGGTTACTTTTTTGGTCATAACTTGTTTACTTTTCTAGATATCAACTTGATTTCTATTGCGTTGGATAGATAACCGGACTGGCTTTAATTCGATTTTATTTTTGTTCAGATAGTGGGAAAATTTTTTTTTTTGCCAAAAAAAAACCATGGACTACCCCCTTTGCTTCTTTTAAAAAATGATAAAAATTTTTTTTTACAAAAACAACAATTGATAATTAAAGCCAATGCGCTAAGCTATCCAACACAAAAGAAATTAAGTCGATATGTTGGAAACTTAGCAAGTTATGACCAAAAAGGTAACCAGTTCTACCAAAAAGTGGCCGGAAAGAGGCAGTAGTAGAACTGGTTACTTTTTTGGTCATAACTTGTTTACTTTTCTAGATATCAACTTGATTTCTATTGCGTTGGATAGATAACCGGACTGGCTTTAATTCGATTTTATTTTTGTTCAGATAGTGGGAAATTTTTTTTTTTTGCCAAAAAAAAAACCATGGACTACCCCCTTTGCTTCTTTTAAAAAATGATAAAAAATTTTTTTTACAAAAACAACAATTGATAATTAAAGCCAATGCGCTAAGCTATCCAACACAAAAGAAATCAAGTCGATATGTTGGAAACTTAGCAAGTTATGACCAAAAAGGTAACCAGTTCTACCAAAAAGTGGCCGGAAAGAGGCAGTAGTAGAACTGGTTACTTTTTTGGTCATAACTTGTTTACTTTTCTAGATATCAACTTGATTTCTATTGCGTTGGATAGATAACCGGACTGGCTTTAATTCGATTTTATTTTTGTTCAGATAGTGGGAAATTTTTTTTTTTTGCCAAAAAAAAAAACCATGGACTACCCCCTTTACTTTTTTTAAAAAATGATAAAAAATTTTTTTACAAAAACATCAATTGATAATTAAAGCCAATGCGTTAAGCTATCCAACACAAAAGAAATCAAGTCGATATGTTGGAAACTTAGCAAGTTATGACCAAAAAGGTAACCAGTTCTACCAAAAAGTGGCCGGAAAAAGGCAGTAGTAGGACTGGTTACTCTTTTGGTCATAACTTGTTTACTTTTCTAGATATCAACTTGATTTCTATTGCGTTGGATAGATAACCGGACTGGCTTTAATTCGATTTTATTTTTGTTCAGATAGTGGGAAAATTTTTTTTTTGCCAAAAAAAAAAAACCATGGACTACCCCCTTTGCTTTTTTTAAAAAATGATAAAATTTTTTTTACAAAAAAATTAATTGATAATTAAAGCCAATGCGCTAAGCTATCCAACACAAAAGAAATCAAGTCGATATGTTGGAAACTTAGCAAGTTATGACCAAAAAGGTAACCAGTTCTACCAAAAAGTGGCCGGAAAGAGGCAGTAGTAGAACTGGTTACTTTTTTGGTCATAACTTGTTTAGTTTTCTAGATATCAACTTGATTTCTATTGCGTTGGATAGATAACCGGACTGGCTTTAATTCGATTTTATTTTTGTTCAGATAGTGGGAAAAATTTTTTTTTTTGCCAAAAAAAAAACCATGGACTACCCCCTTTGCTTTTTTTAAAAAATGATAAAAATTTGTTTTACAAAAACAACAATTGATAATTAAAGCCAATGCGCTAAGCTATCCAACACAAAAGAAATCAAGTCGATATGTTGGAAACTTAGCAAGTTATGACCAAAAAGGTAACCAGTTCTACCAAAAAGTGGCCGGAAAGAGGCAGTAGTAGAACTGGTTACTTTTTTGGTCATAACTTGTTTACTTTTCTAGATATCAACTTGATTTCTATTGCGTTGGATAGATAACCGGACTGGCTTTAATTCGATTTTAATTTTGTTCAGATAGTGGGAAAATTTTTTTTTTGCCAAAAAAAAAAAAAAAACCATGGACTACCCCCTTTGCTTTTTTTAAAAAATGATAAAAATTTTTTTTACAAAAACAACAATTGATAATTAAAGCCAATCCGCTAAGCTATCCAACACAAAAGAAATCAAGTCGATATGTTGGAAACTTAGCAAGTTATGACCAAAAAGGTAACCAGTTCTACCAAAAAGTGGCCGGAAAGAGGCAGTAGTAGAACTGGTTACTTTTTTGGTCATAACTTGTTTACTTTTCTAGATATCAACTTGATTTCTATTGCGTTGGATAGATAACCGGACTGGCTTTAATTCGATTTTATTTTTGTTCAGATAGTGGGAAAATTTTTTTTTTGCCAAAAAAAAACCATGGACTACCCCCTTTGCTTCTTTTAAAAAATGATAAAAAATTTTTTTTACAAAAACAACAATTGATAATTAAAGCCAATGCGTTAAGCTATCCAACACAAAAGAAAGCAAGTCGATATGTTGGAAACTTAGCAAGTTATGACCAAAAAGGTAACCAGTTCTACCAAAAAGTGGCCGGAAAGAGGCAGTAGTAGAACTGGTTACTTTTTTGGTCATAACTTGTTTACTTTTCTAGATATCAACTTGATTTCTATTGCGTTGGATAGATAACCGGACTGGCTTTAATTCGATTTTACTTTTGTTCAGATAGTGGGAAAATTTTTTTTTTGCCAAAAAAAAACCATGGACTACCCCCTTTGCTTTTTTTAAAAAATGATAAAAATTTTTTTTACAAAAACAACAATTGATAATTAAAGCCAATGCGTTAAGCTATCCAACACAAAAGAAATCAAGTCGATATGTTGGAAACTTAGCAAGTTATGACCAAAAAGGTAACCAGTTCTACCAAAAAGTGGCCGGAAAGAGGCAGTAGTAGAACTGGTTACTTTTTTGGTCATAACTTGTTTACTTTTCTAGATATCAACTTGATTTCTATTGCGTTGGATAGATAACCGGACTGGCTTTAATTCGATTTTATTTTTCTTCAGATAGTGGGAAAATTTTTTTTTTTTGCCAAAAAAAAACCATGGACTACCCCCTTTGCTTTTTTTAAAAAATTATAAAAATTTTTTTACAAAAACAACAATTGATAATTAAAGCCAATGCGTTAAGCTATCCAACACAAAAGAAATCAAGTCGATATGTTGGAAACTTAGCAAGTTATGACCAAAAAGGTAACCAGTTCTACCAAAAAGTGGCCGGAAAGAGGCAGTAGTAGAACTGGTTACTTTTTTGGTCATAACTTGTTTACTTTTCTAGATATCAACTTGATTTCTATTGCGTTGGATAGATAACCGGACTGGCTTTAATTCGATTTTATTTTTGTTCAGATAGTGGGAAATTTTTTTTTTTGCCAAAAAAAAAACCATGGACTACCCCCTTTGCTTTTTTTAAAAAATTATAAAAATTTTTTTACAAAAACAACAATTGATAATTAAAGCCAATGCGTTAAGCTATCCAACACAAAAGAAATCAAGTCGATATGTTGGAAACTTAGCAAGTTATGACCAAAAAAGTAACCAGTTCTACCAAAAAGTGGCCGGAAAGAGGCAGTAGTAGAACTGGTTACTTTTTTGGTCATAACTTGCTTATTTTTCTAGATATCAACTTGATTTCTATTGCGTTGGATAGATAACCGGACTGGCTTTAATTCGATTTTATTTTTGTTCAGATAGTGGGAAAATTTTTTTTTGCCAAAAAAAAACCATGGACTACCCCCTTGCTTTTTTTAAAAAATGATAAAAATTTATTTTTACAAAAAAAAACAATTGATAATTAAAGCCAATGCGCTAAGCTATCCAACACAAAAGAAATCAAGTCGATATGTTGGAAACTTAGCAAGTTATGACCAAAAAAGTAACCAGTTCTACCAAAAAGTGGCCGGAAAGAGGCAGTAGTAGAACTGGTTACTTTTTTGGTCATAACTTGCTTAGTTTTCTAGATATCAACTTGATTTCTATTGCGTTGGATAGATAACCGGACTGGCTTTAATTCGATTTTATTTTTGTTCAGATAGTGGGAAAATTTTTTTTTTTTGCCAAAAAAAAACCATGGACTACCCCCTTTGCTTTTTTTAAAAAATGATAAAAATTTGTTTTACAAAAACAACAATTGATAATTAAAGCCAATGCGCTAAGCTATCCAACACAAAAGAAATCAAGTCGATATGTTGGAAACTTAGCAAGTTATGACCAAAAAGGTAACCAGTTCTACCAAAAAGTGGCCGGAAAGAGGCAGTAGTAGAACTGGTTACTTTTTTGGTCATAACTTGTTTACTTTTCTAGATATCAACTTGATTTCTATTGCGTTGGATAGATAACCGGACTGGCTTTAATTCGATTTTATTTTTGTTCAGATAGTGGGAAAATTTTTTTTTTTGCCAAAAAAAAAACCATGGACTACCCCCTTTGCTTCTTTTAAAAAATGATAAAAAATTTTTTTTACAAAAACAACAATTGATAATTAAAGCCAATGCGCTAAGCTATCCAACACAAAAGAAATCAAGTCGATATGTTGGAAACTTAGCAAGTTATGACCAAAAAGGTAACCAGTTCTACCAAAAAGTGGCCGGAAAGAGGCAGTAGTAGAACTGGTTACTTTTTTGGTCATAACTTGTTTACTTTTCTAGATATCAACTTGATTTCTATTGCGTTGGATAGATAACCGGACTGGCTTTAATTCGATTTTATTTTTGTTCAGATAGTGGGAAATTTTTTTTTTTTGCCAAAAAAAAAAAACCATGGACTACCCCCTTTACTTTTTTTAAAAAATGATAAAAAATTTTTTTACAAAAACATCAATTGATAATTAAAGCCAATGCGTTAAGCTATCCAACACAAAAGAAATCAAGTCGATATGTTGGAAACTTAGCAAGTTATGACCAAAAAGGTAACCAGTTCTACCAAAAAGTGGCCGGAAAGAGGCAGTAGTAGGACTGGTTACTCTTTTGGTCATAACTTGTTTACTTTTCTAGATATCAACTTGATTTCTATTGCGTTGGATAGATAACCGGACTGGCTTTAATTCGATTTTATTTTTGTTCAGATAGTGGGAAAATTTTTTTTTTGCCAAAAAAAAAAAACCATGGACTACCCCCTTTGCTTTTTTTAAAAAATGATAAAATTTTTTTTACAAAAAAATTAATTGATAATTAAAGCCAATGCGCTAAGCTATCCAACACAAAAGAAATCAAGTCGATATGTTGGAAACTTAGCAAGTTATGACCAAAAAGGTAACCAGTTCTACCAAAAAGTGGCCGGAAAGAGGCAGTAGTAGAACTGGTTACTTTTTTGGTCATAACTTGTTTAGTTTTCTAGATATCAACTTGATTTCTATTGCGTTGGATAGATAACCGGACTGGCTTTAATTCGATTTTATTTTTGTTCAGATAGTGGGAAAAATTTTTTTTTTTGCCAAAAAAAAAAACCATGGACTACCCCCTTTGCTTTTTTTAAAAAATGATAAAAATTTGTTTTACAAAAACAACAATTGATAATTAAAGCCAATGCGCTAAGCTATCCAACACAAAAGAAATCAAGTCGATATGTTGGAAACTTAGCAAGTTATGACCAAAAAGGTAACCAGTTCTACCAAAAAGTGGCCGGAAAGAGGCAGTAGTAGAACTGGTTACTTTTTTGGTCATAACTTGTTTACTTTTCTAGATATCAACTTGATTTCTATTGCGTTGGATAGATAACCGGACTGGCTTTAATTCGATTTTAATTTTGTTCAGATAGTGGGAAAATTTTTTTTTTGCCAAAAAAAAAAAAAAACCATGGACTACCCCCTTTGCTTTTTTTAAAAAATGATAAAAATTTTTTTTACAAAAACAACAATTGATAATTAAAGCCAATCCGCTAAGCTATCCAACACAAAAGAAATCAAGTCGATATGTTGGAAACTTAGCAAGTTATGACCAAAAAGGTAACCAGTTCTACCAAAAAGTGGCCGGAAAGAGGCAGTAGTAGAACTGGTTACTTTTTTGGTCATAACTTGTTTACTTTTCTAGATATCAACTTGATTTCTATTGCGTTGGATAGATAACCGGACTGGCTTTAATTCGATTTTATTTTTGTTCAGATAGTGGGAAAATTTTTTTTTTGCCAAAAAAAAACCATGGACTACCCCCTTTGCTTCTTTTAAAAAATGATAAAAAATTTTTTTTACAAAAACAACAATTGATAATTAAAGCCAATGCGTTAAGCTATCCAACACAAAAGAAAGCAAGTCGATATGTTGGAAACTTAGCAAGTTATGACCAAAAAGGTAACCAGTTCTACCAAAAAGTGGCCGGAAAGAGGCAGTAGTAGAACTGGTTACTTTTTTGGTCATAACTTGTTTACTTTTCTAGATATCAACTTGATTTCTATTGCGTTGGATAGATAACCGGACTGGCTTTAATTCGATTTTACTTTTGTTCAGATAGTGGGAAAATTTTTTTTTTGCCAAAAAAAAACCATGGACTACCCCCTTTGCTTTTTTTAAAAAATGATAAAAATTTTTTTTACAAAAACAACAATTGATAATTAAAGCCAATGCGTTAAGCTATCCAACACAAAAGAAATCAAGTCGATATGTTGGAAACTTAGCAAGTTATGACCAAAAAGGTAACCAGTTCTACCAAAAAGTGGCCGGAAAGAGGCAGTAGTAGAACTGGTTACTTTTTTGGTCATAACTTGTTTACTTTTCTAGATATCAACTTGATTTCTATTGCGTTGGATAGATAACCGGACTGGCTTTAATTCGATTTTATTTTTCTTCAGATAGTGGGAAAATTTTTTTTTTTTGCCAAAAAAAAACCATGGACTACCCCCTTTGCTTTTTTTAAAAAATTATAAAAATTTTTTTACAAAAACAACAATTGATAATTAAAGCCAATGCGTTAAGCTATCCAACACAAAAGAAATCAAGTCGATATGTTGGAAACTTAGCAAGTTATGACCAAAAAGGTAACCAGTTCTACCAAAAAGTGGCCGGAAAGAGGCAGTAGTAGAACTGGTTACTTTTTTGGTCATAACTTGTTTACTTTTCTAGATATCAACTTGATTTCTATTGCGTTGGATAGATAACCGGACTGGCTTTAATTCGATTTTATTTTTGTTCAGATAGTGGGAAATTTTTTTTTTTGCCAAAAAAAAAACCATGGACTACCCCCTTTGCTTTTTTTAAAAAATGATAAAAATTTTTTTTACAAAAACAACAATTGATAATTAAAGCCAATGCGTTAAGCTATCCAACACAAAAGAAATCAAGTCGATATGTTGGAAACTTAGCAAGTTATGACCAAAAAGGTAACCAGTTCTACCAAAAAGTGGCCGGAAAGAGGCAGTAGTAGAACTGGTTACTTTTTTGGTCATAACTTGTTTAGTTTTCTAGATATCAACTTGATTTCTATTGCGTTTAATGGATAACCGGACTGGCTTTAATTCGATTTTATTTTTGTTCAGATAGTGGGAAAAATTTTTTTTTGCCAAAAAAAAAAACCATGGACTACCCCCTTTGCTTTTTTTAAAAAATGATAAAAATTTTTTTTACAAAAACAACAATTGATAATTAAAGCCAATGCGCTAAGCTATCCAACACAAAAGAAATCAAGTCGATATGTTGGAAACTTAGCAAGTTATGACCAAAAAAGTAACCAGTTCTACCAAAAAGTGGCCGGAAAGAGGCAGTAGTAGAACTGGTTACTTTTTTGGTCATAACTTGCTTATTTTTCTAGATATCAACTTGATTTCTATTGCGTTGGATAGATAACCGGACTGGCTTTAATTCGATTTTATTTTTGTTCAGATAGTGGGAAAATTTTTTTTTGCCAAAAAAAAACCATGGACTACCCCCTTGCTTTTTTTAAAAAATGATAAAAATTTATTTTTACAAAAAAAAACAATTGATAATTAAAGCCAATGCGCTAAGCTATCCAACACAAAAGAAATCAAGTCGATATGTTGGAAACTTAGCAAGTTATGACCAAAAAAGTAACCAGTTCTACCAAAAAGTGGCCGGAAAGAGGCAGTAGTAGAACTGGTTACTTTTTTGGTCATAACTTGCTTAGTTTTCTAGATATCAACTTGATTTCTATTGCGTTGGATAGATAACCGGACTGGCTTTAATTCGATTTTATTTTTGTTCAGATAGTGGGAAAATTTTTTTTTTTTGCCAAAAAAAAACCATGGACTACCCCCTTTGCTTTTTTTAAAAAATGATAAAAATTTTTTTTACAAAAACAACAATTGATAATTAAAGCCAATGCGTTAAGCTATCCAACACAAAAGAAAGCAAGTCGATATGTTGGAAACTTAGCAAGTTATGACCAAAAAGGTAACCAGTTCTACCAAAAAGTGGCCGGAAAGAGGCAGTAGTAGAACTGGTTACTTTTTTGGTCATAACTTGTTTACTTTTCTAGATATCAACTTGATTTCTATTGCGTTGGATAGATAACCGGACTGGCTTTAATTCGATTTTATTTTTCTTCAGATAGTGGGAAAATTTTTTTTTTTTGCCAAAAAAAAACCATGGACTACCCCCTTTGCTTTTTTTAAAAAATTATAAAAATTTTTTTACAAAAACAACAATTGATAATTAAAGCCAATGCGTTAAGCTATCCAACACAAAAGAAATCAAGTCGATATGTTGGAAACTTAGCAAGTTATGACCAAAAAGGTAACCAGTTCTACCAAAAAGTGGCCGGAAAGAGGCAGTAGTAGAACTGGTTACTTTTTTGGTCATAACTTGTTTACTTTTCTAGATATCAACTTGATTTCTATTGCGTTGGATAGATAACCGGACTGGCTTTAATTCGATTTTATTTTTGTTCAGATAGTGGGAAATTTTTTTTTTTGCCAAAAAAAAAACCATGGACTACCCCCTTTGCTTTTTTTAAAAAATGATAAAAATTTTTTTTACAAAAACAACAATTGATAATTAAAGCCAATGCGTTAAGCTATCCAACACAAAAGAAATCAAGTCGATATGTTGGAAACTTAGCAAGTTATGACCAAAAAGGTAACCAGTTCTACCAAAAAGTGGCCGGAAAGAGGCAGTAGTAGAACTGGTTACTTTTTTGGTCATAACTTGTTTAGTTTTCTAGATATCAACTTGATTTCTATTGCGTTTAATGGATAACCGGACTGGCTTTAATTCGATTTTATTTTTGTTCAGATAGTGGGAAAAATTTTTTTTTGCCAAAAAAAAAAACCATGGACTACCCCCTTTGCTTTTTTTAAAAAATGATAAAAATTTTTTTTACAAAAACAACAATTGATAATTAAAGCCAATGCGCTAAGCTATCCAACACAAAAGAAATCAAGTCGATATGTTGGAAACTTAGCAAGTTATGACCAAAAAAGTAACCAGTTCTACCAAAAAGTGGCCGGAAAGAGGCAGTAGTAGAACTGGTTACTTTTTTGGTCATAACTTGCTTATTTTTCTAGATATCAACTTGATTTCTATTGCGTTGGATAGATAACCGGACTGGCTTTAATTCGATTTTATTTTTGTTCAGATAGTGGGAAAATTTTTTTTTGCCAAAAAAAAACCATGGACTACCCCCTTGCTTTTTTTAAAAAATGATAAAAATTTATTTTTACAAAAAAAAACAATTGATAATTAAAGCCAATGCGCTAAGCTATCCAACACAAAAGAAATCAAGTCGATATGTTGGAAACTTAGCAAGTTATGACCAAAAAAGTAACCAGTTCTACCAAAAAGTGGCCGGAAAGAGGCAGTAGTAGAACTGGTTACTTTTTTGGTCATAACTTGCTTAGTTTTCTAGATATCAACTTGATTTCTATTGCGTTGGATAGATAACCGGACTGGCTTTAATTCGATTTTATTTTTGTTCAGATAGTGGGAAAATTTTTTTTTTTTGCCAAAAAAAAACCATGGACTACCCCCTTTGCTTTTTTTAAAAAATGATAAAAATTTTTTTTACAAAAACAACAATTGATAATTAAAGCCAATGCGTTAAGCTATCCAACACAAAAGAAAGCAAGTCGATATGTTGGAAACTTAGCAAGTTATGACCAAAAAGGTAACCAGTTCTACCAAAAAGTGGCCGGAAAGAGGCAGTAGTAGAACTGGTTACTTTTTTGGTCATAACTTGTTTACTTTTCTAGATATCAACTTGATTTCTATTGCGTTGGATAGATAACCGGACTGGCTTTAATTCGATTTTATTTTTGTTCAGATAGTGGGAAAATTTTTTTTTTTGCCAAAAAAAAAAAAACCATGGACTACCCCCTTTGCTTTTTTTAAAAAATGATAAAAAATTTTTTTACAAAAACAACAATTGATAATTAAAGCCAATGCGTTAAGCTATCCAACACAAAAGAAAGCAAGTCGATATGTTGGAAACTTAGCAAGTTATGACCAAAAAGGTAACCAGTTCTACCAAAAAGTGGCCGGAAAGAGGCAGTAGTAGAACTGGTTACTTTTTTGGTCATAACTTGCTTATTTTTCTAGATATCAACTTGATTTCTATTGAGCTGGATAGATAACCGGACTGGCTTTAATTCGATTTTATTTTTGTTCAGATAGTGGGAAAATTTTTTTTTTTGCCAAAAAAAAACCATGGACAACCCCCTTTGCTTCTTTTAAAAAATGATAAAAAATTTTTTTTACAAAAACAACAATTGATAATTAAAGCCAATGCGCTAAGCTATCCAACACAAAAGAAATCAAGTCGATATGTTGGAAACTTAGCAAGTTATGACCAAAAAGGTAACCAGTTCTACCAAAAAGTGGCCGGAAAGAGGCAGTAGTAGAACTGGTTACTTTTTTGGTCATAACTTGTTTACTTTTCTAGATATCAACTTGATTTCTATTGCGTTGGATAGATAACCGGACTGGCTTTAATTCGATTTTATTTTTGTTCAGATAGTGGGAAAATTTTATTTTTTTCCAAAAAAAAACCATGGACTACCCCCTTTGCTTCTTTTAAAAAATGATAAAAAATTTTTTTTACAAAAACAACAATTGATAATTAAAGCCAATGCGTTAAGCTATCCAACACAAAAGAAAGCAAGTCGATATGTTGGAAACTTAGCAAGTTATGACCAAAAAGGTAACCAGTTCTACCAAAAAGTGGCCGGAAAGAGGCAGTAGTAGAACTGGTTACTTTTTTGGTCATAACTTGTTTACTTTTCTAGATATCAACTTGATTTCTATTGCGTTGGATAGATAACCGGACTGGCTTTAATTCGATTTTATTTTTGTTCAGATAGTGGGAAAATTTTTTTTTTGCCAAAAAAAAAAACCATGGACTACCCCCTTTGCTTTTTTTAAAAAATGATAAAATTTTTTTTTACAAAAACAACAATTGATAATTAAAGCCAATGCGTTAAGCTATCCAACACAAAAGAAATCAAGTCGATATGTTGGAAACTTAGCAAGTTATGACCAAAAAGGTAACCAGTTCTACCAAAAAGTGGCCGGAAAGAGGCAGTAGTAGAACTGGTTACTTTTTTGGTCATAACTTGTTTAGTTTTCTAGATATCAACTTGATTTCTATTGCGTTGGATAGATAACCGGACTGGCTTTAATACGATTTTATTTTTGTTCAGATAGTGGGAAAATTTTTTTTTTTGCCAAAAAAAAAAACCATGGACTACCCCCTTTGCTTTTTTTAAAAAATGATAAAATTTTTTTTTACAAAAACAACAATTGATAATTAAAGCCAATGCGCTAAGCTATCCAACACAAAAGAAATCAAGTCGATATGTTGGAAACTTAGCAAGTTATGACCAAAAAGGTAACCAGTTCTACCAAAAAGTGGCCGGAAAGAGGCAGTAGTAGAACTGGTTACTTTTTTGGTCATAACTTGTTTAGTTTTCCAGATATCAACTTGATTTCTATTGCGTTGGATAGATAACCGGACTGGCTTTAATTCGATTTTATTTTTGTTCAGATAGTGGGAAAATTTTTTTTTTTGCCAAAAAAAAAAAAAACCATGGACTACCCCCTTTGCTTTTTTTAAAAAATGATAAAATTTTTTTTACAAAAACAACAATTGATAATTAAAGCCAATGCGTTAAGCTATCCAACACAAAAGAAAGCAAGTCGATATGTTGGAAACTTAGCAAGTTATGACCAAAAAGGTAACCAGTTCTACCAAAAAGTGGCCGGAAAGAGGCAGTAGTAGAACTGGTTACTTTTTTGGTCATAACTTGTTTACTTTTCTAGATATCAACTTGATTTCTATTGCGTTGGATAGATAACCGGACTGGCTTTAATTCGATTTTATTTTTGTTCAGATAGTGGGAAAATTTTTTTTTGCCAAAAAAAAACCATGGACTACCCCCTTTGCTTTTTTTAAAAAATGATAAAAATTTTTTTTTACAAAAACAACAATTGATAATTAAAGCCAATGCGTTGAGCTATCCAACACAAAAGAAATCAAGTCGATATGTTGGAAACTTAGCAAGTTATGACCAAAAAGGTAACCAGTTCTACCAAAAAGTGGCCGGAAAGAGGCAGTAGTAGAACTGGTTACTTTTTTGGTCATAACTTGTTTACTTTTCTAGATATCAACTTGATTTCTATTGCGTTGGATAGATAACCGGACTGGCTTTAATTCGATTTTATTTTTGTTCAGATAGTGGGAAAATTTTTTTTTTGCCAAAAAAAAAACCATGGACTACCCCCTTTGCTTTTTTTAAAAAATGATAAAAATTTTTTTTTACAAAAACAACAATTGATAATTAAAGGCAATGCGCTAAGCTATCCAACACAAAAGAAATCAAGTCGATATGTTGGAACCTTAGCAAGTTATGACCAAAAAGGTAACCAGTTCTACCAAAAAGTGACCGGAAAGAGGCAGTAGTAGAGTTGGTTACTTTTTTGGTCATATCTTGTTTACTTTTCTAGATATCAACTTGATTTCTATTGCGTTGGATAGATAACCGGACTGGCTTTAATTCGATTTTATTTTTGTTCAGATAGTGGGAAAATTTTTTTTTTTGCCAAAAAAAAAACCATGGACTACCCCCTTTGTTTTTTTTAAAAAATGATAAAAATTTTTTTTACAAAAACAACAATTGATAATTAAAGCCAATGCGTTAAGCTATCCAACACAAAAGAAAGCAAGTCGATATGTTGGAAACTTAGCAAGTTATGACCAAAAAGGTAACCAGTTCTACCAAAAAGTGGCCGGAAAGAGGCAGTAGTAGAACTGGTTACTTTTTTGGTCATAACTTGTTTACTTTTCTAGATATCAACTTGATTTCTATTGCGTTGGATAGATAACCGGACTGGCTTTAATTCGATTTTATTTTTGTTCAGATAGTGGGAAAATTTTTTTTTTGCCAAAAAAAAAACCATGGACTACCCCCTTTGCTTTTTTTAAAAAATGATAAAATTTTTTTTTTACAAAAACAACAATTGATAATTAAAGGCAATGCGCTAAGCTATCCAACACAAAAGAAATCAAGTCGATATGTTGGAAACTTAGCAAGTTATGACCAAAAAGGTAACCAGTTCTACCAAAAAGTGGCCGGAAAGAGGCAGTAGTAGAACTGGTTACTTTTTTGGTCATAACTTGTTTACTTTTCTAGATATCAACTTGATTTCTATTGCGTTGGATAGATAACCGGACTGGCTTTAATTCGATTTTATTTTTGTTCAGATAGTGGGAAAATTTTTTTTTTGCCAAAAAAAAAACCATGGACTACCCCCTTTGCTTTTTTTAAAAAATGATAAAAATTTTTTTTTACAAAAACAACAATTGATAATTAAAGCCAATGCGTTAAGCTATCCAACACAAAAGAAATCAAGTCGATATGTTGGAAACTTAGCAAGTTATGACCAAAAAGGTAACCAGTTCTACCAAAAAGTGGCCGGAAAGAGGCAGTAGTAGAACTGGTTACTTTTTTGGTCATAACTTGTTTACTTTTCTAGATATCAACTTGATTTCTATTGCGTTGGATAGATAACCGGACTGGCTTTAATTCGATTTTATTTTTGTTCAGATAGTGGGAAAATTTTTTTTTTTTCCAAAAAAAAAAAAACCATGGACTACCCCCTTTGCTTTTTTTAAAAAATGATAAAAAATTTTTTTACAAAAACAACAATTGATAATTAAAGCCAATGCGTTAAGCTATCCAACACAAAAGAAAGCAAGTCGATATGTTGGAAACTTAGCAAGTTATGACCAAAAAGGTAACCAGTTCTACCAAAAAGTGGCCGGAAAGAGGCAGTAGTAGAACTGGTTACTTTTTTGGTCATAACTTGTTTAGTTTTCTAGATATCAACTTGATTTCTATTGCGTTGGATAGATAACCGGACTGGCTTTAATTCGATTTTATTTTTGTTCAGATAGTGGGAAAATTTTTTTTTTTGCCAAAAAAAAAAAAACTACCTACCCCCTTTGCTTTTTTTAAAAAATGATAAAAATTTTTTTTACAAAAACAACAATTGATAATTAAAGCCAATGCGCTAAGCTATCCAACACAAAAGAAATCAAGTCGATATGTTGGAAACTTAGCAAGTTATGACCAAAAAGGTAACCAGTTCTACCAAAAAGTGGCCGGAAAGAGGCAGTAGTAGAACTGGTTACTTTTTTGGTCATAACTTGTTTACTTTTCTAGATATCAACTTGATTTCTATTGCGTTGGATAGATAACCGGACTGGCTTTAATTCGATTTTATTTTTGTTCAGATAGTGGGAAAATTTTTTTTTTTGCCAAAAAAAAAAAACTACCTACCCCCTTTGCTTTTTTTAAAAAATGATAAAAATTTTTTTTACAAAAACAACAATTGATAATTAAAGCCAATGCGTTAAGCTATCCAACACAAAAGAAAGCAAGTCGATATGTTGGAAACTTAGCAAGTTATGACCAAAAAGGTAACCAGTTCTACCAAAAAGTGGCCGGAAAGAGGCAGTAGTAGAACTGGTTACTTTTTTGGTCATAACTTGTTTACTTTTCTAGATATCAACTTGATTTCTATTGCGTTGGATAGATAACCGGACTGGCTTTAATTCGATTTTATTTTTGTTCAGATAGTGGGAAAATTTTTTTTTTTGCCAAAAAAAAAAAAAACCATGGACTACCCCCTTTGCTTTTTTTTAAAAAATGATAAAAATTTTTTTTACAAAAACAACAATTGATAATTAAAGCCAATGCGTTAAGCTATCCAACACAAAAGAAATCAAGTCGATATGTTGGAAACTTAGCAAGTTATGACCAAAAAGGTAACCAGTTCTACCAAAAAGTGGCCGGAAAGAGGCAGTAGTAGAACTGGTTACTTTTTTGGTCATAACTTGTTTAGTTTTCTAGATATCAACTTGATTTCTATTGCGTTGGATAGATAACCGGACTGGCTTTAATTCGATTTTATTTTTGTTCAGATAGTGGGAAAATTTTTTTTTTTGCCAAAAAAAAAAACCATGGACTACCCCCTTTGCTTTTTTTAAAAAATGATAAAAATTTTTTTTACAAAAACAACAATTGATAATTAAAGCCAATGCGCTAAGCTATCCAACACAAAAGAAAGCAAGTCGATATGTTGGAAACTTAGCAAGTTATGACCAAAAAGGTAACCAGTTCTACCAAAAAGTGGCCGGAAAGAGGCAGTAGTAGAACTGGTTACTTTTTTGGTCATAACTTGTTTACTTTTCTAGATATCAACTTGATTTCTATTGCGTTGGATAGATAACCGGACTGGCTTTAATTCGATTTTATTGTTGTTCAGATAGTGGGAAAATTTTTTTTTTTTCCAAAAAAAAAAACCATGGACTACCCCCTTTGCTTTTTTTAAAAAATGATAAAAATTTTTTTTACAAAAACAACAATTGATAATTAAAGCCAATGCGTTAAGCTATCCAACACAAAAGAAAGCAAGTCGATATGTTGGAAACTTAGCAAGTTATGACCAAAAAGGTAACCAGTTCTACCAAAAAGTGGCCGGAAAGAGGCAGTAGTAGAACTGGTTACTTTTTTGGTCATAACTTGTTTACTTTTCTAGATATCAACTTGATTTCTATTGCGTTGGATAGATAACCGGACTGGCTTTAATTCGATTTTATTTTTGTTCAGATAGTGGGAAATTTTTTTTTTTTTCCAAAAAAAAAACCATGGACTACCCCCTTTGATTTTTTTAAAAAATGATAAAAATTTTTTTTACAAAAACAACAATTGATAATTAAAGCTAATGCGTTAAGCTATCCAACACAAAAGAAAGCAAGTCGATATGTTGGAAACTTAGCAAGTTATGACCAAAAAGGTAACCAGTTCTACCAAAAAGTGGCCGGAAAGAGGCAGTAGTAGAACTGGTTACTTTTTTGGTCATAACTTGTTTAGTTTTCTAGATATCAACTTGATTTCTATTGCGTTGGATAGATAACCGGACTGGCTTTAATTCGATTTTATTTTTGTTCAGATAGTGGGAAATTTTTTTTTTGCCAAAAAAAAAAACCATGGACTACCCCCTTTGCTTTTTTTAAAAAATGATAAAAATTTTTTTTACAAAAACAACAATTGATAATTAAAGCCAATGCGTTAAGCTATCCAACACAAAAGAAAGCAAGTCGATATGTTGGAAACTTAGCAAGTTATGACCAAAAAGGTAACCAGTTCTACCAAAAAGTGGCCGGAAAGAGGCAGTAGTAGAACTGGTTACTTTTTTGGTCATAACTTGTTTACTTTTCTAGATATCAACTTGATTTCTATTGCGTTGGATAGATAACCGGACTGGCTTTAATTCGATTTTATTTTTGTTCAGATAGTGGGAAAATTTTTTTTTTGCCAAAAAAAAAAAACCATGGACTACCCCCTTTGCTTTTTTTAAAAAATGATAAAAATTTTTTTTACAAAAACAACAATTGATAATTAAAGCCAATGCGTTAAGCTATCCAACACAAAAGAAAGCAAGTCGATATGTTGGAAACTTAGCAAGTTATGACCAAAAAGGTAACCAGTTCTACCAAAAAGTGGCCGGAAAGAGGCAGTAGTAGAACTGGTTACTTTTTTGGTCATAACTTGTTTACTTTTCTAGATATCAACTTGATTTCTATTGCGTTGGATAGATAACCGGACTGGCTTTAATTCGATTTTATTTTTGTTCAGATAGTGGGAAAATTTTTTTTTTGCCAAAAAAAAAACCATGGACTACCCCCTTTGCTTTTTTTAAAAAATGATAAAATTTTTTTTTTACAAAAACAACAATTGATAATTAAAGGCAATGCGCTAAGCTATCCAACACAAAAGAAATCAAGTCGATATGTTGGAAACTTAGCAAGTTATGACCAAAAAGGTAACCAGTTCTACCAAAAAGTGGCCGGAAAGAGGCAGTAGTAGAACTGGTTACTTTTTTGGTCATAACTTGTTTACTTTTCTAGATATCAACTTGATTTCTATTGCGTTGGATAGATAACCGGACTGGCTTTAATTCGATTTTATTTTTGTTCAGATAGTGGGAAAATTTTTTTTTTGCCAAAAAAAAAACCATGGACTACCCCCTTTGCTTTTTTTAAAAAATGATAAAAATTTTTTTTTACAAAAACAACAATTGATAATTAAAGCCAATGCGTTAAGCTATCCAACACAAAAGAAATCAAGTCGATATGTTGGAAACTTAGCAAGTTATGACCAAAAAGGTAACCAGTTCTACCAAAAAGTGGCCGGAAAGAGGCAGTAGTAGAACTGGTTACTTTTTTGGTCATAACTTGTTTACTTTTCTAGATATCAACTTGATTTCTATTGCGTTGGATAGATAACCGGACTGGCTTTAATTCGATTTTATTTTTGTTCAGATAGTGGGAAAATTTTTTTTTTTTCCAAAAAAAAAAAAACCATGGACTACCCCCTTTGCTTTTTTTAAAAAATGATAAAAAATTTTTTTACAAAAACAACAATTGATAATTAAAGCCAATGCGTTAAGCTATCCAACACAAAAGAAAGCAAGTCGATATGTTGGAATTTTAGCAAGTTATGACCAAAAAGGTAACCAGTTCTACCAAAAAGTGGCCGGAAAGAGGCAGTAGTAGAACTGGTTACTTTTTCGGTCATAACTTGTTTAGTTTTCTAGATATCAACTTGATTTCTATTGCGTTGGATAGATAACCGGACTGGCTTTAATTCGATTTTATTTTTGTTCAGATAGTGGGAAAATTTTTTTTTTTGCCAAAAAAAAAAAACTACCTACCCCCTTTGCTTTTTTTAAAAAATGATAAAAATTTTTTTTACAAAAACAACAATTGATAATTAAAGCCAATGCGCTAAGCTATCCAACACAAAAGAAATCAAGTCGATATGTTGGAAACTTAGCAAGTTATGACCAAAAAGGTAACCAGTTCTACCAAAAAGTGGCCGGAAAGAGGCAGTAGTAGAACTGGTTACTTTTTTGGTCATAACTTGTTTACTTTTCTAGATATCAACTTGATTTCTATTGCGTTGGATAGATAACCGGACTGGCTTTAATTCGATTTTATTTTTGTTCAGATAGTGGGAAAATTTTTTTTTTTGCCAAAAAAAAAAAACTACCTACCCCCTTTGCTTTTTTTAAAAAATGATAAAAATTTTTTTTACAAAAACAACAATTGATAATTAAAGCCAATGCGTTAAGCTATCCAACACAAAAGAAAGCAAGTCGATATGTTGGAAACTTAGCAAGTTATGACCAAAAAGGTAACCAGTTCTACCAAAAAGTGGCCGGAAAGAGGCAGTAGTAGAACTGGTTACTTTTTTGGTCATAACTTGTTTACTTTTCTAGATATCAACTTGATTTCTATTGCGTTGGATAGATAACCGGACTGGCTTTAATTCGATTTTATTTTTGTTCAGATAGTGGGAAAATTTTTTTTTTTGCCAAAAAAAAAAAAACCATGGACTACCCCCTTTGCTTTTTTTTAAAAAATGATAAAAATTTTTTTTACAAAAACAACAATTGATAATTAAAGCCAATGCGTTAAGCTATCCAACACAAAAGAAATCAAGTCGATATGTTGGAAACTTAGCAAGTTATGACCAAAAAGGTAACCAGTTCTACCAAAAAGTGGCCGGAAAGAGGCAGTAGTAGAACTGGTTACTTTTTTGGTCATAACTTGTTTAGTTTTCTAGATATCAACTTGATTTCTATTGCGTTGGATAGATAACCGGACTGGCTTTAATTCGATTTTATTTTTGTTCAGATAGTGGGAAAATTTTTTTTTTTGCCAAAAAAAAAAACCATGGACTACCCCCTTTGCTTTTTTTAAAAAATGATAAAAATTTTTTTTACAAAAACAACAATTGATAATTAAAGCCAATGCGCTAAGCTATCCAACACAAAAGAAAGCAAGTCGATATGTTGGAAACTTAGCAAGTTATGACCAAAAAGGTAACCAGTTCTACCAAAAAGTGGCCGGAAAGAGGCAGTAGTAGAACTGGTTACTTTTTTGGTCATAACTTGTTTACTTTTCTAGATATCAACTTGATTTCTATTGCGTTGGATAGATAACCGGACTGGCTTTAATTCGATTTTATTGTTGTTCAGATAGTGGGAAAATTTTTTTTTTTTTCCAAAAAAAAAAACCATGGACTACCCCCTTTGCTTTTTTTAAAAAATGATAAAAATTTTTTTTACAAAAACAACAATTGATAATTAAAGCCAATGCGTTAAGCTATCCAACACAAAAGAAAGCAAGTCGATATGTTGGAAACTTAGCAAGTTATGACCAAAAAGGTAACCAGTTCTACCAAAAAGTGGCCGGAAAGAGGCAGTAGTAGAACTGGTTACTTTTTTGGTCATAACTTGTTTACTTTTCTAGATATCAACTTGATTTCTATTGCGTTGGATAGATAACCGGACTGGCTTTAATTCGATTTTATTTTTGTTCAGATAGTGGGAAATTTTTTTTTTTTTCCAAAAAAAAAACCATGGACTACCCCCTTTGATTTTTTTAAAAAATGATAAAAATTTTTTTTACAAAAACAACAATTGATAATTAAAGCCAATGCGTTAAGCTATCCAACACAAAAGAAAGCAAGTCGATATGTTGGAAACTTAGCAAGTTATGACCAAAAAGGTAACCAGTTCTACCAAAAAGTGGCCGGAAAGAGGCAGTAGTAGAACTGGTTACTTTTTTGGTCATAACTTGTTTAGTTTTCTAGATATCAACTTGATTTCTATTGCGTTGGATAGATAACCGGACTGGCTTTAATTCGATTTTATTTTTGTTCAGATAGTGGGAAATTTTTTTTTTGCCAAAAAAAAAAACCATGGACTACCCCCTTTGCTTTTTTTAAAAAATGATAAAAATTTTTTTTACAAAAACAACAATTGATAATTAAAGCCAATGCGTTAAGCTATCCAACACAAAAGAAAGCAAGTCGATATGTTGGAAACTTAGCAAGTTATGACCAAAAAGGTAACCAGTTCTACCAAAAAGTGGCCGGAAAGAGGCAGTAGTAGAACTGGTTACTTTTTTGGTCATAACTTGTTTACTTTTCTAGATATCAACTTGATTTCTATTGCGTTGGATAGATAACCGGACTGGCTTTAATTCGATTTTATTTTTGTTCAGATAGTGGGAAAATTTTTTTTTTGCCAAAAAAAAAAACCATGGACTACCCCCTTTGCTTTTTTTAAAAAATGATAAAATTTTTTTTTTACAAAAACAACAATTGATAATTAAAGGCAATGCGCTAAGCTATCCAACACAAAAGAAAGCAAGTCGATATGTTGGAAACTTAGCAAGTTATGACCAAAAAGGTAACCAGTTCTACCAAAAAGTGGCCGGAAAGAGGCAGTAGTAGAACTGGTTACTTTTTTGGTCATAACTTGTTTAGTTTTCTAGATATCAACTTGATTTCTATTGCGTTGGATAGATAACCGGACTGGCTTTAATTCGATTTTATTTTTGTTCAGATAGTGGGAAAATTTTTTTTTTTGCCAAAAAAAAAAAAACTACCTACCCCCTTTGCTTTTTTTAAAAAATGATAAAAATTTTTTTTACAAAAACAACAATTGATAATTAAAGCCAATGCGCTAAGCTATCCAACACAAAAGAAATCAAGTCGATATGTTGGAAACTTAGCAAGTTATGACCAAAAAGGTAACCAGTTCTACCAAAAAGTGGCCGGAAAGAGGCAGTAGTAGAACTGGTTACTTTTTTGGTCATAACTTGTTTAGTTTTCTAGATATCAACTTGATTTCTATTGCGTTGGATAGATAACCGGACTGGCTTTAATTCGATTTTATTTTTGTTCAGATAGTGGGAAAATTTTTTTTTTTGCCAAAAAAAAAACCATGGACTACCCCCTTTGCTTTTTTTAAAAAATGATAAAAATTTTTTTTACAAAAACAACAATTGATAATTAAAGCCAATGCGTTAAGCTATCCAACACAAAAGAAAGCAAGTCGATATGTTGGAAACTTAGCAAGTTATGACCAAAAAGGTAACCAGTTCTACCAAAAAGTGGCCGGAAAGAGGCAGTAGTAGAACTGGTTACTTTTTTGGTCATAACTTGTTTACTTTTCTAGATATCAACTTGATTTCTATTGCGTTGGATAGATAACCGGACTGGCTTTAATTCGATTTTATTTTTGTTCAGATAGTGGGAAAATTTTTTTTTTGCCAAAAAAAAAACCATGGACTACCCCCTTTGCTTTTTTTAAAAAATGATAAAATTTTTTTTTTACAAAAACAACAATTGATAATTAAAGGCAATGCGCTAAGCTATCCAACACAAAAGAAATCAAGTCGATATGTTGGAAACTTAGCAAGTTATGACCAAAAAGGTAACCAGTTCTACCAAAAAGTGGCCGGAAAGAGGCAGTAGTAGAACTGGTTACTTTTTTGGTCATAACTTGTTTAGTTTTCTAGATATCAACTTGATTTCTATTGCGTTGGATAGATAACCGGACTGGCTTTAATTCGATTTTATTTTTGTTCAGATAGTGGGAAAATTTTTTTTTTGCCAAAAAAAAAAAAACTACCTACCCCCTTTGCTTTTTTTAAAAAATGATAAAAATTTTTTTTTACAAAAACAACAATTGATAATTAAAGCCAATGCGTTAAGCTATCCAACACAAAAGAAATCAAGTCGATATGTTGGAAACTTAGCAAGTTATGACCAAAAAGGTAACCAGTTCTACCAAAAAGTGGCCGGAAAGAGGCAGTAGTAGAACTGGTTACTTTTTTGGTCATAACTTGTTTACTTTTCTAGATATCAACTTGATTTCTATTGCGTTGGATAGATAACCGGACTGGCTTTAATTCGATTTTATTTTTGTTCAGATAGTGGGAAAATTTTTTTTTTTTCCAAAAAAAAAAAAACCATGGACTACCCCCTTTGCTTTTTTTAAAAAATGATAAAAAATTTTTTTACAAAAACAACAATTGATAATTAAAGCCAATGCGTTAAGCTATCCAACACAAAAGAAAGCAAGTCGATATGTTGGAAACTTAGCAAGTTATGACCAAAAAGGTAACCAGTTCTACCAAAAAGTGGCCGGAAAGAGGCAGTAGTAGAACTGGTTACTTTTTTGGTCATAACTTGTTTAGTTTTCTAGATATCAACTTGATTTCTATTGCGTTGGATAGATAACCGGACTGGCTTTAATTCGATTTTATTTTTGTTCAGATAGTGGGAAAATTTTTTTTTTTGCCAAAAAAAAAAAAACTACCTACCCCCTTTGCTTTTTTTAAAAAATGATAAAAATTTTTTTTACAAAAACAACAATTGATAATTAAAGCCAATGCGCTAAGCTATCCAACACAAAAGAAATCAAGTCGATATGTTGGAAACTTAGCAAGTTATGACCAAAAAGGTAACCAGTTCTACCAAAAAGTGGCCGGAAAGAGGCAGTAGTAGAACTGGTTACTTTTTTGGTCATAACTTGTTTACTTTTCTAGATATCAACTTGATTTCTATTGCGTTGGATAGATAACCGGACTGGCTTTAATTCGATTTTATTTTTGTTCAGATAGTGGGAAAATTTTTTTTTTTGCCAAAAAAAAAAAACTACCTACCCCCTTTGCTTTTTTTAAAAAATGATAAAAATTTTTTTTACAAAAACAACAATTGATAATTAAAGCCAATGCGTTAAGCTATCCAACACAAAAGAAAGCAAGTCGATATGTTGGAAACTTAGCAAGTTATGACCAAAAAGGTAACCAGTTCTACCAAAAAGTGGCCGGAAAGAGGCAGTAGTAGAACTGGTTACTTTTTTGGTCATAATTTGTTTACTTTTCTAGATATCAACTTGATTTCTATTGCGTTGGATAGATAACCGGACTGGCTTTAATTCGATTTTATTTTTGTTCAGATAGTGGGAAAATTTTTTTTTTTGCCAAAAAAAAAAAAAACCATGGACTACCCCCTTTGCTTTTTTTTAAAAAATGATAAAAATTTTTTTTACAAAAACAACAATTGATAATTAAAGCCAATGCGTTAAGCTATCCAACACAAAAGAAATCAAGTCGATATGTTGGAAACTTAGCAAGTTATGACCAAAAAGGTAACCAGTTCTACCAAAAAGTGGCCGGAAAGAGGCAGTAGTAGAACTGGTTACTTTTTTGGTCATAACTTGTTTAGTTTTCTAGATATCAACTTGATTTCTATTGCGTTGGATAGATAACCGGACTGGCTTTAATTCGATTTTATTTTTGTTCAGATAGTGGGAAAATTTTTTTTTTTGCCAAAAAAAAAAACCATGGACTACCCCCTTTGCTTTTTTTAAAAAATGATAAAAATTTTTTTTACAAAAACAACAATTGATAATTAAAGCCAATGCGCTAAGCTATCCAACACAAAAGAAAGCAAGTCGATATGTTGGAAACTTAGCAAGTTATGACCAAAAAGGTAACCAGTTCTACCAAAAAGTGGCCGGAAAGAGGCAGTAGTAGAACTGGTTACTTTTTTGGTCATAACTTGTTTACTTTTCTAGATATCAACTTGATTTCTATTGCGTTGGATAGATAACCGGACTGGCTTTAATTCGATTTTATTGTTGTTCAGATAGTGGGAAAATTTTTTTTTTTTTCCAAAAAAAAAAACCATGGACTACCCCCTTTGCTTTTTTTAAAAAATGATAAAAATTTTTTTTACAAAAACAACAATTGATAATTAAAGCCAATGCGTTAAGCTATCCAACACAAAAGAAAGCAAGTCGATATGTTGGAAACTTAGCAAGTTATGACCAAAAAGGTAACCAGTTCTACCAAAAAGTGGCCGGAAAGAGGCAGTAGTAGAACTGGTTACTTTTTTGGTCATAACTTGTTTACTTTTCTAGATATCAACTTGATTTCTATTGCGTTGGATAGATAACCGGACTGGCTTTAATTCGATTTTATTTTTGTTCAGATAGTGGGACAATTTTTTTTTTTTCCAAAAAAAAAACCATGGACTACCCCCTTTGATTTTTTTAAAAAATGATAAAAATTTTTTTTACAAAAACAACAATTGATAATTAAAGCCAATGCGTTAAGCTATCCAACACAAAAGAAAGCAAGTCGATATGTTGGAAACTTAGCAAGTTATGACCAAAAAGGTAACCAGTTCTACCAAAAAGTGGCCGGAAAGAGGCAGTAGTAGAACTGGTTACTTTTTTGGTCATAACTTGTTTAGTTTTCTAGATATCAACTTGATTTCTATTGCGTTGGATAGATAACCGGACTGGCTTTAATTCGATTTTATTTTTGTTCAGATAGTGGGAAATTTTTTTTTTGCCAAAAAAAAAAACCATGGACTACCCCCTTTGCTTTTTTTAAAAAATGATAAAAATTTTTTTTACAAAAACAACAATTGATAATTAAAGCCAATGCGCTAAGCTATCCAACACAAAAGAAATCAAGTCGATATGTTGGAAACTTAGCAAGTTATGACCAAAAAGGTAACCAGTTCTACCAAAAAGTGGCCGGAAAGAGGCAGTAGTAGAACTGGTTACTTTTTTGGTCATAACTTGTTTAGTTTTCTAGATATCAACTTGATTTCTATTGCGTTGGATAGATAACCGGACTGGCTTTAATTCGATTTTATTTTTGTTCAGATAGTGGGAAATTTTTTTTTTGCCAAAAAAAAACCATGGACTACCCCCTTTGCTTTTTTTAAAAAATGATAAAAAATTTTTTTACAAAAACAACAATTGATAATTAAAGCCAATGCGTTAAGCTATCCAACACAAAAGAAAGCAAGTCGATATGTTGGAAACTTAGCAAGTTATGACCAAAAAGGTAACCAGTTCTACCAAAAAGTGGCCGGAAAGAGGCAGTAGTAGAACTGGTTACTTTTTTGGTCATAACTTGTTTAGTTTTCTAGATATCAACTTGATTTCTATTGCGTTGGATAGATAACCGGACTGGCTTTAATTCGATTTTATTTTTGTTCAGATAGTGGGAAATTTTTTTTTTGCCAAAAAAAAAACCATGGACTACCCCCTTTGCTTTTTTTAAAAAATGATAAAAAATTTTTTTACAAAAACAACAATTGATAATTAAAGCCAATGCGTTAAGCTATCCAACACAAAAGAAATCAAGTCGCTATGTTGGAAACTTAGCAAGTTATGACCAAAAAGGTAACCAGTTCTACCAAAAAGTGGCCGGAAAGAGGCAGTAGTAGAACTGGTTACTTTTTTGGTCATAACTTGTTTAGTTTTCTAGATATCAACTTGATTTCTATTGCGTTGGATAGATAACCGGACTGGCTTTAATTCGATTTTATTTTTGTTCAGATAGTGGGAAATTTTTTTTTTGCCAAAAAAAAAAACCATGGACTACCCCCTTTGCTTTTTTTAAAAAATGATAAAAAATTTTTTTTACAAAAACAACAATTGATAATTAAAGCCAATGCGTTAAGCTATCCAACACAAAAGAAATCAAGTCGATATGTTGGAAACTTAGCAAGTTATGACCAAAAAGGTAACCAGTTCTACCAAAAAGTGGCCGGAAAGAGGCAGTAGTAGAACTGGTTACTTTTTTGGTCATAACTTGTTTACTTTTCTAGATATCAACTTGATTTCTATTGCGTTGGATAGAAAACCGGACTGGCTTTAATTCGATTTTATTTTTGTTCAGATAGTGGGAAATTTTTTTTTTGCCAAAAAAAAAACCATGGACTACCCCCTTTGCTTTTTTTAAAAAATGATAAAAATTTTTTTTACAAAAACAACAATTGATAATTAAAGCCAATGCGCTAAGCTATCCAACACAAAAGAAATCAAGTCGATATGTTGGAAACTTAGCAAGTTATGACCAAAAAGGTAACCAGTTCTACCAAAAAGTGGCCGGAAAGAGGCAGTAGTAGAACTGGTTACTTTTTTGGTCATAACTTGTTTACTTTTCTAGATATCAACTTGATTTCTATTGCGTGGGATAGATAACCGGACTGGCTTTAATTCGATTTTATTTTTGTTCAGATAGTGGGAAATTTTTTTTTTGCCAAAAAAAAAAACCATGGACTACCCCCTTTGCTTTTTTTAAAAAATGATAAAAATTTTTTTTACAAAAACAACAATTGATAATTAAAGCCAATGCGCTAAGCTGTCCAACACAAAAGAAATCAAGTCGATATGTTATAAACTTAGCAAGTTATGACCAAAAAGGTAACCAGTTCTACCAAAAAGTGACCGGAAAGAGGCAGTAGTAGAGTTGGTTACTTTTTTGGTCATATCTTGTTTAGTTTTCTAGATATCAACTTGATTTCTATTGCGTTGGATAGATAACCGGACTGGCTTTAATTCGATTTTATTTTTGTTCAGATAGTGGGAAAATTTTTTTTTTGCCAAAAAAGAACCATGGACTACCCCCTTTGCTTTTTTTAAAAAATGATACAAATTTTTTTTACAAAAACAACAATTGATAATTAAAGCCAATGCGCTAAGCTATCCAACACAAAAGAAATCAAGTCGATATGTTGGAAACTTAGCAAGTTATGACCAAAAAGGTAACCAGTTCTACAAAAAAGTGGCCGGAAAGAGGCAGTAGTAGAACTGGTTACTTTTTTGGTCATAACTTGCTTATTTTTCTTGATATCAACTTGATTTCTATTGCGTTGGATAGATAACCGGACTGGCTTTAATTCGATTTTATTTTTGTTCAGATAGTGTGAAAATTTTTTTTTTTGCCAAAAAAGAACCATGGACTACCCCCTTTGCTTTTTTTAAAAAATGATACAAATTTTTTTTACAAAAACAACAATTGATAATTAAAGCCAATGCGCTAAGCTATCCAACACAAAAGAAATCAAGTCGATATGTTATAAACTTAGCAAGTTATGACCAAAAAGGTAACCAGTTCTACCAAAAAGTGACCGGAAAGAGGCAGTAGTAGAGTTGGTTACTTTTTTGGTCATATCTTGTTTAGTTTTCTAGATATCAACTTGATTTCTTTTGCGTTGGATAGATAACCGGACTGGCTTTAATTCGATTTTATTTTTGTTCAGATAGTGGGAAAATTTTTTTTTTGCCAAAAAAGAACCATGGACTACCCCCTTTGCTTTTTTTAAAAAATGATACAAATTTTTTTTACAAAAACAACAATTGATAATTAAAGCCAATGCGTTAAGCTATCCAACACAAAAGAAATCAAGTCGATATGTTGGAAACTTAGCAAGTTATGATCAAAAAGGTAACCAGTTCTACCAAAAAGTGGCCGGAAAGAGGCAGTAGTAGAACTGGTTACTTTTTCGGTCATAACTTGCTTATTTTTCTAGATATCAACTTGATTTCTATTGAGCTGGATAGATAACCGGACTGGCTTTAATTCGATTTTATTTTTGTTCAGATAGTGGGAAAATTTTTTTTTTGCCAAAAAAAAAAAAACCATGGACTACCCCCTCTGCTTTTTTTAAAAAATGATAAAAAAATTTTTTACAAAAAAAACAATTGATATTTAAAGCCAATGCGCAAGCTATCCAACACAAAAGAAATCAAGTCGATATGTTGGAAACTTAGCAAGTTATGACCAAAAAGGTAACCAGTTCTACCAAAAAGTGGCCGGAAAGAGGCAGTAGTAGAACTGGTTACTTTTTTGGTCATAACTTGCTTATTTTTCTTGATATCAACTTGATTTCTATTGCGTTGGATAGATAACCGGACTGGCTTTAATTCGATTTTATTTTTGTTCAGATAGTGGGAAATTTTTTTTTTTTGCCAAAAAAAAAAAAAAAACATGGACTACCCCTTTTGCTTTTTTTAAAAAATGATAAAATTTTTTTTTACAAAAACAACAATTGATAATTAAAGCCAATGCGCTAAGCTATCCAACACAAAAGAAATCAAGTCGATATGTTGGAAACTTAGCAAGTTATGACCAAAAAGGTAACCAGTTCTACAAAAAAGTGGCCGGAAAGAGGCAGTAGTAGAACTGGTTACTTTTTTGGTCATAACTTGCTTATTTTTCTTGATATCAACTTGATTTCTATTGCGTTGGATAGATAACCGGACTGGCTTTAATTCGATTTTATTTTTGTTCAGATAGTGTGAAAATTTTTTTTTTTGCCAAAAAAAACCATGGACTACCCCCTTTGCTTTTTTTAAAAAATGATAAAAAAATTTTTTACAAAAAAAACAATTGATAATTAAAGCCAATGCGCTAAGCTATCCAACACAAAAGAAATCAAGTCGATATGTTGGAAACTTAGCAAGTTATGACCAAAAAGGTAACCAGTTCTACCAAAAAGTGGCCGGAAAGAGGCAGTAGTAGAACTGGTTACTTTTTTGGTCATAACTTGCTTATTTTTCTAGATATCAACTTGATTTCTATTGAGCTGGATAGATAACCGGACTGGCTTTAATTCGATTTTATTTTTGTTCAGATAGTGGGAAAATTTTTTTTTGCCAAAAAAAAAAAAACCATGGACTACCCCCTTTGCTTTTTTTAAAAAATGATAAAAAATTTTTTTACAAAAAAAAAACAATTGATAATTAAAGCCAATGCGCTAAGCTATCCAACACAAAAGAAATCAAGTCGATATGTTGGAAACTTAGCAAGTTATGACCAAAAAGGTAACCAGTTCTACCAAAAAGTGGCCGGAAAGAGGCAGTAGTAGAACTGGTTACTTTTTTGGTCATAACTTGTTTACTTTTCTAGATATCAACTTGATTTCTATTGCGTTGGATAGATAACCGGACTGGCTTTAATTCGATTTTATTTTTGTTCAGATAGTGGGAAAATTTTTTTTTTTGCCAAAAAAAACCATGGACTACCCCCTTTGCTTTTTTTAAAAAATGATAAAAAAATTTTTTACAAAAAAAACAATTGATAATTAAAGCCAATGCGCTAAGCTATCCAACACAAAAGAAATCAAGTCGATATGTTGGAAACTTAGCAAGTTATGACCAAAAAGGTAACCAGTTCTACCAAAAAGTGGCCGGAAAGAGGCAGTAGTAGAACTGGTTACTTTTTTGGTCATAACTTGTTTACTTTTCTAGATATCAACTTGATTTCTATTGCGTTGGATAGATAACCGGACTGGCTTTAATTCGATTTTATTTTTGTTCAGATAGTGGGAAAATTTTTTTTTTGCCAAAAAAAAAAAAAAACCATGGACTACCCCCTTTGCTTTTTTTAAAAAATGATACAAAATTTTTTTACAAAAACAACAATTGATAATTAAAGCCAATGCGTTAAGCTATCCAACACAAAAGAAATCAAGTCGCTATGTTGGAAACTTAGCAAGTTATGACCAAAAAGGTAACCAGTTCTACCAAAAAGTGGCCGGAAAGAGGCAGTAGTAGAACTGGTTACTTTTTTGGTCATAACTTGTTTAGTTTTCTAGATATCAACTTGATTTCTATTGCGTTGGATAGATAACCGGACTGGCTTTAATTCGATTTTATTTTTGTTCAGATAGTGGGAAATTTTTTTTTTTGCCAAAAAAAAAAAAAAAACCATGGAATACCCCCTTTGCTTTTTTTAAAAAATGATACAAAATTTTTTTACAAAAAAAACAATTGATATTTAAAGCCAATGCGCTAAGCTATCCAACACAAAAAAAATCAAGTCGATATGTTGGAAACTTAGCAAGTTATGACAAAAAAGGTAACCAGTTCTACCAAAAAGTGGCCGGAAAGAGGCAGTAGTAGAACTGGTAACTTTTTTGGTCATAACTTGTTTACTTTTCTAGATATCAACTTGATTTCTATTGCGTTGGATAGATAACCGGACTGGCTTTAATTCGATTTTATTATTGTGCAGATAGTGGGAAAATTTTTTTTTCGCCAAAAAAAACCATGATAAAAAATTTTTTTACACTATCCACTGCAAAAAAAATTCCTAAATAAAGCCAATACGTTTAGATACCCCACGCAAAAGAAATCAAGTCGATATATTGAAAACTTAGCAAGTTATGACCAAAATGCAAGTTACGGCCAAAAAGGAAAGCATGTGTAAAACGATTTTATTTTCTTTAGTTGTTGTCATTGCATGTTCTCTTCATAAAAATCATAGTTATTATTTTGAATTTTAAGCAATATATTTTTAACTTTTTCCTAGCTTTTTTTTTGTGAGTGATTTAGCTTTTTATAGCCTTTTTTTATGCAAATTTTGCTTATTTTTTTCAAGCTCCTGGCAATGCTGGTGACGAAACTTTTTTTTTTAGTATAACCCAAATATCATTTCTTTTTAAATTGGAATTTTATCCAATTCAAAATTATATACAGGAAAATTTCCATTTGCTTTGCTACTTTAATCAGATCCTTTAAAATATTTTAAAACTCTGAAGACACTACAAACCATCTTCTAGTCTAATTCATGTTAAATGTCAAACTATTTTAATCCATGTTGTTAAAATATCACAAACGTTGTGCCTTTCAATCACTATGCTATTTTTAATAATTGCACACAACAGATAGAGCAGGTAAAACAACAGCAACAACAACAACAACAATATGAAAAAGTAAGAGCAATAATAACAATAATTTTTTTTGCAACATTCATGTGCAAAAGGTTAATGAATATTATGTTTCGCTGTCTACCAACAATAACTCCCATTACAGCTTCCGACAGAGAATCTGTTTTGCCAACTGCTGGAAATATTTTTAGCCTCTGCAGCTTTCATCCAATCCATCCATTCATCCGTTCAATAAGTTCACATACTCGTATAATTTCTACAAAAGCAAATAATTTCAGTTTGGCTACATCAAGTACGAGAATGTTTGTGCAAGTAAGTATTTTTTGCAGAATTAAAAAAAAATATATATAAACAAAGAAAACTAAACACTTTTTGTCTTAAGCTGCTGGCTTTATAAGTATGAGTATGAGAGTATAAACAAGTATGAGTATCAGTGCTCGTATAACTGTAGAGTGTAGGCGTAATTGTGTTTTTACGATTATGGTGCCGCATTAAAACAAATAATATTCGTTTATATTTGCCAGTTTAAGTCGGGCTTTTGTTGTTTCTCTTACATATAGTTTTTTGTTCATGTAGTAAAAACACAGGCTGTTTATTTTTTTTTTTTGCTATCCTTCTTCAGTAGTTGTTTGGTTGGCTGGTGGTAGTAGCAGTAGTAGTCTTCGTCTCATAGTAAATTTACTCAAGACGCACCCTTTGAAACCCACACCATAATATTATTCCATTCATGGCTTAAACTTCTTACAGCAAGAGCAATTCCGTTTGCCAGGTTACTTGCTGTAAATGTGTTTGAATGCATTTTTTTTGTTTTTCAAATTTTATGCTAATTATTTTGGAATAACGTTTAGCACGTTGGCTTAGTTTTTATGATGATTTGTTTAGAAAGACTAGAAATTAATGGCACAATTCATAATCTCACTTAAGAAACACTTAAACAAACAAGAAAAACATAAACGAGTTGCATTTATTACAAGCTTGAATCAAAAGTTTTTAATAGACTGTGTACAGATCTTTAAATTATTGTGATTTCTCAAATTATTGTGATTTTTTTGAATAACAATTAATTGATAAAAATTAAATTTACAGCTGACTAATGTTTTTCCATTTTTTACATTTTGTGGTGACAAAATGTCTTGTTAAAATAAAAAAATTATTAAAAAAATATAAATCTTGTTTATTTGACCTTTTCTATCTGAAAATAAATATATAAATATTTTTAAAGCTTTTAGGTCTTTTTATATAATTAAATTAATTTAATAATAATTAAAATATATAAAAAGACCTAAAAGCTTAAAAAATATTTATTTATTTATTATTAAAAAAAATTAGTTGAAAGTTAAGTAAAAGAAAAAACAGCTTTAATTAATTTATTTTATTTATTTATAATTTTATTCTGAAGAAACTACGCAAGTTAGGCCAAAATATCGATATAAAAATAAATTTCTACAATAAACAATTTTTTATAATAAATGGACTTATTGAAAAAAATAATAAATTAAAAAATTATTTAATTTAATTAAAAATATAATCAATATAACAATTTTTTAATTTTAAATATTTAACAGTCATACCTAATTTTTTATTAGTCAAAAATTCTCATGCCCATACAAAATGTAACGATCAAACCCAAATAGGGCGACGGCAACCCTGAGCAATTTAAAATACAATTTAAACAGCACGTTTTAAGCTAGAATTAACCGAACGTCCCGTAAGATTTCGTTACCAGCTGATCCGTTTTGTTATATGAAAAGCAATGAAAGTGCTTATCGAAAACAAATGTCACGTTGACGGTACGGCAAGATTTGTATAAAATAGAATTTAGCAACGTTTTTACGTGAGACAGAGTAGTTTTTTATTTAAAAAAAAAGAAGTGAAGCGCGTATAAAAGAAAGTTTAAATAATTAAAGTGCTTAAAACTCGGCTAAAAATAACAAAAATCAACTAAAAACAACAATATTTATTAATTAAAAACTACAACAAAAAGTGTGATACAGTTTTTTGTAAAAAAAAATTTTATTTTTTTTTTCTAATGTGAAAAGCATATGACACGTTTTTAAATGTTCTATAACTACACAAACGTTTTAACATCAACGGACGTCGCCGGACGTTTTCAACAACGTTCAGCTAAACAAGCCTTTATAGTCCAGTTGGCTGCAAAACATTTTTTTTTTTGATAAGTTAATTATTTTCTTTTTTAGTCTTGCGCTTTAAACTTTATTTTTGTGTATCTTTAGAGGCTTTTATTAGGCAAAATGATTAACATTATGCCAGCCGTTTTATTTGGGCATGACGTTTTAAATAAATTTTGGGCGCAATTGGACTGTAATGAGGTTCATAAAATACTTCAGTAATAAGAACTAAATACTTTCAATTCGCAAATAAATACAACTTCAATTTCAGCTCCAAATTTAATTTAATACTGTGACATAGACATGAAGAACAATGTATGTTTTTGATTGTAAAACTCATGCACGATTTTTAATAATTATACTGAAAACTACACCAAACAATTTGAAAAAAAAATTAAAGAATACACTTGAAACAAATTGTTGTATAAACAAATTAACGTAAAAATTTTATAAAATAAATAAATATTGCAATTAAAATGAATCATTTGTAAAGCAGAAGAAAAATATTTTTTTTTTTTATTTTAACTAAAAATATTAATCTCGTGGTTGGTTACACTGATGTTGTCCTTTACGGACACTAAAAGATTAATTGGTAACCTCTGCAAATTGATGAGAACTTTATAGAAAGGAAAGAACTAGCGGGAAAATGATTTAGTACCTTAAACAGAAAACAAATTTAGTTTTTAAGTCTTAGCGGGATATAAAATACAAGTACACATAAATAAATATTCGATTAATATTGTACACAGCTTTTTTTAAACAATTCACTTGTAATGAACCAACAAACAGCAACACAACAATGAACTTGCAATCATCATTTATTTCTAATCTGGGAGTTATTGACCATCTATTGATGGTGGCTTCGAAATACATAAATTTATAAATATTAAAACATGGGAGATCATCATCATTTAGCTGCACATCTTCATTTGCACACCTTTTGTATGCAAGTTTATTGTATTTTATTTTTTTAAACCTTAAACGTGACAAGGAACCAATGGAGAGATACAAAAAACATGACATATTTTTAAACCTCTTTGAATATTTAATTTGCATTAAAATGGCTATTTTGTTAAGCTTGAGGTCTTATTTTTCAAAAATTTATTTTTATATAAAAATTATTTTGATATAAAAATAAATTTTTGAAAAATAAGACCTCAAGCTTAACAAAATAGCCATTTTAATTAAAAAGAAAAAGGTCAAATAAAACTTACTAATATTTAATTTGCAGTTTAAACAAACGCTACTTACGAGAACTTTAGATTGTATATACACTCATATATTCTGGAGATTTTGTTCATTAATAAGTCTATACGCAAAAACGTTAAAATTTAATTTTCTAAAGGTATAAGTAACTCATAAGCCTCTATAGAGTTACGAAGTAGTTGAAATCTTCTGAAAAATTAAAAGTAAAAGCTTGATAGGACTGAGAAAATCAAATATTAATAACCCGATGAAGGTGAATTGTCATGGCGAATGTTAACATTAACAGGGAATACTGGGAAGATAACGTAACAATTTAATACTTTTCACATCATTGCGGCTCTATACACTCAGAAAACAACTTCTATTGTGAGAACTAAATTTGTTTTCAATCAAAAATTCAGTTGTAAGAGTAAAATTTTTTAATCCTGACAATAGAAAATCAGTCTTACAGTTAAAAAAATTTTTAGGAGAACTAAATTTTGGTCAATATTATGGAATTCTGATTGCTACAACTAAAAAATTTAAATATCACAACTGAATTTTTGATTGGAAACAAATTTAGTTCTTACAACCAAAGATGTGTTTTGTGTGTAGAACTCAATTAAGTCATGTGGTGGCAGCAACAACGGATCACTGAAAATTTGGCAATAATTTTAAGATGAAAACGAGTAGGATAGTGTACAACATCTTCTTTGCTTAACCCCAGCATTATAAGATATTTTATTATTATTATCATTATGGGCTATGATCGCGCAGCACCCTTTAAGATCTATTGTGCAGCCCAGTTTCTAACTACAATCCGAGACTCCTTAGGAATCTCGTAATTTTTGTGGGACTACTCCTGCCTAAATCTTTTGGGAGCAATACCCCACTACCTAAACAGCTTATTCTCCGTCTTGCCACCGCAAAGAACATGTTCCAACGTTTCCTTTCCTTCCCGATAGAAGCGACAAAAGTTTTCTTGTACCACACCGATAGTTAAGTCTACAATGGCCGGGTAAGTAGCTCAAAGTAGAGTTGAATGTCATTTCTGCTGAGGTTCAAAACAATATCTGCCGTAATGCGTTCGGGGTTGATGAGTCTCTTTGACTGCCCCATACAAACTTCTCCTCCAACAGAAGTCTTATAGACTTCGTTTCCTCTCCTTGCGTAGAAGGCCACTAGTGAAGTGGCTTGAAGTCTATTTTGAAGTGCAGCTTGTATAATTTCTGTACGATGTCTAATTGTGAGTCAGCGCTTACTTGGCTTTGTAATTGTTATTAATTTAGATCATTCTGGATTCTTCTATTTTCTCTAAATTTTTTCTTTTTATTTCTCAATTTCTATAGCTTTTACTATAGCAATCTTCTTGATTTTTTCTCTTTAGGTATCACGTAAACTCGCTTTTATCTTCTTCCTTAAAGCTCTCTGTTCAGCCTAACCTAACCTCTCTTATCATGAACTTTCTTTTAATAAAATAAGATATAATTAATTAAATGATGACACCTTATCAGATGAAACTTTAGCATTAATTGTAGGGAAAAGGAATGTACAACAAGGCCGATTGATAGCTTTGGTGTCTCAGTATTCAACCTAACCAAAAATTTAATATATTTTTTGTAAACTTTTCCCATTAATCATAAAGAAAAAAAAAGTAAATCGGTTGAGGCAGTTCAATTTGTTTTAATTGTGACTATAGAAATTTAGTGATAAAACCCAAAATATAGTTGCGTTAATTATACTTGTGTCTATAATTTCGAACTTCTTTCGTCATATTTACCTAAAACTAAAAAAAAAACTTGAATTGTCACTGAATTTTTTAAGGGCAATAACTTCGATTTTTGCAATATAGTTGTGATTGTGTGTCTGAGAGTAAGTGACTTGAAATTTTAAAACATTTAGTAAATAAAACTTAAAGCCTGAGGGAAGCATTATGTATATAAATAAATATTCAATTATTTCTCCGCAAGACCTTTAGATGGTGTTGCTCAGGAATTATAGAACTCAGATGGCAGTTGAAGTTAGAATCTTGAAGGCCACATAACCTGCTGCAATTAGATCTTATGTTAAAAGATAAATTAAATGCCCTTTCCTTATCACTCAATTTTAGTTTTAAAGTTTAACCAAAAACTAATTATTTACCTCCCATAATACTAACTAAAACTGTTGGTAATTTGTATTAATTATAATGTGTGTTTAGTTTAATTATAAATTAATGTTTGTAAACCTTGAAATTACCCAAAACTTCCTCTTCTATTTATTTTCGGGTTAAACTTATTTGTATACACCGTGTTTTTTTTTTTTTTTCATTGAATGTAGGCCTTATATTTCATTTGATAACCAATAACCCAAGAATTAATACCAGCCAGTTGGAAAGATTGCCACCTTGTGGTGTTGGACCATTACATTGTAATTCGTCACAGCTTTGAATTTATTTTAGTTTTTTTTAAACAATTCATTTATAAAACTGAGAAAAAGAAAAATATTAAAACACTTTGTAAGTGCTGACTATTTTTTTTTTGTCTTACACACAACAGTTCCCAGTATGTTACTTTGATTGGCTTTTTGACAAAACATTCCATAAACTAAAGTAAATGTAAGAAAAGAAAAAAGATCTTTTAAAATTTAAGTTAAACTATAGCTCTCACATGTTTATGTGAATGATGATCGAGTATTCGAACATTTGGCTGTTATGGAACAAACATCGTCAATCAATTTACATGGCGGTTCGTCATTTATGTTTGAACACCTTCCGTCCTTCATTCCATTGGCCTTTTTTTTTAATTTTTTTTTAACCAAGTCACATGATGATGTTGCTGATCTGGCTGTAATCTTCGATGAAGTTTTTTCTTTATCGACATTTTTTTGAATGTCTTTGCCAACCTCATGACGTTGGCGACGATTACGAATCAATATAACAAAATATATTCTGTTCTTTTTGTTATCCAAAATGATGATGACGATCATGATATTGATAATGATGATGATGAACAGCAGGCGCTCAATTTGATAAATTACTTTCACAATGTTTCATAAGCCTATATTTAAATAAGTTTTAGTTTTATTTTATTTTTTTTTTCTTCTTACAAATTTTTCCATTTGCTGTCCCAGGTGAGTTCATTTTATTTCATTTTTATTTAGTGAATAATTAGTTTTGAATGACTCGCTTAGTTATTAGTTTTGTCTTGAAATTTTTCTTTTTTTTTTATTTGCTTTAAATTTATAAACTGCGTGTGATTGGCAGTCTTTCTTATGATTTTCAATTGATTACCAATTTTTTTATTTTTATTTTTTTTTTTTGGTTTTAATTAGAAAACTAAATGCTTTAATTTAAATTTGTTGAAAGCCTTAAATAAATTTTATTTTGCTTTAATTGTAAAGCTACACAAAATTTATAATGCTGCGAAATTTAAATTTAATTTAATTTCAGTATTAAATAAGTTGAGGTTAGATTATTCAACATTTAATTTATAGGTACCCAAGGTTGGTTATGTGGACTGCAAAATCCTAACCCTAACCAATTCTATTAAAACTATTGACTTTAAAGTCAAACCTTAACTAAAAGAAACGATATTCGCTCTACTCAAATGAAAAGAGCCTTTATCGGTTACCATGTTTTGGGCTGCTATATTTGAATACGTTTCCATTGGACTTATGAAATATTTCTGTAATTGAATGAAATATTAAATCATTTATTGAAATATTTCACTAATCTAAATGAAACGTTGTCATTGGCTGAAAAATAATGAATAATTATTTCAGTGTATATCAAAAACTCAAAAAAATGGGTAACTGAGGTAAGAATTAATTTATTTTTTTAATCCTAATGCATAACTCTACACTGAGCCAAAAATCAAGAATGTATGTGGTAATTTTGATATTTCTTTAACAAGCGTGTATAAATCGACAAAGGTTAGTTAACAACTTAGAAAAAGCTTTGATTTTACATTTTTGACAACACACGTTGTCAACAGACGTTGTGGAATTCAAAACAAAATGTTGTCAAATTTCCTACTTCTTAACAAACGTTATCAAATTGACAACGCATATTGTCATTTCAACAGTCGTATGGTATCATGGTCTGGTCAAAATGATACCACAAATCTGCAAAGCTTCTTAGATTGTCTGCAGAAAACACTCAAGGTCTAGGCAGGGATGGAACCTGCGACCCCCAGATTGATAGGTTAGTACGCTACCTACTAGTCTACGGGGAAACCATTCGTTATCAATTCTACAACAACAATGCATTGTTAAAATAATACCATGGCTTGTTAAAGTAGGCACATACGTAGTTGATACACTCTTGACATCGTTTGTGAACATTTTAAAAACGGATGGTGTTATTTTTTCTCCGGATCTAAAAGAGTAGAATTTTAAAATTTTTTTAAAGTAATAAATTTTTTTTGTTTTAAACTTTCGGAATGATTTTGCATTAATGAAAGTTAACAGTTTTATTTATATCAAAAAGTAAGAACTTGAGCCAGCACTTTAAAGTAAAATCGTATTTAGTTAAAAGTCAGTTGCTTTCGCTTTGTGAACGTTTTAGTGCAGCTGAAATTTCAATGATGGGAACTGCCGTTTTGGAAATATATTCTTATCGATTTTGCTATATTTTTTTTTTGTTGCACACACCACTACAGGGCATTTCTTATAAAACCAATTGCCAATGTTTGATCGCATAAAAACCCCACTTTAATGAGATTTCATGCAATTTAAGTCAAAACAATTTTAACCCGGTTGGATATCAAAAAAACAATAAAATGAAAAAGAAAAGTATGTACTGTCGAATGTACTTATTTAAGGAGACAAACAAACAAACAAGCAAATACAAAAAAAAAAAAAAAAACATTTATTCAATTGCAATACATTTTGGAGCAGAATTTTTGCCAACATAAACGACACAGCAAATATCAGACGATTACAACAACTACAAATAATATTATTTTTAAAAGTCACAAACGCAATGAGTAAGTATAAAATTATAATGGGAAAAAAGAGCATGAAATAAAGTTATATAAAACTTTATGAGCAGAACACGTACCAACCAACATCAGCAAGTACGAGTATGTTTTCACAACAACAACAAAAAAATTTCCAACTAAGAAAGATGGCAAGAAAAACAAAACTACCAACAGAATTGCACCTAAACACACACATATTCGTATTATACCTGGAAATGAAATGGTACTCATGTAAACAGTTCCACAAATATGATTGGGAAACTTTAGGCAAGGGGACGAATTAAGAATAAACATAATCGGCGGCTTTGTGGCGTCTGCAACACAGTTCGCGTTAATAACAACACAACGTGAGAGCATGTTGCGCAAACTCGTCGCCAACTTTACAAAGTCACACAAGTACATGCAAACATACATAAATATTTTGTTTGTACTCCCTTCTTTCCACCGAGAGCACTACACAAAACACACTCAAACACCGCTCAGCAAAAAACAAACAACTAGCGACTTTTTACAGCCGTTAAAGAAGCCAGCATTCGACATGTTTTATATTTTTTTATTATTGAATGCATTTGATACGACCAAATGATCAGATGATGTTGATGATGACAACAACATTGAGTTGGTTAAAAATGTCTTTGTGGCAGCAGCAGCAGCAAACTACAAAACAAAAAAATTGTCGGTTGCTGTTCGATTTGTTTACTTTTTTTGTAACATATTTTTTTTAAACTGAATTTTTAGCCAGAAGCAGCAGCAGCAGCAGCAGCAATAGTAAACAACATTTGTTGTGTAAAAAAATTAATAATTTCTTGTCATTTCTTTTTCTCTTGTAGTGGTTGGTACTTTCAATGAGTTACATTTTGTTAAAAAAAAAATGCAACTATAAAATTCAGATTAGTGGCATGATTTAGTTACACTAGCACTCTGTACTCATAATAGAAAATATTTTTTTTTTACTTGTACAAGGTGTTGATTGGAAAGTTCCTACCACAGCTTAAATAACATTATGAGCCCATAATATTTTTAGGATATAGGCATCGAAATTTGGATATAAAAGTAAATATTAATAAGAGCCGATTTTAATCTAAAGCCTAGCCCCTTTTGTTTAAAAAGACTAACCTGTTTTCTTTTATAATGTCTTCATTGATTTAAAATTTAACGATTGTGATGGGATACTTGATTACAGCTTTCAAAATTAGGGTGATGGAAACTCAAATTAAGCACTATTTTTAATTCTGCAATTAAAATTGTAATGCAGCTTTTCAGGACATTTTTAGCTCTGAGTGTGTACTCAATTTCGTAGTTTATTGTTTCTTTCAAGTAAAATTGAATTCATTAAAGTCCGGCCGACACGACATAAAAACTTACGCTGACCATCACGTATAGTAACTATTTACTGCTATTAATTCCATTACAATCACTAACGAGAGCGAACACGTCGACGATCAGTAGAGCGATTCAGTAACTTTTATTACGAACATTCATATCGACATTGCATCGAATTCGTTATTGAATAACTTTCCAACAAAAATAGTCGGTACGATAGAAATCGTTATTTGAGATGATTATTTATGTGGTGTTGTTTACTTTTTCGCAAACATCGAATATTTTTGTCGGAAAGTTACTAAATACCGAATTCGATACTTGTTTTTTCGATACGAATGTTCGTAACAAAAGTTCCTGAATCGCTTCTCAATGCCATTACGATTACTAATTATCACGACCAAATCATTTTGAATCACGCATTTTAGCTTGTGTACGCAGCTAACATTGAAAAAACGAATCTCGTTCTGCTGTAATAAAGACAAGTACTCGTACTTACATACTTATACTAATAAAATAATTAAAGTTTCATAAATACCAAAATATGAATTTAAAATAGTAAATGCTGTTTTAAGCCGTTACAAATCTTATAAAAATATATTTTTCTGATGATTTTTCTATGCCAATAAAGAAACGTCACTAAAGCCAACTTAAGAAAAAAATTACTTGTTGCCGCAATTATTTATTATTGTGGTTTAGGAATGGCAAGACGATGCACCGTTTGCCAGAATCGAAATAATTTTATAAACAAACCTTTTAGGTCTTTTAAAGTTGCAGGTCCTTTAAAATAACTTAATAACACACTAGTAGCTTGAATCTTGTGTGTGATACTTACAGTATTTATTATTACTTTCAGTAAAGAGTGTAATGAAAGAAAAATCCTAGTCGATATTTAGTATGTGTCGACTATAAGTTGTACTGAATGTTTAGAAAACAACCCTCAGGTTAGTGGACTACAGCATATAATCGACGAGTCTACACATAATTGGTTCAAAACGGATTCTTGCAATTCTAATTGAGGGCGATTAGGCCACCAAGTTTTGTTTTTTTTAACAACACAAGTTAGGGAAGCTTCTTGGCTTGTCTTTAGAAAATACTCAAGGTCTAGGCAGGGATTGAACCTGCGACCCCCAGATTGATAGATTAGTAAGCCACCTACTAGTCTACTACTAAATTAGCCCAAAATAGTCTATTATTTTAAATTAAAAACTAAACAGAAATACAAATCAAAACTCGTTGCTTTAGTTTTGCAAGTTTTAGGGATACCACAAAGTTAAGTTACTCGTACTTCTAGAAAAGAAAGCAAAATATTGCTTCCGGCTAACTAAATTTTATTCAATAATATTTTAAAATGACACTAAATAAATAAATAATCGCTCAAATTTTTTAATAACACAAGATCCCATGATGACTTGCACCAATAATACTAAAGGCAAACATTCAAACTTAGTGAAAATGATACAGACAAAAAAAGGGTTTACTGAAGTGGCTGCTTTCCTTATGTGTTCTTAAACCAGGCCTAAGCTTTAATAAAAAAAATATCTAGTACGCATTTAAACAACGTGTTCAATTGCTTTAACGAACAAAAAAAAGAGGAATGCTCGTATGTAAATTATGGATTTTATTTATTATTGAACTGTTACTGTTTTGCGAGTGTCTTGTGTACATTATCCCACAGACGAGTTCACACATTCATACATTTATTTAAAATGTAACGACTTCTTTTAGCATGTCTTGTGGGCAATAACATTTATTTATGAACTCGTGTCGATTCCTTCGTTTGAAATTGTTGTAATATTCAAATTAAATTTTTTTTAAGTGTTTTATTATGCCGACTTTGGTTGCTTTCATTTTATATTTAAAGCCATTTTGTAGCTTTTTTTTTTTTTTTTTGCTTGGTAATAAAATTGTTTTTTAAATAAATGCATTTAAATGTTAAAAGAAATGCAAAGTTTGTAATGCGTCAGTGTTTTTTTTTTTTTTGTAACACTGTGCCACTTTGAAATGTTTGGAAATTTGACAAATGTTGTAGACAATTTTCTTTTTCTTTTTCATTTAATTTATTGTATAAAAATTATTTTAAATCACGCGATTTATATTAAAAAGTTTCAAATGATTTTTTTGTAGTCCAACACTTTGAAATTATTTTATTTTTCTGTAAAGAATGTTTTAAGGTTTGCAAGGGGTTGTTAAATATTTATGGCCTGTTCAGGGATGTCTCAAGAAAACCTAAGCGAACGAAAAAAAAAACATTGTTCATGGTTTTTGCTTCTAATAAATACAAATGTGCTTTGCTTTCATTCCCTTTGGTTTTCTTGTGACTTCCCTGAACAGGCCATTAATACGAGCTCTAAAGTGTGTATTTTTGTTAATAATTTCTATGAAAAATTCATAGCTTTTCCTTAGACTAATTTAATATTGTATATTAATTCTTATTTATAATGAAATTATTTCATTGATTCACACAATTTGTGAAAATAATCATTGAATCAATGAAATCTTTTTTTTTTTTTTTTGGATTTATACCACATTTTTCTGTCAGTGTCAAAATAATTGTTTTAAAAGTATTTAATTGTCAAAGAGCCAAAGTATGTTTATCTCTAATGAATCTTAATTTGATTAAGAATATCTTGAAATTAATTTATCTTTTTTATTTATCAAGCCTGTCACTCAATCCGAAACAACGATTTCATTTAAGAATTTAACTAAGAAAGAGACCATTTTATTAATTTTTTTTTTTAACTTAAGAAAACTAACACGAAAACTTTTGTGACACTAGCAACAGTTCATGGAATACCGCAAAGCAATTTGCCATAATTATGGGCAATTGAATTGAAAATAAGTTGCATAAAAATGCCGTGTTTCCTTAGAAAAATAACAACACGAAATTATAACAAAGTCCTTCAAACAAACAGTAACAAAATATTAAATTTAACACAAAAATTTTTGTGACAAATAACTAAATGGGAGACGAAAATTACAGGGTTAAAATTTACACATACCTAGAAAATAGTTGATAAAACAAAAGAAAAAAAATAAGCAATTTGATGGGGAGAGAAGTCAGTCACGCTTAATAAAAGGTACTTGCAAAAGTCACACGAGACATGTTGAAACAAAAACGAAGGGATTGAAATTATAGTCGTTGTTGTGAAATATTAATTATTTATTTTATAAGCGAAATTTAATTTATTTTTTTCATTTTTAATATATTAACTGGGACTGTCAGTTTGAGTTTAAATTAACTGAAGTTACGGCATCATTACACTATCTAATATGAAATCTGAATAAAACCAACTTGGTTTCCTTCTCTAAAAGAAGTTAAGTCAAGAGACCTTAAAGTATCTAAAAAAATAGTTCTAGATGGTCACTTTTGCCTCCCTGGTATTGGTGACCAAAAGTAGAACAAAAATAGTCTCAGCAAATCTTGAACAAGATGCATGGAATAGCTTGTTTAATTGTAACAGAGCGATGAAGACGTGACCTAATACTAATCATTGGACTCACTTTCTTGACAATTGCCATTAGGGGAGTAGCAGCCAGTTAATCTTAAAGCTACCCTTATTTCAACAATAATCAGGCTTCATATGAATATCTCATCTTACTTGGGAACTTTCTCAAGAATTTTACTTCATTTCCTTTGATATTTGGCAATTAAAATCGTTGTAGCATTTGCCAATAGAGAAAATGAGCAAACTAGTCTTTTGTACTGATTTATTTATTACATTTTGCTGTTTTCTTTGTCTTTTCTTCGTTTCTTTACAGCCAGACAGGTTCTTCTTTCAAAGGAATCCTGAGCTAAATCATTTGTGTAAAGACCACAGAAGACATAAATAAAAAAAGGAGTATGATATTCCTAGATATTGGCAGAATTTATGTACACTAAAGCAACATCATTGACAATTATTAAATAATAATTTCACATTTTTATGGCGTCTTATTTAAAAGTGTCATTAAAAGGAAACAAAATAAAGTAAAATCCCCACAACAAATTAACAAATTTATATCTGGCATATTTTTTATGAATTTCATGGTTAATTTTCTGGCTAAAATCTGGCCCATTAAAAGCAGGAGTTTATTCCCAAGCGTTATTTATCACAGCGCAGGTCAGCAACAAGTGATTTAAAAGTCAAAAATATTTATAATTTTAATACTTTTGAATGTCATACTTTAACAAATCCAAATTCATGAAATTGTTAAAGTGTCTTTAAATTACGTTGTATTGTTGTTTAAATAAAATGTAATTTTTTTATTTTATAAAATTTTTGGCTGGCTGTTCAGTATGCATTTGGCTGTAAGCAATAGGCAACTGAATAAATGCATTTAAATTGTTATAAAAAATGTTTTCCAATTTATCATTCAACAGTCTGTCTCCTGCTCCTTCTCTGTAGCTCTCAGTAGTTTTAGTTATATTTTGATTTGTTTCGATTTGTGGTCGTCATTTTTACAAATATCTTTCTTTTATATTCTTGATCGCTATTCAACAGTGTTTGTTGGTACTTGCTTAAGGTTTGTTAAGGTTTTTTTTTAGTGTTATTTTGGTCTTTAATTGTTTGTTTCTTGTTTGCTTATTTCAAATTGAAAATTTAATTTTTAGTAAATGAAGGCTAATCTCAAGATTTTATAATTTCTATTTGGAGGAGTGACAGCATTGAAAATGAATAATGTGAGAACTTTTATTTTAATTTTTCATTCTTCAAAATTTTAATTAAAAACTTTAGTTTATTTTATTATTATTTATACAGTTGAAGTGCTTGGTATTTTAAGCTTATTTTTGGTTTAAAAAATTTTTGTTTTGATATTTTTAATTAACAATTATACGATGAAGAAGCTGCACTTAGTTGAAACAAAATATCGATACATAAAAAAACTATTAATAAAAATAATTTAAGAGCTTTAAAATTAATTGCTTTAGTTTTAATTTATTTTGCGTAAATAAAAATTTAAGCAATTTTAATAACCTCCACCAGCTATCTGGTTTAATCTTTATATAAAAAACAAGTTAAATTCAGCTGTGTCAGGAAATTATTAATTTTTTTCACTTTCCACAGCCTTCTAAAATTCTAAAATATCAAAAACATACAAAAAAATTAAGGGAATGAAGATAAATATGCCGAGTTAAATATGTTTTAACGTAATATGTTTTCAGTTTTAATGGCATATTTATTAAATACGTCTTACGTCACTCAATACTGCATATATATATTTGTATTAGTCGTTTAGCGGAGGTCATCTAGATTGGTAATCTACTGCCCAAATACTCAGAAGTTTTTTTGGAATATTTTAAAATTTTTTTTTTTTATTTCAATAAACCCCTGTACTGTTGTTCCCAAATATTTTGGAAGTTTCCGTTTTGCATCATAAAATAAAAACTAAAAAATTTTTGGAAAATGTTAAAACACTTCCAAAAAGCTGAGAATCTACAAATTAATTTCCTTTTTAATTTTGGTAATTTTCATGAGCGAAATCGGGAATGGTACCTCGGCAAAGTGGGGAATGGTAAAAATCCCTCAAAGCAACAGCACTGAAGTATATGGAAATTTCGAAATAATCTAAAGTAACTTCCGGACGAGATGAAACATATATCATTTTAAAAGGGAGGTCGTCTAGATTTGTAATCTGCCGCCCAAATACTAACCCCCAAATTCATAAAAAATATTATGTGCTTAATAAGGGGTTATTTGACAAATACTGCATAGAAGTCTGTCAAATAAGCCCTTAATAAGCACATAATATTTTTTAAGAATTACTTTGAATTATTTTTAAAAAAAATTTATTAAGTTATTCGATTTTATAAGTTTAAGATCTCAATGAAAATTTTTTTTATTTTAATTTTCCAATATTTCGACTTTCTTTTGAAAAATAAATTTAATAATTTAATTTAAATTTTTATAAAAATAAATTGCCTGAAGAAGACCTTCAAAAGAAAGTCGAAATATTGGAAAATTAAAATAAAAAAAGTATCTAATTGAAACGCTTAGTTTATTAAGCTTGAGGATATAAAAATTAATTCTTATAATACGATCTCAACTTAACGGGTCAAAAAAATCATATAAAAAAATAAAAAACAGAAATGATAAACATTGACAAAAATAATTTTCTTAGAATGCCAATTTTTTTACTAATCCTATAATAAATAATTAATTTCAGTTCAAGAAACTAAAATTAAGGAGTTATAAGTAACAATCTTTTCTGAGAACCTCATTTTTAAAAGTAATAAAATGTCTGCAGGCACTCAATTTTTAAATTAATAAAAAAAGAAATTCTAAGCAAGATGTTAAAGAAGAAAGCAAAAAGATTTTTATTTAACTTTGCAAACATTTAAAAAAAATTGTAAGCCAAACATATTTAATTAAATATATATTTTCTTTCATAAAGATTTTTTTATATTTCATTACAAATAGTTTTTATACGAGTATATCTTTTAAAATAAAAAAAATAAAAATTTCAAACAAAAATTTTATTTAGAATAAGAAAAAGTATTCACTAAATTCTAGAAATTCACATACTCCTTTAAAAAATCTCTGACTGTTTAAAGACTTATGTTTTATTGCAGGTACAAAACTAGTGATTAATTCGTCTATAAAACATTAAATTTTCTTAAGTATTTTTCATATAAAATTTCTAGATGAGTTGAAAGAGCAAATTAATAAAAAAAAATTTTTTTTTTTTTTGAGTGGTAAAAACTTGTGTGAACTGACTTTTGATTTGGCATAAATTTTCTTTAAAGTTTAGGAGACTTACTTTTATGTTTAACCTTTAACCATTAATATTGTTTTGTTAAATAAAAAAAAAAAAACATTGACTTTGACACTCTTATATTTTTGGGTAAATAGAAATAAAAAAACCTTTAAAAAAATTGAATAAAATTTCAAAATAATAAATAAATGATTAATGTTTTATTTCACACTTTCTTTCTACAAAATTTCAATTAAAAAAAGATCTAGATAAAATTTTAAAAATGATTAAAGAAAACTATAGTTTCGCAAACATATAATACGCTTGTGTTCATAAAGATACAAAGAAATACACAAACATGAACTTAAAGAAATTTAGAGTGACATGATGAAATAATAAATCAAACTTAATAATAAATCAAGAGACATAAATGAATACCATGACATGTCACTATTGTGTATCTAAATGTATTTTTTTTTTTAAGAATAAAAAACCAATTGAAATTTACTTTCAGACCACCAAATGAAATTTTATATTGGTGGCCAGAATCATATGAGTGTAATGAAAAAAGTCTTTCTTTTGTCTAGTGACTTATATTTACTATAACTTACTTTTGTATAAAAGCTAACTTTTGAGAAATGAATTCACCATATTTGTTAATTAGTTCTTATTATTATTTATATTATTATTACTTAAACCATATTTAATTGGTTGTTTGGTTAGTAGAGCCATCAAACAATGCGTTGGAAACAGTGCATGGAAATAGACCCACCACATAGAAGATTTTCCAATTTAATCTTTTAAAACTCTGTAGCTTATTCATGAAATATGCAGAGAAAAATCTGTGACTAAACATCATGACTAAATCATAATGGAAGCCTATAGAATTGGGCAATGGAAAGACCAACTGCGCTAAAGAGAGTTCCAGTATTTTATTTGTTTACACTTAAATTTGTTTCATGTTCTTTAACATTTTTTATGACATTTCTTGCCATATCATCTACAATTCACAAATGAGCAGAATTTATAGGTAATTGTTTCATATTTCAAACTCTTTGTTTTCAATTTTTGTCTAAATGATTTTTTTTTACTTTTAAATTTAACGAGTTTTATTATTGTTTATTCAGTTGTCAAGAAAACGTGTGTGCATGTATGTGTCAGCGCAGTTAAAGCAACATAACGAATTTCATATCAGATTGTCGTTTTATTTTATTTTTGTTTATGATAAATGATGAATTCTTTTCTCTAACCCGTTTTACTCATCTTTGTCAGCAACTGTGAATGGTATTTTCAAATTTACGTTTGAATTTGAGCTTTTGTTTGCTTTGTACAACATTTTGTCATAACACTTTATGACTACCATAAATACTTTCGTCTAGATATTTGAAATGCGTTGGTAAATAAATACAGGTAAGTGACAAATAATTTTGATTGATTAGAATTTAAATTTGACTTGATATTTATGACCACTATTTGAGCTGCAGTGGAATGGTTTCTTTAGTAAATTATTCTTCCCTAAGATTTATTTATGATGTTGTGTTTTGTATTCAGAAGCTGTTTTGTATTTTTAAGCCGATTATTTTTGGGTTTGATTTCAACTGATATTGTCCTCTTTTTTTTTTTTGTTCATTGAAGTTTGTCATATAATCAGATTTATGATTCGAAAAAGGTCATAAAATATTTTTTTTTAATTAAAAAAAAAATCAAGTTACAAAACTAAACAACTTGAGTTGGAAAAGTGTAATTTATTATTAATTAAAAATTCACTTCAATTTTTTTAGTTATAGCGATAGAAATTTGGTGTTATTTACCAAATTATGGCACTTTTAATAGCATTTTCAGCTTTATTGTCAAATTTCAACTATCACAGCTAAACAAATCAAAATTCAAATTCAAGAATTTTCACAAACATGTAGTTTCAAAGTCCAATGGAACTAACGAAACTGTTAATCCTTAAACTAGCTCAAACTGGGAAGTATAACAAATAGAAAGGAATTGTTGCTATTAGAAATACATTAATGTTTTATTATAAAGTAAAGGGTGTGTTTTTAAAAACATAGAACTTCCGATAAAGATGTCATTAGAATAGATGTTATATTAATTAAGTGTTTTTAACTTTTTTAGTATCACGTTTCCAAATTGTGAAAATTTATTTCCAAAAAATCCCAACTATTCACCAAACTTATAGAGCACTTTGTCAAGTTTACTCAGTAAGTGTGGCAGTGAGCTCGAATTTATCTAGACGACATCTTTTGCCAGAATTTGATTTCAGTCCGTTTTTTCCTAGCAAAATTTTTAGCAAAGATCTTGACTTACATCTATACAAGATCCAACTGGTGCAACTATCAAGGCCAGACAATAATCAAATGCGTCGTTTGTTCAGTAAATGGCCTAGGAGTCAAATAAAACTTTAACAACATTTTTATCGTTAAGTAATCTTCATCAAACAGTCATATTTCTGGCTTAAAGGGTATGTAAACAAGCGTAGTTGATATTCTTGAAAAGAGAGGACAATACTTATGTAAAATTCATTACGAAAGAATCGCTGCTTAGTAAGGTTAATAAGTCAAAAACGTCTTTAAAGCCGAAAGATTTGCCAGCATAAACATCAGTGACGAATGCTTTATTCCTTAGGCTATTTTCAAATCATTTGAACAAAACAATTTTTTCAAGGCGGCAGCTTCACTGTTTGAACAAAAGATCTTAAAATAATAATAAAAATGTCATTACTTTTTTGGGCTAAACCGTTGGTGAGCAAATCATCTTAAAACATGAAAATATAAATTGGCCACCAGTTAGTGTGATATGACTCTTTTTGACGATTTTTTCTCTGATCTATGTTCATATATTATCAACGATTGATTGTTTGGAAGACCCCTACTATTGACAAAATAAGATCAGGTATGCTCAAAAAAATGGCACAAAATTTGTCCGATAGGATGGCGTCGGGGAATGCATATGCCAAAAATTATTTTTAAACAGTATTTGCCATAAATTTCGTAAAATAATAAGGCCAGTATTTTGGCCATTTAGTTTATTGATTCGTTTAAATGAAGTAACACATATATCTATTACTACCTGTAGATAAATACATTAATAAGTTATTTAAAAAAGTCATTCACTAATGCTTAACAAATAAGGTTGCTTTTGTACTCAAAATAAGTTTTAAATCATTTTTTAATTACACATACGAGTATGTTACATATGGAGACAGAAGTATGTACTTATAATCATTAAAGAAAAAAATAAAAAATAAAACAATTCGACTGTTGATTAGATAATTCATGGCATATGTTTTAGATAATATTTTTGCGATTAACGTAGAAATACTGCAAAATAACATGACACAATTAAAAAACTGTAAAACGTATTAAGCAGTTGAATAAAATAAAAATATTTAATGAAGAAACCACTAACAAAGTTTTAAAAAATTTCTAGAAGAAAAACAAATAACAACATAACAAATTCACCTGTTTATTAAAATAAAACAAATTTACAGCAATTCTTTTTTTATTTGGAATTTTTTCAAAACTGTGTCTTTGAAAGTAACCAAAGAATAAAATGTTTTTGTTTCCTTTTGTTTAAATCATCAGTACTGGAGTTTGGTTCGTAAAACTTTGATTCAGTTTTGAGTGTTCTAAATGTGATGTCCTGTTGTTGGGATAATGATGCTGTTTTTTTTTTTTTTTGTATTTGTTATGTGGTGATGACCATCGTTTTGTCAATTGATGATTTGTTTTGTTTTGTTTGTTGAGTCTTTCTTTGGCATCATAAATTTTATGCTCTTGACCACATGAATTTTTAAATTAAACTTAAATGTACTTCAATCCATCACATGTGACTTGGTGATTTTTAATAAATTACTTGACGAACAATACCAAACACATAATTAATTATTTTCGTATTTTAATTCTATTGTCATCAAAAGAAAAATTGATTTAAAATAAATTATGTTTTTACAGAAATGAAATGATTAATTGTTGGTTTTGTTAAGGGAGTGAGTTTTATGAATTGACAGAAATATTAATAAGATATTGAACAGTTTTTGGAATAGTTTTCTTTTTATAACAAAAAATAAGATTAAATATAATGAAATGAAAAAATCAGCCTTCTTCCATTTAATGTCGGTAACATCAATTTTTATCGTTCAATTATAATTACAGGGTCCCCCAAATAACTTTTTTTTTTGAAACAGGGCGCAAAACATCGAGTGTAGCTTCGGCTGTATGGCACGTAACGCCGTCCTGTTGAAACCAAATATTGCCAATATCCTCCTCTTCAATTTTTGTGAACAAAAATTCGTTCAACATGGCCATTGACTGTAACGGCCACTCCTTGCTCATTTTCGAAGAAAAATGACCCAATTATGCCTCTGGACCGAAATCCGCACCAAACAGTGACTCGTTTTGGGTGCGTCGGCTTTTCAATGTATGCGTGCGGGTTTCCTGTGCCCCAAATGCGACAATTTTGCTTGTTTACATACCCGCCAAGATCAAAATCAGCTTCATCTGAAAAGATGATTTTTTTTGGCAAAATCGGCATCTTCTGTAAGTCGATCGCAGGCCCACTTAGCGAAGCAAAAACGCATTGGATGGTCAGTTGGCTTCAACTCCTGAACCAATTCGACTTTGTATGGCGTCATACCAAGGTCTTTATGCAAAATTCGTCTCAATGATGTGTCCGAAATGTTCAATTGTTGAGAACGACGGTGAATTGATGTTGATGGCGCTTCACGCACACTTTCTGCCACAGCAGCAATATTCTCGGGTGTACGCACTGTTTTTGGCTTTTCACGCTTTGGTTTATCGATGAAGATGCCAGTTTCTTTCACTTTTTTCACAAGAACATACGGAGCTGACGGTGCTTCTCTTCTTCCAAAATCTGTACGCAATTTTCGCACACATTCTGCAACATTACCATGATTTTCAAAGTAATTTCGCAATATTTTCCAGCGATGTTCAAGCGTATACACAACCATATTCGTTCAGCGGAAGGATAAAACTAATTATCTGTCAAATCAGACATGAGCTAAGTGTTACCATTCACGAAATAAGCACTAGTTGAAAAAAAAAAACGTTAGATTGCGGACCCTTTATAAGAACCCTAACATTTACATAATTTTTACTTTAATATCCAATATTTTATTCAGCTCTCTTAGTTCACTTACAATTTTTGAAAAAAAAAAAAAAAAAATTTATTGTTTAAGTTTTTAGGTATTTTTTTTTTTTTATTAATAAATTAAATTCCAATATTTAAACACTCTTTCTTGTGTTTTTCTCAGGAAAAATAATTTTATAAAATTTTTATAAGTATTAGCTAAGCTTTTAGAGCTTAAACAGCATTTATTTATTTATTTTTATTTTATGAAAAATTATTCAGAACTGTAGTAAAGGTTTACCACAAACTAAAAAGTGATTTCGTTTGGTATCAATGACGTCAAAGGGAATAAGGGTAAATAACTTATATATTACTTAGAAAAAAGAGATAGTGAGAGAGAATTTTTTATTTTTTGTTCTGTATAATATTTGACTTAAGCAAAATTTTATTTATTGCAAATATTTATTTTTATATTTCAAAAAAACAATAATTAGCTTCAGAAATTTTAATATTCTCTAGTTGTATTGTAGTTTATTTGCTACATGGTTTTTTGGTTAAAAAAGAAATAAACTTTGACAGTTCAAAGAACACCAAGAGAAAAATATATATATCTAGCTAAAAGATTGTTTTTACCTTATAAAGAGTGATTTTTTTGCTATTATCTTTTTGGCAACACTAGTTTTGACAGCTCACGCACGTTTTGTATCTTGAGTCACTGTCAAACAGTTTGGTCTATAATTTAATCATGAATCGTCTTACAAACGAACAACGCTTGCAAATTATTGAATTTTATTACCAAAATGCGTGCTCTGTTAAGAAAGTTCATCGCGCGCTTCTTCCATTTTATGGTCAGTTTAATCGACCTACTGAGGCTTCTATTCGGGCTATTGTAACAAAATTTTCGCACCAAATTTACATTGTTGGACATTAAACCACCAACACGCTTACGTAGAGTGCGAACTGAAGAAAATATCGCAGCCGTATCGGCCAGTGTTGGTGATGACCGTGAATTATCGATTCGGCGCCGTTCGCAGCAATTGGGCCTCTGTTACTCCACTACGTGGAAAATTTTGCGGAAGGATTTGGGTGTGAAGCCTTATAAGATACAACTGGTGCAAGAATTGAAGCCAAACGACCTACCACAACGCCAAATTTTTGGTGAATGGGCTCTTGAAAAGTTAGATGAAGATCCACTTTTTTATCGAAGAATTGTGTTCAGCGACGAGGCTCATTTCTGGTTGAATGGATACGTGAACAAGCAAAACTGCCGTATTTGGAGTGAAGAGCAGCCAGAAGCATTGCAAGAGCTACCAATGCATCCACAAAAAACAACCGTTTGGTGCGGATTATGGGCTGGCGGCATCATTGGGCCGTATTTCTTCAAAGATGATGCGAATCACAACGTTACTGTGAATGGTGAGCGCTACCGTGCGATGATAACAAACTTTTTTTTGCCCAAAATGGAAGAGCTTGACTTGCATGACATGTGGTTTCAACAAGACGGTGCCACATGCCACACAGCACGCGAAACAATGGACCAATTGAGAGGCGAGTTCGGTGAACAGTTTATTTCACGCTTGGGACCAGTCAATTGGCCGCCCAGATCGTGCGATTTAACGCCTCTAGACTATTTTTTGTGGGGCTATGTTAAGGCTAATGTCTATAGGGACAAGCCCGCTTCGATTGACGCACTGGAAGCCAACATTGCCAACATTATTCGTGAGATACCGGCCGAAATGTTGGAAAGAGTATGCCAAAATTGGACTAAGCGGATGGACCATTTGAGGCGCAGCCGCGGCCAACATTTGCATGAAATAATCTTCAAACATTAAATTATATCGACCCAACTATCGATCCAAATAAATATTTCATGCATTTTTCTGAATTTTATGTGTTTTTTTTTTAAATTTCCGATAGTTCTTATAAAATCACCTTTTACATCAATATGCCTTGAACGCACCTATCAATACTATTGATGATACCCAGATATTGGCTTAAGGCGAGTATAAATTTTTCTGCATTTAAAAAAAATATTATAACATGGGCAGAATTTAATAACAATAAAAAATATTTCATACCTTCAATATACAAAAAGTGCAAAAAAATATATTAAAAATATATTAATAACTACTAATTTTAGGTTATAAAAAATTTACTCATTTTATCATAAAGAAAATTAAAAACTTATGGCATTTGATAAAATGCCTTTTCCAACTTTACATTATTGCTAGAAAACTTTTGAGGTAAAATTAAAATTATTAAGATTTTATTACAAACTTTATTTTTTGTTTAGACATACAACCATTCATTCGTTCATCCAATTAAATTGTTAAATCATAACCAACATCATAACATTCGCTTTAACAGAGTCTTAATTTTGTATTTAACAATTTATGATTTATTAACGTATCAAATAACATTTTCCAAAATTTAATAATAAAAACAAAAAAAAATTATTAATAAAATCAACTCAAGAAACAACCAAATTCAACACAAACAGAAAACTTTATTTACAAAAGAAAACGCTGCTAAATTTTGTTGTTGTTGGTGTTGCGTTAGGGTGTCAGAAAGTTGTTGAAAATTTTCAACAAACATATTTTATGATCATGTTTCATAAATTTTTTTGCTGGTTGCTTACTGCTTTCCTCATAAAGGAAGACGAATCTTTACAACAACATCAATAATAAGTAAACTGTTGACTGACAAAATAAACATTCGAACAGGCGAACACATTACGCTTTGCCCAAGTAGGCGGACACTCAACTGAAGTTAAAAAAAGGATCCTGCAGCTTTTGTTTCATTTTTGCTGTGTTGTTTCAACTTACAGGAAAAAGTGTGTTATTGAATCGCAAAACGACCTACCGCATGTTGTGATGAATAAAATGTAGGTACATTCGTGGTTTTAACCACTACTCATCTGTGTTGTGTGTGTGGAACGTAGGAGTATGTATTTATGTAAGTACGTGTGTTATTTTGTATTACACTGCCAATGAAATGTACAAATCTTTTAATTGTTAACATTAATTGATTTAAAACTTTGGAGAATTTATCATGTGAAAAGTTGTGAGAAATTTTTAACAAAATTTCACTTGATTTTTAGTCTAGGCCAGTGATTTTCAAACTTTATATATTTTGAGATAATTTAGCTCATGAAACATATTTTCTGGGTATCACAATTAGTCCCTTAATATTCAAGAGAAAATATTTACTTAAGAAGCTTCGTTTTTAGAAGAAACTACCGCTGTAGGTCATTTGTAACTGGAAAAATGAGTTGCTCGGAAAAACATTTACGCTAATTTTATTGGTTCCATAAATAATTTAAACAATTTAAGTGGGCTGCAATAAATGTGGAATATTTCCATTAAGAGATATATTTTTTTACACGTATAGAGATAATTGTAAAACTGCCCAAACAAAGGTGTTTGACTTTTTTTTACTATATTTCGGCAAATCATCACTTAAGAAAATTCACCAGAATAACGTGCTCAAAGCTCTTTAAAATCATATTCAATGATGAGGCTTATTTCTGGGAAAAAAGATTTTTGGAAAGAGCACTATTTTAATGAGACAGTTAAGCCTTTAATGCAACCTAAAAAAATTACTACTTGTTGTGCTTTACATGCGTCCTTGGGCCACTTCGTCTTAAATCTGAAAGCGTACCAATATTAGAATTAGAATGAGGAGCGTCTAAAATAGACCTATTGTGACACTACTTTTAAGTTAAAAATCCTGCCAGAGTTAAAAACTTCTTTGGGTGATTTTTCTGCCATGTCTGACGGTTGTAGGTAGTATTGCTCTAAGTAGTGAAAATGGATCCAAATTAGACCATTACAGTGACGCAATATGTGTTCTGCTGTTTCTTCATAGTCGTTACATAACCTGCAGAAGTCATTGTCACTGATTCTCATATTAGCCAAGTATTTAAATACTCTCTAATGTCCAGTCAGTAATCCTGTGTCAATGCGAATTCCTGACCGGGTCAAATTAATCAATTCCTTCATTTTCTTTCGAGATCGGAATGGCATAAATATTTTCGCTAAGCTGATACCGTTTCTTTCCAGCCACTCTCTAAAACTGAACTTAATAGAGCTCCAATATTAATATGAATGGCAAATGCTACAGGCAAATGATTATTAAATTTTTTAGTACATCATTTGAACGAAAAATGGTTCCAAAAAACGGCCCTATATCACGCATGAAATCATGACTTTTTGGAACCAAGCGCTTGGCGATCGAATACATATCTTAAAATATTCCTGCATGTTCTGTACTCCACACGGATTTGAAAAAATGTGGAACTAAATTTTTTTCTTCTTATTAAATGAAAACTTTTATGTTTTTTAAATTCTACCAATATTTTCGTACAAAAAATAAAGCAAAAACAAAATTTTAAAAATCTTAAAATGGACAACAGAGTAGTTATGAGGTGCTGAATTTTTCAATTCCGAATAAAATATTTGAATTCGGATTACAGAACTGATTAACTAGTGAATTCGTTCCCTCAGTCAAGTCATTTGAAACTTTAAACTTTGAAAGACAATATGCGATGCCCGGGTATACTTAAAAAAATTAGGCACTCATAAGGCGCAGTTACGAAATTCATAGGCCAGAAATTATTTTTGAACATTAAATGCCGTGCAGTTTGTAAGCTAATAAATATATCCCCAAATTTTTGTGTTTTATTTAAGAAAAAAGTTTTATAATTCTAAAAAAGCACCCTGTATTTTCTTTCACTGAGCAAAAGTACAATTTAAAATTTAAAACAAAAAGATCAAACTCATACTCAAATTCAAACTAATAAGTTTCGCTAAGACTGATGTAAAATTTTGTAAAGGAAACTAAAGTTAAGTGGAGAAATGTTTTTCCTAAATAAATGTCCGCCCTGTTATTTAGTTGAGAGAAGTAAGAAAACCCATTACACAACCCTTTTGTGTTAACGTAATATTGTGTACACAAAGTGCGGTGTGCAAAACAATATGTATCATGTTTATACTTTTGACATTTGTAAGGTCTATTAGATTTTGTTGTGGGTATACAACTCATAGTATGAATACGTGTTTTACGCTTGTCGATTTGAATAGCTTTTTTTTTGTTTTTTGACCATAAGGGGATTTGCTTTTGTTTCTTTGTGCACGAAGAAATTTTAAAAAGATTGCTACTAAACTTTTTGACAATATGGTTTTAACGCTTCAGTAAATTTTTTTGAAGCTTTTTACATACATATTTGCCTTTTGTTGTTACTTGTTATCTTTCACTTTACTTTAGTCGTCAGTGTATTGAAAAAGGATTACTTAACATTTGTCTCTGTTTGAGTTGATGCAAAATAGATTTTTTGTTTTGGTTATCTAAAGGATTTCAATTTTGTTTTGCTCATTTTATATTTATTTGAAACGGACATTTGAGATGGATTACTGCTACTTTTAGTTAAAAGGTGTAAAACCATTTATTTTGGTATATTTAGAAAACCTGTAAAAATTATTTTCTTGTTATTCTGGTCTTATCAGTTTTAGTTAAAATAAAAAACTTAAGTTTACTCTTTGTTTTTGCTTTATTTATATGCATATTCTAAAGGGACAGTAGTTTATCCTTCATTTGATAAATTGCCTTCTAATCAATGTTGAATTGTTTACCAATACATCACTTTCTTTGTTATCAGGGATTAGATACAGTTTCTGCCACTATCTTTAAAGAGAGTAAGAGAGAGTAGGACAGTAATTTTTTTGTATTTTTTTCTTAGCAAGACAATAGATTATTCTGTAATATTTAAAATAAAATTAGTTTACAGCTAAGAAATGCCAACAAAAAATTTGTTCAGACATTCATTGCCTACATTTAATAGTGTTACATTCTGTAGTCAGATATAAAATAATTAATATAAATACCAAAATTATAGAGATAGAAAAATTTCAGTCTGTATTTTTTTTTTCAGAGACTTACAATTTTTTATGGAGCTGTCCTGCAAGCTCTGATTTTTGGTTAAATTTTTTGAAAGCTTTCTGCTCTGACACCTGAGTCAGAGAAGAGTCTGGTTGTCAGGGGCTCTATTCCCCTCTAAGCCTTAAATGTTTTCCTTAGACGAGTTAGTAAGTTTTGCTAATCGCAATTAAATTATATCTGGCCAAGTGACAGACTAAAAATGATTATATATTGCTGTGTTCCATCAATATAAATATTGTAAGCATTTTAACATGATTAATACAAAGCGTGCATCTAACATGCCTTTGCTTAAAAAAGAAATAAAGAATTATACAGCTCCCAAATATTCCGGCCCCGAATATTTAATATTTTACTCATTTGAAAGAAAATATATCTTTAAAAAACCATATCGTCTAGCACTGGCTTTACAAAGTAGTAATTTTCATGTTTTTCTTCTTATAACAGAACATGGCCCTGCCATGTAACCGGTAAGCATAGACAGCGTTTTCCGGAAATCCTTTTACAAATAGAATTTTAATCGTTACAAAACATATCAATTCACTACTTTAAAAAGTGGCTCATACCTTCGCTGGCATTATTAGCAGAGGAGCCAACTTAAATGGTAAATAAAATATTTTAAAGCATAGTTTTAGGCTTAGATTAAGTGGTTTCAGACATGTTTATGAATATTGGTAAGTGAAAATCTTTGAAAAATTAGCGTAAAGTAGGCGTGACTAAACAAAAAGTCTATGGCAAGGCTGCCTTGGAATTTCAAATACGTTCTAAAACAAAAAAACTGAAAATGACAACTTAAAATCAGTAAATGGGTTAATAAGCAAAAGCTTAATATTTTTAAAACTTCATAGTCTTTAGCTACGGCTAAAATAATATTTTACTAAAATTATAATTTTTGAATATATTTTATGGACGTTACTGACAGCCAAATTAAAAACGTTGTTAATATTGTCTGTGTTGTATGTTGACTAAATTAAAATTTTCTAACATAAAATACCAACATAATAATTACAGGCATGATGTTCTTTTAAACTAACAACCGGACTAGCACAAAAAAAAACTTATTAACATTCATAATTTAGTTTGGTTGACCAAAATCCCTTAAACGACAAGGATCAAATAGGTAGATACGTTGAAGCACAAGTTTGTGTGTTGGTTTTACACACTTGTACTCTGGACATTAAAAAGATGCAGATGCAATTTTAAAGTTCTTTAACACATGGACACATGCGCTTAACAATTTTTAGATTATCTGCAAATGCTGAAACAAACCAGAAGAGCTGCATAAAACAGAAAAAAAAAATAAGCTGAACTAACTGAAACCCCCTGTGGTGCTGAAGACATTGGCGCCTCAGGCCATTGGCAACGGTTCATGGTCTAAAACTTAACACATGGAGTTGTTTTCAAACTCAGCAGCACTAACTAAATAGCTTGTAGAGAACTTGAGGACAGAGGTGCTGGTGATGAGGTGGAATTGGCTGCTTTTATTTAAGCCCTGCGTGAAATGTAATCATTTTGTTGCTTATTACTTCTTTTTTTTTTAATTTCTTAAAGTTTCTTTTACCGAATTTCAAATTTAAAACACTTTAAGTTGGAGTTCGTGTGTAAGTAGGTACTGATCTTCCAGTTTAAATGAATCTGACGACAGGATGTACACAAATGATCAATGCCCAACATTTGTTTAAGGAGACCCAATTATAAATAAGACTCACAACAAGAGTCACCCAAGAAACAAAAATAACATATTTTCAAAAAAAAAAAAAAAAAAAAAAAAAAAATTTTTATTTATTTTACTTTTACAAAAACAAAATAAAATCGCATTTGCTTAAAACAGCGAGTATATCAAGTGTACGAGTATGTGTTCCTCAAGTTGCAAGTGTGTTTATTTCAAAAAAATAATAAAAACATGCTGCACACAATATCCCTATCGTTGATTCGTGTCTTTTTTTGTTTGTTGTTCAATGCGACAAAATATTTTACAAACATAAATTTTATTTCGATATTATTATCAAAAACCACCGCTGTGCTCTAAATGGGGTTACAAAAAAAAAAACGGATAAAATTATTCAAACTCTTGTGTTGCCAAAAAAAAAGAGAAGAGTAGAGAAGAAAAGAAAAGGTGTGAACATTTATCATTCAAATCCAAACAGTCGGCATAAGTTGAGATTTTTTTTGGCACTAAATCAAGTGAAAATTGAAGTAAATCCAGCGATTTAAGTAAAAAGAGAATTGAGATTTAATCGAATTTATTCTCGCATATCGTATGTTTATTATTATTATGGCTGTAGCATTAAGCATACCCAGGTCCCCCAGCCTAAACAGCTCAGTTAGCATCCCGTCATCTCTGGGCATTACCTGAATATTTTCCAACCTTTCCCCTACTTTTCGGCAGAAACGATAAGAGTTGTTTTGTACCACACCGATTTTACTTTTCTGGTATGTAGTTCAATTTACAATGAACCGTCAGCAACCCAACGTAGAGTTAAATGTCATTTCAACTGAGGCTTAAAACAACTATTAAGTCTATTTGCCTGACGCATGCTCACTTCATCTCTCCAGCAGCCTTATAGACTTCGTTTCTTATCCTTGCGTAATAGAACACCAGTGAAGTTATTGTATATTCCGTAAGTCGTTGTTAATTTCAAGCTGCCTATTTAATCCTGCCATCATATTTTATTATCTTCGAGTTATTCAAATAACTGAGTAACAAAAACTAAAAGTTTTTATGGTTTTATTTTAATGTTTAAAAAAATATCATTCAGTCTAAAAGCAGAATTTAAAAAATAATAAAATCCTTAAAAATCATAGGCGACTAGCTAGTTATCAGAAAACATGGGTAAAGACCTTCTTTTGTGTAAGTATGAAGGATATTACCTCAACGAGTATTTAAAAACCAGATTTTGTTTGATGTCAATTCTTAAATTTTTTTTTAAAGAGAAATGGATAAGTGAAAAATTAGGGTTTTGATAGTGATGATTTCTGTGGTTTCTGGCTAAAAAGAAGGAAATATCATGAACTCCTTAGTTGGTATTAGCAGGCTAAAGAAGATCTATCAAAAAGTGAGAAGTTTTGAATTGTTTTAATTGGGTATTGAGCAGTATAATAAGTCGCACTTCCATATTGACCTATAAATAAGTGAACGCTTGATCAACGATTTTTATTATTTTAATTTTGAAAGTGAATCGTTTTTCTGTGGTTACAGTTTTTTATTTTTAACTTAATTTTTTTACAAAAATAAGATTTTGCCATTTTCTTTGATAAACTACATAAAAATTAAACTGTGATAATGGAAGTATTTATATGCTGTGTATCATTAAATTTTAATATTAACAACACATAAAATAACAAACGAAAAAAAAACCGAAAAACTAACAACACTGCTGGCAACATTATTAGTGCGATTTCTTTTAAAAATAATGAGTATAAAATACACTGAGACGTTGCCGGTAACAAAGACGATGAAAAGGAAGCATGTGTTCACACGCATGTGCAGTAATTTGCATAAATTAAATGAAAAAGTAACAAGTACTAAGGCTGAAGCAAGTTAAACGGAATGCGAGACAAGTAGGTATGTCTCTACTACTTGTAACAATAATAACAAGCGTCAACAAACAAACAAACATGCAACAACAACATACAGGAAAACTTGTATTTATCATAAGAAGAAACAAATAAAAATACAAATTCAATTAAGTTTGCTGTTGTTGCAATTTCAATGAACTTGCAACATGTTTCATAATTTTCTTCATATATATTTCTTTCATTTGTTTGTTTTTATTTAGATGACGACTACACTGATGATTTGCTTGTTGTGGTTCTTTGCTTTGATGCCATATTATTATTATACTTTTTTTTTTTTTAATTCAGTTTGATTGCTTTTGCAACATAAATGTTACAAGATTGTTTTTTTTTTTTTTTTTTTTTTTTTGTTAAGCTACAACTGCCACTATATTCTGCCGCTAAAGTAACATTCATGTACATGTGAAGAAATGAGGAATTCACACGCATCATAAAAATCAATTATTTAGTAGGAGCGTCAGTATAATGAAAGTTAAATGCAAAACAACCAACCTTTTAATGTCATGTGTTAGGCAAGCGATAGAGTGATAACGAATTTATGAAACAAAATTTGGAAATTTATTCCACACATAGACAATTTTGTCAGTGTAGCAAATAATGCGTTATATGGATCGAAACAACTTCGATTAGTTTTTAAAACCAATAAAGTGTAATCAGTTTTTTAAATGATATATTTTACTCACACAGCTTGACTTGTAAACCACATTATAACATTTGAGTATTTAAAAAATAGAAAAGGAGAGGCTGACTTGTAACTTAAATAAAATCGAAAAATGAATTGTAAGCAATAGGACTTATAAAATTATATGAGGGATTAAAGGACCAATTGATCCCAATTCATATTAAGCAACTGCTCTGAGAAAACAACTTCAGTTGTGAGAAATAAATTGGCTTCCAATTAAAAATTGATTTGTGACTGTTAAATTTTTTAATCGTGACAATAGAAAATTGGTCTTACAGCTCAAAATATTTTTAGAAGAACTAAATTTTGGTATATAAAAGGTGTCCCAACAAGAACGCAAGATTTAAATTTTAAATAAAACACAGATATTAAAAAAAATCATGAAACTGTATTATATCGTAAAGTAGACAGAATGAGGTTATGTATGGAACAACATATCGGGCAGATGGCCGCCTCGGCTTTGCTGGCACACACGCAATCTTTTAATGAAATTTTCAATGACCATTTTGCATAAATGCTGCGGTATTTCATTAATGCAGCGTCCAATTTCCTCTTTTAAGGCTTGAGTCGTCATTGGATTATTCGCGTAAACCATCGACTTCAAAAAACCCCAAAGAAAAAAGTCTAATGGTGTTAAATCGCACGATCTAGGCGGCCAATTCTGGTCTCCAAAACGCGAAATAACACGACCGGGAAATGACTGATGCAGCAATTGAATTGTTTCTCTGGCTGTATGACATGTGGCGCCGTCTTGTTGAAACCACAAGCCCTCCACATTCATTTCTTCAATTCTAGGCAAGAAAAAACTGGTTCAAATGTCAAACAATGACACTTCGAATGGCGCCAAATTTAAATCTTACGTTCTTGTTGGGACACCCTTTATTATTGAATTCTGGTTACTACACCTAAAAAAATTTATTATCACAACTGAATTCTTGATTGGAAGCAAATGTAGTTCTCACAACCGAAGTTGTTTTCTGTGTGTGTGATCGAAATATTTATATTTTAGTAAAAACAATTACGATGTTGGCGCATTACAAATTCTTGGCAGCATTAGCACGATGAAACGACAATTCATAAGCTTTCAAGACAGTGCGATATATTTAAAAAAAGAAAAAAAATCTAATTCAAAGCACAGCTAAAGCTGCACAATAGCTGGCTTTAAAATTGTTTTATTTTTACCAAGTATTATGATAAAAGTTGGTTGAATAGTGATAGATTGAAGAATTCTTTTATACGCTTCTTCTCGCTTATGATACAAGTAATCGCATTGTATTAAATATTAAATAGTAAATTAATTATTTCGCTATTATTTTATATACAAGGTGGCCCAAAAGTCACCCATGCCCTTTAAAATTTAATAAATATTTTGTATATTATTATTTTTTATTTTGATAAATTTATTTGTATTGCTGAAGCTTCACTATTTTATTATAATAAAACTCCCCGCAAAAACACTTTATTTGGTATAAATTTCGACATAATTAAATAGCTGCCACTTGTTGTTATTAACAATTAAAAATAAGATGCGTCGTAAAAACAGTACCTAACAACAGCTGTTTAACGATCAATTTGTTTCTGAAGGTAAAAACAGAACACTGTAATAACCACGTCATCTCTCATAAAACGCTACGAATTAATTCCAACACCTAATATATTTTTTATTTTATTAAAAAAAAGTAACTCTACATTGAATAATCCTTTATATTGTACAGGATCTCTACAAATAAAAAAAAAAGAAAAATAACTTTTCTGGGATTTTTCAAGAAGCAAGAATCTTGCAAGAAGAAAGAAAATGAAAATTCCTTTTTAAATAAATTCAAAATTTTCAAAGCAAAAGTTTTATCAAAGTAACAATATAAAATCTTGATTTCACTGAATATTTAAAAGCCCAGACTAGTTCTGTTACAGAAAGTCCAAAATAAGGTTTACAACATTCAAATTTTTAGAAAATTTTTTTTGAAAGGCTTTTTATAAAACCTAAACAAAATATTAAAAAATTATTAAAAAAAAATCGGTTTTAATATGACATTACTATGACTAGTTACACTGTTTGCATCAAAACTAAATAATTTTAAATTTAACTTTAAAGCAGTAACTGCGTATTAGAGAGAAATATATCTAGAAAAGTTCCGGCCAAAAAAGCAACAAAAAGGCAAGAGGCAAGTATGATTATGATGACTTATTTAAAAAAAAATGAAACATAAACTTAGGAAATTCTAGAGGCAGTTTTCATATTCATATAGAGATACGCGTTAACAGGTTTACATGATGAGTAAGTAACATTAGCTTCTGGTCTTCCTGTGTACGCAATTGCACGCACTAGAAAATTCACAACAAAGTCTTTTGCTTGCTGTAGTCTAAGAATGTGTAAAGAAAACAAGGGGACCAGAGTTCTCAAGAATAAATTAATTAAAATCTTACAAAAGAAAACAAATAACTGTTTAATAGCCACAACAACTTGAGTATGACATGCAATGAAAGACTACAAATTGTAAAAAGCATGATTAAGAGATTTTATTCAAATTGGGTTTCTAAAAATTTGCATATTGCGGAAAGCATCAAAATTTAATCACTCTCTTCGAGGTTTTTAAAAAGTGTGAGACTGATATGACTAAAAAGCCATTAAAGTCAGAAATTACTTAAGAAAGTAGCTCATAAAAAAGTAGGGAAAAGCTTCAGTGAGTCCTTAATTAAAATTTTTTTTAGTGGATCGTATGCCAAGAAATTGTATTAAGTTAATATTTTTTAACCATAATGAATTTTGTACACGAAAAGGTAAACATTTTAGTCTTAATGGAAGAAAGAAGAAATAACTTATTAAAAATACTGCAAAAAAAATTTAAAATGTAAAGAAATATTTATAAACAAAAACTGAAACTTTTCGCTGCTTAGTGCAGCGAAACTAAGCTGATTTCTCAAAACTGGTAATCGCTGGATTTGAGAAGTCAAGGAATGTTTTAGTTCGGCATAAGGCTGCACAATACATTTTCTAGATCTCATTGCCCATACACAATAATAATAAGCAGATTTTAAACTCAATATGATATTACTTGGCTGAATTCGCCATTTAAAAATGGGAACTTGTATAAAAAAAAAAAGATTGACAAAAATATGCTTCTCTGTTCATAAAAATTTATTTTCTTTTAGTCATGTAACTCTAAAAATAATTTTAAAAAGAACACCAGAGAATGAGCATTTTATGGTTCACTAAATCATTTTTTTTTTTGTTTTGAGAAAACATGGTCAGCTTTATTTTACTTGTGTTTAAAACATGATCAAAATGAGTGAATATAAGAGCGCTAACCGTTTGTAAATTGAATAATTACACTAATACTTCATAAATAATTAATGTTTTATAAGTAAATGTGCACATTAACGTCGACTGAATCTTTAGTTCTTCACCCATGGATCGGCACTCTTTTATTTTTTTTGTTTTATTTTCCAAATGCGGCTAAATTACTTGTTGTTCCTTTAGCTTATAAGTTGTTGCTCATATTGTTGCCTGCTACTATTGCCTTAAGCGTGTGCGCATGATCACATGAAGTATGGAGGCATTAAACAAAAAAACTGCATTGATTTTTTTATATACAAAAATGAAAATCAAACTGTAGTTATATCGTTAGTTCAACGGTTTATTGTTGAATATAAATAAATATTTTCATTTGGCAAAACACACATAAAAAACAATTTCAAATACAATTTAATGGAGAAAATAATTAACCACTACTCATGTTTGAATTGGAAAAAAAGTAATTTGTAAAAAAAAATGTTCTTAATACTAGTAAGACCAAGCCTACCCCGCTTAAAAATCTATTAGGAAATTAGGTGCAAAGACTGCTGCACTAGCAGGCTACTTTGAAATCCATAAATCTTAAAAATCGGGTATAAAATTTCTTATAAGCCTCAGCTTGACTGAAATCTAGTGCAAAATATGACTCAACATGTATCCATTAGAAAAAAATTTCATGACTTTACAATGGATTTCAAAAAATACAAACTTTAGTGTGACTTTAGTGGGCCTCTCTGTTTTTGTTATGGGCCGCCTGCACAATACTTTTCTTTATGTAGCAGTAGGAAAAATCTGAAATGTTTTATATTCATTCTTGAAAAGCACAACTTGCATGTTGCGTACAAAAATATAAACGCATAATACCCTACTCGCTTATAATTGTGTAGGGGATAGAAAAAAAGCAAAGCCAAAAGAACGAGTGTTGTATATTTACGAATCAGGCGCTAAAATTGCCCTAAGGCAATGATACGCGCACTTGCGTTTTTTAACAGCCAAAAGTTGCAAATAACAACAACAAAAAGAACAACATTTCAGCTCATCATCATTCACCATATGGTTCATATCAACATATTAATTTTTTTGCTTTATTATTTTTATATTTTTTTTTTTTACCTGGTGAAGTACAAATTTGTGCAGTTGCTGCAATAATGTGCAAGTAGTGTGAGCGAATATTATTACTGCACTTTTTTTTTATTTTGTTTATTGTAGCTGTTGTTTAAATGTTCATTTTCATATTTTCTGGGTGGTTTTTTGTGTAACTGACTTTCATACCTGTAACATGCAAGTTGTTGCAGTGTGTTTCTACTGAGTAAGGTTTTCCTTTTCACAGCCTATTTGATATTTTGCTACAAGTAGCGGCAGAGTCTGTGGAACATATCTGGTCTAGGCAACTTGATTTAAGCGTATTTTTAGAAGTTGTTGCTCTGCTTTTACAGGCATATGTAAATTTTACTGTTCATTGCATGCAGTCGTGTAATCCATCGTCATCTTAATTGAGTTGTCATCCAAATACATATTAAAACGTTTTAGAGGTTATGTGAAAAATATATGTGATAATCTTGGTTTTTTTTTGCTTTTCTTTTTGTTTTTTGCAGTCATTTGTGATTTATCTTGTGTAGAGTTGAGGTAAAGATGAAACATTTGTTTGAAAATAACGTGACATGTAAATAATAAGAAATTCTTGTATTGCCTTAAGCAATTATGCACGTATTAATGAAATAATCTGAATTTAATGCAGTTCAAATTATAAAAAGCACTTAAGGTATAATACAGCAAGTGTATTCACACTTGCAATACGAAGAATATGAATTGCTAAATGCACCCTCATTTATTTGTTTAAGTAGATCTACAGGGCCTAAATCAACGCATTGGATATCAAAGGAAAACTATTGTAGTTTTAGTCGATATCGAATACAGGGACTTGGGCACAAATTATAATTTTTCAGGGAAGAAACTCTGGCAGGATTTTTTCAAAGCTGGCTAATTATTCCTTTTTCATGGAGAAATTACAATACATTTAGGGATGCCTCGTAGGTTGGTGGATAGCATCACAATCTGTAGAAACAGTTTGGAGTCCTGCTTAGACCTTGGGAGCCGAAGCACAGTAGCTCTTTTTGTAACAATGGATTGTAAACTTTATTAAAATTTTGTTTTTAAGTCTAAAAGTTTTCTCGAAAATTGAATTTATTTCTACAATTTAAAAAATTAACAGCTTTAAGCAGTTTCATCCGTTTTAAGAACGAGTTTCTGATAACTGATCAGTAAGATGTCCTTTGTAATATGCGATAATGCGTTTCTCAAAATTTTATAGACGAATTTTTGCAACGGTTTTAGCAGACTGAGCCACTGTGCGATGTTTAAATTAACCAGTGCTGTTTATAAAATTTAATCCTAGAATTAATTTAATTAAAACAAAATTTAATCTTAATTAGTGTACTGTTTAACTAATAAACCACAAACTACTGCTCGCATATCCTTCACCAACACCAGTAAAAAACTAAAATTTATATTCTCTGATTTAAAAAAAAAAAAAACTACAAAATGTACTCGTAAATCTTCGTCAAAGTCTTTCTAACAAAAATTACCAAAACTAACACCTAAAAACATTCATTGATTTATTTCTAGTTATCAATGCCAATATTGGTTTTGTCTCTAAGGATTTCGATGTTAAAGAAACACACACACTAGTGACTTATTTTAAAAAAAAGAAGTTAAAAATGAATAAAAGTGTAAGTGGAAATGGGAAAAAGAATAAACATGCATGCTGTTACAACAGTGCTAAAACCAGTAATTTTGTAAGAAAATAAAATAAATAGAAAAGGATAAATCTGTATACAAATAATAATAAATTTATTATACAACAAACACATAAAGTATACAAAGAGTATTTAAATATTTAATAAGATACACAATGACGGAATTACACAACTACCGAGATTAGAAATGTTACAATTATACCACATAAATAATTCCAGGAACTTAATAGTTTTGTGTTTACTAAATGAACTTTTCTAAAACACTAATGAAGAACTATTATTAACAAAGGAACCCATTAATAATTCCTACAAGTAATTTCATTAGTTTATAAATTTAAATTTTACTTTACTAGACTGAGCATAAAATTAAATACTTATGACCCAAGTACAAAAAGTGTACGTTAAGTAAAGAAAGCACAGATTTGTGATTATACTCCAACCACGCTTTTAAGAAGGAAAAAACTACTAAACGTTTTTTATTGACTTTTCTTAAGCTTTTAATGAAGTGCTTAGAACATTGGAAATTGAAATTATGGCCATATTGTTAGAAAGTTGTTCTTCAAGTTGAGTTCTCTGCTTATCTTTAAAACAGGCAATTGTAGCCAAGTTTCGTCAGAGGCCATATTGCATAAGCCACTACAAAAAATGAAATTGAGGCACACAGATTTGCCTATAAGCAATAATGTTCGCACAGCAGCTGATAATCTAAGAACGCTTATGAAGATGCTGTGAAGAAATTTACCATCACTTACTAAGAGAAGACCTATACCAGATGGCAAGGTCTCGAGACGTGAAAATCTGAGTTATTTCGCTATGATGAAGAAGAATTTCAAGGCTAGTGGCTGTGATAACTAATAACTCATGGCGACCGCCATTTTTATTTCTTCATTACCTTTAAAAGAAAGTCCTTATTCGGACACGAGACAACTGACCTTTTGAAAATCGTTGAAAAATTGGTGTATATATGGGCGTGGCCTAATTAAAAGTATATGGCGACCTTCCTTGGAGTATAGAGACTAGAATATCTACCAAATTTTAGACAAATCCGTTATATTTATACACATTAAAAAATTTTGTTAAATATTTTTCAAACTTTAGGACTTTTTTCTATTAAAAATCTATTAATTGTATTTTTCAATATTTCAACAATTCTTTGATTGTGTTCTTTCCTGAAATAATAAAGTAAATAAAAAGAGTATTAAAAATTAACACTTCAAAATTTTAAATTCTTTTTAAGGGGTTATGAAATAGAAGTAAAAATAATTATACACGGAATAGAGCTGGATTAGGTTAGATTAAACAGTGTGCCCAAATAAGAAAACCAGAAGCTAGGCTCTCTTGGCTCCTCTGATGTAGTTACTTTGAGATACCAGAAAATAAAACCAATAGCTACTCCTAACGATGTCAACTCTTACCGTCGACAGTGCAGGTAGCACTCTCCATAGAGTCACTCAATGAAATTTTGTATAGAATAATTCATGTACTCATTGATCGTTATTTAAAGCATTAGATAAACAAAGCTTTGGTTGAATAAGAAACTCTGTTACAAAACATACGTTTTCACCAATCAGCTGTGAATTTTCAGATATACAGCAAATGGCGCACACTAAACAAAAAAAAAAAGTGTTAGAAAATGTTTACAAAAGCAAATACACAAGATTGTGTTTAACGCTAATGTGTGTAATATTATTCATACATATTAATGTCTCCATGCTTGTATGTGTGCAAGCATTTTTATTTTATGGATTACAATTTACTCAAAAACATACATAAATTATTAAGCTCCGCCCATACTTCATGTAACAAAATCCACTGCCGTTACTTAACTTCAAATCTTTGAACAGACAATACAGACATTTAAGTTTATTATTCACAAAAGTTTCACATTTTGTTTTATAAAGCCGACTAAATTGGTGACGTTTCAAATAAATTGTATAGCTTTTACAACAACAAAAAAAAAAGGAGAAACCCTTTTTACTTTTAACTGACTAAAGAGCCAAACAATGTAAGTAACATATTTTAACTTTAAAACTCTTAAAACTATGATCGTTTTAATATTTTATGAATGAGTTAAGTGTACTAAAATTCAAACATGTTGTCTCGTACTTTATGACAGGCCCATTCACATGACCAAAAATCACAAAAACCCCTCTACGCAATACAAAAAAAAAAAAAAAAAAAAAAAAAAAAAAAAAAATAAATAAATATGAAAAAGGAAAGACATGGTTGACAAGCGAAAAATGGGTGTCCTTTCGTGTGGCCCATTAACAATAACTACAACGAAACTAACTTGCATGTTGTTGGCTGCATGTATGGTATGTGGCCTCAAACATGTCGTCATCTTATTCAATGTCTCAAATGTCGTTTATGTCTTAACGATTTTTTTAATGGTTGTTTTTTTTTATGTTTTTCTTCTGTTGTAATTATGACATGACTATATTTCCGTTGTGGTTTTGAATCTGTTATGAGTACCAAATATTTTTGTTGGCTGGTTGTTGTCGTGTGTATGCTCTTGATGCATGGCATGGGTGACAATCCTTAACATACTTGAACACGCAATCACCATTACAAAATTATGCCCATATTTATTGCTGGCATACAAATGTAGATATGTGCACACAAGCATACACACAAAAAATAAAGGCAATCCTACAGTGTTATTACAGTGAAGCAAAGAAATGAACTCTTACTTGGAGCATTTTTAACAGTGAAAACTATAAAATTTGTATATTAATTGTGCAAAATAAAATTTTGTTTTAATTTAAGAAATATGTGACTAATAAAATTGAGGTATTACATGATGACTCCTGTCATTTTTGTTAAGAACTATAAGAAACCTTAAAACCTAATTTCTAGATATAGGTAAATTGAATTCTACATTAATTATGAGATTCGTGAGGAGTTTTGGACTATTTTACTTAAGAATTGGGCTGAACAATAGGTCTTAAAAGTTGCAGAGCATTTATGGTTCACAATAATAATAAATATATGACGGCAAAAAAAAAAAAAAAATCAAAATATTAATTTAAAAATTTTTTTATTGATTTTTTTTTAATAACATTGAATTAAATTTTTTATTAAAGGGAACAAATTTTTGAAACAAATAATTACATTTTTAATCTATAAAAGGACCACGTTTATTTGATTGTATTAATAGTTTTAATCAATATTAAATATTTTTTTATTAAAATGTTTAATTAAATATTTTAATTAAAAACATTGATGCGTTGATTAAATTTTCAGTTGAATCATTTAAAGTGCTTTTAAATTAATTACATTTTTAATTAAATCAATTATATATTTACTTCAATGAATTAAACTTTTAATTGATTTCATTAAATTTTTAATCAATATGAGCATTATGTTTAATTAATTTTTAATTAAATTTTTAATCAATATGAGCATTATATTTATTTGATTATATTACAAGTTTTGCTCAATATTAAATTTTTTTAAATTAAAATGGTTAATTCAATACATTAATTAAAAACATTGTCACATTGATTTAATTATTAGTTGAATCGTTTAAAGTTTTTCTTAAGTTAATTAAAATTTTAATTAAATCAATTACATTTTTAATTGAATGAATTAAATTTTTGATTGTTTAAATTAAATTTTTAATCATTATGAGATATAAATTACAATATTGCAATTTTTTTAAATTAAAATGTTTAATTAAAAACATTGGGCCATAATCATAGTCACACTAAAGTCGGTTTCTTTTTAAAAACGACTTTAACTTAATATAATTCTTGTGAACAAAAGTCAGCTCTTAATAAAAGCTCACTTTTTTGTGACTATGATTATGGGCCATTGTCACATTTATTGAACTTTTAAAAATTTTTGTTAAATCTATTAAATATTTTATTTAATTAATTAATCCTTTATTCTTAATCAATAAGTTTATTCTTTTAATTAAAATTTTTAATTAATGTATATTTTATTTAAAAAAAAATTTACAAATTTTCTTGCTAATCCGAAAAATTTACAAATTAATTCGTTCGTTTTTTAATTTTTACAATTTAAAATTTTTAGCGATTTAAATGCTAAAATGCAAATGCAACTCTAATAGACTGTAAATTAATTTACTTACATCTCGACCCATAAATTACTTGTTTCACTTAAGTATGTGTGTGTGTGTTACCAATTGATATCAGTGGAATAAGAAAACAATCGTTAAAGGAAGAAACTCAAACTGAATGAATGAATGAATGAAAGAATAATAGTCCTCAGCAGTTTATTGGTTATTACGACATATTAGTTTTTCTTAACACATGTAAGTCTGAAAGTTGCGAGTATTAATTATCCATTCGTTACATTATAAGAGTATCGAATTCCCAACCAATACAAATTAAAAAAATATATATATTTTTTTTTTTTTGGTTTTTAATACCTCTATAGACATATAAATACATATATCTATACATACATTTATTTATATCGGTATTTTGTTGCATGAACGTTAAAATGTGTGAGGATATTTAATAATTTAAATTTTGACATTTTGTTGAAGTTTTAATAATTTATTACATTTTACAGGTAATACAAGTGCACTGAGCAAAAGAAAAGGTTTAATTGAAGGAACATAAAAGCAGCAGCTAAATTGTATTGCAAATAAAATGTCAACATGATTCCTGATAAATAAATTATTAATTTTATATTTAAAAAAAAAAAAAGTAATTTAATTAGAAAATAGTATTTTATGGTTTGGAAGGTTTACAAAAAAAAATATGTTTCTTTTCATTGTGAACATCTAACCCAAGCAATTGCAGGCTACAACCTAGACTGTTAGCATGGAGTTCAGACATGCCATTCATAATACATGAGTATTTACTTTAAATTTTATATTAATAAATATTTTTCAAGTTTCAGATTTTCCTTTTAAAAATTATGTTATAGAATAAAATTAAAGAATTTTTTAATTGAAGAAAAATTACTTTTTTTTTATAAACCAAAATCTTAATTTATTTTAGTGGTAGTTGAATACAATGAATTAGTAAACATTAAAAATGTTTGGGATACATAATGAGACCATATAAACTGATTGATTACAAGTTATTTAAGTACTCGTACTTGTAGTAAATAAATATAAACATAACAATTATTAGTTAAAACTGCTTTTAATTCACTTACACTTCATTATTATGAGTTAAAAAAAAAAAATCAGAGCCTCCTTTTTGACACGAAAAATAAAACGTCCATATGCCTTAAGCAGATTCTTATTTTATCTCCCTCGTACTAGTGTAATTTAAGTAAATTTTATTTTTGAAAATTTCCCATACTTCAAGGTTCAATCACGGGATATGGTAATGTGGTTAGAAATGATTGTTGGTTGGCTGCTACTTGCATGCAAAACAAGAATCAAATACCCATTAAATGGATGTCCAATAAAGGCGACAGGAATACATACATAAATACCATTCCCAAAAAATAAACACTACTAACAACAATAACGCCGTAAAAAAATGTTTGAAGATGATAAATAAATAACAGTCATCATATTAAGGGGGGGAAAAAGTTTAATTTCAAATAAGACGAAGACAAGGAAACCATGAAATGAAAATGTTAAAAAAACAGTAGCACCCTGACAGTAGCTGCAACGAAACATTAAAATAATTTGAATGTGGTTACTTGTATTTTTTTTTATAAAAACAATCAAATCACAGTATTTTGTTTTAAATTCTTTTTGCCTTTTTAATAATTTTCTTTTCGTTTTGTGAGACACAACTAAGAAAAACATAAATGTTCATTAGACATTTGCAGCTTTAGCTGTTGGTTATTTGGTTTTGGGAGATTATGTGGTTATGAATTGTGAGCTAAATACTTTTTGCATTGATTACAAGTACATACAGGATAGTTTGCATGGTAAAATGAAAGACATCATCATAATTTGTAAAACTCATGTGGTCTCCATACCACTTGTGCTATATCCACAAACATCAATCCATCTATTCGCCATTCATCCATCCAACCAATCGGCTACAAAATACGTAACCTGTACTAACTTGAAAATTTATTACTCTACGGCTTACATTAAAATCTGATCATGGGGCCAAGTGTAAGAAGTTCAAAGCGAGAAAAAAAATTTCCAATCATGCAGCAGCTACTTAATGATATGCCACACAGTTAATTTTGTATTTTATTATTATTTGCTGTTTTTTGTATCCTCTTTAAAACGTAAAGCCTGAGAAAATTTTCTTTTTTCTTAATAATTTTTTTTTTTTTTTGTGTTTTGTTATTTTGCTTGATTTCATTCTGATGTATGGAGCATAAACTCAGTATGCTAATTCTGATGATGTCCATACAAATGTGGAAATGATTTAAAGTTTGACTTCTCGTGCATATGTGTGGTTTCTACTTGTACGATGGGACATCATTGAAGGCCATTTTGTGTATTAGGCTTTCTTTTGGCTTATCATGAATGTATTATTGGAAGCCATTTGGTTAAATGCATAAACAAATTTTAATTTTTAATTTTTTTGTAGGTGTAAGGTGACCAGAAATTAATTAAGAAAAAAAAGTTGATCTCCCCATTTAAGGAAGTTACATACATACTACCTCTAATTTTTTTTCTGTGAATTTTCTTTTTTTAAACAGCTTTTTAAGCTAATTTTTAAATTCTTTAAGTATCATTTTACTTAATTTAAGCAAGAAATGCAAGTTTTAAAGTTAAATGGTCATCCTAATATTAGTTTTGAGCAACCATGAACGAAATCTTCATCAACTACCACAAGTGCAGAGCTAAATAACCAAACAGCAAATAAAAAATTATAAATAACAAGTTAAAATCGGCTAAGCCGAGCTTTATATACCCTTCACTGTGTTAACCACAAATATTCATATTTTTTGTTTTACAAAAAAAAATATTTAAAAATAAAAGTTGATTTAAATTGATTTAAATAAATTTCTTTGAATACCTTATTTTTTTTTTTGTTAATTCTAAAGTAAATAATTTTTTGTAGTTATCTGAAGAAATTGAAATAAATGACTTTAAAAAAATTCATTCTGGGATTCTGTAAAAAACTTTTCATATAATTTTTTCATAAATTTTGCTTTAAAGTCTACGTCAATTTTTTTTTTTTAGCAAAGGGCGTAAATGTTTAAATACAAAAAAAGGAATAATTATTTTATTAATAATTTTTTACACAAGCGATCAACTTGTCTAAAAAATTTGTATGAAAAACAAACTTTTCATATAAAATTTCCAGACGAACTGATTGCTTGTGCACATAAATTATTTAATGTTATAAACTAAACTAAACTAACCATAATTTTTTAAGCTTAAGGTCTTAATAAAAATAGTTTTTATTTTAATTTTCCAATATTTCAGCTTTTCTTTGAAAGTTTTCTCCAAGAAAAAAGAAATTTTAAGAAAGTTATCCAATACAAATGCAAAAAAAAACTAAATTTAATTTAATCGTTAGCAAAAATTTTTTTAACCAAACAATACTGAAATAAATATTTAATATTAAATAAAGAAATTCAAATTAACGCAAAAATCAAAAACTACCAATAACATTAGTTCTATTACATAAATTTAAAAGACACAAAAACATACACACTGGTTGGTGTGCACGCACATTCCATAAAAAAATTGCAGGAATTAAAGAAAAACTAAAATTTCGGTTATATTTTTTTGGAGTTTTTTTGCGTCATTTGTGAACCGATATTGCTGATTTTTTGCACAGACTGTCATTTTTAATAAAACTGCATACCACTTTTTTTTTCTTTTTATATTTTAGAACAAATCCCCCTCAGATTTAAAAAAAATTATAGAAGCAGCCACGGTTTTTTACACAAAGCTCAGTCATTTCTTAACAAACCCAGCTGAATTTCAATAGCAACCTAAATACACCTACAACTGACAGATTGGTATGCTAAACTTTTCTGTACATTAACTAGGGACGTTTGAAAATTAATTTCAACAATTACACAGACAGATAAACAAACAAGCGGATATCATTAAATTGACTCAGCTATTTATAATAATATAAAATATATACTCTCTATAGAGTGCTTATACGGTGTAGAAATTACAAATGGAATCACAAACTTATATTTACCCTTCTTACTTACAGTGAAGGGTATACTCGTACAAATTGTAAAAATTGAAACACAGCAAGAACAATAAAGAGCAAGTAAAAATTCTCATCATACGCAAATGCAGTAAGACCAGAAGTCATTCATTTACGTAATTACAATTAATAAAAGGGAGTTGCTCACTTAACCAAGGATTGATCTACGGCTTTAACGCTTTTTATTTCAGAGATTTTGTGCAAAACAAGAACAATGTTACCAATTCTGCATTCATAAAGTAGTTTTGCTTAAGAATGCTTCAGAATTAATAAATCTGGCAAGGTAAATTGAAAAAAAGACTAAATTTTAAATTATAGTTATGCATCATACTTTTTTTTCCGAAGCATAACCAATTTCATTACACCCAACTCTAATATTAAGAAACATCAATGAATTGACTTTTTTGACTTTTTCATTGTTTTAATATTTTTCATGATCAGAAATACTTAATATGGAGGCATACAAAATGAAATTCTTAGAATATTCAGATCACTACAGCATATTTTTAGAACAGCAAATATGTAGCAGATTTGATCTGCTACTTTATTTAGATTGTTGATTTGTGTGTTTGTTATCAATCGTTGAAGAAACTAATCAATTTGATTTTATTATTATGGGGTTTTTGTTTTACCATGTTCTTAACTTGAGTGATAATGTTAAATGCGTTATTTGCATGGAATGTATGGAATACAAAATAATGGCAGCTTTTACATCTTGGAGCCTCATTATGATTGTCAGTTGAATGTATGTGTTTAAGAATTGCTTTAGAAACAAGTAATTTGTAATTTGAATTCAAAATGTTTTAGCTGTTATTTAGGTCGTGGGAATATTGTTTAAATTTCATAGAGTTTAACATTTCAAATTAAAATAATTTAAATTAAATCAATTTTCATATCTCTTTAGCAACTAGTTAAATAGGATTTGTTTGATCAGCAACTGAACACTTTACTTTAAATTAAAAAAAAAATAATAAATGGTAAGCTTTTCAAGCTTATTATCAGATAATAAATAATAATCATAATCAAAAAAGTAGGCTTTTATTAAGAGCCGACTTTTGTTCCTAAGAATTGAAGGCCTAATATACCATTGCTCCCCTTTTTTTCTTCCTCTTACCTTATAATTTATAATTATAATTAAAAAAAAAAATTATTAAATAAATTTAAAATCGCTTTTAAAAAGATACCGACTATATTCGATATTTCGTTTTATTATAATTGTTTATTATTTAATATTTGTAAGCTGCAGATTCTCCACATAATGTAATTGAGAAATTAGATGCCAGCAACACTTGTTCTTTGTAAATTTAGCAACTATGAGGGAAGAATATACTAACTAGCAGTTATTTATTATTGTAAAAGTATCAGCCTTTAGCTTAAGTACCAGTAAAACTTTAGCTTGAGAAACATTTTGAACTCACTGTCAGCGTTGTCAGGAGCTAGAAAAAATAAATCTAAATTCGCCTAAAAAAGGCTTAAAATTCAAAACAATAATTACAATTTTAAAAAAACCAAGAAGAGAACATACAATGTCAAACACTAAAGAAAATAAGGTTTTCAGCAGTTTTAACTTGCTTTTTTTGAAAAAATGACACAAATATTGTTTTGCACTATCCGCTAGAAAAAATTTCGAATTATCCAACGCAACTTAGCAAGAGGCAGTAGTAGAACTGATTACCTTTTTGGTCATATATTGCTTTTTTTTCTAGACATCAACTTGATTTCTATTGCGTTGGGTAGATAAATGTATTGGCTTTAATTCAAAATTTTTTTTTTTTTGCGAAAAGTGCGAAAAAAAATTTTTCGCCAAAAAAAAAACCCTTTGCTTTTTTTAAAAAAATGATAAAAAAATTTTTTACACTATCCACTGCAAAAAAAATCCTAATTAAAGCAAATGCGTTTAGATACTTGACGCAAAAGAAATCAAGTCGATATATTGAAAACTTAGCAAGTTATGACCAAAAACGTAACCAGTTCTACCAAAAAGTGGCCGGCAGTAGTAGGACTGGTTACCTTTTTTGCCATAACTTTTTTAATTTTCAAGATATCCTCTTGATTTCTATTTCGTTTAATAGATAAACATATTGGCTTCAATTCTAATATTTTTTTTTTTTTTTGAGAAAAGTGAAAAAAAATTTTTTTCGGCAAAAATTACTATTGCTTTTTTTTTAAAAAATTATAAAAAAAAATTTTTCGCACTATCCTTACACATCAAAATTTTATAGAAAATGTTACTTTAGTTGATTTTAAAATTAATAGCAATAATTACAATAAAACAACGTGTATCAAATAGCATTAAAATGAACGAGATTATGATAACGCAGCAGAGGAATAGAAAAATTTAATTTATTTATTTCAATTTATTATCTGAATATTCACTGCATGTATTTACAAGAAAATAAAATAGCTTACGATTCACTTTAATTGGAAATGTAAATAAAACATGCAATAAATGATCATTCCAAAATACGTTAGTTTCTTCTCTTTTGAACTATTTTTCAATTTGAAAACAAAACAATTTTTAAGGGAGATCAGCTAGTTAATTATAAATCTAACAAAGAACCTTAAAAACTTATTGTTTTAATAATAAATAACTAATATACTGTAAGATTTCCAAAGCTTAAGCTGCATATTTGACACAAAAAGTTCTTTTGCTTTGAATACCAGCTTTGCAAACGAAAAAAAATTCCAGCTTAGAAAAAGTCAAAACACTTAACTTAAGAAATAATTTGCGAAATTTAAAATCCTAATAATTTCTTATTGACACTACACTCATGGCAATAAAATTTGTTAATTGCCTTTTTATAAATAACTTATTTCAAAGATCTGATATAGATAATAATACCATTTTTTATAAAATTATATCACAACCTTAAAAAACAACAGTAATTTAAAGCAATTTAAAAATCGATAGTGAAGGCCTTCTATTAAATTAAAAAAAAAAAAAAATTAAACAACTGAAATTAAACTCTTCAAATTTAAAGCTAAAGCAAACAAAAACAAAACGATGGCAGCAAACAAAAACAATTTTTAGTAGAAGGTTAGATTAACTGCACATCAAATGAACGAAACTTCCTTCAACTTTTACCCAAAAGGGATCGTGCATAATTTGTTACAAATTTTGTGCAAATTATTATTGGCACATTAGACATAATGAACATCAAAAAAAGCAAGAAAAACAAAAGCTACTGCAACAAAACAAAAAGGTAAATAAAAGAAACGCAGTAGCTGAAAGAGATGACCAGAAGACATGACCACGACTATTTAAATCAAGCAGTATTGTTGTCTAGACGGACGTATAAAAAACTAATTTGAATAATAATACTTTGATTGATTTGTGGTTAGTTTCTTTAGAAGGACAACAGTTTTTTTAGAGCTTAAAAAAAAATAACAAAAAAGTGTTTTTTTTATGAATGAAGATTAGTTGCTTAGTTAGAATTTAGGTTAATTTTTATTATTAAATACCAGACTTCTTCAACTTTATTATTTAAAGTGATACTAAAGCAGAGCAGTTATGTTTACGCTAAGTAAATTTCTAAAGAATGACTTAAATTTTAAGTTAGAGTTGCATTTTAAAACATTGTAAGCTTTAGTTATAAAATGTTTTTGAAAATTTTTTCAAACTCGATCAGCATTTTGTACTGGATCTTACTTTTTGTCAACATAAATAAATCACACACCACAAAATAAAGTTTCATAGCGAATTTGATGCTTTAAATTTTTTTTTAATCTAAGTGTAGTTTTCTAGATATATCGTTATATAAAGAACGAGAAAGTTATAACAAATAATTGTTATAATTTCTAGAACTAGCTCACTGATTTAATTTACAAAAACACGTAAAGATTGGTATAAAGTGGTGTAAGTCCGCTTAGACAAAAATGAGCTAGCTATGATTTTAGTAAGATAGAGTTGCCATCTAACTATAATTAATGTTGACTCATTCACAAAAAAAAAAAGGACTTAAAATCGATTACATATAACATTTTGTTCTTAATGCTGATATATTTTGTATATATTTTGGATCGTTATAAATTTCGAAGCTAATTTAGTGGTATTCCTCTGTCTGTGTAGTCGTTGAAATAAATTTTCTGAAGTCCTTAGTCAAGGTAGAGAAAAGTTTAGTATACAAGTCTTTCATGTGTTGCTGTCTTCAGATTGGAATTGAAATTCAGCCCAATCGGTCAATAAATGGCAGAGTTAAGAGTGAAAAACTAAGTTTACCTCTATATTTTGACCATTTTGTGAGAGGCTATTGTGCATATTTTGTCTGAAATAGAAAACGCACGAGAAAAGAACAAAACAATCGATTCACAAATCAAAGAAAAATAAAAAATAAAATATTTATAATTTTCCTGATGAAACTTTCAACAGGAAGGCGAAATATTGAAAATAATAAATAATTCTTATAAAAAGACTAAAGCTTAATAATAATTAATTATATATATAAAATCAAGAGTCTAAATAAATAATTATTTAAATTTAAAAAATACAACCGAAATTTTAAATTTTTTATAATTTCCCCTTTGTTTTTTAAAATGCATATTGTGTTGTGTAAATACACATGAAACCAGCCAATCGGTCTTATGCAAAGGTGTTATGTTTTGTGTAAAAGAGCTACAAATCCAAAAATTTATTTAGAAAGGATTTTTTGGGTATATTAATTTCTTTATTTAAAATTAAATATTTTTTTTTTAAATTAAATTTATTTTGCATGCTTTTGGATGTCTTTCTTAAAACTTTTATTTAAAAATAGAGTATTTACCTACAAATATATTTTTTTTAAATAATGATCTTAGATCTGATTTTTTCTCAGATTTTATTACTTTGAATTTCTTTGACTGACATTAATTATTTATTTTAAAATTTATAAAAAATTATTTTAAACAATATTTGGCATTTCATGTAAAATAATCATACATAAAAATAAAAAATATGAATATTTGGCTACTACAGTGAAACCTGTCACAGACAAATTACATATTTTTAAATCTGCTCACTAGTTTCGAAGATGTCGTAGAAGATGTAATTAAAAAAAATATGTATTTTTTATAAAAAAAATATTTATATATAAAACCTTTTTATTTTTAATAATATAAACTGACAAATTTTAAGCAAACATGTTCAAAAAGCAGTATCGAACTCATTTGGCAACATTTGTTTCTCAGTATCTGTAGTATCTGTTACTACGTGACAGATTGTCTTAATTTTGTTTTATTTCATGAAACTTCTGAGGCTTGTAAAAGAAAAACTTATTATTCTTATTTTTTTTTTAATAATTTTTTAAAAATTAAAAAATTTCTATATTTTGTATAAAACAGATTAAAATCCTTTTTGATTTTGGTAATTTTTATGGGAAAAATCGGAAATGGTACCTTGGCAAAATGGGGAATGGTAAAAATCTCTCAAAGCAACAGCACTGGGGTATATGGAAATTAAAAAAAAAAAAATTAAAAATAGTTCAAAGTAACTTCTGAGTATTTGATTAATAGATTACAAAACTAGACAGCCTTCCCTTTAATATGGCATATGTCTTATCCCTTAATCTTCTATGGTTCGTTCGGAAGTCAATATGGATTATTTTGAAATTTGCGTATACTCCAATACTGTTGCTTTGAGGGATTTTAGCAACTTACGGACGAACTAGAGATGATTACAGGATGGAACACATATCATTCTAAAAGGGAGGTCATCTAGATTTGTAATCTACTGCCCAAATACTCAGAAGCTACTTTGGACTATTTTTAATATTTTTAATACTGTTGTTGTCAAGGATTTTGGCAGTTTCCGTTTTGCATTATAAAATAAAAACTACGAAATTATTCGAAAATGTGAAAACATTTCCAGAAAGATTAGAGCCTACAGATTAAATTCCTTTTTGATTTTGGTAATTTTCAAGCCATGTGGAAAACGACATTATTTTCTTTAGTTTTTGGTATTTCAAAAATTTTTTTTTAAATTACAATTAAGATTTCTAAAGTAATAAAGAATTAAGAAAATTTTTAATTTTAAGCTGTAGCTTTTTAACTTTTTTCTAGCTTATTTTTTTCGGCGTGATTTAGCCTTTTCTAGCGTGTTTTTTTTCAGGGAAATATAGCTAAATTTTTTAAAGTCCTGGCAACGCTGCCCACCATATATATAGAGTAGCAGTTTGTACCACATGCTCTGCCTTAAAATATGCTTTTGTAATATGTGTAGCTTGTTTGATTAAATGCATGATAAAGTATAATTTATAATTATACAGATTAATATATTTAATTTAATATTTTAAAAATTTGTATACATCAAATAGATGTGACTACTGCTTAGAGCATAGGGATAGTATGCATCAAAATCCTTTGAAAAATATTAATAAAAATAAAATAAAAAAATTAATTTTTTGTGCCTGAAAAAAATACGAAAATAAATGAAAACAACAGGAACCTGGTGGCCAAAAAGCGAAACAAGGTCTTATTAAAGACACACACCATGCAAACTATGTGGTAGCTCTAAATATACAAGTATTAGTCAATTAACGCTGATAGTAAAATTTCATTTCTTTTGCTATTCACTGGCAGATGTCAGCTGCATAAATTTATTGGTAGTACCTCTGTTTCCGGATTTGCAGTTTTTTAAAAAAAATATTATTGAATGAATGTTTGTGTGTAGTAGCTAAATTAGGATTTTAGCACTTTCCAAATATTGTATTTTTTTTTGTGGCAACTTAAAACTCCTTTTAAAAAAATCGAAAATTTTACTCAGTAAACCACAACCTTCTGTGCCTGTATAAATTTAAATTAATCGAAAATTATGCTACATACATTTGGTAAGATGGAAGGTCTTTTATTTAAAAAAAATATATATTTTCTTAATTAATGTACTATAAAATTTTTCGGTAAAAATCAGGAGATAAAATATCTAAAATCGCCATTTTCGTACATATTCTGTATTCCACACGGATTTGAAAAAATGTGGAATTAAATTTTTTTCTTCTTTTATGTTTTTTTAATTCTATCAATAATTTCACAACCAAAATAAAGCAAAAACTTAAAATGGACCACAGAGTATTTTTCAATTCCGAATAAAATATTCGGATTCGAAATATAGAACAGCACTGTTTGTTTATTTTCAAATAATTAAAAAAAATTAATTTAAAAATTACATATGCTTTTATACTAACCCTTTTTAAATGAAGCTTTTTTTTTTTTTTTTTTAAAACTACTTTTTTATTAGCATCTACCTCAAAGTTACTTTCACACAAATTGTTGGCACTGTACCTGATTGTCCCAAATTATCCCATGTGAAGCTCTTCTTTCTCCCTTACTATTATTTAACAATATTCGTATAAACAAAACAAAAGCAAAGAAGCAATAGGTACAACCAAAATAATTTTTTATAAAAAAACAATCTAAAAACCAGTCTGCTACAAACCATACATGAGTAAATGAATTGCACGTACATGTATGAGTTGAAGTATCCAATATTTTGGTTAGATCAAAGCTTCACTACAACAGTCAGTCTGCTTTAAGCATTCTACAGGTTTGCATTTAAGACACGGACATCAGCATACACTGCGGTTGGCAGCCATAGATAAAAAGATACAAACTTAAAGTACATAAAATCGAACTAAAATAAATGCTTTAGTTGCAAAACGCCCACGATTAAAAATACATAAAAATTAATTAAAGAATTTATTTAATAGAGTGTTAATTAAATCAATGAATGTGCAAATAGCTTTTATAATTAATTAATTAATTAAAAACTGTTTAAGAGAAATAAATACTCATACTCATAGAGTTTTTTTTTATTGATAAAAATCTTGGAAATTTGATTTGTAGAGTGTTAGTCATTTTTAATTCTCTGTATACGGAAGCGCAAAGTTTGGTATGAAGAAACATAACAAAAAAAAAGTATCGATCGTATTTTCGTTATTTGTGGTTCGTTCAAATGAAATAAAACCAAACCAAATCAAATAAAAACCACAGCAAGAAAAAACAAACAAACTTCTACTCAAATTGGAACCGGTTTAAATTTGTATTGTTTTTTTTTTTCTTTTATTTTGATTTTGTTTCCATCTTTCTACTTTGTGGAATCGTATAGTGTTGACTAAGCAAAATAAGTAACTGCAACAGCAACTTCAACAACAATAGCAACACAAAACTGAATGGTTTGTGTGGGAATATATTTTGTTACCATACACTGTAATCAAAAGCAGAGATAGCTGTTAGAGTATTATTGTGTTAGTATGTAGTTAATATGTTAGTTTGTGTGAGAATGTGCATGTTTGTTTATTTCATTTGGTAGTGTGACAATAACATCAAAATTTCAAAATCAAAACAAAGTAAACAAATGAAATTAAATCCAAAAGAAATGAAGTAAAATACACACAAGCGAAAACATACACAGTCACAATGTGGTGGCTTAATGCACATGGTTGCATCATTGCAGCAGAATGTATGAAAGGTAAGTGATGTAAATGCAACTCTGTTAAAAAAAAAACTTAAAGTAACGGTTAAAAATAAAACAAAAGTTAATGAGGTCTTCTCAGCGTTTAAAAAAAATAAAATTTACTTAGTTTTTTTCCGGTCCTTTATTACATGGGTTGGTATCTTTAGATTGGTATCGCATCTACCAATTTTTAGAAAAATCTGTTTGCAGCTAGAATTTTAATCCATCCAAATTAATACAGCTATTCATTACTTTATAAAGTTGTTCATAACTTCGGTAGCATTTTTAGCAGAGGCGTCAACTAAAGTTTTAAATAAAATATTTCAAAGCATGATTTTAGGCTTAAATTAAGTGCGGGCACACATCTTTTTGAAAAGTGGCAAATGAAAATCATTGAAAAGCGGTCGTAGAAATGGGCGTGGCCTTTTGTGGAATCTAAAGATTATCCCCCTTATCCAAAAAAATTAACGTAGACTTTAATGTCAACGTTAACGAAATTTTTCATATAATTTTTTAAAAAATTTTACGTTAAATTTTTTTAGATAAGAGCATATACGAGTATGAATCAAATTTGAGACAAATTCGTTTGAAAAGAAAATTTTTTATAGCGAAAAAGCAAACAAACAAATGAAAAACAAACAGAAAATAAATTTTATTTAAATTTATTAACTCCTTACCTATTTTAAGGTAAAATTAGTTTACGTTTTTCCAAACCAGCAAGAATCTGGCAAGTAATTTAATTTCTGTGCGAGAAGCAGTGGAAGTCTAGCAAGAAAATCCGCAAGCTCCAGAACATCAAACAAAAGTTAAAAAAAGGCAAACAATTAGTTTTTTAGGCTGTGCAGATTTTACTTTAATTTTTAAAAACTTATAAATTGTCATATGACTTCATTAAAATCTTAATTATATTAAAAAAAAAAAATTTAAGAGGAGAAGCCAAAAAAAAGTCGATACTATGAAAAATTAATAAACATTTTTGAAGTTTTCTTTCTTTAAGCTTCACTTGAACAAAGTTATTTTTCAGACTTCAAACAATTTTGTTAATTTTTCATATCGATTTTATTGGGTTCTCTTTTAAAAAATTTTAATTGTAGTTTAGGGCTTAAATGAAATCATATGACGATATGTATATGTAATTTTTAAGCCTTTTACCAAAATTGAAAAAAAAAAACTTCATTAATTGAAACAACAATTAAAGAGAATACAAATTGGAGTCTTAGGATTCCATTTTTGACCATCCACTCGCTAAAACAATGAAGTAATAATGTGACCTAGATCCACCCTGTGATATTGCGCAATCTAGGAAGAACTCCTAAAACTATTCCTAATATCTCACATAGTCTTTTCAAGAGATATACACAGATAAATGTGTATTTCGAAGCAAAAAATCAGTGTAATTTTATTTTTATTCATTTTTCGTATTATGACACTATTGAAGTATTAAAATTTTAATTTATATTTAAAAAAAAAATAGTAATTATTATTTGTGCTTATTCCAAAATTATATTTATATTATTATACATTTTTATATTTGGGAATAACAAATGTTGCTTAATGTTTAATTTATAATTAAGTTTAATAGCAAAATCAAATCTCAAATTCATTAACAAGTTCTCTCTTAAACTTCCATATAATTTAATCATTAAACTATTTTAAAATGTGCTGCAGCTACGGAAGCTAAAAGGAAACAGCATTTTGTGATGTCCTTGCATTAAAGAAGCTTTCAATAAAAAGATTAAAGTAGAAATTATTTTTCAATGATTGAGAAAAGTACTATTTATGCAAGAGCTTAAATGTATAACGTTAGTTAAAAAGCAAAATGACAAAATTAAAAATTATTGGTTTAATAAATAGTTTTTTAAAGTAATTCAAAAAAAGCGAAATAAATTTTTAGATTTAGAAACTTTGTTTGTTTGTTTATTTACTATCAATATTTACATTTAATTTTATCTTATACATATAACATATTTTGAGATTCTATTACAGCAAATGTTAACTAATACTTATGATCATATCATATCCTAGATTAAAAATTAGTATAAAGAGATTATAGGAAAAAGATAGGAAAAAACCTACAGTTAATATCACAAGATGTAGAAGTTGTTAAAAAGATTGGGAATGGTCAGAAGCTAACAACTCCTATTTTCAGCTGCTGGTGATCAATCTCCTTAGATGTTCAAAATTTGAGTCCCTACATTTGTTCGCAAATAATATTTTAATGTCTTTGATAAGCGTTTCTATAGTTTTTTGGCCAGTTAAATTATGTAAGTCTTTTGTAGGGAATCTTGTCGGGAGGTTATATATGATATATAAGATTTGCCATTTAAGAAAACGAAATTATTATAAAATTGAATTTATTTGTAATTGAACTTTTCTTTTATAATTAATATGACTAGTTTTTTTAAAAATTTAAATCGAATTATAATTATTTTTTTTTTTATTTGCTTTAACTTTGTGTATAGCTTAGCCAAAGCGATCGATATAAAAATAAAAAATTTTAAACAAAGTTTACATAGAAAAAATTATGAGCAAATTGTTTCTAAAAAACTTGTGTTTAGGTTAATGTTTCATTCTAATATTTTTTTATTCAAATCTTTTTGCTTCTCTTTATGTTCGCTGTGAAAATGATTTTCTTTTTTCCATTACCTAAATATTAATTGCGTGTTTGGTTTTACGAATTCTGTGATAGCTCATATTTCAATTAAAAAATTAAATGTGCTTATGAATTTCGTAATTGAATATGATTTTTAGTTTTTTCTGTGTAGGTTCGAGAAAACTACTTTTTGAAGTTATAAAATTCCCCAGGCAAATATTCATATACATTTATTGTATAAGCTTAAAGCCTTTCCCATTTCACACGACGACATTAAATATTCACTTGGCTATTTTCTTTAAGCTGACTTTATTCGCCGTTACATTTCCCTCATAAATAAATCGTCAATAATTTAACTCTTAAATAGAGAAAAATAGAAAACAATAATAAAAGTGAAAACCAATTAAATTAAATTAAAAGTAAAATGCTAACTAAAACTTTATAAAGAGAAAAAAATTATTAAAAACGAAAAAAAAATATTTATTCGTGACCTATTTAAGTCATTAAAAGTAATCAAATTATAGATTGAAAAAATGTTAAAAGAAACGGGGTTGAAATTGTTGTTAATTGAAAAGCTAAAAATTATTTTAAAATTTTATAATATTTGAAAGGTTGGGCCAAATCACCGCATTCGATATCGGAAGAAAACTATCTTAATTTTAATGTTTTTGTATGAAAAAACTGGAAAATTTCGATACAAGTTGCCCGTTATCAAATGCGGTGATTTGGGCCCAGTTATTAATACGAACATAAATATTCGACATAGGCTGGTATTCAAAATGACTAATAAGGACTTCAAGTAGAAATTATTTCTTTATAATTTAAATTAATTTGATAATTTCCTAATATTTAAGATAATTTATGATGTAAGTCCAATATTTTGTCAATAATTTATATTAGTTTATAGTCTGTAAGGACTCCATTTCCATAGACTACAATAAATAAATAAATAAATAAATAAATTAATTAATTTTCTTCGAATACAAGCAATAGTGTTTAATTGTTATTCGAATTTAAAGATTTTTTATTGTCTAACTGAGTGCGTTAATTAAAGCGACAATTTTTTTGTATCAAAATTCTAGGAATTTTTTTAAAACTTTCTTTAAGTTTTTAATTAAATTATTATTATTGCTCCCTTTGATTTACTATAAATATTTTATTTGATTAATCATCATTATCAATTAGTTAAATTACACTGAGAGAATTTTGTTCATTAAGTCTTTGAATTTTATAATTAATCTAATTAAAAATTCATAATTTTTTAACCTAAGATAGGTTTCGTTAGATTCATGAAATATTTCATTAACTCAATAAAATATTTATTCACTTAATGAATTAACTTCATTTAAAATGTTTTAAAAAATTCACATAATTTGTGATATCTTTCAGTGATTATATGAAAAGTGTTTAATGAAATCTTTTCATTGGATTTATGAAACAAGACAAGATTTCGAAAAAAGAAGTCATTAAACCAGAGTTCGCAAAGAAACGAAACGAAACGAATGCAAACATTTCGTTTTGTAGTTTTCCATAATAATACTCTGAAAAACTATAAAATTTGTTTCGTTTTTTTACTAACTCTGCATTAAAAACAAATCACATGTTACAAAAAATTTTATTTGAAAGCTCATCAAATATATTCTGAATTAAATGGACCATAATTAAAGTCACAAAAAAGTGTACTCTTATCATGAATCGATTTAAAAAAAAAAATACCAACTTTAAATATGATTATGGGCTAATGTGTTTGGCTGGTATTCAAAATAACTAGTAACAAATACAAATTTGTCAAGTCTACTTTTATTTTCTTTGAATACAAGTATTTAATTTCAATTAATATATGAACTTCTTCAATATTTTTTTTTAAATATTTAATTAGTTTTACATAAAATTTAAAAAGAAAAGACTTCATTTACATCCGCATTTGTTTCCAAAACCCGTATAAAATTATCTTTGCTACAACTGTATTTTATCTAAACTACAATCAAAATTACTCGTAACAGAAAAACTGTTTTTCGGTTTGTAAGTTCTGCGATATCTGTATTTGAATCTCTACACTGACACAAAACATACACACTATACGGTCAGTTAGTTATGCTTCTTTACTTTTTGTTAGTTTACTTTGATTTATTATTCGTATAAGAATTATTGTCAAATAATTTCCAACTTAATGATATTTCCTTTTTATTTATCCAACTATGATTGTTTAACTAAGTAATTGGTCAACGAGTGCTTGTATAGCAAGAGTAAGAGTTTTTTTTTTTAAGATTCAACTAACTAACAAAGCACAAAAGAGGAAGGAAATGAATTAATGGGGCAGTGCATTATGTGATGAACAAAATGCTATGCAATAAATATTATAGAAAACTAATACAGAAAGCTAATTATTCAATTTAAAAATAATTTTTATTAAAATACAATTTTAATTTTAAAAAGTGTACTCATATCTGCTGGAAACAATATTAATTTTCTTACTACAATTACTCCTGCAAGTGAGTCGATGTTCGCTATCCTTTTTGTATACTAATAAATTCGATACATTTTTAATTTAAAGAATTATGTTTGTATTCAAAGAAATTTAAAGTAGATATGAAATCGATATTGTGACAAATTTGCCATAATTTCTATTTGAAGTCGTTATTAGTCGAATTCCGGTTGCTACAGCAAAAATATTGAATTTTTGATTGGAAAGAAATTCAGTTCTCACAACCGAAGTTGTTTTCTGTGTATACATTTAAATTAATACTACAGTTTGTTCTCATGACCAAAACAAGTACAAAATGAATCGCCATAAATGTTTACAGTTTTTTTGTTTTGGTTTTGTTTTACTTACTCAAAAGGAATAAAACAAAACGTTTCGTTTTATTTATTTTCCCACTCTGCTTTTAAGTATTTTAATGATATTCTTTGATTTTGTCAGTGTTAAAGGGCCTAGAACTATGAAACTGAGATTAAGTTGTCTTCAATGAAATAAGAAATTATATAAGAGTGACGCGAATATGAGGATCAATCAAAATGAACTCTCTAGTTTATGTAAAGAAGATGAAAAGAACACATATTATGTCACTCTAATGGTCTAATTTGGACCTGTTTTTGCTAAGTAGGCCAACATGATCTACAACTGTCGGACATGGCGGAAAAATCACCCAAAGAAGTTCTTAAATTCGTAATGAATACTGGACTCTGGACAGATTTGTAACTTGAAAGCCTATTTTGGCCGCAGTGACCAGATGACTTGTTCCCGCTCCTCATTCTAATTCCAGGACAATATGCCACTAACGAAAAAGCGGATTAAATGCTAATTCCACATATAAGAAGTAATAGGGCTTAGGTCGTTACAGTGACATGTGGTAGGTTAGGTTAGGTTAAACAGGTCTCCCGAAAACAAAAACAAAAGCTGGGCTCACTTGGATCCTCTGACGTGGTCCCTTTGTGATACCTGTATAACGGAAAATAAACAAGAGGAAGGATAGGAATAGAAGAGTGAAGGGAAAGGGAAGAAGATGGAGAAAGAAAGTGAGTGAGTCCATCACAAAAACCACTTCTAACGAAGCCATATATGACATGTGGTAACACCGCTATACGTTTTATATAAATTTTTCAGAAAAAGATTATTAGGCGTAGACACATTTTTACTTTTAAGTGACCTTATAATTATTTTTAATATTACAGCTCATTTGTTCAAAAGTGTCATAACACAGAAAATATTTTTAATTTTAATTTTTTCTATATGTCTCACTTGATATTCCGCATCAATTATTTTGAAAGGTCTTCTTTTCAGAATAAACTTATTCTTTAAGAAGACCTTAACCTTATCCAAAAAAATTAATGAAGACTTTAAAGTAAAAGTTATCGAAATTTTTCGTATAATTTTTTCATAAATTTCGAGTCAAGTTTTTTTGTATAAGAGCATTAAATTTTGTTCTATTTTAATTTGAAATGTGGAACTATAACTCTATTAAAGTAGATGGCTGTAAATAAATGTATCTACTAGTAAGACATTGAGCCACATTTTGTTATTATGAGTGTGCTAGGCTAATCTTCAGGTTTAAATATGTCACAGGAACTTCAACACAAGCATACAGGTCAAAACTGAAAAAAACGTTTGAAATTTTCGAAAAGCAAACACTCGTACATATGTATGTACTCGTAAGTATGCTAGTGTGTATGGCTTTGCAAAAGCAATAGGTAAAAACAATAACTTTAGGATTTCGTATGATTAATAATGGACAGGAGTAAAGCAAGAACACAAACAAACAAAATTCAAAAAGATAGGTTACAATAAAAATTGGCATAGAATGAAAGCAGAAAAGAGAAAACAAAAAGAAATTTTTTTTTTTTTTTGTATGAAGGAAAAAAGCCGCACATTTGACTCAAGGGGTTCATTTTTGAAAGCACAAAATGAACCCATAACTACAATGAAATATCAAAAGTAAACAAACCCAAATATACAGCTGGTAGAAATATGAACACATAAACAACGACAAACAACAATAACAACAACAACATTAACTATAATACAGTGGCAGCAAAAAAGTATCTGAAAGATACACGAATTGAAACGACAAGCAAATGTAAACAGACAGTATTGTATGGAAGTTTAGTTAGTAACGAGAACTTGAGCCGGTTGGTTATACAAACGAATCTGTTAGGATATTCTCTACAGATATTTAACGTTTATTTAAAAAAACGCAAATTATTAAATTAAAAAAATAATAAGTACGTGTTTTATATTTAATGGCTAAAGTGATCTATTTGAGCAGCTGTCTTTCTCTGTGGTAAATAATACAAAAATAGAAACACACACACACACAGTTTAATTTAAATAATTCAAGGTTTAGTTTGCTTTAAAACGGTGGTTAATATCTGAAAAAAAATTTATTGTTTTTTTTCCCCATTTTCCTTTGTTATTAAACTATTAATCAGTGTTAAATTTTATATTAAAAGAAAAATTTGTTGGGGGTTGCTAACACAGAACAATCCAAAATAATAGCGTGAGTTTATTTTCTTAGAATTTAAACGTGTGTAAATAGTACCTATAATTGTCAACATCCCTTCCTAAAAATTAATTTTTTTTTTTACCAACAAAATTTTGACAGATTTTTTTGTCAGACTCAACAATCAACAATAATTGTAAAAAATAATAATAATAATAAAACAACAAATTGACAGAAACACAAAATAATAAAATTAAAAAAATTTTTAGAGCACAACAATAAAAAAGAAATTTTATTTTTTATAAAATAAATTACTTGACGCATAGAAATTTTAATGAATAAAGAAAAAAAAATTTAACACAAAAACCAGCAAATTGCGACAGAAAACAAATAAAAGTAAAACAGTTTCAAGTGTCAATTTGTGCTACGTAAATAATATCTAATTAAAAAAATAAAAAAGTAATTTTATGCTTGCAATAACACAAAAACAAAAATTAAAATTTTTATCAACTGGAGAAATAAGAAACGAAATTTTGGCTGTTAACTACTTTTTTTTTAGTGCATTAAACAAATCTACTCAACAAATAACGCTATCTAACTAACTAGCAAGTTAAATAAAGTCTTTTAAAATTTCAACCTGGTGTCCGTTGACTCTCTCCACATCTCTCTCTCTTTCTCTCTTTATTCTACAGAAGATAAAACGAATATTTACCAGTAACCAACCGTTATCAGGAGTTTACTTTTCTTATTATTCATATTTTTGTTGGAATTATAACACAATAATTTTAAGGTAAATAAAAAACATTCATACGTATTCATTAAATTATTTAAAATTGTTTAAGAAAATATTTTACAAACTGTCAATAACAATGTTTCATTCAAAGCTCAAAGTGTTGCAGTCATTTTTTTTATTTTTAACAAAAACCAACAACAAAATTCAGCCTTCTTTTTAAATTTATTATCTGCATTTTACGTTCTGAAAAAGAAAAAAAAAATAAGAAACACTTGTGTCTTGTCTAAACAAACAAATTGCATTCCAACCAAAACCAAATAACAAATAAGTAGATTCACTTTATACTAAAAGAAAAAAAACTAAAAAAAAAACCACGAACAGAAAAAAATGTTTTCTAAGTTATTGTGTTAAGCCCCTACAGCAAGAGCGTAGCTATAAAAAAATTTTTTGTAAATATTTAACTTTATTACCGAGAGAAAAATAATTCATAAATCCAATGAAAGAATTTTATTCAAAATTTTTCATTAATTCAGCAATAATAAAGTTTTCATTGGATTAATTACAAAAAAGAGAGTTTGTCCCGCGTTATGGAAAATTTCAAATTAATTCAAAGTCGGATATGCGTTCAATGGAAACCACGTTTTAAGAAATATGTAAACCAGGCAAATCAAATCAATCTATACCGCATTATATGGAAACATCCGTTTTCTTTTTTTTTATAACTTGTAAAGTTTTTTTATTCTTTACTCTTGCAATAGCGCTATACAGAGAACGGGTTATAGGAGAACTTGTCTTATATTTCACACCGCGTTATATTTTTTTTTATTTATTTATTTATTTATTTATTTATTTATTTATTTATAATACATTTCGATATTCATTTTTTAAATTATGGTTCTTATGGGATTCGCTTTATAAAAACACTGTATAAAAACTCTGGAATTGATTTAGAAACTGCTTCAAACTGTTATTTTATTACAGAACTATCCCATTTTATATATATTTTATTTTCGAACTACGAGTATAGTTACAATTTACCAATTAGTAAGAAATAAATTTGATTTTCATATTATGTACTCGTATTATATTCACTCCTATTCCAGTTGTCGTAATCAATAGATTGTCGACGGCTTTTATTTAGTATTCCAGTTTAATTTAATTAGATATTGATATTTTTATTTTACGGTATTTTTTGAAATTTTTTTATTTGATTTTTTCTGATATTTTATTCTAAACGATTTTTTATATTTATGAAAATTTACGTAATTTTAGGTAAACAAATTTACAGTTCGATTAGAATTTTTTAGTTTTTTTTTTTCATCAAAATTTTAAATTTTCTTATGTCGTGTGGTATTTTTTTGATATATTAACAACAAAACCACAGTTGTATAACTAAAGTTATGGTCACATTAAACAAATTTTTGTCGAAATAGGCATAGCCCCTACGTTATCTGCATATTCCTTTATATATTTTGAAGATATATTGGTTTAGTTTAATTATTCATTAAAATAAAACACACTTTAACTATTATATTATTTGAAATCATTTTATGTGCTACAAGTCATGTTAGACTATAAAAATATTTGCCAAAAAGTAGTGGTTACGCTTATTTCGACAAATATTTGTGTAATGAGACTGTAGCTTAAGTATACCAAGACTTTGACTAGGTTTTGGCAAAATCTAGTAACAAGCTAGATTTTGTTTTGTATGTGAAATCTAGTAAAAATGAACTAGCTGTCGTTCAAAATCTCGTATGAACTAGATTTTTCTGCAGTGTAAGTGTCCTATTATGCTTGAAAATTTTTTTTTAAAAATATTTTTTGAAAAATTAAATAGTAACAATTGTAGAAAATATTATTATTGTGTATCCTTATTGAAATAATTTTATATTAACTTTTATTTAGAAAAGTTTTTAATATTTGCTCCACAACTTTAAATTGTTTTTTAAGAATTACTGTTAAATTTATATGATTTGGGCACAGGCAAATAAAAAACTAACAACAAAGCATTACATTAAAATAATATTTAATGATCATTTAGCTGAACTTAATTAGTGGTTTTTATTTTAAGTTTTTCTCGATCAGTTATTTAGGAGCTTTTAAGAAATTTCCCATAAGCCTAGAGGGTGCCCATCTAGATTAGTAGGTAGCGTACTAGCCTATACTTCTAGGGGTCGCAGACTCGATTCCTGAATAGACCCTAGATGTTTTCTGCAGACAAACCAAAGAAGCTTGGCTGATTTGTGTTGTTTAAAAAAAATCATTTCCCACAAAATTGCAAAATTTACATTATTAATTTTAAATTAATTCTGCTAATGACTAATAGCACCAAACTTTAATTTTGAATTAAAATTTTTACTACAAAAAACAAAAAAAAACATACTGCGAGATATTAGAGAACTAACCTTTTGTTATCATATAAATTTTGAAAAAAAAATTTTAATATTAATTTTTTTTTTATAAGCAACACGTGTTGGAACGTGCCAGCTATTTAACGAAAACTATTATTCTGAGATTTAAATTTAAATCAACGTTTCGGAGAAAAATCCTTTTAACTTTAATCAAAGACAAACAAAGGGACCTTACAAGCATACTTTCAAATATAAAATATTACACATGTTTGTAATAATGTGTGTTTTTCATCATACATACATACAAACTATTATTGAAAACAAATTTGCTGGTGATAATTAAAAAATTTCTTGGAAATTTTTAAGTACCTTATAACAGAAATAAAATACTTTAAAAAGTCAAAGTCAGTTTAAAAAAATTTGTTTGCAAGTAAGTAGTTGAAGCATACTCCCCATAGAGCACCTCTCTGACTTTTTTGTCACCCTGTTGCTTGTCCTTCGTCATGTAAATAAATTTATGCTACCAAAGGGGAATGATTTGTTTAACATTTTCTTTGCTTAATATTATTTTTTTTTTCTGCTACAGACAAATGTTTACTCCATAAAGTTAAATTTTTAACACTAGAACACAACATGAGAAGAACAAAAAAAAAACAAAAAACAACAAATTAATTTCAATGGTTGCATTTCATTTAATTTTAAATTACAGAGAAATAAAATATTATTTAGGCTAACCTAATTAATTTCGTATAAAATCATGTAATTAACGCAATAAAATTAAAAAAAATAAAAACAAAACAATAAGTGAGAAAGAAATTAATATGGAAGGGAAATCAAAAGACTTCATGGATAAATACAACAGCTTCAAATTAATACAATTAGGAATGGAAAATAATATTTTGTAGTTTGCTTGTGTATGTAATGTGCTTGTTGATTCAATTATAAATACAAACAAACAAATGCAAGCACTTGTTTCCAAAAGTTCTCAAATTGTTTAAAAGAAAATTTTAATTTTTTAAAATCATTTGATTGAGAAAGTGTAAACAATTCAATTGTAAAATCTAAAGAACTTTTAAATATTTACATACATACCATACCTTAAATAGATATTCATAATTAAGATTTTAATATTTTTAAATGTTTTGTTAACAATATTTCTTGTTTATTTTATTCAATTTCATTTCCTCATGTCTTCCAAGGGAATTTTGATAATTTACTGCAAGCTAAACCGAACAAGACTGCTGGAAATTAGATTAGTTTAGTTAATACATGCAACACAGAAATGTTTATTTATATATTTAATACTACTCGTATCAAACATGTCAATTGAAATAAACACACTTGCTTGTGTAGAACATATTGCAAAGGGTTCAAGGTGCTTTTATATGAATTGAATTGTTAAACGCTATTAATTTTCTTAAGTATGTATTTGTGCTATTTAACAAATAGTGTTTGTTTATTTATGAATTGTAATTAAACTTGAATTACATTACATTAAATAGAACGATTATAGAATAATCTTATCAGTTGCTCAATATTTCAAAATTTATTTTTTTGTTTTTGAAATCAAAAAGGGGAAGGGAATTTTTTTAAAAATGAATAATTTTAAATTCAATTTAGTATTGTGAAATACTCAATTTATAAATAAAATTTATATACGGTATAATTGTGCTGTAATTATACAAATTTTACTCATAAGTAGGTTGGCAGTAAACTATGTTTACGTTTGACATGACATGTTAACACGCACAACGTCTCTTAACAGAGACGACAACAATCATTCTGTAACACACCAATTTAATTATTGTTACAATTCACTCTACACTATTCTGTAAATAGTTCAATGTCGGTAGCGTTTAAGATAATTTCTGATGAGACAACATTTCAAAAACAGAGTAAGGGGCACGTAATGCAAAAGTTACTCTAAACGATTGAACGCTTATGTACACTAAAAGTTTATTCTAAATTAGAATGTTATCTAGAATGACTGCTAGTTATTTCTAGATCCTTTCAAATAGTTTTAAATATAATAAAATGTTTTAATAAAGGTATGATTGAAAAAAACTGATTTTAACTAATAAAAAAAACATGTTACTACTAGAAAACACTTATACAATGTAAGTTGTTTTTAAGGATAAGATGAATGCTAAACCATAAAACATCTTCATAACTCATTATAAATTATTTAAATGCTCCAATGTAGAATCAAAGTTTATATTTTATGGCAGATTACGACCACTTTTTCCAGCATCTCAAGGCAAACATCCACATCACAGTTAATTTGTTATTGATTCCTAAAGTTCTAAAAATATTAAATATGTATTGATGTATATATTTGTATGTAATAATATGACTAAGAAAACAAATATATTATTATAAAAAAAAAATTACTCGTGTTCTTCCATTATCTATTCAAGAGCAAATAACAAAATAAAAAAACATGAATTTCAAATAAACAATATATTTATTTGCTTGTAATATGTATTTGTTCTACTTTGAAAAAAAAAACACAAAAATAACATTCCAGTAAAGAAAAACAACTTGAAAATAAAAAAAAAAAACGAAGTACGATACAAGAATTATAAAACCACAAAACAAGAGAGCATCCATTATATGCTAGGGTTGTTAGTTGTAGACCAATTTTTTATTCCATAATTACACAATTTTTATTTATTTTTTAAACATTTTTAAAAAAATTTTGTGATTATTATTTGTACATAAAAAACGATTTAAATAAATTTTAATATACAGTTTCAATGAAATTTGTAAAGCCAAATTCATATAATAAAATTTTGTGTTCTTAAAGATTAATTTAATAAATTAATTTCCTATTGAAGTAAACTAAAGCGAACTATTGCCCTCGTTTGCTTAGAATAATATTTTTTTTACTTTTACAGAAAGGGAATGATTTTATGCTATTGATAATAAAAAAAGTAAGGGGTTGCAACAGGCCTTCAAGAAACAGAAATCTTTTAATTAAAAAAATTACTAATCTCTAAATTTTAATTGAATCAATTAAGTATTGACTACATTTTTAATTGTATCAATAAAATATTTTCTAAATTTATAACTGAAACAATTTAATGTTCTCTAAATTTTAATTTAATAAATCTAACAATTTTTTTTATTAAAATATTTCATAAGTTCGTATTTAGTTTGAAAAATTTAATATTTAATCAAATTCATATTTTTTTTATTTCTTTAATTATGAATTTAATTAAAATTTTTAATTATATCCTGAAGAAGCTACAAAAATTGGAGCGAAATATCGATATAAAAATAAATTTTTGAAAAATAAGACCTCAAGCTTAACAAAATAGCCATTTTAATTAAAAAGAAAAAGGTCAAATAAAACTTACTAATAAATAAAATAAAAATATTTTAATTGAATGAAAAAATTGATTTAAGTAAATTTTTCATATGAAATATTTTAATAAAAAAAAAAATTTTGAAATTGATTAAATTCTTAATTGAGAGAATTAAATATTTATTGAATGTCGCAATATTTTAATTAAATAAAAAATTATGATTTTGATTAAATATTTATTTGATTAAATTAAAATGTTTAATCAATATGACAATTATTTTAATTAAACTATTTCATTGGTTTGTAGTTTTTTGTGGGTTATGAGAGTATTAAACTAAAATTACCAAAAATGTATAATTAGTTGGAGAGAAATATATAAATTTATATATTACGACCTCAAGCTTAATAAACTAGCCGTTTTAATTAACAAGAATTATAAATCAGTAGAAATGTTTGTATGACAGTTATTAACATTACATTTTACCAAACAAAAAAAAAAGGAATAAAAACTCATAAAATATTTACCAAACCTTGAAGTTTTATAGACTTAAAGAAAAAATATAAGTTTCTGTTTAGAAGATTTTATCACCATCAACATTTTTGTCATATCTTGTTTTTATATACTTTTTTTTTCTGTTGTTACTTTATGATGATGTGTCATGGCTGGTAATGATGATGAAGATAATATATTTTGATTAATGTTTTATAAATGTGGTTTTAATATTTTCTTTTAATAATTTTCATTCTTCATTCTTTGTTATAAAATAATGTTAAATATTATTATTTTTTTACTTACTACACGTTTAAGTAACTGTTAAATACAAAAGTTTTTTTTTTCTTTCTCCTGTTGACAAAGTATTTGTATTTATCTTTGTCTTTATTGTTGCTGTTTTCAATACGAGTACGAATGAGCGGTGTAATTATTGTTTAGTAGTTGGGTAACATGACATGTCAGTAATTGTTGCTAAACAGCAAAATGATAAAACAATAGTAGCAAAAACTATAAAATAATTATTTGCTTTTGTCATAATATTGTATTGGAATTCAAGTTCAAGTCGTACAATGAAAATAAAAAACTTTAAACTTCAGTTTTTTCATTGAGTTCTAAGGGACAAACTGAACAAGATTTTTTTTAATGTTCGTGTGACATACAAAAAAAACTATTTCATTAAAAATAACAAAATTTTTATATTTTTACAAATTATTTAAGGTCAGCACTTTGTGGAGACTTTTGTTTTATATAAATTTCATATTGAAAACACAATTACTGAAATATATAAGGTCAGTTCCACAGGTTGTGTGTTATAAAATCAAAATTTATAAAAGAAAAACTTGCATAGAAAAATAAAAAACTTTTAAAATTGAAACATTTACAGTGAATTGGCGAAAACGTAAACTAAATTTTACCCAGGGCATTCACATTTTTAATTTTGATGGTAAACATTTTGGAATAAAAAGAAACGATTAAGACAGAAATAAAACCTAAGCCCCCAGACATTCTGGAAGCCATTAAGCGTTGTTCACATTTTAGTAAACTTAAAAAAGTATTGAATAGTAGTGAACTTTTCCGGATTTTTATTATTATTATTTGTAATTTGATATTCGAAATTAATATTGAGATTAAAAAATTTTTTTAACAATTTACAAGGGGAGGTATTCGTGCAGTTGACAAAAACATACAAAAATGACAACTCGTTATTATTAACAGGTTTCAATTACAACTCAACTGAGTTTATTTGTGAGCCATAATAGTGGAATTAAACTCGGATTGAAGTTCTAAATCAGATGTTTCCACAGAAAACATGCAGATTAACAGTGTAATAATAACTTAAAATCCAACTTCTTTCCTCTAACCCTGGATTTTCTTAAGATATTTTCACGTTATAAATATTGTGCAACCTAATAAATAAAATAAAATGAAACAAACACACATGTTGTATGACTTTTAAATTAGAATCACCGACTTTATACTAAAATTTAATTTAAGTGGAAAACAACGACAAAATTGTGCTTTAAGGAAACTTTATTGCTTTTAATTTCATTAATTTTTTAGACTAGACTTTTAAATTTTTAATGCAAATTTTGACCCTGACCCATATTTCGCAGCACTTTTGAACACTTAAAACAAAAGTAATTTTACAAAATTTCTTTTGCAAATAAATTCAATAAAAAATTACAATTTTTAAGCTTGTAATGAGTTTGGCCATGATGTTGAGTAAAAAATAAATAAAAGCAGGCTAAAACAATAAATGGCGTCATATTTTTTATTTATTTATTTTAATTTACTTCTTAATAGCGGCCACTTTTTGCTGTCATTATCTTATAAAATTTACTTTATACTCAAGGGGTTTCTATTAAAACTATAGCAGCAAACACTAGAATTAATTAAAACTGAAAAACAAACAAAAAGTTACACAAAATACAAACAAAATGTGGCGCAAGCTTAATCAATTGCAACAATAATAATTACAAAATTTCTAACTAAAAAAATAAAATAAAATAAAAAAAAAATTACAAAATATAATCAACAATAACATGTGAGAGTTTATTAGCAAAATGCAAAAATACTCGTATAATCAAACGTTTAAACCTAGTTGGGACAGACAGACATGCAAGTAAACAATCATAAAAGTGCATAAGTTAAATACATGCACTGGCTAGCAGCCAGTTGAACAGACCATACGGACAGCCAAACTTAATTTACTTATTTATTTTATTATTTTTGCGCATTAAACAAACATTTTATATAAGTTTTCAGGCACTTGCATTTTATTATATTTAGTTGTTGTTTAAGTACCTGGACAGCAGCAAAGCCTTATGGGAAATATGAGATGTGAACATGAAGGAAACGATCAGTTTACTTTTTTTTTTTTTGTTGTTTGCTTAGCAGGAAACTTGACTTAAGGTCAAAGTTAGTGGATTCTAAAGAAATTGATTACAGAGTTTAAATATGATTTATGCTTTCAAAAATTTAATGAAGGGATTTTAAAGCTTCAATTACATAAAAGTCAATAAAGTGATGTGAAACAGTTTAAAAAGTTAAGCAAAAGAAATTGTGAATACAAAATGACTTTAGTTTCTATAGATGGAAACAGTTTAAGAAGGTGGCTTAAGTATTTAGACTTAGGTTTTCTACTATTTCTCTTAAGAGTGAATGCATACAATTTTAACTCATTTTGCAAACACATGCTTGATGATGATATTGGCAAAACATTACATCATCAAATTAAAGGCCAGTCAGCAGTTTCATGCATCTGATACCCAAACAGTTTTTTTGCAATACATTCAAATTTTGTCTCTCTAGCTCGTGATCCAGCTTATGCAACACAAACATACCGTACAGTGTAGATAAAGCTTTTAAAACAAATGATTATGCGAGTTTTTTCACGTTATCCAATTTTAGAATTTAAATTAAATTTTTGCTCTAAGCTTATTTTATTCTAAACAATACTATAACAAAAAGGAAATGCTCGTACACATTCATTCACCTGCAGTTTTCTTTCATATATAGAAAATTATAACAACAATTGCAATCAATAATGAAATGCTAAAATTTATTGTAAACAACTTGAAATGTTTTTTTTTTTTTTGTTGCACTCGTATCTTTGGTTCGATAAATTTCCATATTTATTAAACGAAAATGGTATAAATATGAAATGATTAAATGAATGAATGAATAAATGAATGAATGCTTAAAAGCAGAAACTAACTAATATTAAGGTGTTAAAAAAAGTTTGAATGCGATAAATATTAATATTAAAAACACCTGTTATAAAACACACAAACATACGCTTAAATAGACGAGTTTGTATATAGTAACCCAACAAACATAATGTAATGATTTTATTATTTGTCTAATCCCCAACCCCTTTCTAGCAAGTAAATAAAAAAAATTTTAATTTCCCTGATTTTGCAACAGGAAATTACTAAAACCAAAAATGAAATTTGTAAGTTCTACGCTTTCTGAAAGCGGGAAATTTCGTAGTTTTTATTCTGTGATGCAAAACGGAAATTGCCAAAACCCTTCAGAGCAACAGCACTGAGTATATGAAAATTTCAAAAATGTTTTTTTAAATAATCCAAAGTAATTTTTGAGTTTGGGCAGTAGATGAGAAAGCTAGACGACCTTTTCTTTAAAATGATATATGTCCCATTTCGCAATCTTCATACGTAAGCTGCGAAAATCCCTCAGAGCAGTAGCACATGGGTATATGGAAATTAAAAAAAAAAAAATTTAATAATCCAAAGTAATTTTTGACTTTAGGCAGTAGGTTATCAATCTAGACGACCTCCGCTAAACGACTAATAAAATATATATATAGAATTATTTAGTAACATAAGACGTATTTGATAAATACACCATTAATACTGAAAACATATTAAGAAATACTAAAAAACTTCGGGGGTTACGTTAAAACATATTTAATTCGGCATATTTATCTTCACTCCCTTAATTTTTTTGTATGTTTTTAATGTTTTAGAAGGCTCTGCAAACTGAAAAATATTAATATTTCGCTAACACAGTGAAGGTAATAAGACTCGGCACAACCGAATTTACCTTGTTTTTTTTAATAATACTAAAATTTCTATACAAGTTGTATGTGTTTAATTTTTATTTTAGTGTGTTTGCTGGCATAACGCTAGTATTTAAATTAAGTTTTAATAAAGACCAAGAAAAAAATATTTAAACAAACGAACCTAAATTATTAATAATGTTATGGAAAGCAAAGAGAAGGTAAAAAGAGGAATTGTATGCGGGTAGGAAATTCTATAGGAAAATTTACCGGTAACAGCAACTACAGCCCCTTTAATAAAATATTATGGATTTGGTATTTTTCAAATATCCGGAAATTTATAAAGCGTAACAAATCTACATACACACTAGCGCATGAATAAATATGTTGGGTTTTCTAAACATTGTTTTCTTTTATAAGAAACGTGGGTGGCTTGATCAATGCTTTGAAGTGCCTCTTTGATGTATGATTTTTTGTGTGTTTTCCATTATTTTAAATAACAACAGTAAAGAAATTGTTGTGGAAACTTGAGTACTTAAAGTAATATTTTTTCTACTTATTTTACGTTTCACTTGGCATTTTGTTGAATAAATGGGGGGTGAATTTACATAGAGTAGGTTTGTTGTATCATAATGACCACTCTAGTAAACTTGTTATATTTTTGTTTGTTTTTTTTTTTTTTTCTTTAAGCTAATTAAAATGACCTGACCGTGCACAGTTGTTACTCGTAAATTAATATCTAGTGAACCCATTGGCAATAGTCTCAAATGTGTAAAAATTATTACTTGTTGTTTTTTATTAATTCGTTGAAAATTTGTATTTGGTTTGTTTACAATTTTTTATGCCAGCAGTTTTAAAGGTGTCACCCACTGTATGTATGAGTATTTTGATCTAGCAAAGTGCTAAAAAGAAGCCAAGTATTTCGCATATACAAAATATTGAATAACATCAAATCGAATTTACAAGTTAAAGTGTGTAATTGTTTTATAATATATAGAATAAGACGAAATTAATTTTCTATTCTCAAAAAATTATTCTGTTATCAAATTATATACTATTTGAAACAGGTTACCTAAAGCAGTACAAAGGAATGCCTTTTTTAGGTTTCAATAGAACAAAAAATTTTTTATGTAACATTTAACATTAATGCATATTTAGCGTTTGTTGTTAAAGTGCTTAACTCACTCTTACTTACAAATGGAGTGCAAAACATGTGCCATACTTGTACCTCTTATATGTGCCATGTTGAGAAAGGATACCAATATTTTTTAATCATTAAATTTTTTTAACAATAGAACACAAATATTCGTGGATGGCAGAATATATAGAACATTTTTTTTAGAAAAGAAAACGCCTTAAAATATCGCGTATTTTTTTTTTTTTTTGAGATCTTCACGATATGCTTTTGAAAGCAATTATGCTTAAAGAGTTTTGGGAAAAGTGTATTTTTATAGGTTAGAGGTACGTGCGTCTTCTTTTATTATTGTGTGATGAACTTACATTTATTATACAAAATGTCTAATTATTTATTCCGTTCCGCGATTGCGAAAAGCATTTTTTGTGAGGAAGAAAAATTTGCAATTATTCATTCCGTTGCTGCGGTATTTTTCCGCAATTGCGGTATCATCTCTACCGGGGCGGCATTACCATATTATTGATTTCGCAATATTGATAAATTTATTTTATGATTTAAAAATGTATATGTTCTAATACAAGCATATCATTATTAAATTTTAAAATAATAATGTCCCACACTCAAAGAAAAAATATGGTTGAATATGGCCACCGCAAACATATTTTGTTGTACATAAAAATATTATTGTTAATTTGAAGCATCTAAGTATGATCACAATAAACATATTTCTAGTTATATTTTAACCCTACAATACTTACCGTCATTGATAAAATCTTAACTGAAACCATAATTATGTTTATAGTAAAAATAATAATGAGAAAAATATGGTTGCAAGTAAATTATTTTCTATTTTGTCTCTTCCGTAACCATATAAATAAAGTGAGTATAAAACATTGTGGCTGAAGTGGTTGAGTAGCGAGTTAATGCTTCTTGAATAAATATTCCAAAGTTCGAATTTTGGTAGAATCAAATATTTAAAAAAAATTTATATAAAAAATTTATGTAGAGTAAAAAATTAAGAAAAAATTTTTTTTGCCCTGAATGGTTAAAAATATATATAGTTAGATGCAATCATAAATCTAACCATACTATGTTTCCACCAGAATACGGTTGCCTCAACCATAGTCACAGGAAAATAAACTTTTGTTAAAAGCTTACTTATCATATGTTCATATGAAATTTATGGATCGTTATTGAAAAGCAACCGTCTTTGAAGGAAACTATTATTTTATTTATCGCAAAGATAAATCTAACCATATTATATTTCCTCCAGATTATGTTTACTCTCAACCATATTTTTTTCTTTGCGTATTTGCATAGTACGAGTAAAATTTCGTCTGTAAAATATTAAATTAGTTGCAAAAATGTTTCGCATAAAAATTTTTAAATGGGGAACTATAATTTGGATACACAAAATCTTCTACCAGAAATGAAAAAATGCAAACAAGTGCCATCTTGTACAATTAATGCACTATATTCAAATATGCCATTGATACACCATTAATTTTACAAACAAATTTTGCGAAATGAGTCAATTGTACTCTCATTCAAAAATGTTATGTCTGACACAAATGGGAGTTGTCTTACTATTATTGCAAAATGCATTTTCATGTGATCACATTTATTTAAATTAAATTATTAGATTTACAATACATTCTTGTTTGCTTAAACCTTTATTAATTTTTGTTAATCCTTATAATAGGTCTATTTTGGCCCCAGTGACCAGGTGACTTGTTCCCGCTCTTCATTCTAATTCTAATCCTTACAAATTATTCATTCAGACTAAAAACAAATTAATTTAAATTGATTAATACTGAATATAAAGGTCTAAGAAATATAATTGAGATTATGTAGTTGTAGTTGGCTATTTGTTTTGTAATAATAATAAAATATAGTTTGGCATTAGGTGACTAATTAATAAAACAAATAATTAGAAAGTATAATTTCTCTTAAATTTTTTTTTTTCGATTTTTTTATATTTTCCTGAAGAAAAATAATTTTAATAAAATTATTTTTTTAAATGTTTCCTATTAAAAGACAATATGAGTATACCCCCTCAAAAAAATGTAGTAACACATTTTCCTCAATAATTTATTAAATATAATTAATTAAAAATTACAACAGAAAACAGTAACAAAAACAACAACTGTAATTATAATCAATTATTTGCACGAAAATGTAAAAAGCCTCCACAAAAAAATTTATTTATTTTACTAAGCTTTTCAGCGAACATGTTTTTTTTTTTGTGCACAACCCAAACAAAAAAAATCATGTTACAACAGAAGGAAATATTTTTTGAACCCAATGTTGGTGATTTAAAAAAAAATTGCATAACCGCGTCAGAAAAAGTGAATACCTCTGTAAAAAAAAATATTTCCTAAACAAAATGTCCAACTAATTGTCATTTATATGTTGTTGTTGCTTCATTTTCTTCAACGCTTTTCATTAGTTGGTTTGTTTTTGTTTGCCATGCCAGTCTTGTGAATGACTCAAGTGCATGAGCACGGCATGATGACCAAATAAAGTCATAACGAGTTAAAGCACTCAAGTCAAAAAAGGCATAAAAAAAATTAACAAAAACTTTGGTAAAAAGCAATATGAATCAATAATGATTCAATAGCTAGTGGGGTATTTATTAAAAATGCATTAAGTGAATTAAAAAATAATAAAGAAAAGAGAAAAAAAAAACAAGCGGCAGGCAGGCATAATGCCGGTACCGGTTTTTTCAATGGTTCACTGACACATATTTTTTTATGTATTTTTTTCTCTGCTGTTTAGTATTAAATTTATTGAATTTTCTAATTAATTTTGGTTTAATACAAAAAAGGAATAGATATTAAATAAAATAAATTTAATTTATGTGCACAATTTTATAAAATCTGGCGCCGCTTTTATGAATATCAAATAATCGTAGTGAGAGAAAAACTAACGCACTGAAATCACGTTAAAGTTGTTTTTCAAATTGTATATGATTAACTACACTTGGAAAATTGTTTTAAATTGTTAAAAAATATATGAGAAAAAAATTCTGAGCTGGCGAGTAATGAATCAATACCACATCACAAGGTATTTGTTATAGAAAATTTTTCTTTTGCATACAAGTTAGACATTATGTTACATGTTCGTGTTACGTTTTATGCCAAATTCATATAAAACATTTTAGTTTAATAAAAGCTTATTAAATAAATTTTACATAGAAAAACTGTTTATAAAGCTCTTAATAAACAAAAATGTTTTTTATGCATTTTGATGTAAATGTTTATGTCACATGTTCATATTACATATCATATTCCATATTAAATTTTCATGTCCATGTTACAGGTTATATGTTTTATATTACATGTTCATATTACATGTTATATGTTCATATTACATGTTATATGTTCATATTACATGTTCATATTATATATTACAAGTCAAATGGTTTGTTATATATGGAATGTTATAAGTCATATTTTCATTTTCCTGAATATATTCATTCTTAGCTATGTTTGTCACATGTCACATGTTTTTGTTACATTTTATGTATGCAATTTCCTAAATTTATTGATTAATAACTAAAAGTTTATTCATTTTTAACAAGCGATTAATAAAAAAATATTTTTTTGATTATACCAAAACAAAAATTATTTAAAAAGCAAAGATTTGTTAAAACTTATTTTTACACAATTTTTGTTTTCAGTGTATAAAGATTTTTCTATGTTTTTGTTATTAACAGCTACACTTCTTTCGCTTTAAACTTAAATAAGCGTGTGACTGACTGTCAATATGTTTCAGTCAGGGAAAGTGTGAACAAAGTTAATTATGTCTTTAAGATTAAATATAAACAGTATAATTGACATTTGATGCCGTTAAAAAATGCTGAGACACTATCTCTAATTTTTTATCTCTACATATAGCTTACGAAAGTATGTAACTCTTCCCATTACTTAGTTTTTGTTTTATTTTGTCAACCAACTTTATTCGATGAGATCATAAATTTTGTAGATTTTCAACTCTCGAAAATTAAAAAAAAAAAATAATTGTTTAAAAAAATCTTAATTGACAATTGAATTTGACAGCTTCAAGCTTCTTGCTTTACGTTCATAGTATTGCAACCAGCAATCACAAGCTGTTTGAATGTACCGGTAACGGTAAGCTCTCGGTTCATGTAACCATTAAAAGTGAAATATCAAATAAGTGCTGTGTATATGAGTATGAGCTGACCAGAGGTCAATATGGAAGACTCTTTATACGACTTTATGTTTATTTTTCTCACAATAAACAACATAATAAGCAAGAACAAAGGAAAGCAAAAATTGTGTTGCAAGAGTAATGATAAATGAAAGATTATTAAAACAAGTGTCATGAGGCAAATGTTGACAAGTTTTAAGTACGAGTTAAAAAACGCTTTATTTTTAAATGTAGCAAAAGAACTGCAATAGTAACAGTGTTAATGACTTTCATGTTATAATTAGGCTTTGTTTTCTTCAAAGATGGTTTTAAAAATTAAGACCTTAAAAAAATTCGGTTCTTATTATGTTATGACAAATACTTAGAATAATGTTGGCGGCTTATCATAATAATGGAGAAGCTAGTCATTATAGAAATCTAACTTTTTTACACAGCTGGTCACCTTATTATTGCATAATAAGTAAAACAAAACAAAATTTCTTAGATAGATTGTCTGTCTATCAAATGTATGTATCAAGAACAAGGGGTGCACATTATAAATCACACAATCGATTCAACCGAGTGTTGATTTTTAATAGCCGACAAACAAAACTGACACACACTCTCCTCAAACATTTACACACTCAGCCATATGTGTGACATGTGAGTTATTTTATTTTTCTTTTTACAAGTACTAATACGTGCATAAATGCCTTAAATGCATTAATGTAAAAACAACAAAATTGTTCAATTAATTTTTTAACTCGAACTCACAGTCAAACAATAAATTATTTGTTTTTCCATTTTTACAATAGGTATATGCAAATGCTTTTAAACAAATGAAAACCATTAGAATTAACCAACATAAATAAATTATGAAATTATGGCAAAACGAAACCACCACTCTGAGCTAACTTTTTTGCAAAAGTAAAAGATTTTATTTACAATTTGACAATTAAAAAATTGCAGCAGAGCTACGTTAAGATTTTTTCGAGTGTACAAATATAAATGTTTGAACTAGTTAGCAGATGTAAGTAAGCGTGTGATGGCTGTGTTCTTGCAACCCCAATTGCATAATTATTTTTTCACTCTTTATTTTTCATTTTTTTTTTTTTTGTTATTTGTGAAAAATAATTTTGCATAAAAAACTGCATTATAAATTTTGTACACAAATTGTTGTGATTATTATTTTACTGGCAAAGCTCACAAGAAACTCAAATCACTAAAACAGATTTTATTTTCATACAAATTTTTGTTTGTATTCAAATTATTATTGTTGTTGTTGTTTAATATAATAATACAACAATAACAATAACAGAAACAACAATTAGCTTGACATGCTTTCATATTGTTAAGAATATAAATGAATTTGCATGGCATTTATGTAGCATGTGAAAACACATTCACACAAAAATTTCGTGCCTTCATAACGAAATGTATATTTTGCTGAAACTTTTGTGTTAAACTTTGTAACTGTAATTCCATGAAAACAAAAAGGTTGAGTGCAATCTTTATATTTAAATCAAAATGAACATTTAAATTTACACTAGATTTCTTTTTAACCAGCAGTTGGTAAACTGTTTAGTCTTTTCCCATTCATTTATGCAAAATAGAACTGCATAACAAACAAAAAACTTTTTAAAAAAAATACGAGTGTAATGACCTCTAAGCGCAAAATCGACATTTTCTTTTTTAATTAAATAAATAAATCTTTTTAATTTTAATTAAAAATACTATCCTTAAAAACTTTAGGGGTCCTTGATATAACAATATTTCAGGTTTAATAAAAGCTGGGTAAATATTGTTGTATTTGCTATGGTTTTTTGATAGCCCGCACAGAATATTAATGGAAATAATTAAAAGAATTTTATTTTTCTTAGTTCATTGCAAAATGGAAAAAGTCTTCCTTTTTAAAATTGTATTAATTTTTAATCTCTTAAAGCCAACTAGACATGTCACCCAACTTTCATTCGATTCATGGCAGAACAAGGTAATGACATTTCTACAACATTAAAATGAGAAAACAACATTCGTTTCTTTTCCCGTGCTACAAAAAGAGAAAAACTTACGATCAGGATCCACAAAAGAGAATGTGCTTTTATAAATAAAACTAGTTGACCCGGCAAACATTGTCTTGCCTTAAAATTTTTATATATTCGATCTTCTTACACTAAGAAATCGTACTCATAGAGTAAAGAACCGTGCGAGACCGTTTAAAAACCGGGAGTAGGCAAATAAGTCAGATACCGACTATAGCGCTACCTGCCGGGCAGATTTCTGACGTTAAACCTTCCTCTTGAATCACTCTATCTTTTAAAAAAAACTGCATCAAAATCCGTTGTGTAGTTTTAAAGATCTAAGCATACATACAGACATAGGGACAGACGCGGGAAGCGACTTTGCTTTATATTATGTAGTGATAACTTGTATATAAATTCAATACTTGCAGCAATGATTGAGAAACTCTGAGTTGTGCAAGTAACAAACAAATATTTTGTTATAGATGACGGTTATAATGCTGATAACCATGATTATTGGTCAATAGTTGAATTATGTCGTAGTTTTTTTTTTATTATTTTAGTTATTGTGATTGTTGTTAATATTGAACCAAAAATTCAAATGGCATAACTGACATACAATCTATTGAAAAAAAAGAACAGCACACAATCCCTGCAATATCAAACTCAGAAAAAAAGAAGCTATAAAAAGCAAACGGCCAACAAAACTATCAACAAGCACAAGTCCATTCGTACATATGTATATTATTAATATCCATTGGACAGTTTCTGAAATATCCAAATGAACGTGTGCTTCTAATGCAACAAACTATTGAAGCAAGCAAACGTTGCAGTCAGCCAACCAGCCAGGCATTCATCCATCCAACCATCCATCCATCCATATAATAAATTCAATGCAGTAGCCAACCGATCGTGTCTTTTTTCCGTCTTCTTTCTTTCTAATGTTGTGTGTTGTAGTCGTATTTTGTTGCAGCAACAAGAGAACAATCAGTTGGTTGATTTACAATAACAATATCATCATATAAATTCATATAATAGTTAAAGTAACAACATTGAATCAAATCAAATTTCCTCTTTTCTGGATTGTATTTTATTGTTATTGTCATTGTTGTAAATATTTTTTTTCTTTATGTTAATTTATTCAGTTTAGTCGGTCGCTTTGTATCAAATTATCATAAATTTCGCAAAAAACCGTTTTATATTTTATTGTTGAAAATAAATATGAGAATGACGTATGGGGCAAAAATAAGTCAAGACCATTTTACCTTTTGATTTTATTTATAAATAATTTTGTAGGAATTATTTTAAAATCACCAGAAATTCTTTATGAAACATATTTTACAATTTTTATATTAATGAAATGAAAAATTAAATCAATTAAAAATATTATCAATATGACAATTTTAATTTTAGCGATTCAATATGATGTTATTGTTTAATCAAAATGAAATTTTTAATTGAAGTAAAGAAATAATCACATTGATTAAATATTAAATTAAATCAATTAGTATATCGTTAATATGACAATTTTTAAATTAATATGTTTATTTGGATCCCATACTTATGATTTAATTAGTTTTAATGCTTTTAAAGTCTAGTTAATCCCTTTGTTATAAACAATAAAAAATATAATCCAATTTGGATGTACTCCATACCGATTTGATTTGAAAGTTAGATGTATCAAGTTGTGGAAATAATTTCAATCTAACTTTTTTATTCATACGTTTTATTACCACATGCAAAGCAAAAATATGGTTGAGGTAACCATAACCTGGGAGAATCACAATATGGTTAGATTTATGATTGCATCTAACCATATATTTTTTTAAGCCACACAAACTTATTAAAAATGCCTTTCAACGGCATTTGTGACAACTAAAAAATTCTGTTGTGATAATCAATATTTCAGTTGTAATAACCAGAGATCTATTATAAAGATAAAAATTTATTTTTTTTAAAAAATTTTAGCTTACGATCGATTTTCTGTTGTCACATATAAAAAATTTGACGGCTGATTGGAAACAAATATAGTTCCCAAAACCAAAGTTTAAGAAAATTTAATAAATTTTTGCCAATTTGTTGATTCTAACGTTTGCCCTTTTAGTTTTGTCACACTTTTTTATTCCTTTTATAATTCGATTACAGTTTTTATTATAATTATTTTTGTAAATGCATGAAGGTAAATAAGTATGTATAAAAAAAATAAAATATCTATTTTACAGTTATTGTGTGATTGAACTACCAATACTAGAATTATTTATGTATGTTTGTATGTTACATTGAAAACTGTTTTGTAGGGCAATCAGTGGAAAAAGTAGTTAAGTAAAATCATATTTTCAGTCATTTTGATTGAGTGGCATAACAATATATCAATGTGTGCTGGCAGAGTTGCCAAGTCATTGATATTCTGTGGCACAACTGACAAACTGTTTAATATGCTACAAAATGACCATTCAGAGTAAAAAATAAAAAAAAAAAAAATAAATACGAATGTGTATGTTGTGTGGAAAAGAAATTACTGCAGTATTCTTTTAAGGTAGGAGGTTTTGTTTAATGTGATTTAAAAAATAACAAACTTGTAATTGATATATAAAGCAGCCCATAAATACATTTTAAATTTATCTTTACCAGAAATTGGGACCAAAAGGCAGCTTAATACACTTAAAATTACAAAAAGTGACATTTATTATTGTAGAATGTGATAATCTCTAGTTGAACTTTAATGAAACAACACGAACTCACGTAACAGAAAATATAACATGCATTTACCAGGCACTTGTGCACTACTTTTTTTTAATATGAAAGTTATCATTAAATAAAAAATTCGCTCAAATAATATTTAGCATAACAAGAGTTTGACCTTAAAAACACTTATTGAAAAATATACAAATTTGAAAAGAAAAAATTACTAAACAAATAACTTTAAACTTAAGCTATTAGAAAGGCAAGTTTTTTTTATTTTTACTTTTAAAGCTTATCTTCTGATTAGAAGTCTACTGAAGCCGAAAATTTTGTCAACTTTACACTTGTATCAAATGAAGTCTACCTTTTTTACTTTGGAAACAATCATTTTTAAGAAAGAACAAATTAAATGAAAAGAAAGAAGTAATCCTTAAATTGCAGCCAATATAAACAGATTACTAAAATTGAAGAACAACAAAAATTATTTTCAATAAAAACATAAAACTAAAATTTATATTTTATGGGTATTACTAACAACAATTTACACTATAGAAATCGATGGATAGACAGATGAGGTATAAAGAGAAGGGCATCTAAAGGTAAAGAGGATAGCACAAGACCATTACAAAACTATTCAAAGTAAAGCATTCGCTACAACAAACACTGAATTATAAAAACAGCTTTTTCGAAGTGTCAAATATTTAAAAAGAATTATTGCTATGATCGCAACGCGATCTTTAATATCTATTGTGAACACACAAAATTTTGTTTTCAATAAAAAATTCAGTTCTGATAATGGAATTTTTTAATCTTGACAATAGAAATTCGGTGTTACATTTCGAAATATTTTTAACAGAACTAATTTTTGGCCTGTATTATCGAATTTTAGTTACTACAACTGAGAAATTTGATTATCACAAATGAATTTTTGATTGGAAGCAAATTTAGTTCTTACAACCGAAGTTGTTTTCTCTGTGCAATTAAAAAGTATTAAATTTAAAGTTAATCCGTCTGTACACTATGTATTTGAAGCATAAAAACCATGACTTTATAGGACAGATATCGATGTAGAAACGAGGACATCAAAAAAGCACATCTGTGTTGAATGATTTACCTGCAATGCACAAGACTAGCTTCTCTTTGTTTTCGTAAATCTAATAAATACCAACACGCCGCTATGATTTATATCCTTTTTTTCCCTCAAGTGAACCATTATCATCAATTTATATGTACATAAATGGACAAAACATGAAACTCAAAAAAAAAAAAAAAAGGAAAGAAAAGAAGGTGAGAAATATTAAATAAAATGCAAAAGGCTTAGGTGTGACAAAAATGGTACTTAAAAATGTATGTGCCATTCAATTTGAGTTGTGCAGTCGGGGAGTTAGTAGAGGAGTGACAAATTTTTGATATTTCAACCAAAAAGTTTTGTTATGGTAAAACTGAGTAGGCCTTCTAAACTATTGTTTTAGTTATGTCCACTACTAGTAGATAGGTCGCAAAGGCTATGGTCGCAAAAAATTTTTTCTGGACTTATGAATGCCAATTTATGGTCACTCTTGACTGAAAGCTATTACACATTATCTTAAATAATAATATTTTTTTTTCTCTCTTTCCAGGTAAGCAACTTACTTAAAAAATATATTATTTATTTGTTTTATAAGTAAGTAATTTTAAACTTTTTTTTTAACAATAAAGTCAAATTTAAATTGTGATACTTTCTAAATAATTTTTTAATTTAATACAACGAAGAAATCTCTAATACCATAAAATGAAATAAATACATTTTGAAAGCCACATAAAGCAATTTTCAACAATCAAATATATTTGTACTTGTTATTTCTTTAAGTGCATTATGATAATTTGATATTTACATACAGCCAGCCAAATTCAATAGCAGTTGCTTTTTATCTTTTGCAAAAAAAAAATCATTTGAAAAACAATTTCAATTACTGAAATTACCAAAACCAGTTATGCAAATACTAGTATGTTGGTATATTTGTACGTATTCTGTACTTGAATAAAACAAAATAAAATTCACACAAAGCTAAAGAAAGAAAAATATGAAAAAGTGAATGCAAATGATGTTCTAGAATCGAAAAGCAAAGGAGACGACGAATGGTCGCGGTCACTTATGGCATAATTTCCTTAAAAATCTTAAAATCCCACAAAGAAAAATTTAAAAGAAGAAAGCATGTTTACCAAGTTCTTTATTATGCCGAAATATTTAGGCATTCCTCACATTAAGCTAAAGTTAAAAAATATGCATTTAAAATGCTAAAAAATTTATTTAAAACTGTCTGAATGCCAAGCCATCGGCGACTGTTATAACATTCAGCTATCACTCAGTCAATCAATCAGTCACTCATTCACTATCTCATTCAAAAATATTTATGATCAATTTCGCAATACTCATACAAGTAATTGTATTTCAACTGTCAAGTTTGTGTTACTTTTTGCAATTTGAGCTTAAAGAGGGCAATTTATATACAAATACTCATGCATAAGTCAATGTGTAAAAGAATAAAACAAACAAAAATTTATTTTAATTATAAAACTTTTTTCTTTATCTTATTTGCTTTTACGTCTCACCAATACGAATAGTAGTGTTGGTATCGGCTTTTTATAATTGAAATATTTTACAAGATCAATTAAATTGAAATTAATTGCGCCTGTTTCAATTTCAATTACACTGCCTAAACTAAAATTACAAGTGTTTCTACAATTATGTTTACATTGCGGTATTTAAGACTGCACCATTTTAAAGGTGTTTGGGTTATTCAATGTAGTTAGAAACTAAAGTGCAGAGCCAAATACATAATTACTTTTGCTTAAACTTTTCGTGGTTGCCTGTACAAGCATCCTTTTTTATGCGTCAGTATGTAGTTAAACTTAATACATATTGTTTTTTGTGTTTTCCTAGTTGCACCAGGCCATTTTTAATTTTTTTTAATGTGAATTGCGATTTCACATTAAGCATGAATGGCACTTTACATACAATCATTAAAAATGCCAGATTTTCAACTGTAATTCAAGTTTGCTCAACTCTAATGATTTTCAAAATAAAATAAAAAAAACAAAATTTAAAGGGACTTTCAGACTAATATAAAATAGCCGGTCAAGTGCAGTATTTTAACGTGCGGTGCTTATGCGGGAAGCGCCTCAACTTATATAGTTAAAAAATAATTCAGTATTTTTCAAGAAATGAAAATGTATCATTAGACGTAGGACAACATTTCATTGATTCAATGAAATATTTTATTAAATGAATTAAAAAATAATTACTTTAAAGCTTTATACATTTTACATGATGATAAAAAACGATCAAATACATTTAAATTAGTTCTCATAAGCTACATGTTACACTGAAACAAAAATGCATGACAAAAATTTTTCATTGATTAAATGAAATATGGCATAAATTATACAAACTTATGAAATATTTTAAATATATTAATGAATTTTTTTCATTAAACTAATGAATATTTCATTAAATTAATGAAATATTTCATAAATCCTATGAAATGTATCATTAGTTGAAAAATCATGCATTTTTCATTGGTTTAATAAAAAAAAATTTTTAAATATATAAACAAAATTCTTTCAGTGTATTCATACAGATTGCAAGTTTTTTAAAAAAATTACAAAAATTTCCTTTTTAATCTGATTAAATTCTGTTAAATTAAGTTTTTGAAATTTATTTTTAAATTAATAAAATATTATACAAAACTTATGTAGGCTGAAAACCCTTAATACCAATTAAAATAACTAAATCTAATTAATGATCCAATAAAACCACAAAAACAAATATTACTTACATGCAAACATCTAGAACACCACTCGTATAAGACGCCAAGAACTCAGACTGATTTCATATTATTCTATTGCAAACTATACAGTTTTTGTGGTTTCATAAAGTTCATTGCTTTAATTTATTGAGATTAAACAAAAAATAAATAAATTTTTTAATATAAAAGTGGGTGAATTACTTTAGTAATGGAATGGAAATATAAAACCAAACAAAAATTAGTCTAGAAATGCTAGATTTCAGCTAGCATTATACCCATAATTAATATTTTAATAATCATATTGTGTAAAACAAATTTAGTAATGAGCAATTAAGTTGTACTCGTAATATTGCAGCAATATTTTTTCTCACTAATAGCCACTTGCAATTGATTGAGCGCTATTGCTTGATGTAATAAGAAATTGTTTTTAAAAGGAAAAAATTGTTTTGAATTAAATTACTGATATAAATTCTGAAAAATAAATATTAACAGCAAATATTTTAAGAAATATTTTTGTTAAATAAACGTTTATTAAACAAATATTTTATGAGAATTTCCTTGTAACATTTTCAACGGGTTACTGGCCCCAGGAAAGGTAAATAATATTAACAAAATGAAGAATTAAAAATAGATTTTTTTGGATAGAGGTGCTTTTATGGCCCATGGTTAATAATAATAATAAATTTTAAATGTAATAACACATTGGATTTCATATCTCGCACGTGTGTGGACAAGCAACCAGAAGACTGTATAAATTATTGTTCACACAAAATGGAACCGCATAAGATATATACTTAAAAGAAAGAAATTTCGTATACTCAAGTAACCTTGTAAACTATTATTATTTGATTAAAATGGCTATTTTGTTAAGCTTGAGGTCTTATTTTTCAAAAATTTATTTTTATATCGATATTTCGCTCCAATTTTTGTAGCTTCTTCATTTGTATAACTCCTTTGATGTACTTATAAATTTTACAATAACGTCAATTGTTTAAATAAGTAAACAAGAAAAAAAAGAAATGCTGATGAAGAATAGAGAAGTTACAAAACCAACAACTCAACTCCTAATGATCAATATTATCAACACACTTAACATAAACAAATCATTCATTAAATGCTTGTTTATTTAAACTACAAATGTGTCAACTTAATTTTTAAAACACAGATTTATCTATTGGTCTTTAAAGATTTGTAATACTCTTGGGAATTTTATGAAAATAATGTCAAATATTTTATGAAATAAAATAAATCAAAATTCAAAAACAAAATCCAAAGTTTTGGGCTAAAAACCGTTTTATGTTTAACACATTTCTATTAGTTAGTTTATTTAACCTTTTTCTTTTTAATAAATATGGCTATTTTGTTAAGCTTGAGGTGTTATTTTATAAATTGAAGTTTTAGCAAAATAAATTTATAAAATAAGACCTCAAGCTTAATAAAATAGCCAAATGAATACATTTCTAACTATCTCAAACGATAAATATGAAGGAAAAAACTGGTTAGGCCATCAGTTTTAGTAATTTTTTTTTAATTCTGCCACTAACTTAAGAAGGTTTTTATTTTTTCAGCTTAAACGAAAGGATCTTTTGTTTAGCCAAACATTTCGCAATATCTATATAAATTAACATGTTTATAATTATTAAGAATAATTTTTTTTTACAATATTAATGATTTGTAAACATTCTAAAATTCTGTGCTCGTGGTATTTAATTGCACAATAAATAAACAAAGTGTGCCGTAAGTGCCTGCAGCAACAATAACTGGAACACACCACTCTGCCTATTAAAATGAAATTGAAAAAAAAAAATTAAAAATTTTTTCTGCTCTTTTTCGATTATGTTTTCAACCGAAAATTATTCAATCATAAATTAAGCATAATAATATTGATATTGGGTTTTTTCTTTTAATATTTTTTTTGTCTACTTTAAATAAACTTATTCATGCGTGCATTGCTGTTTTTGTAGGCAGCAGGAAAAACAAAAAAAGATTTTAAATGAATTGGAATAATGGAGTAAATATTTGTGGTAAACGAAATCGAATAAAGAAATCAGAAACAGGCACATAAATGAAATTATATTGGTTAGACTTGCCGCCAAAAGAAACAGAAAGTTGGAACTGCAAATTAAGAAAAATAAATATGAATATAAAACAAAAACGAATCACACAATAAATGATAAGAGTTGGTGGGGTGCAGTAAATAAATCACAGACATCAAGTTATAAAATGCAGGTATAAATGAAATTCACATCCAAACTTTATTACACCAAGAAAAAAAAAATTAAAAGAAAATTTAAATAAAAAAAATAAAAAATAGACAACAGGAAATTAAATTAAAATATGGCCACCATTTTTATGTTATCTAAAGGTTTTTCAAAAGGGTTAAATAAGCTTATGCCCAAGTTCAATGGTTTACTCTGTAGAAAACACAAAAATTTAGTTGAAAAAACAAGTTAAATTCGCCAAATTTTCATATATATAATTTTGCTCATTCTTCTTAAATATTCTTCAAAGTAAAAATAAAAGAGATTTTAAGTGAAATGACAAAAGAATCTACTTTTAATATCTATTATTTTGTTAAAAAATATTTAATTTTAGTTAAAGAAATTCAATTTAATAACATTCACAAAAAAAACTGTTCTAGAATCTTTATTTTTAAAAACAACAAGCAGACTAAATTTTTACATAAAAGAAATTTTATGAAATAAATTAAATTTTATTTTATATAAAATATTTATTTGTTAGTTTTATTTGACCTTTTTCTTTTAAATAATATGACTATTTTACTAAGCTTGAGGTCTTATTTTTAAAAAATTTATTTTTATATCGATATTTCGCTCCAATTTGTGTAGCTTCTTCAGTATATAATTATAAATTATATAATTAAAAATATAAAATATATGCAAAATATTTTTTAAGCCAAGCAGATTTAAATAAATATTTAATATCAATAAAGAATTTTATATTAACGGCAAAAATCAAAACATTCTCTTTCATTCGTAATGTTATTACACACAAAGCATATAAAAGACACATTTTCATGCACATGTTTGTATAAGAACGGCTGCCTGGTTTCGTATTTGTGTGTACACACACTACACATATGTACAGCTAAAAAAATAAAACAGAAATTAATGAAAGTTTAAAATTTCGGTTGTACTTTTTATTTTTCGAAGCCATTTGTAGGCAGATTGTTTTGAAATTTTGCGTTGACATTATGAATGTTATTTACTATAAATTTACGTTTTTTTTGTCCAATTCCACTATTTATAGGGATGCAGAATATATATTTTTTATAGAGTGGCACATGTCTAGAAACTACAAAAGGAAGCACATAATTAATTTGTTAATTTATTTGACCTTTTTCTTTTTAATAAATATATAAAATAAAATAATAAAATAAATATTTCAGTTGGAGTCACATAATGTTTTCGTGACTAAATTTCTTACGAGCAAAAATAACTCCTTTATGATCTAGGTACCCTTTGTAAGACCACTCTAAAAAATTCTTAGAAAAAACTTTTTTAATAGACTTAAAGTTAACTTTACTAACATTTTATACGATTTCATTAATAGGACATTTTAAAAAGAAGCCAATAGCTATATTAGTAAAACACAAAAAAATATTTGCTAAAATTTTACTATTATATTTAGACAGAAAACTGAAATCTAAGCTACTAGGTAGTCTTATCTAAATTTATTTTGATTTCTTTATTTACTGAAATCCATATTCGTTTTTTTTTTCGAAGTCAATCGTAATTCGAAATATTTAGCTTGCTATTGTGTTTTAAGAAACACTTTAGTTAAATGCTGGGGGCATAAACTGAAGTTATGAAAAAGCTTTTTAGTTTTTTTTTTTTTAATTTACACTCAAACAAACAGAACTTAAGGTAAAGCAAGGTTACATATTCGCATTAAGTTTAAAAACAACATAAGATTAAAATACCTTTAGAGTGAAAATTTTCTTTTGAAAGCAAGCAAAAAGATAAAAAAACTACTTGACCTTTTGGCAACCAAATGAAAAACATCAAAAACACTGTTTTTATTTTTTTGGAAAACAGACAATTATAAATTATTTTTACTGCGTATTTTGAAAACAGTCAAAAACAGTCATTTGTAGATTTCTTTCAAAAAAATACTTTAAAAGTAAACACAAACTCAAGTGTTTCTTTTTTTACATTTTTACGCTTTATTACTTATTCTCTTTATAAAATTTTTGTGGTTTATTGTTATATTTTTTTATTGTTTTGCATTTTTTTTTTTTTAATTTTAATTTTAACTGAACACGAAGACAGAAGGTTGTTTATATTATTTTCCTTTTTGGCTTAAGTTTTATATTTTGGCAAAAGTGTTGTTTTGCGATATTGAAATAAAAATATTTCGGGTGTGTTCCAAATAAATTCAAAATACACAGTGTTTTGCTACAATAATAATACGCAGTTGGAACTAAAACAACTTTTAAGCTATCAAAGCATACACTTAATTTAATTTAAAAATAAAATACCTAGACATTTTATTAATAGGTCACATTAGTGTCCTGGTTGCATGAAAGATTTTTAAAAAATTTATACATGATAGTTAATAGAATTTATTTTTTATCGCTTATAATAATATTATCTCTAAAATTTGATTTAAAATTATTTTATTTTATTAAGCTTGAGGTTTTATTTTTATATCGATATTTCTCTCCAATTTGTGTAGCTTCTTCAGTATATAATTATAAATTATATAATTAAAAATATAAAATATATGCAAAATATTTTTTAAAGCAAGCAGATTTAAATAAATATTTAATATCAATAAAGAATTTTAAATTAACGGCAAAAATCAAAAAATTCTCTTTCATTCGTAATGTTATTACACACAAAGCATTTAAAAGACACATTTTCATGCACATGTTTGTATAAGAACACACACTACACACATATACAGCTAAAAAAGTAAAACAGAAATTAATGAAAGTTTAAAATTTCGGTTGTATTTTTTTTATAAGGATGTGTGGGCAGATTGTTTTATCTCTAAAATTTGATTTGAAATTATTTTATTTTACCAAACAAATATCTATATCCAAAGTACTTTTTATAAGCAAAATATAAAGCACGTTAACAACTTTGTTTTACCAACGGTTGCATCGTTGGTGGCATTCGTTATTTACCGATATCATCTTATGTCAATTATTTTCCCTTAAATGTAAACTCGATTTTTTAGCAAAAATTTAAATTTTCTAATTAAAATATTAAACGTATTTTGAGTTCAATGCAAATTATTATAGCCTTTGTCGAACTAGTATTTTTTTTTTATTAGCATGCTACACAACATCGTTTGCAGCAAACATTGAATAGCCTTGTTATTTACTTTTTAAAAGCTTAATTTTCTTACTATCAAAACAAAGTTTTTTTTTTCATAGGCCACAACTTAAATTCATATATGTAATAATCATATTTATAACTTTGATCAATCAGTAGTATGAATAATGTCTTATTTGTTTTCTAGTTTTTCTTTCAATCCACAAAATGTTTACTCATTTACAAACATATCTAGATACATACTCGTACATGTGTCAGTGTATCAGTGTATACAAGATAATATTTAAATTGCGTGTAGTTCAAGTACACCAACCCAACAACCAATCAAACCACTAGTAGAGATCGCAATAGCGACTCCAAACGCTTGAAGGTTAAGTTTAAACATTTAAAATTCTAAGCAAATATTTATATTACATGTCTGTCCATTCAATTGACTGCCACTTGCTTATTTTTTGTCTATAATAATACCTATAAAATGTAATATAATGTTATGACTAGTTGGACTTGTGTAAACTATCGTGCTGTTGGTGATTATAAAATTGATGTGAATATTGTAGCTACAAAGCGTATGCGAGTACAATAAAAATTACCATTAAAAGTAGCTGTAGAAAACTTATTTCTAAGTATTTCTTGGTTGTTGATTTATTTCGTTTCAATTCCAATGGTTATTTACCATTAAAAAAAAATTTTTTTTCGTTTCTACTTTTTTCTTTAAAATTCTCTGTAAAATTTTAAAATATATCTATAAATTCTGTATGCGTAAGAAGGTGTTTTTATGCGTAAGAAGGTGTTTTTATGAGAGCAGTTTAAGTACGACCATTAAAACAATTTAATTTAGTCATTAAAGTAAAGGCCGGTTTTAAATAAAAAACGAGGTCGTAATGAAGAAGATGGAAGTGAGTCTCTTGTATGTTGTTTGATGTGGCTCTTTGTAATAAGCACCGGTGCTAACAGGAAGCCTTGGAAGGACTGGGGCCAGCTAGCAGATTATGAAAGCTTGCCCTGTAGCCCTGTTATACGTAAGAAAGCTTCTGCTTGGTTTTTAAATAATGACAACCTGAGGCTGTACTGTACTAACAAGTCACTAGATGATCAGTACACACAAAAATGATAGAAATACAAGATTACGCTATCCCGCACATAAAATTGAAATTTTCTGCAAATGACGTCACGCAATGTGAGAAAGAGAGAGAGAAAAATTTATTATTTTTTCTTCAAAAAAATTACAATCTACGTCATCTAACCGGAAATCATGCGCAATCTTGTATTTCTATTATTCTTGGTACAGCATTTCCTTTAAATGCCTTCTAGATGGGAAAAGATAGTTTTTCATTTTTTTTGTAAGTGCCCGATTTTTTTCCTGGCTTCGACACACAGATTTCTGACATCATATTTTATGAAGGATCTAACTTAGGTAGCAGAGACTAGGTGGGTCCAGATCCATACCCCTTATTTCTACAGCGCTTCTTATTAATTAAAGATTTTGCTATAATTTTGTTTTTGTGTTTATAATGCCAGTTGTTTTTAGCACAAAATAAGTTTGTTTGTTGCAATAAATATCATAGACCAAAAAAATTCACTTGCAAAATTTTTTTGTAAATAATAAATCGGACTAAGGTAAACGTTCCTAATTTCCGTATGTCCTAGTAGTCCTAATTTTTATTTTTAAAACTCATATAAACAAGAATAATAGAGAAATTATAGTTTATAAAAAAAACATTTTTTGTTAAATAATATATTCAAATATCTTCTTCAAATGAGTAGATCTTAGTGAAATGAGTAATTTATTCATAATTTGCCGTCTGCAAACATCTGACGAAGTGCTTGAATTCTTAAGAAAAATTTAGTGATCAGAATAATTTTGAAAATGTTGGTAAAGCTATTATTTGAAATTATTTCCATTTCTACGGAAAGAAAAGATGAATAAAAGTTAGCGAGAAATAATTATTTTCATTATTTTTAATGATGCCATTCTTAGGCACAAAATTTTTTTTATCATTTTCTGCAATCGTCATTGGGTGTCGTCTATTAGTAAATTGTGTTTTTGAATGTTTTATTGAGTTATTTTCAGCCTATCGAATACAGGACCATGATTCTAGAGTCAACAGCTGATTGCCTTGAGAAAATTTAAAAGCAAAATTATATGCTGACTGCTGGCAAATTTTGTGTACATATTTTTAATAAACTATCGATTTTAATAAAATAATTTTTAAAAATAGCTTAATACACTTACAAATAAATATACCCATTACTGTATCATTACAGAGAATTATCAGAGTAATACCATATGATCATGTATAAAATGGTACCAATTTGAAAAAGGAGACGCGTTAAACTGCCAACTACCGGCAAATTTACCCTGTAAATATCATTAAGGTGCCGCCGTAAATTAGTAGGTAGTGTACTAACTTACCATTCAGGGGGTTGCAGGTTCAATGCCTGCAAGGGTCTAGTATTTGACTGTACAAAAGGACTTATTAAAAAAATATTTTTGTTGTATTGTTGATTATTATAAACATCAGCCATATGGTTTTAATTTGGCTGTTGCAAATTACAACGATACTCTTAATAAAATTGAATACTTCTTTAAAAGAAACCTTTTTCAAACAGATTTTTCTCGAAAGTTAAAGCAAACACTGACAACCTCCTCCTAAAATGTAGAATAATTTATATCTAAATTAATATTATTTATCTGGTATTTTATTATATTAATTACATACTGTTTATTTTCCAACAATATAAAATTAAAAAAGTTATTATTTTTTTTTCATTCACAATAATTAGCACGCATGTTTTATGTTTTGTTTTCTGTTTGTTAATTTAAGTTTAAAAAAAAAAAAAACTTTTGTGTGCTTTAACTTTTTTTAATGAATTTGTTGCTGGTACATCGCATTATATTAAACTGTGTACTCACTCATACTTTTTTAAAATACGGGTTGAAAAATAATAAAAAAAATTTATACTTACATACGAAATTAAGCAAAAGGAAATACTTGGTCACGCCTCTTAGATGTGCTAATGAAATATAATAGGTTTCATGTAAAATTTTTATTTTTTCATTTCTGTAGAAAACACATGACGAATTAAAATCACTTCTTTATTTGAAATCACAATTTAATAAAATTTAAAGTTTGCAAAAAAAAAAAAACAAACAGTTGTTTTATTATTCTTAAAAAAATCATAGAAGGATCTAAAAATTTAAATTAATTTAATAGAGAATTAAAATTACGAATAGAATAACAAACTTTATAAAAGTTTTGTAAAACGTGTAGTTTTGCTGTCAACCAAAGAGTTTTAATACAAAACAAATTCACTCATTCATTAATTCATTCTTATCTTGCATTTAAAAAATTACATTTATTTTTGAAAAATACTTTTTATGTGTGATATAATGCGTACCAAAATATGTAAATATTGTGTGGACTATTTAATTTTTACATTTTATGTTTTTTATGTTTGAATATAATTAAAAAGAATAATAATAATAATAATACCCATTTTTGTTTAGAAACACAAGGAAATGGCCTTAAAAATGCAAAACAAAGAAATGCTACCCTTAAAAAAAACTCATACGTTTTTTTAGCTACTTTAGCTAAAAACAATAAATTAGTTATTCGAAAGGCTGTTATTAAATATTAAATAATTGATAGTTTAACAAATTATAGAGAAACATTAAGGAAAAGCTAATAAAAACTTAACATTTGGTAGCTCCCGAATTTTTCAAAGCAGTAAGATTTTTTAGGATTAAAAAATAATTTTTTTTTAATTAGGAAGTCTATTAAGTTATATGGCCATTTCCCTACTAAAAAATCAAAAAACTTCCCTACCAGAAATTTGTAATAGAAACTAACACATACTCATTTCTCTTTCTCTAATACTTTTACATCTTTTCTATGTTGACATTCATTTGAATCATATGTAAGAGTGAGATACAAAATCAAACGTACACAAAACTTTCTATCACATTTTTTACAATGCCACTAAGAACTTGATAGAATCTTTCTTGTATTTACGCTGTGATAGATATTTCTATCAACACTGCTAATCAAATGACTTATCAATTGAGTGTCACTGTTCTTGTAGGGGTGAGAAAAAATGGATTTTAATGCCATTAAATGTAAGATTTTGTTAATTGTAGATTTTTCTTTAGTTTTTAAGCAAAAAAAAAAACATTTTAAAATTTTCTAGAAAAACATGTTTTTTTATAATTTTCTGAATATTTTTAAAACTATTAAAGTGGCAAACAAAAATTGATAATAATATAATTTAAAAGTTATTTTATTCCCAACCGAATAACTATTGCTTGCGTTATTGTAAATTATAAAGTGGAAACCCTTCTCAAGAACCTGAATCAATTAAAAAAAATATTTAGAGCGATTTGAGCTCAATATCAATTCCAAGTATTAAAATTTATTATGAAATCTAAGGCCAAAAAGTACTTATAAATAAAATTATTAAGGATCATTATAACTTAGCAATAACGTTCTTGATAATTGATTTTTATTTAATTTTTTTTCATTACCCCCCCAACCACACGAGCAATATTTTTAGCAATTATTGCCGTAGCAACTGTCAAATTTGATTGACGTTAAATTTCAATTTTTAATAAGGTATCGAATACGTATCTTAGAACATAAAATTAAAAGTTTTTAAAAATTAAGTGATAGATGAAAATAAGAAGGTTAAACTATTTATTGCTTTAAAGCAATTAATAAATATTATTATGCCGTTGAAAAATTACTTAATTTTTTATTAGCTTGGTTTTTTTAGCTTCACACGTATTTAATTTTTCACAGCATATCTCCAAGATAATTGCTGAGCAATATGTTATAAAAACTATTGCTCAACGAATGTTTTAACATATAATCATGCGGTCCACACGTTAATATTTGGTGTTGGCAATAAAATTTGTCAGTTGCGACGGCAATAATTACCAAGCATATTGCTCGTATGGCTGGGGGGTTATTACAAAAAACCAAAAAAGGTTACGAATACCGTGTCTTAAAATAAAAAAAACCAAACTCTTAAATTGCACATTAAAAGTTAATGTTAAGGCAATACTTTCTTCAGAATTTTTTTTAAAATGTAAGGCCTGTTTTACAACTTTCGATAGTTAAAGTTAGGATTTTGAGTCGTCAAATAACCGGTGTTTGGCTTAATTTTTGGAATGAAATTTGGATGGATAGCTAAGCATACACTATCTAATATTTCGATATTTTTAATTTAATGTTCAGCCAAAAGTTTGATACTCGACTCATAAAATCTTCATTTTAACTATCGGTAACTGTAATAATAAAAAAACCATTTATCTCTCGGATATCATGCTGCTTTTAGTTACTTCTTGCTTGTAATAATATTTCTAAATCGAAACAAATTTTATTTGCTAACTGACCTAAAAAAAAATTAATTTTTAAGTAAAAAAAATTGTTTTCCTTTCTCCAGTCAATTTTGGTTGATAATGCCTTTCTTATACATATTTTTTTTATGTGAGTCTTTGTTTTAATGGTTTTTATTACACTTACGTTTCGTGTGGGTTTTGTCATTCATCACGTTTTATACTGTTTTAAATAAAAAACAAAAGAAAACAAAACAAGTAAAAAAATATAAACAAATTAAACATAAATTGCAACAGCAAAATGAAAAAATAAATTAGGTTTGAGTTTAAAGGAACTTTTTCGTTTCTGTTATTGCGGCAAGCACTAAAGGGCTGCACAAACATACTTGAGAGTCACACATCACTAGGCCATTTTATGTATGATTGTGCAGACTTTTAGTAGGCACCAATAAAAAATTAAACATACCTACTAAAGAAACTATTTTAATTGGTGAACAAAAAAAATAAATTACTGCAATCACTGGTACAATAACAACAACTACAAAAGCTATTGCTAAGGTGTTAATGACGTTGTCTATAAACAAACGTTTCCATTTTTTTCTTCCCAAAGAATTCATTTTTGTTGCTGTTATTGTTTAAATAAGAAATAGAAAAAGTTTTTTGAAATGCTGTAGTAAAACAATTTTATTTTTGTGGGTGGATTACGACTCTAACTGTACGAATATTTCATTTTGTGTAATTTTGTCTTGAAAGGTGTTATGCAGGATTTTTTGTTATTTATTTATCTAGATCTTAAAATTGTTTTTGTTTTTTGTGTTTGTTTTGATTACTGTCTTGCCAGAGTAAAATGAAACTTCCTCTAGGGACGCTTATGTTAAAAAAAAAAAAAAAAATTGAGATGCATTTATTTGGCACTCAAGTGGACTTTTTACTTCAACAAGAAAAAAAAGACAAGCAGACAACCAACTAACTGTCAGACTGTATGTCTGACTATCTACTTCAAAAGTATTTGCTTGTCTTTAACTGTCCTTGCACTGGGTGCTGAAATTGTTGTTGGGGTTTTGAACAAAAAGAAACGTAAATAAACAATTGAAAATTAAAACGTTTAATACGGGTAAACAACACAACAGCCATCAAAAGTAATACATATACCGTCTTCATTTTTATCAACAACATTAATAATATTAAAAATCAGCAATGAAAACAATGACCTTAGCAATGCCAAACAATGATTTTATCATAATTTTTTTTTTCAGTTATTAATGTTGCAACAACACCTTTGTATGCAAAGCAGTTTAGTTTTCTCTCTCTCTTTAATATATTTAGTTTTATTATTTTATACTCGAAAAAGTATGTGCGTCAGTGTATCAATTGTTATCGTCTACGTGTATTTTCCTCACTTTATCCAAAATGTGCGTGTTGCACGTATATTCTCTTTTCGAGTGTTTGCTATTGTATGCCTGGCATTGGCGCAAGTCTTATGTAAACACCACATGCTCACTTTGAATTTCATCAGTATTTATATAAGCGTTTGTTTTGTTTTCTTTTTTAATTTTTTCACTTCACGAGTTGAAAATGATTCACAAAATAAAAGGAAAAAAAAACAGGAACTTTAATGACAACAAAACTTCCCTCTTAAGTACAAAATCAATAGTGGAATGCATTATGACATTTATCATAGTATTAAAAATATTCAATTTTGTAAAAGATTCACGACTTGTGGACTTTTCACTATAAATTTTTTTGTTCGAAAACTAAATTTTACTACTAGAGTCATAATTTAGTAATTTTCTAAAATTCATTATTTTCATGTTGTCATGAATTAAGGACATCTTTTTACCAAAGACTTTTTTTATATCAAAACGAATCATTTGAGAGGGTAAGAGTTAAAAAATTAACAATTTTTGTAAACCCCTAGTATGCAGGTATTACATATTAAAGTACATACCCTTAATATGTCTTAAACACAGATTGCCAAGAAATGATTTATTATAATTTATAATGCAAACTTTTTTTCTGAACTAAACAGGAAGTTTTTCTCATTGAAAGCTTTTGCTTTTCTCTGGTACACACTTGCAAAGAGAAAATAAAAAAATGCGTTTTTCTTTAAACAGTTTGGAAAAGAATAAAAACACATTCATTCATACGTTTCACATTTTAAATAGGCCATGAGTAAACTAAAACTCTTAAATGGGAACATTGGAAAGCAACTCACACAATGCACAGAAATTTAAATGTTGTAGAAATAGTTTTTAAAAATGCATGAGCAAACAAAAAAACAGCAGGTTATTATTATTCATACCATTTGTTAAAATGCACCCTAAAAATCATTGATTAAATACAATTTTTGTAAGCTTGCGACACATCGTAAGGCAAGACTATTAAATTATATAAATTGTTTGTTTGTTTGTATAATATGTGTACCTAAACTATTTAATGTTTATCTTGAAAGAAATATTTCAACAAGGCATGACATCTACAATAAATATTGATTTAGGACAGATGCTTAGTTTATTAAAACTAAATGAAATAGAAAATGAGTGAATAAAAAAATAAAAATTAAGACAATTGCTTTGGAAAACAAAAATAGTTTAAAAAATAATTTTTTTTAGTTAAACTCTTTATAAATGAAATTAAAATAAATCATTTTTTAAATAAATTTTATTTCACATGACTAAATGAATAAATGAATGAGTGCTCTTTCAAACATGAGCGCCTTGAGCGAATGAGTGAGTGGTTGGCTGTTGTTTCTTATTGTGTTTTTTGTAAAAATGTCAAGTTTAAATATCATTTTCATGATCACTGTTAAACGTCAAAAATAAAAAAAATACATAAATAAATAAACTGTCTACAGATTAAATTTAAACGCCTACAGTTTTTCAAGTTTGTTTTTACTCATGCCTTTCAATTACTTTTTAATATTTTTTGTCTCTTAATCTCTATTTGTGATAATTAATCATGTTTATTGTGGTGCTCTACAATGAGAAGTTTTAGCTGTAGTGATATTGTTAGTAGATACGTAAGCGATTGTGAGTCGAGTTAGAAACTGAGATTTAGTACTCGAAATCCTATGGTTTTTCCAGTAATTCAATAAATTAAAATTGGCTCTCATAACAGGGATTTTTTCAAATATATCGTACGTTCGTCTTAAGAGCATTATTTTAGCATTTTTAGGCTAGATTTAGCCTTTTTTCTCGAATTTTGCCTTGAAATATATGGTTTGGCCTCTAGCTTTCTTAATAGCCTTTTTTTCATTTTAAAAATAGCCTTTTTCGCAATTTTTTTTGCGGATAGTGCAAAAAATTTTTTTTATTTTTTTTTTAATTTTTGGAGAAAAATTTTTTTAGCACTATCCGCAAAAAAAAATATTTGAATTCAAGCCAACACGGTCGATATCTAGAAAACTGGGCAAGTTATGACCAAAAAGGTAACCAGTTCTACTACTGCCTCTTTCCGGCCACTTTTTGGTCATAACTTGCTAAGTTTTCAATATATCGACTTGATTTCTCATGTGTTGGATAGCTAAACGTATTTGCTTTAATTAGGAAGCAAGCAAATTATGACCAACAAGGACAGCATGTTTAAAATGACCTTAATTTCTTTAGTTTTTGTCATTGTATGGTCTCTTCTTGATTTTTTATAAAAATCATATATATTATTTTGATTTGGAAGCGATAGTTTTTTATCATTTTCCTAGCATTTTTTTTTTGTGAGTGATTTAGCTTATTCTAGCCTTTTAAAAGCAAATTTAGCTTATTTATTCTAGCTCTTGGCAACGCTGATTACAAGTGACCGTTAGTTAAAGTTAAGATTTTATAAGTCAAATATCATTAAAAATATCTATAAGTTAAATATTGGATAGTGCGTACTTAACTATCCATCAAAATTTGGTTCCAAAGTTTTAGCCAAAAATAAGTTGTTTGCCACACAAAATCCTAACTTTAGCTATCGAAAGTTGTAATTTCGCATTTCAAAGGCACTTTTGCATAATTAAAAAAAAATTGTTTTTAAGTAATTTTGTGTTTTTCAAATAAATTTTTTGAACAACTTGATCGCCTACAAACTAAATGAAAAGTTTAGAATTTAATTTACTATGAAACCATTTAAATAATTGTTAGTCATTTAAAGATTTCAACATAAATTATGGCATCTTTAAGTAACTTCATGTGTGATTAAAGTGATGCTTGCTTGTACTCATTTTAAGATTTAAATATTATTTTTTCTTTTTAATTGTGTTTGTGTTTCTTTTTGGTAAAACTCTAAACTTAACAGAAATAAAACATTTTTGTACAAAACTTTTTGTATTTACTTTTATTTATTTATTTTTTTATGTGTTTAGAACATTTTGTAATTTATTCAAAAGTTCTCATAAAAGTAGTTTAGTGTGATTGATTTCTTTGTAACAATAAAACACAGATAAGTTAAATGCATGATAGTTAACTGGAAAAAAATGAATAAACTTTATTCAGTTATATAATTTTAGTGTAATTTATTTACCTAATGGAATGTTAAATTTAATGTTTAAGAAAAGATTTCAACACAGCTGTAGCTAAAACTTCAAAAAAATTTCTAATATTGTAATCACAACTTGATATGGTTTATAAGATTTCTAGAGCGAATTAACAAACGAATTCTCTTGTGTTTAAAAATAATAAAATTAATAGATAAATCTCTTCAAAAACACTTTTAACTTTTTTTACATAAATTTTAACCTCCATCATATAAAAAATAGGGTATACTAATTTCATGTGAAATAAGAATGAGTTAGAAGTGTTTGAGAGGAAATTTAAAATGACTCACACCAATTGTTATAAATATTTTTAATGTAACACACATCTGCGAAGCATCGCTTGTTGCTTAATTGTAAATCAAGCTTACGACTTACAGATTGCACATAATTCTTTATGCGTTATTCCCGTATAAACAATTATGTTCGAAGCATTTCCGTGCTCTATTGGGAATTAATAGGCAGTAATTGTTACGTAATAGCAATGGACTATTACATAGTCCTCTCCCCCGCCCCCGTAGATTAGTAAGTAGTATTCTGAGCTATCAGTTTGAGGATCGCAGATTCGTTTAATAAGTGTTTCGCTGTACCAAAGGTTGTGCTATTGCCTAATTAAAAAAATTATCATCTCTTAGCACTCATATTACCAGTTTTACATTACGTTTTTTTGTAATTGTAAATATCTTTTCAGTATTTATGGCGTATTTATCAAATATGTCTTACGTCTTTAAATATTTCTGAATGTGGTTTTAGGGTTTATGACATTTTTAAAAATATTTTTAGAAGAAATATAAGTGAGTAGGTACAAATATGCATAAATACTTTGATTTCTCTAAGAGATTTTATCGTTTGCCGAGCTTAATGGGGCACATATCATTATAAAGGCTTGGTCGTCTAGATTTGTAATTTAATACCGAAATACTCAGAAGTTGCTTTGGATTATTTAAATTTTTTTTGGAAAATTTTATATAACCCAGTGCTGTTGCTGTGAGGGAAATCACTTCTTAAGTACTTACGGAAGTAATCTAACTCCTAGAATAATAAAAAGAAGAGATAGCAAAATCTCTTTTCTATTGTTGATGAACTAAAGTGTCGTCACACTCAACAGTTGAATTTTGTAAACGGAGAAATAACTTGCTGAAGGCATAATTATTCTTGATGGCAAGTCGTTTGACAGTCAACCTAAGGGCAGCTCAAGCATACTTGAAATGACTTACAAGCACTTTTTAATATAAAATATTACACATTTTTGTAGTGATGTATGGCTTTCATACGTTGAATGCACTCACGAATGTTTATTAAAAACAACAGTAATTTGTTTCAAAAGTTCAACAGTTTAAGGTTTTGTAAAAAATATTTACTTTTAACGCCAAAAAGCTTTTTGCTTTCGGTTTTTATTACAAACCATTTTACAAATTCCCTTTAGTGAAATAAATAAATAAAAAAAAAAACGTTAAATGACTTTCATTAAAACAGCTGTTTTAGAGAAATGACATCATGAAATGCATTTTACCACAAAAGAAATACTAAATATATGCTTTCTCGCTCTCTACTATTTTTAGTTTCTATACAGATGCCAAGCGATAATATAATTATAACCAAAAGTTCAATGACAAACAGCCAAGGCGAAAAAATCGATACAACCATAAATTAGTCACTTATAAATAAAAGGGTTGTATTTCCACAATTAAGATGGCAACTTTATGATAAACCCACAACCACATAAAATATAAAAAAGTATATTTATGTTACTTCTTTATGTATTTAAAATACTAAATACACATACACACATATCAGTAAATAAACATTTGAAAATTTATAGCCAAGAAAAACGCCATTAATTTACTAAAATCTTGATGCAATTATCAACAACAACTGTTTATAAATAAGACTAAAAGTCAAATGTGCAATCATTTAAAAGACAGTCTAATATTATTTAAAAAAAAAATGTATTTGGAATGAAATTTAAGAAAAATAAAAATATTTACATACATAATATTAGTAAGTACTAGAGCACTGCACAAGTACACTTGAAAGCCAAACATGCCTACAAACCTATGTAATATTTTGTAATAAAAGTGCTTGTAAGCTCTTTCAAGTATGTTTGTTGATTGCTCTGGTATGTATGCAGTATGTCTTTAGTAGGTTTGTAACATAAAAATGATATATGGAACTGCGGTCATTTTGTAAAGAAGCCATGTATCAAATGAGTATCTTGATTATTTATTAATTTAGTAACAAAACCATTAAGAAAAAGAAACGCAATATGTTGTATGTGTGTATGATGTATGTAAGTATTTTATATTGAACTGCAGCATTGCCTGCATAAGCAACAATAGGAACAACACACTTTTGTACATGCACTCATAAAGAAAACAAAACCAAATCACTGCATCTAAAAGTGTGGTTAAATTTATTAAAATTTTATATACGTTTTAGAGAAAGGGAATCCGACATAGAAACCCCCATATATCACGGGTCAGCAACGGTTGCATACAGACAATGCAGCAACTGCCAAAGAAATAGTAACAGCAGAGGCAGCAGCAGTAGTGCCAGTAAAAATAACAACTAAGTATACATATTGTTGCACAGTGGGGAATAAAAAACCAAATGGCAATGAGTTTACTTTATCTAAAAGAATTAAGCCATGCTTCAGACTCCAAACATAATTGAAACTATTAGATTCATCATAAAAAATACTGAGAGCATATTAGTTTGCTTTAAGAGGGTTCTGCTTGAATCCCATAGATCAAGTTTACATGGTGCATTTTGTTTAGGGACATAAGACTTGAGACAGTGTGTTGATAGCAAGAAAGATAGAGAAGATTGTGTCTTTTAAAATTTATATTTTTATGCACTTTCCTATTATTTCCATGTACTACAAATCAGTTAGTTTTCGAAATCATTTCTAGTGGCAGCCCGGTGAACTATATAATTTCTTAAATAAAATAAAAATAATTTAGAAGATCATTTTATGAAAGAAAAAATTTTCTTTCATAAAATAAATTGCATACATAAAACTTGAAGCTAAAACTTTTGCATAAATGCAGATTTATGCACATAAAATTTAAAATAAAAGTAAAAAAACAATTTCGTTAAATTTTTAAAAAAATTTTCAGTTTAATTTCATTTCCATTCCCTAAAATGCAAGAAAATGCCTTTAATTATCTTTTAATCACCCACTGTGAATCGCAAGTGTAGCTAAAAAGTACTTAATAAATCCAACACATACTAATGCTCAGTTGAGCACACGCTGTACAAGAAAATATATATAAATTCTAGTACATATTTAGTGTGTTTATCATGCATTTACGGTGGCTTGATTTAACAACCCAAATACGAGTAAAAATGTAAAATATGTTCATACAGCAGCAACCAAATGAACAACTGATTTACATTTATAGAAATTCTTTTAGTCATTAATTTTGAATATTGCTCATTTGGAAAAATACAAGAAAGTAAACAAAAAAAACAACAAAAAAAAAAAAAAGTAGTCCACTATGGATATATTCTTTAGTGGGTGAAATAGTGTTGTGGATTTGGTGGACCCAGTAGCAGAATTTTATACGGTAAAGCATTTAAAACGGATGTACAATTTTTGCTCTTCTCATTTAAGCTTCGAAGCTGTCAAAATTTGTTTAGATTGTGTGCTTGAAATTGTTTTTATGCTAAAATTACATAGAGAATTGTGACACAAACAAGAAACTGGTTTTTGTAATTCAGAATTTGTTGTAGGGAATGCCTTACCGTGTATAAATCTGCTACAGTAACACCGATGAGGAACAAAAAGCACTAATCGAACAATATGCGTGTCAAAAAAAAAAAAAAAAAAAAAAAAAACGATGCTAAAAACACTGAGTTGACAGCACTGATTAAACATAACCTAAGAAAAATTATTAAATGCTAAACCTGCCATACCAACATTAGCTAAAATTTTAAGTTAAAAGTGAAGGCTGGTATTCAAAATTGCAATAACATAAATAAATTTTTCATACAAATTTCTCATAGTATTTACTTCATTTCTCTTAGAATATCTTACTTGAACGTATATTTTTGCAAAAGTTTTTGTGAGTACATAAATTTATCGCTTAGTTAGTCTCTGAAGCAGACTTATGCAAAATCTTTCAAACGCATTCATATTTGCTAAAAAATTATCTTGTATTAAACCTTTAATATTAAGGAAGTTCAAAACAAAAAACTGTTAGCATAACCATAAGATAATCTTGTTTTGCTGGAAAAAGGCTTTCTTTTCTAGCGCAAACTTTTGCTTCTTCCGCATTAAATAAATTATGGTAATATGAAAAATATAAAAAGTTATCATGATAAAAGGAGCCACATAGTCTTTCTTTATCATGTAAATTTTTTTTTTTTTTTAGTTTTAAAAAATGCAATTAGTTCAACACTTAACTAAACTTAGTTTATAAAAAAAAAAGAAGTCATAAAAAACAATGTTTTAGTAGCATAAAATACACCACCCAACATGTATTACATTCATAAAATAAAAACTTCAAGTAATTATTGTTCATTCATTATTATATACATATAATTCCGATATATTTTGCTTGTCTTTATATTGTATTATGTAAGGTGACCAGACAAATAAAAGATATTTAAATAAAGCAACAAACGTCATGAAGGCTTGTGCTGACTTCTTAACAATATAAAATTGCTTATTATTCAAATAAACTTTTTGGGAGTAATTCTGAAAATCAGTTCATTGGCTGATAACTTAGCCTGTGATTCACTATCCTATTTAATTGTTCTATTAAAAAAAGGACTTTCAAATTAATGAGAAGTGAGCTAAATTAGCTTTCACATCAGTAGAATGTAAAGCATTGTATAGAATAGATTTAAGACTTAAGCTACGCTCACATTAAACAAATATTTGTCAAAATAAGCAAAACCACCATGTCATATATACGTTTTTATATTTTAAAGAAATATTCGCTTAGAATAATTTAATTTTTTTTATTAAAAACAACATACTTGAATTAATTTTCTGTAACACAAGTCATATTAAACTATAAAAATATTTGCCTAAAACTAGTGGTAACGCTTATTTCAACAAATATTTGTGTAATGTGAACGTATCTTTAAACTACATACAAAAGTTCTTTCGCTTTGAAATCATAAAGAGTGTATGACAAATTTAAATACTTAAGCTTAATAACTTTCAACATTGATGTCTGAAATATAACAGCTAGACAAACTCTATTTATCATATTACTATCTGGTCACACTTTATGGCTGGTAGTAATTTAAGCAATCCGAAACAAAGAAACAAAGTCAAAACTCATATTAAAATAGCTTGGAATAAAATACACACTTGCACAGACAGACAACTGAGTTGAAAATAAAAAAAAATGGGTCGCAGCAATTGCCGCATTATCGATTTTTAATATACAAAATATAAATGTGTGGTAAGAAAAGAACACAACACACAGAGAAATTCATATACAAAACGAATTATTTAAGAAGAATCTAGTAGTAAAGTAGTACTTTTCACATAGATTAGAATGTAATGCTGAATATACAAACACAATTACACAAATAAATACTTACGAGTATGAACTTTTTACTCTAATACACGCTCCACACAGATACTCTCGAATCATTGCATGAATATAAAGGCCTCTATGGATGAATGAAATTGTAGGCATTAATAATAATATATTTATGTGTACATGTTTTTCTATATGTATGTATGTATAGTGTCTATTATAAAAGCCACCAAATATGAAAGTTATAATTTCGGAAACAAAAAATAAAATAAAATTTTTAATGCATAATTAATGCATTTGTGTTAAATTCCCCCAAAGGGCTTTAAAATGAGCACAATACAACAAAAAATTCAACATTAATTTGCTGCGGTACATGTTCTACACAACACATTCTCATTTTCCGGACAGATTTATTTTATTAAATTTTGACATTCAACTATTGTAATGAAATGGTAAATGATATATAAAGTGTAAATGATTATTTTTACTATTTTTTGTTGTTATTATTACAAACAAAATCAAAAGAGATGTCCCCCCAAATGTTTTTTTTTTTTTAAATATGAACAGCAAAGCGACAATCGTACAGATAAATTATAATTGTTTAAATCAGAGGTTGGAAAAACTTAAATTGCAGGTTTTGGTAAATTAGAAAAACCACTTAAAAAATTTATTCATTAAAAAATATGACATTTTTCAAATAAAATTATGATATAAAGAGAGTAAGACGCAAACTTGTTTGAACACCAGTGCATGACTTGACAAAGGCAAAGTGCGAAAAGTGTTCATTTGGTAAAAATGTGTTGACCAGCATGACATTATTTAAATTTCTCACGTTACTTTTTTTTTTTTAATTTATTTTAAAATATTATAAAACTCTTAATGACCATAAGATTCCTCATTTAAGCTGTTGGACAATAAAATCCTTAGCACTGTGAGAAATATTATTATTATTATTTTCTAATTACATTAAAATGTTTGCCATAACAATCACTTTTTTTATTTCCTAAAAACTCACAATTTTCGTCAAACAAATATCAAAATGAATTCTGAACCACTCATTAACATAATACAGTAAACAAATAAGTGTGTAATTAAATTTGACATTTTCAAAATGACAATTAAAAAACATTGACTTTATTTATGTGTGAGTAATTGACATTGTGTGTAATTGTTTAAAAAAAATGTTTTTTTTTTCTTCATACATTTTTTTTGTGTTAATCTTACGTCACACTAGTTAGTATTTTTGAAAATGAGTTTTAAATTATGGTTTATGATGACAGTATGCATGAATTTACCTGTTAAAAATTTAATTATGCGGGTGTAAACAAAATGGTGTGAAATGAAATTTAAACAAATTTCGCTAACACAAAAAACAATTTTTTTTTTGTTCACAACAAAATTTTGTTGTTGATTTTTGAAAGGAAACTAATTATTGGCACTTTTATTTGATGATTTTATATTAATTAACCAAAGGCCAAATCGGGGCATTCGTTATGAACCAACTTCTAAAGAAAGTTTGAAATTTGCTTATAGAAAAAGCTAGAAATTTCAATAATCTTCAATTATAATTGTAAAAAAGTGCCCAGTAGATTGGTGGGTAGTGTGCTAACTATCAATCTGAGGGTCTCAGGTTAGACTCTTGCCCAGACAGTTTGATCTGATAATCAAACTAAGAAATAATTTCTAATATTAAATAAATAATAAATAAAATAATATAAATAACTCATGAGAATATCATGAGCAAAAGAATAAATTTAAAAAACCAACACAATTTCTGGAAGTAAGCACAAATAAAGATTAATATTTTGTTAAAATAAATAAACTTAAGAAAAACACCCTGTATATGTATTTTATTTCAAAACAAAGTGTATTTATTTTAAATGTTATACAGGCTTAGCAAACAGGTAGATCGTCTAATAGATTAAGTGTGATATGATTGAGAATGATATAATTTTTATTATATTTTATAACTGTATTTAACTGTAATAAGAACAACAATAAACACTTTTGCTTTTAGTTGTAAGAAAATGTTCTAGTCTTCGGCTATTTAGTGATTACTTCATATTAATTTAAGGAAATTTTAGTTTGATGACTAAAAAATATTAAATATTTTTTAATAAATGTTTTAAGTGTAATAATTTAATGTAAAAATTGTTAAAGAAATTTATTTAATTTATATTAAAAAGTGTGTGTAAAATTGTTAAATTTTGTGACGGTTGGTTTCAATACAAGCAATGGTATGGAAGAACTTTCAAATTAAAAAAATATTAATTTTTTAAGCACTTCCCACAGTAACTGACAATAAGAACTACATACATGTTTTTTATTCTTTTTTATTTTATTTCTTATACTCTTAAGGTGTACACAACTTATTTGTGATTAGTGTCATAACGTTATTTTATCTTATTTATAAGAATAAATTGACTAACATGTGAAAAAAATCATTGACTTCAAATAGTCAACCAAATTAATCGGTTAACGAAAAATAAAAAATTTTAGAAATTAATTGAATAATTAATCAGATTGTATTGTAATTGCAAATGTAAAAAAAAAATCATTCAAAAATACGTTTGTTTTTTTTTACAATTTTTTTTTTTTTAACTTTACAATATACTAAAATAAAATTTGAAAGAAAAGATGAATAAAAAAACAAAAATATAATTTCAGTTTACTGGCACTTTGTTTTGAATTATATAAATTACATTACTTTTCGAAGAGCTCCCAAGATAATTGTTCCATAATACCTATATGACGCTACGTGAATTCTTACTTAAGACTAATTATTTATTTTATAATATTAAGAGTAATCTTGTGTTACCTTTTTAATATTTTAAATATTTTTTTTTCTTGCAGGTAAGCCAGAGATATGACAACAAAAACGGATTCCAAATAATAGGTATTTACCTATAAACAACGAGTATGTATATAAAAAAAATTTAGTAGCTGCTTAGTGCCAGCAAAATGCAAAAACTAATTTTGTGTAAACATTTTTACACCGACATTTTTTTATTTGATTTTCTGCACGCCCTTTAGTCAGTAACCGGTCTCCTTAGAGAGCAATATACCAATTTTTTTAAAGAAATCTGTTTACAAATAGGATCCAAATAAATACAGCCATTCATTATCTACTCTATAAAGTGGCTTATGTTTTTGCTACCATTATTATCAGAGGCACGAATCAAAAAGCTAAATAAAATATTTGAAAGCATAATTTCAGGCTTAAATTCAGAACGGGCACGTATAGTTTTGAGTAAAAATAATTAAAAAGTGTTTATAAAAATAAGCGTGACCAGTTCAAAAGTATATGGCCACTTTCTTCTTAGAAAAAGACTACACGTACTAAATTTCAAACAAATCACTTGGAAAACAAAAATATAGTGAACAAACAAACAGAAAATTAATTTTGTTTATATAGAAAATGTAAGAAACACCTATTATTTTGTTATGAATTTGTCTGCCTGCATTTTTCTAACATGTTAAAAAATACTTTTTCTATTACAAAGCAGAAAATATTTAGACTCAACTCAATGAAAATTCTAAAAAGAAAATTTCTAACAATAACACAAACAATAGCGTGCAATAAAACTATAAATAGAGTAAATAAAATACTATAAAATAAGTTAATTAATTTAATTGAAGAAAATCAATCAATCCCGTAAATACTGTTATCGTTTTTGTCATTTGCGTCATCATTATCAATCAATACATTAAACGTTTAGAAATGAATTTTTAGCATGAGAAAACAATTTAGAATTGCAAAAACAAATATTTGCAAAAAATATAAGCAGCAGGGCATAACAGGTGAAATGAAAATTGATTTAAATTCAAAAATTTTTTTGTCGTTAATTAAAATTTCTACTCAAGCAGAAGCGGTTAATTTTGTAGTAAAATTAAAAACACAATTTAATTGGTAAAAGATTTAATTATAATATAATTTTTATAGATAATTTATTGTTTCGCTGTTTGTCGAACTAAAAAATCAATTTCTAATTTCTTGACAAAATTTCTATTCTCTCTTTTTGCTAAACTTAATCAGCCATTACTGATTTAAAATAGAGGGGTAGATTTTTTACTAATTACAACAAAGAATTGTTTTTGATTATATTAACCCTTTAAGGTCCGTAAGGTCCAAAAATTTAATAAAACGTGTACGATTCTTGTGGGTTTTATGTCTTTATATTGAGTTAACGAGCATGTTTATAACTAATTCCTTAGCATGGACATGCCTTCATGGGGTACTATATTTTATATTTAAGACAAAAATTTCTTTTTAGATTTTTCTTTAAAATTATTTTTTTAGACTCCTAATTTAGCTATATACATGACTAAATTAACTGTACTGCTTCTGAAAGGGTTAATTAGTAAAATTTTTCTTAAATAGTATCATATCCTATAGAATTTTTCTTCCCAAAAGCTAAGCCTAGAGAAACGACTTTCTATGTGAAATTATTGCCCCAAAACATATCTAGTTCATTTATAAACTTCCATATTTGGCTATAGAGACCATAATAAGTCTTATTCAAACGGCATGAAAACAAATTATAATTTTCATTAAAAGATTCTAACATACCAACATCTGGTTTTCATTTATGTGAACGTCTGTGTATACAGATTTTGAATATAAAATGTCATTTTTATGATTGCTAAATGATGATTTGATTGTTAGTTGTTTAATGGTATCAGAATGCAGTAATATAAGCAACACATTATAAACGTCATTATCATCATCATAATGAATATAATAACGCCACAATAATACTGCTTTGTAATAACATTTTAATTAAAGCACTGAAATTACAGAAGATACTAAAAGATTCAAGAAACCAGTTGTATCTACAACATAGACAGATACATACATGCGAATACATCCATTCATACTTATGTTGTTACATTTTTACTACTTACATACGAGTAATTATGCTTTTTAACATGCAATAATAAATTAAGATTTTAGTAAAACTGAAAATCAGCAAACAAATCAACAATATTTAAACTTCATTTCCCTTTTCCATTTGCTGCTAAAAATAAACGGACAAACTTTCTGAATGAATGATTTCAGCAAAACAAAAATGCAAAGTTTTGTTTAGAAGGAAATTGAACTTTTCTTTACAATTTATTTTATTTTCCTGATAAATAAAAAAAGAAATACTAGAAAGAAATTCATAAAAAAAAAACTTTTTTAAGAAAAGTTTAGAGGATAACAAAAACGATTCTTAAATATATAGTAAAAAGAAAATGTGTATGAGTTTTTAAATATGTAGGTGTGTTTTAGTATTCTAATTCCAAATTATAGATTTAAAATCGAATCACTAATTTAAGTTTACATTAAAGCAAACGAATGGCAGGGCCAAATATAAAACTCATTTTGTAGAACATTAACATATTTTAGTGCCACTATTGCTGAACTTTTTGTTAAAATCAGTGTTCAGTTAAGGAGTTGTGGTTTAATTAAAAATATTATGAAAAATGAAAATAATTTAAAACCAGTTAAATTCGGCTGTGCCGAGTCTTATATACCCTTCACTGTGCCAGAAAAATATTAATATTTTTCACTTTCCACATCCTTCTAAAATATCAAAAACATACAAAATAATTAAGTAAATGAAGTTAAATATGCCGAGTTAAATATGTTTTAACGTAACCCCTGAAATTTTTTAGTGTTTTCAGTATTAATGGTATATTTATCAAATACTTCTATGCATATTTTTAATATTAGTCATCTAGATTGGTAACCTGCTGCCCAAATACTCAGAAATTACTTTGGATTATTTTAAATTTTTTTTTGAAATTTCCATATACTCCAGTACTGTTGCTCTGGCAATTAACGTTTTGCATCATAAAATAAAAACTACAAAATTTCCCAAAAGCGTAGAACTTACAAATTTCATTTCAGTTTGATTTTAGTAAGTTTCTGTTGCAAATCGGGAATTATACCTAGATAAAATGAGGAAGAGTACTGGGATATGAAGGAATTTCAAAAAAAAAATTTTTAAAATAATCAAAAGATTTTTCTGAGTACTTGGACGACTGATTAAAATTTTAGACGACCTCCGCCTTAAAATGATATACGTTCCATTTCGTAATCTTCTGTGGCTCGTTCGGAAGTTACTTTGGATTATTTTGAAATTTCCATATAGCCCAGTGCTGTTGCTCCAAGTGATTTTAGCAACTTGCCGACGAACCTTTAAAGATTGTAAGATGAGACATATATCATTTTAAAGAGGAGACTATTTGGATTTGTAATCTAATGCCCAAATACTCAGAAGTTACTTCGGACTATTTTTAAAACTTTTTTGAAATTCCTATATACCCAAGTGCTGTTGCTTTAAGGGATTTTTAAGATTCACCACTTTGCCGAGATACCACTCCCGATTTTGCCCATAAAAATTACCAAAATCGAAAAGAATTTTATCTGTAGGCTCTAAGCTTTCTGGAAGTGTTTTAACATTTTCGTAAAAACTAGTAGTTTTTATTTTATAATGCAAAACGGAAACTGCCAAACAACGGTACTGTTTTCTTTTTAAAAGTTTTGCCAAAAAAAAAATTAAAATAAAAACACATTTTGCATAAAAACAATTTTCTTTTACCAAAACGAAAATAAAAACTATTCAGTTGAAAAATCGTGACAGTTTTAAATGTTACACAATCCAAACTGAACATACGTATGGGAAGACGTATTTTTGTACAAACATTTCTAAAATCATTTAAGTACGATTTAGGGGTAAAACTCAAAAGGCCTTTTTAAAGATATTCTAATTACATATATTTTTTATTTAAGAGAGCAAAGCTCTCAATAGCTATTCTAATTTACCTTCTAGAAGTCTGTCTGCCTTTCTTGAATAGGTTAGTCTAAATGTCTACTGACCATATTTTAAAAGTGGCCGTTAGTCCACTTTTAAATAAAAAATAATAATTTCTAAAGTAATTGAAACGGCTAGTTTATTAAGCTTGAGGTCATATTATAAAAACTTATTTTTAAGTTGATATATCGTTCAGGATGTAGTTCTAATTATAAATACAACAGACCTTGTAGTGAATAGAATCAGAATTTCAATAAAATTTATATATAAATTTTTAAGTGCTGCGATTCAAAACCAGTTCGTTGATTCCAGACTTTTTAAAAGTTTTACTTTTAAGCCGAATTTTTCACTATTTTTTATAGATAAACCCTGAACATCTTTGAGAATTCCTATCTCTTTTAAATGAAGTGATTGTGTAAAAAAATATTAATAAAGAAGGAATAAAAGGCAATTTGAAAGGCCTGCCGAAATGTGTTTATATTTATTATACTCTTACATTCTAAAGATGATACAAAACGTTTTAAGTGAACACAAACAAACAATAAAACTCCTCGTTGCAAGTGTCTATTTCAATAAATATTTACTTCAATGCGTTTTTTAATAAACACACAAACATGTTTGCAACAAATATGTGAGTGTTAGAAAAAAAAATTAAAACTATCGACATTTACATAAATTGTGACAAAGCTTGAAGAACGCATTGAACCCAAAATTAAAAATATTAAAAATATTTTTTAAATAAATTTTCTATATTTTAAAATGTACTTTAAATTGATTTACAATGCAGTCATGTTTTAATGGCGCCATTCTAACACCCATAAAAAACAAATCTTGTGTTGTATATAAACATTTTATTTTATTGTTAAAATTATTATAAATATATGATATTTATGATTATTTGAATACTTTTATATGTGAATTGTGTGTGTACATATTTATTATACTAGAGTAGTAGTGGCATTATTATTATTATTATCGTGCCTAAACTACCAGTAATTCTTTTGTATCTCTTTTTCAATAGTAAATTTTGTTTTGAAAAGCTTGTGTATGTAAATTTCAAATTATACTCATAAATTTTGATTATTGGCTGGATCATGAATTTTTGGTGTCATTGTTGTCTAGCTTGTATATTTTGCCTAATCAATTCTTATTCTTTTAAATTTCTTTAACTTTAGAAAATTTTCAAACAATTGTTATACGAATTTTCTATTACTCTGTTACCATGTAAGTTTGCTAAGTTTGCAAATTATTTTTAAAATATGCATAATTGCCATGGTCAAGTTAAAAATATTGTTATTTTGTGGGTGTTTTGAATTACATGTTCTTTTTGTGTGTGTGTCTGTTTTTTCTTGTGGGAGTTGAAAATTGGCACCAAAAGTCAAGTTTTTTACAATATTTATTTGCTTTACATTTTAATATCATATAATCAGGCTCTCTATTTCGAAAGCGAAAGAAAACCAGTCACTAATTTTCTACTGAAAAGCGGCACACTATATTTGGCTTTGGCTTGGCTTTATGTTCTCTGATGTAATTCATCTTAACCATTTATCTGTTGCCACAACAAAACTTTTTTAAGTCAATCGGTAGTGTGTAAATGTATTTTTAACATGCAATTTAATATCCCGTTATTTGCTGATATCTTAATAAATCTTACACATAGATCAACGAGCTGAAAAATATAGAAATTAAATTAATTTGAGATTTTGTTTTTTCTCTACTTAAAAATTTAAAACTTCAAAAACATTAAAACTGCATTTTTCCATATGAACAAAAACATAACAAGAACAGCTGACAAAATATAATGAAAAACTTAACTCTTGTGTTATAATGTATGGAAAATTTAGAAAAAATTTAGTAATAATCCAAAGTAACTTCTGAATATTGAGGCCATAGATTACCTCCCCTTTAAAATGCTATATGTCCTATTTAGTAATCTTTTATGGTTCGTCTGGAAATCGCTAAATCCCTCAGAACAACAGCACTGGGGTATATGGAAATTTACAAAAATTTTAAAAATAATCCAAAGTAACTTCTAAGTATTTGAGCGGTAGACTGCAAATCTAGATGACCTCCCTTTTAAACAAATATTATGACTGTCATTTCTGATGCTTACCACGTTTTTTGTCCGTTTCATAGTTTAGACAAAATGAGCAAAAAACTCATTTAAAAAATATTCAAAAATAGAAGTAGTTAAGGTTTTCGGTCTAAAACTGCGTCATTTATGAACCGATTCGGCTGAATTTCATTAGCAAAAATTTAACAGAAACTGCTGACAGATTGATATGCTATACTTTTCTGTACGTTGCCTAAAGACTTCAGAAAGTTGATTTCAACGACTTGACGGACAAACAAACAGACAGACGGGCATCGCTAAATCGTCTCCGCTATTCATAAGGATCTAGAATATATATATTTTATAGGTTATCCCATGTACGATGTACAAATTACAAACTGAGTCACAAAGTTATATTTAATTCTTACAGTGAAGGGTATAAAAAAATTATTTTGTAATGTGCTATTCACCTGAGAGTGTGTTTTCTTTGTGAAATTCATGTCTCGATATATCACTTAATACGGGTAAAAAGGTTGTGCTAGTACCCAGAGTTCAAAACGAGACTCTAATTGAGGGCCGTTGGGCCGCCACGTAAGCCAATCCTGAGTTGCTAACAACTCTAATCTGGTTGAAAGATTTTTTGAGAGCCTGACCAGTGACTTATTATACTGGTATCACGAGAATTAAGAGCAGAATTTGGTGCATCTACATTGAGTGCATAAATGCCTGCATACCAAATTTCGTTCCTACCCTAGGGGGCTTCTATAGGCTTCAATATCATATTCATGCACGCTCTCATAAAGTAAAGAGAACTCTGTGGCCGGTTATTGGTGAGGTCTCTTTTCGGGGTGCTTGTGGGGCTGTGGTTAAAAAAAAACTAAATGTGCGCTGAAAAAGGGGCCCTTTTGCCTTCAAAAGCAAAGGAAGTTAAACTTTCATCGTAATTTTTTAATTCGTATCGACCCCTAAATGAGGGGTATGTGTGTAGTGACTCCCACTACAGTAGTGCTATGCCAATTTATCATCCTTAAATTTTCATAGGCAAATCATAAGGTTCGACTAGCTTTTGTTGCCTTTAACCAAATACATTTAAAAAAAATTTCACTTAAGAATGTAACCAATAAGAATTAATTGCAGGATATAATTTTTCCTTTTTAAGACATCAAATTATAAATCAAATTGATTTATAGCTGTTTTGATTCGTTAAGTTTTATTTATAGCAATTATTTAATTTTGCCTTCACATTAAAGAAAAGTTTTTTTACGTTCACAAATAGAGTTTTAACCTTATGTGGCAAAAGTATGTGTATGTATGGAATTTTCATTTAAGCAGAAAAACCACAATTCTATTTAAATTTATGACTACAAATTTTATATGATTATCAAAAAACAATTAAATTAAAATTTGTATGTGTTAAACTGAACTCATAAAGAAGAAAATATTGACTAGAACTAATGTTATAGACAAAAAAAAAAATGCATGACAATAATAATGACTTAAAGTCTAAACGAAAATTTATACACACTTAAAAAAAAAGAAACTATTTTGATATAAAAACTATTTTATACAGTGAAGTTTATTTATATAGTGAACAAATGAAATTAATAATAAGTTGCCTTTTCCCGAAGAGATAATAGAAACAAAAACATTTAAAACTTATTTTAAAGTTGATAAATAACACAAAATTCAACTTTCTAATCATGCACAGCATTGCGACCTGTAAGATTTATTACACAGAAAATTAATACGTATTTCAATACAGGGAATTAAATTAAATTGATTTAAAATAAACTAAAAAAATTTAATAAAATGAACGTATGTTATGTTCCTTCCAGCAAAACTTCACTTTAGAACCAATAAGAAAACGCCCTAATTCAGGGCAAAAATTTCTAATTTAAAACAACATCTATTATGCAATTCTTCAAGGTCCATAATATTTTATTTGATACATTTTATAGATTTTCTAAATCCGCCGTATTATGGAGGGTGGTGCGTTTAGCTATTTGTTAAGCCGTACACACTCATGCACAAGCATACTGTCTGAGCACTCTTTATAAAAATCAAATTCATTTTCTAAACTTAATGTCTTTTAAAGATTTCTAATCAACAAGAAATCATGTTTCCTGTGTGAAATATTTCTTTTTTTGCACATTTAGGGGAGGAAGTTTTTCCAGCATCATAAATAGGTATGCACGTACGCACTAGTGTTGCCCTGAGGTAAGAAATATAAAATGAAATCAATTGAGTTTAATGCGCATACATGCCTACACATGTAATACATTTTTTATATTTTGTTTTATTATCGAAATTCACATTTGTTTTATGCTGATAAACATTCCTTGCACACACACATAGACACCTACGCTTATAGACTGATTTACTTAAAAATTCTTGCTTAGAAAATGCACCCCAAAATCTCTTATATGAATAAGCAGCTATGAACTTATGAGGTCAAACTGAACAGGCCTTACATTAATTTATTTGTAAGTTAATTTAGCCTTTTCTTTTTTTGTTAAAGCTAACAGATTCTTCAAGGTTAATGATGGATTATATTAATTTTTTTTTAATCTTAAAAAGCTAGACAACATTGGAGTCAAATAGCGATATAAAAATAAATAAATATAATTCGATCTTAAACTTGAAAAGCTTGCTGCCACATGGTTAAATAGAATTATTTTGCTAACAAAAAGAGTATTATTAGTTAATCTAGTATAACTCAGTTTATTCGCATTTTCTGTAAAATTAAAAATTTGATAGAATTTCTTTTTTAAAGAGTGATTTTTTTGCTATTATCTTTTTGACAACACTAGTTTTGACAGCTCACGCACGTTTTGTATCTTGTGTCACTGTCAAACATCTTCAGTTTGGTCTATAATTTAATCATGAATCGTCTTACAAACGAACAACGCTTGCAAATTATTGAATTTTATTACCAAAATGCGTGCTCTGTTAAGAAAGTTCATCGCGCGCTTTTTCCATTTTATGGTCAGTTTAATCGACCTACTGAGGCTTCTATTCGGGCTATTGTAACAAAATTTGGAGTGAAGAGCAGCCAGAAGCATTGCAAGAGCTACCAATGCATCCACAAAAAACAACCGTTTGGTGCGGATTATGGGCTGGCGGCATCATTGGGCCGTATTTCTTCAAAGATGATGCGAATCACAACGTTACTGTGAATGGGGAGCGCTACCGTGCGATGATAACAAACTTTTTTTTGCCCAAAATGGAAGAGCTTGACTTGCATGACATGTAGTTTCAACAAGACGGTGCCACATGCCACACAGCACGCGAAACAATGGACCAATTGAGAGGCGAGTTCGGTGAACAGTTTATTTCACGCTTGGGACCAGTCAATTGGCCGCCCAGATCGTGCGATTTAACGCCTCTAGATTATTTTTTGTGGGGCTATGTTAAGGCTAATGTCTATAGGGACAAGCCCGCTTCGATTGACGCACTGGAAGCCAACATTGCCAACATTATTCGTGAGATACCGGCCGAAATGTTGGAAAGAGTATGCCAAAATTGGACTAAGCGGATGGACCATTTGAGGCGCAGCCGCGGCCAACATTTGCATGAAATAATCTTCAAACATTAAATTATATCGACCCAACTATCGATCCAAATAAATATTTCATGCATTTTTCTGAATTTTATGTGTTTTTTTTTTTAATTTCCGATAGTTCTTATAAAATCACCTTTTACTTCCATTGGCAGCTTAAGAAATGACTCTTTGTAGAGCAGGGTTCAAATCGTTACATTTAATATTAAATAAAAACGATAGAAATTTTCATATTTTTTTATTAAAAACATTTTTTGCAATCGATACATGTTTAGTTATAAACAAAGTAAAATTTTAGTTGATCAACTCTGCAGTTTATGGGAGAGGAAAATTAAAAACTATACTCAGCAACTAAATATGGTCTCTTTATTTTCGGTTCTAATTTTCTAAGCCAATTGATATTCAACATATTGTTTTTGTTAAACAAAAATGCTAAACAATTCTTCTTTCCCTCTTTTTACAACCATTTATTACTCCTGTTCTTTCTTTCATAAAACAATTTTTAACAAAAAAAAAAGTTATTTTGTTTTAATATTCGTACTCTAAAGCTTGATTTTAAAACAGGCAGATTTCCTCAGCTATATGTTTCTAAAGTAAAATACCAGCTTATGCTTTTATTTATCCAATTGCCCTCGTATTTTATACCACATAGTTTTTTGACTACAACGAGAAATTCCCTTCTGTAAAACTCCTTTTAGAAGTCACAAAAAAAAAACAGAATATTTAAAATCAAAATCATAAAGTTGGGTAGTGCGTGGGTTGTTTTTTAACATTTACTCTATTTAGAGTGTTTCTATATTTGGTGGCAGCGGTATTAAAAATGCACCCTTATATTGGAACTTTTACTGTTAATTTTTGGTTGAATTGTTTTACAGAGAAAATTTTATTTTTCAGCCTCAGGCCAACAGATGTTTTCACTGGGATGAAAAAGAAGTGGTGCAAAATCTTTGTTAGTAAGTTAACATTAGTGTGGAGTGTGTGTGTGTGTGAAACAGTGTGTCGCATTGACTAGACATTTCCTTTTTTGTATGTTATTTTATAACCATAATTTATGTCAGTCAGCTTGTCTGCACGATGCCAACAGTACAGCCTAATAATATTAATTTTAAGTACTTGCAAGAGTAGTGGTGATTAAAAAAATAGCACAAAAATTTTTAGAGTCAATCTATTTAAGACTTCTTTTTTTTCTATTCATTAAAAAAGTTTACTTGAATTTACTTGACTTTAAAAAAATAATACCAACAAATCGTTTTTCTAAAAATTTAAGACACGTTCTTTGTAACTGTTTGGCCTTAAGAAGTCGTACACTGAAGAAATCTAATTAAACGATTCCATTAAAACTGTTTCATTAATTCCATGAAATAATTCACAAATTAATTATGAATTTTTGTAATATTTTCTAGGTATTAATTAAATTATTTAAATAATTAAATTTATAAATATGATATATGTTGTGGGATTTATAAATAAAGATTTTTCCTTTGCATTGATGACAAAATCTAAAAAGTTCTCTCAGTATAGGGCAAGACTTTTCGACTCCCAAAGGAATAGGCTGTGCAAAAAATATATAGAAATAAAATTAATTTTCTATTAATTTCTTCGCTATAAAAAATTTTGTTTTCCAACAGATTTGTCTGAAATTAGGTACATATGGTTTCTATACTTCAAGGAAGATCGTCATATACTTATGCACCGACCACGCCCATTTCTAAGCCTATTTAACTTGAAACTGATTAAAAATATTTGAGCCCATACTTAATTTAAGCCTGAAATTATGCTTTCATATATTTTTTTTAGCTCTTTGGTTGGCGCCTCTGTTAATAATCTAGCAAATAAAAATGAGCCACTTTATAAAGTAGTGAATGGCGGTATTTATTTAAATGGGGTTTTTTTTAACTAAAATTTCTTTTATGAACGTATTGCTTCAAAAATTGATACATACGCTTCTATAACTACTGACTCTAAAGATACCGCCATACGTAATAATACAGTAGACCGAGCAAAAATACCTAGTGGACAATAAAAAGATATTTATTAATATGCTAAAGTAAATTAATTCGGCAGATGGACAAGTACTGCTCGACCCAGTTGAACAATAATTATTTTACGTTTACATTTTAAACAACAAAATATAATAAAAGCCACATCTGTTGTTAGTACAGTGTTTTTTTATTTTATTTTTTTTAACAACACAAATTTTCGAAGCTTCTTGACTTTTCTGCAGGAAACACCCAAGATCTAGGCAGGGATCGAACCTGCGACCCCCAGATTGATAGGTTAGTACGCTACCTATTAGTCTAGTTGTTTTAAATGTTCGAACTAAGAAATAACAATTATTAAGAAAATAACTAGGATTCTTTTTTTTTATTTGAAGTCATAGTTTTCCAAAAGCTGGTAAAAAACTTTTTATTTCGTTCAAAAATTATTTGTTGGTGAATTTTTTTACTTCTCTGTTTCTTAATTGGTTTTTCTACAACACCTGCTATATTTTTAGACTTGTCTCTATTTTTATTTGATTTCTTTTTTTGTATTGATTGCATTACAATGTTCATGGTCATACCAACAAAATGTAGTATTTAGCTGTATTTCACCCATTTCATATGAACCCCCCAAAAATAAAATAAAATGCTGAATTATTTTTTCATTTCATTTTGCTTTTCAACCCTATTTTTCCCATTAGAAACATTTATTCTAAAACTTCTCTATAAATATGTACATACAAATATTGTTCTCTGGAAAAGAAATACGGAAAACCAATTTGAACATTTCTATCTATCAGGCTAAGAATTTTTTTTTTTTTTTTTTTTTGTTCTAGAGGTCTTTAGAGAATATTTGTTTGAAAATTTTAAATAATTTCATTTTATATACGCTTTAAGTGAACTTGTACTCTTTTTCTTCATTTGTGTATATTGTTTGTTATGTAATGTTTGTTGTTGTTTCTTGTTGCTTTTATTTTTTTTTTATTCCTTTCTGGTGTATTTTCTAAAACAATTTCACATGTATTTATTCACATCAAACAAAACAAAAACCAAGTTTCGTATAATCTCAATAAATAAATTAAAAGGAAGGATATGCATACATAAACACATAGATATTCGTATTTATGCATGTATCTACTCGTATGTATATGTTTTATTTTTGTTTAATTTAGGTATGTTTCCAAAATCCCAGCAAAAACATTTTTGTAGCAGAAAACTTTCATTAGCAAAATTTTTTCACGAATATTTATTATGGAAATTTCTAAACTATGAATTTTGTTCTTATATTTCAAAGCAAACATATAAGTGTAATAATTTTATTATTAGAATATATTTCCATACATGTTGCTCATTTACTGCAAAAATGTCATATTAAAAAAAAAAAAAAAAAAAGATGTCTTAAGAAAAAAATTTTAATTATTTTATTCTGAAAAGAAGTTGGTTTAAAATAATTTTTGGATATTTTTGCAGAACATAAAGTAAGATATATAGTGCCAAGTAGTACTGTACTGGCTGGGGCTAGCAGTCTTCATTGCTCTCTAGAATCAATATTAAATATAAATAAATAAAGTGAGATGTTGTTAGAAAATTAACTTATTTAAAAAAAAACTGTTTTTGGTTTAAGTAAGGGAGCGATATGTATATGAGAGAATTCAATATAATTTTTATATATCATCTTACATAAGACTTGTTTAATTATTTTCTAATTTAAAATTTTATAAAGATCTCAGAATCAGTCATTGTGAGATCTTAACTCTTAGCGCCATTATTACAACTTGCTTGTAAAGTGTCAGATAATTATACTTGGCTTTGGTTAAAATAAATGACAAAGTAACCAATAACTTTAAATGCCTAAAGTTCATGTTAAAAGTTATGGGCAACACAAGCAATTCTTTAGCTTATCATACATTTTTTGCTTAAAATCATTTATCTGTCCGATAACATGCTACTTTTAGTTATTGTTAAGTTTTAATAATGGCTCTTAAGCGTGTGTTATTTAAATGCAATGAAATGTAAGTATAACCACTGAGCAACCACTGAGTAAAAACGGCGTAAGCTATAAAGTTACACAATTAATTATATAAAAATTCATTATATTAAAATGCAATTTATTGAAATAAAAGTTTTTTAAGCTCAGGTTTTTGGTTTTTTTTTATCAAAGAAGTTCAGATTTAACGTACTAAATAAATTAAATTGGGTTAGTGAAGAGCTTTCTAAAAATGCATACAAAATTATTTGTTGGGCTTAATTTTGCAAACATAGTAAGTTTTTCAGATGCCAAATAGTTTCTTTTATTGTGATGTGTTGTTGTAATTTTAGTGCATAAAATGTTTTCATGTCAAACACTTGTACGCAGGCATTATTCCTCTTATTTTTGGGGGTTATATCAATTCAAGTGAACTTATACTTGCATAGGCAATTAAAATAATATTTTTTTTTTGCTTTCTAAAATTTAATTTTATTTATATTTAAAAGAACTTTTTTGCTTTCAATTAATTTGAATTTGCTTAATTACAATTGCAATTAATAAAGTTTTTGTTTTAGAATTTTTTCTTAAAAAAAAAAAAATTTAAACAAGTTAAATTCAACAAGACCGAGTCTTTTTTATTTTTGTTATAAAAAAATATTCATATTGCCTTGATAATTATTTTAAAAAAATATGTATAAAAACGCTTTCCATTGAAACTTCATATATGAATCAAAATAATTTTTTACAATTTTTTTTTTACTTCTAAGATAAATTACACTGGCCAAAAGTGTAAAATTTTCCACAGTGCTTGTACTAATAAAGTACGCTGGTTACAAAAATAACATTGGCTTTCTCCTAACACTTCTAGTTTTAAAATAATGTGCAGGTTAAAAATTGCCATAAAAGTATGAATATTTTATACACTTTATTTGGTACAGTTACTATAGTTCAGGAAAAAAGTCTTGTTTATAAAATTTTCTTCTTCTAATTTCTTCCATCATAAATTTTACAACTCAACGTTCATTAATTGTAAATAATTTCCTGATTTATAACAGCCAAGAAACTTTTGAATCACTGAAACGAAACATTCCCAGGTTTGTTGCTCTAGTTCGTTTTCAGATTTGACAAAATTTAAGTCTTGACTCAGCTACCCAATTTATGGCCTTTTAAAAATGTTTACTTTCATTTTTTCTTTGTTCAGTCTAGCAAATTTATTCGACAGATAAACAACACATTCTTTATTAATAAGGGTTTTAGCAAATTGCTTCACAACATCAAGTTGTAATGAAGTGGTGCCTGATCAGAGCGTGTAGCAGGCCTATGAGCAGAAGACGACTTCTGATATAATTATTTTCCCCAGTTTATAAACTTTATGACCATAATGTTTATTGTGCAAAAATGATTACAAAACTCTCACCAAATTGTGGATGAGGAAATCTGTTTTCACTTTATTATTGCCGCAAAGACTCAAGATGATTTTGGCATACAGAATTACAAAAAATTTATCGGATAAGAATCCAAATAATATACTAAAGGGCTGCACAAGCATACTTGAAAGGGCTTACAGGTACTTTTTATTATAAAATATGCTTGTGCAGCGCTTTAGAATACAAACGTATATAATAAAATGTATTAGTCTTGTCTTCCATATGGTAACGATATCGTTCGTTTTAAAAATAAACAAAAAATAAAAAATTGTCAAAAGTCACAGTAAGAACAAATATTTGTTTGATGTGGTTGTTTTAAATGTAAGTGCCATTGCTCCCCCCCACCCCCCTTTTTTTCTCTTACCTTATACTTTATAATTAATAAATAAAATAAAAAATAAATGTAAGTGTGGCTGTGAATTTAAAAAATTTTATCCAAGAAAAAGAAACAACCAACCACAACAGGCACTCAGGATATATGTGCGAAACCTTTGACAAATAGTAGAAGACTTTCTCGAATTACTCATCCATGAGAACATAATTGACTTTGTCAACCACATTATCATCAGTCATAATCAAGCTTTGTAAATAAATGCAAAGAATGATTTTGAGTGGCGTGTAATGAGGACAACAATGATAATTGGTAACACCGGCCACATGTTTTACAGCAGTTGGTTTTAAATTTGACTAAAAGAACGGCATTCGTATTAAATACACCAAGTGCCAAAATCCATTCACATTTGCTATAGTTTAAAGGCAAATGTAACAAAAAAGTAGAAACTTATTTGAAGCTTATTAAACATTTTAGCCCATAATTATAATCACACTAAAGTCGTTATCTTTTTTAAAAAATTTTATGAACAAAAGTCAGCTCTTATTAAAAGCCTACCTTTTGTGACTATGATTATGGCAATTTTTATAAAAAATTTTTGAATACAAATTTTTCTAGCAGATTATTAAACCTTAATTTTAATTCAGCTAAAACTTTTTTAACCCTTTAGCCAACTTGAGCTGTTTTTTAGGCCAGTGCTCTGATTTCGTTATCGCACTTGTCTTAATCAATTAAGTTTATCAAGTTGAAATTTTAAAGCCTTTCGTGCATATAAAAATAAAGCACAGAATACACGTTCAAATAATAAAAAAAAACTTTTTTTGCTTTTAGTATGATCAAATGTTTAGTGTACAAATATTGGCAACAATAAAAAAAAAAAAAGAGAAAAACTTACTCTGAGTCACACCCATAATTTTTTATAATTATTTGATGATGTTCGGATTTATCGTGTCTTTAAAAAGAAACTTTGTTTTTTATTGTTGACTCTGCAATAAGTTTAAAGTTTTTTAAAGTATTTTGTCAAAAAAGAAAACCTTTTTTTTGTATGAATTGTTATAAAAACGGACGTGCAATGGTCATGAAATTTTGCAGTAAAATTACAAAAATGACACAAAAAACAAAAACAACAAGAAGCACATACTATGACGAAATCAGCTTTCTACACTTTTTATCTAAAGCCATAAGATTTTTTTTTTTTTTTCATTTTTCTCTTAGTCTTCGTATCATTTTAGACGGTTGTAAATAAATGGCTTAAAAAGGTACTGAATGCCAAAAATTAAATTTCGTTAAATAAATTCATGCAAAACGTTTCATTTTAGCACAAAATCAACAAGATACATACCAGCAAGCAATGGAGTGCATATTAAATTGTCATTTTACTCAAAAAAAAAAAAAAAATCAACTACAGAAATGTTAAATGTTAAATTTGGTTTGTTGGTATTATGAAATCGTTTGGAAGTTTTAAATAATTTTCATGCAAATTTTGTAAAAAAGTGTATCGCTTTGGCATTTTCCTTTTAAAGAAAATTTAATCATTTCAGAGAGTGGAATTTTTTTCTTCGCTCTCCTATTGATTGTCTACCCACTTTTTTATATTATTTGTCCCACACGCTCTCAAAAGTTAATGATAGAGCAACATTTTGTTTCTGAAATACTGCAAACTTATTCTACGGCTTAATTTTTAAGCGAAATAATTTTTGTAAGATTTTACTGTACTTTCATTGACGTTGTTTTGAAATAACTTTCAACTTCTTCAGCGCTTCGATTTTTAAATACTCGATTATAACTTTCTGTCCTTTAAGGAGGTTTTTAATTTTGATTTACTTTAAGAATTTTTTTTACTTCCATAAAAGAAATCATACGAAAACAAGCATTTCAAACAAAATAAATGGTACAAGTTGCAATGACAGTGGCGGGACACAAAAAAATTTTTAACCTTCCAGAATCATAGTCTTCACTGTTTCAATCTGCTCATCTGTTCTTCGATGTGTCAGTGATTGTTTAATTTTTTAGATAATAATAAAAATTTTTACTTCAAGTTCTTTAAAAATTAAAAAAAATACATTTCAAGCGCTCTTCTTTTTAAAATATTTAAAAATTTTCCATTTATGTGAAAATATTGAAGTTGATTGATGGTAGTTTGATGTCGTCTGTCACCACTTGATCAATATTCAAGGTGAAATCATTAGGCATCTCTGTGTTTAATATATTAGTGACTTGTCCAAAAAGACAGATATGGCTTGTGGACTCCGACCATGTAAATGTAACAACTTTCACATATAAAAAAACACATGCTTTCTTGATATCACCTTGTATGAATTTTGTTTTTCTTAGAATTATAACCCTTTTTGTCAGTAAAAATATAGGCTGGGCCAAATGAAACTCACGATGTGAATTGTAAATAAAACACATATTTTTTATATTTTGACAAGAGGATCTATGAAAATTATGTGAGAAAAAAATACCGGCTAAATGCTTCGGTTGATCCATATTTTCAATAACTCTTAGACATAATTGAGGTTCAATGTCGTTAATGTGTTGAATTGGCTCATCTTTTAGCTGTTGAATTGTTCATGGCTTATTGAAGTACACTTTTTCATTTAAATATCTCTAAAGAAAGAAGAAGAATCACATGATCGTGGCGGCCAATTAACATCGCTATGGCCATCGAATTTCTCGCTCAAAAAAAGCATTGTTTCGTTGACTGTGTGGCAAGTAGCACCATCCTGTTGAAATCACTTATTGTCCAGGCTCATATCCTCAATTTCTGACCACGAGAAGTCTCCTTTATAATCTTGCGATAGCAAACACCCTTCACGGTCCGACCTCATTTTCGAGAAAGTTCGGCAAGATGACGCCGCCAGCCCATAGACTGCACCAAACAGTCGCTCTTTGTGGATGCATTGTCTTTTGAACAATCACTCGTAGATCCTACAGACATGGTTTGCTGAAATTTGCGCACAATTCTGCCAATTGTGGACACATTTGGTAGACTAGGTTGACCAAAAAATTACGAAGTGCACAAAATCCAATTTAATGTGAACGCCCATTTTCATAAAAGGCTTCAACAATCTTAACGCGTTGCTTAGTGTTTAGTTTGTCAAACACTGAAACAAAGAAATGTCAAATTAAGTTGGGAAAAAACTTAGCGTTAAGGTGTGACTCACAATTAAAATCGTGCATTTTGGTTGGGGAACCCTTTATAATTAAACTTCCTTCCTCTAATATTTTTTTTTATTTATTTTTTTTTTTTTTTTTTGAAAGCAGGTGTGAAAATGTTTCCCCTTTGTGGCTGCTGTAAAGCACACGACCATGTATGTGAGCTGTTCAACAAACGGGTATATTTGGTGCATGTGTACTAATATGAAATCAATTGTGTGTAGCCTAGGCAATTTAAAATGTGTTTTCTCTTAAATAGCAGTTCTATTCCCAGAATTAACCGAATTACTATGTCTAAAAAATATTTTCGTTAGTGAAAATAAAATGTTTCTTAACTACTAAAGGGCTGCTTTTAAGTCATTTAAGCCCTGTTTGTGTGGTTCTCTATCTCGTAATTAACAATTTTAAAATTTGCAAAAGAAAGGATTTCTTATTTTCACAAATCTTCATAATTGTTCTCAAGCTGTGTCGTTTTCTTTTTAATACATTTTTTTTAACTTCAACAAAATTAGTTGTACCTAAACTTAATTAACAGACCAAAAATAAAAAGTTAAGAACACCAACTTAAGGACCACACATAATTTTAAATGTGATTTTACACGATTTTTAATCTACTGCCAAAATACTCAGAAGCTACTTTCGACTATTTTTAAAAGAATTTTGAAATTTTCATATACCCCAGTGTTGTTGCTTTGAGTTATTTTTACCATTCCCCACTTTGCTGAGGTACCACTACCCATTTTGACCATGAAAATTAATGAAACCAAAAAGGAATTTAATCTATAGGCTGTAAGAAAAAAAATTGTATTTGATTTTGAAGTTTACCAATATGAGCTCTGAACGGCTCAATTAGCTGAGTAGCAAATATATTTAAATCCTTCTATTAATTTCAAGGTATTTTTGAGCAAAAATGTAATCCAAACTAAAAAAAAACTGGAACCAAACTACAACCTTGATATCTTGCCACGTCTATCGAAATTTTCTTATTCAATTTCCACAGATTTTATATCACATTAAAAAGAGAGGTTTGGTCTGAAGTCTTTTTGAAATGATTAACCTTAATATTTAGTACACGCGAATACAACATTATATACAAAAACTGTTTTGTCTCCTGTTTGCGGTTCGAATAAGGTAAAAACCTTTTTTTTTTTTTTTGTTGAAGCAAACTTATGGGTTATATTGTCGTGTTTTTTTATGTAAGTAAATAAATAGTTTTTGGTTTTTGTTTTTATTAAAAAGAAAAGACATTATCTAAACCACAAGAATTTATTTTTATTTTTTTAAAACGCGTACAGGCATACCTCGATTAACGCTACCTCTTTTAGAACTCTTTTGAATTTTTGAAAAAATAAAATAATTTTTAAAAGGTTTTCTGTTTCTAATTTCTTATGAAAAGTAATAAAACTTGAATTCTTGTTTTAGAAAAAAAAAAAAAAAATTCAAAATAATTTTGATTTGGGAAATCCTAAAATGTGACATTTTTTACTAAATCGTTCTTTTAGAAATACTGATATGGTTTGATATAGACCTCAGGGATTTTGATTAAATAAATAAAATTCATTATACAAAAAAGTCAATTGAACCATTTAGAAAAAGCTTGACGTTGGAGATGAAAATGAATCTTATTAGGCGCATTGAGAATGGTGAACGATAGTCCAAAGTATTTATATTTTAATGTAAATACAACCTCTCCCTGTTTCTGTTAACGCTCAATTTGCAAGAACGCAACAAGAGCTCTAAACAAGGTATGCCTGTACCCTCCTTAACTGTATGATCATTTATTCTCTGCTTCATCTATAAATGCTTGAATAAGCAATTTATTTAAGTTACTACATTTTCATGCAACATTCTGTTGTAAGTATATCATCAGACATACAACATACTCGTACAACAATAACAGAACATGATTATTATGTTCATTATGTTCATTATTTATAGCACTTTTTTTTTTTAAATAAAGTTCTATTGAATGCATTTGAACTTTGAAACTGGTTTCACTTAATCGACCGACCCCATGAAAGATGCGCTTTTCACCAAAACCAACTCAACTGAATGTTACAATTAAAAAAACAAACAAAAATATACCTTTAGAAAGCCAAAAAGAAAATGCAACAAAAGCAACCATTAAGCGGGTAGCAAACTTAATCTTTAAACCACAAAATAATGCCGTTATTTTGTGTTACAACTATTTGTTGATTGCACTCGAAAAACAAACAGTAAACTAAGCTAACAGGAACACTGTATTACGGGCCAAAAGTAAAACAAAATAAAATAATGGAGAGTCACCAAAACAACAACTTGAAACAATAAGTGAAAGGTCGTTTGTTTATTTAATTCTCTCTAGAGATCTTTATTTAAACCATTTTAAGCCAAAAGAAAAAATTATGGTTACAACTGAACCCAACTGAAAAGTTTTTTCTTGTATTTTTTTATTTTTATTTGTATTCTTCACCAAACCATAAACAAATTTTGAACAGAAAAAACGTATTCGTACCACACAATTGGCTGTTCTTGTAACTTGCATATGGAAAATATTAACTACTGTTAAGTGGAAGTTGTTATTAAAATGTATTTTGCAGTTGGTTAAGCGCATGTGCACCAGCTTTTTCTTTTATTTTAATATTTAGACCACAATTGCCAACAAAAATATAATATTTAATGCATTTAACTATTTTTTTAATTATTAAGTTTTTAAAGTTAAAAAAGTTGGCTATTTTTTTTTAAATGGCTTAATGCCTTTAGAAAAGAAAACAATAGTAAAATAAGCTTTTTAAACAACCAGCAAAACCAATTTCCAGCAAATGCAAATAAATTATCGTTAAATATAAAAAAGTTAGACTGTGTTAATAAAAGCTGTGATTAAAGTTCTACAAAGTTGTTACTTTTTTCAATTAATTAATTTCATGAAATTATTTTCCCACGATTTTTCCCAATATTAACAGAAGCAACTGTTTGGGTATTTGTTAGAAAATCAAACAACAAAGTTTATGTTGCAGTGCGTGCCGGCCTACAAGAAGTCCTTTCTCATGTGTATACGACCAGTAGTGCGATTCAGTAACTTTTATTATGAACATTCCTATCGAAAAAAAGTATAACGATATTTTATCGAATTGGGTATTCAGTAACTTTGCGACAATAGAAATCATTTGCTATGATTATTTATGTGCTGTTAACTTCCTCGCAAACTTCGAATATTTTTGTCGGAAAGTTACTGAATACCGAATTTGAAAAAATATCCTTATACTTCTTTTTTCGATATGAATGTTTGCAATAAAAGTTACTGAATCGTACTACAGACTTTACTAGCACTCAACAAGAATAACCTCACATTCTTCTTCTTAGATATCAAAAGTGTATGATATGAAATGTTAGGATCAGTCAGTGTGTGTGTGTGTGTGTGTGCACAGGTTCTGTGGTTCTTATGACGAAATTTCAAAACATGTACTCTGTAACTGCACGTCCCGGTTGTTGGAGCATATCTTCCTATATTTTCAATTATTTTGGAAAACAGATCTGTTTCAATAAAGTTCGTTCTTTCATAAGTTAGGTCAAAAATGCTGTCGTAAAGTTACATTCAAAACGAATTCATACCAACTCAATTTGGTAACAAAAATTTGTTATGTTAATAAAAGGCGGGCCAAAAGAAGTCATCCGATGTTGTTTGGCTCTCATTTTTTTTCTAAATGAAAATGAAATGTGTGGCGTTCATCCGTCCTGTTGTCCTCCAGTCCTAATTCGTTCACTTGCGGCAGAAAAAACTCGGTTAACATGGCCCTATAGCGCGCACTGTCCTCTGTTGTCGTTTGACCAGCTTGATGACTCCTCCAGCGTGAACGGCGCACCATGCAGTCACTTTGAGCGGGTTTCTCGTGCATCACTCGTGGATTTTCGGTGCGCCAGAAGCGATAGTTTTGCTTGTTCACGTACCCGCTGAGGTAGAAATGAGCGTCGTCGCTCATTATGATTTTGGTCGAAAAATCGTCCACGTTCTTGGGTAGTGTATCGCTCCATGGCTTGTTCACTTGTATTCTACATCTCTCTAGTTCACAAATGTCAAAACACATTTGACATTGATCGCCATTTACAAAAATAAAAGCATCTTTCAATAGGGTGATTTTTATTAGCCCACCTTGTACGTAAAATTCGACTGTACGTGTGTTTCACATTGTACTTCTCCTAAGCGGTTGGATCTGTTTAATTGAATTTCCTGTATGCCTTTGGGTTACACCTTGGAAAGCATAGCGTGATAAATCCGTACGACAGGTGGCGCTGTAGTCGGTATCTGGCTTATTTATCTGCTACCTGTTTTTATCCGGTCTTGATTACGATTTCTTAGATTAAGAAGATCGAATATACAAAAATTGTTAAGGCAAAACAACGTCTGCCGGGTCAGTTAGTTTCATATATTTCTTTATCTATAGTCTTGCAGTTTTTTCTTTGTACAATTTGTTAGCAGATAACAGAGATATATTGCTAAGAATTCACCTTGATTAAATTGAAGTGTTTAAAATAATTTTTTATTTGCAAAAATGAAACAACACAAGAAATGTTGTTACGAACAGAAAACATTTCTTCATTTTTCAACAAAATTATTTTTTTAATATTTATTAGAATTATTAAGAATTTATTAAATGATTAGATAGATAAGACTGCATTTAAAGCAATAAATAGTTTTTATTAAAGTTTTTCAAACATTTCTTTTTTTAATGGTTTTATTTAAGGTGTACACAGTTCAGATATAACTGTCAAAATGACCTTTTGGAAAAGGGAATTACTATGCAATTTATTAAATGAATGGTGAATTTTGTTTTTCTTAAGCTATGGATACGCTTTAGTATAGTGGCTTTAAATAAAATTAAAAAAATTTTCTGAAATAATTTTGTGAATAAAATTTATTTGCAAATAAAATTTATGTACCAAAAGCTATTGGCTGTTGTTCAAGCTATTGTGAAAATAGAAAAAAAAAAGAAATATAAAATTGTTATCACCTTCTTCGATAAGATAATTTTTTTATTCGATGGACTATTAGCACTTGATTTTATTAAAAACAAGAATTTTCAATCAATAAAAACTGTTTATCAATTTTCATTTTACTTACTCATACAAATATTTGGGGACAAACTGACTGACTGTTAATCTTATCTTATTGTAAATATAAATAAGGGCAGAATAAAAGCAAAATAAAAGAAAAACAAACAATTAATGAAATGTTGTCGTATATGTTATTTGATATGTACGACTATAAAATTAATACTTTTTAATATTTTTATTTGTCGGTTGTGATGTCACATATGTCTTACTATTTAACATGAGAATTTGCAATTGATCGTCATAAAAGCTGTATGAATGCGTTATTTGATAGTGTGTTTGCTCATGATTTACGCTTAAATTAAATAAATGTTGACATAAATTTTAATTATAGAAATGTTTATTTTTATTGTTTATCATAATTATTTTTTTTTTTCTACATTTAAGAATAGTCAGATAAAGAATTGTTTGGTTTTTAATAAAGTTTCCTGACCTACACATTCTTTATTCATGGTAAATATTTACTAGTATTTATTTGTGTGATAAAGATAGTTAAAAGAAAAGTTTTGCAAAATTATAATTTCAAGTGATTGACTTAAGGTACTGACTCACTATCCTACTTACTTAGTCGTACGATCTGTCTAAAAACGCATGTGTGCTAAAAAAAGTATGATAGTGTGTATTGAACAAGCAGACTTTTTGACAGGTCTGTCCGATTTTTTAATGTTATGAAAATTTTCATAAAATAAATTTTATCTGTGCGATCAGAGTTGCATTTTCTATGCAGATAAATAGCAGATAAATAGCAACAATACCAAGCTTGTGTTTTATTTATACATAAAGTTCGCCATTTTAAAGCGATTTCTTCAAGTAGGACAGAATTCTGTCACACATTATTTTGACATAATCGTACGATCTTGTAGGATAGTGAGTCAGTACCTTTAATAGACAGTATTTGTATTTTTCTAAAATGACGTCATCATTTTTTGCACAGTTTTAGGTGAAGCTAGAAAATTTTTAATTTTCAATGGGCACTGAAATTTGATATCAAATAATATCGAATTAAATAAATTTTTTTTTTTGTATCTAGTGCTTTGATCCATTCTGTTCTGGGTTCAATATTAAAATATTTTATTTTTCATTTTATTCCAAAAAATGCTCTGTAGTCACTTCAGTCGTCATTTAAAATAAAACAAGTTAAATTCGGCTGTGTCGAGTCTTAGAATTAGAATTAGAATGAAGAGCGGTAACAAGTCACCTGGTCACTGCGGCCAAAATAGACCTATTATGATACTACTCTCTAGTACTTATTAAGAATTTAGAAACTTCTTTGGGTGATTTTCCCGCCATTTCTGACGGTTGTAGGTAATATTGTCCTAAGTAGCGAAAATTATAAAAAACGATTTTTTATTAAAACAATTTTCTTTGAAAAACTTTTTTTTATGAATGCTAAAATAATAATTAATTTCAGTTAAAGAAGTTCTTAAAAGCAATAAAATGTCTGCACTTAATTAAAAAAAAATTTATAGAAATTCATGTTTATATACAAAAAAATTAAAAATAAATTAGATTAAATTTAATTTAAAATGTTTGCAAAAATTTGTTTAACCAAACAAACATATTTTAATAAAATTTCACATTAACAGTAAAAATCAAAAATTATTTGTTAATAAGGTTAAAAGACACACATAAACACACTTTTATATAAAACCGATTGCCTGGTTTCGTGTATGCGCACACACACATTACGCACATGTATGCCTCCTCTCGTTAATAAGAGTGTACACACAGAAAATACCTTCGGTTGTGAGAACTAAATTTGTTTCCAATCAAAAATTCAGTCGTTATTATCGAATTTTTTAAAATTGACAATAGAAATTCGGTGTTACAGCTCGAAATATTTTTAACAGAACTTATTTTTGGCCTGAATTATCGAAGTCTAGTTGCTACAACTGAAAAATTTTATTATCACAAATGAATTTTTGATTGGAAACAAATTTAGTTCTTACAACCGAAGTTGTTTTCTGTCTGTATACACTTATATTAAGCACATTAACAGCTCAAAAATTTTCAGAAAAAAAAAAAAACAAAACAGAAATTTAAATTTCGGTTGCATTTTTTAGTTTTCTCGACCATTTGTCAACCAATTGTTTTGAACAGACAATATGACTGTCATATCTGCTAAGACTGCATACCAGGTTTTTTGTTCCACTCAGAAAACTGCTCAAAAATAGCTGAATTTCTACAGAAACTATAAGGCATTAACAACTGACAGATTGCCTTGCTAAACTTTTCTGTACGCTTCCTAGGGACTTTATAAAATTGATATCAAGGACTCTGTGTAGACAGACAGCTATATATACTTTATAAGGTGCCACATGAATGGTAGAAAAAAGTAAGATTTAAAAATTAATTATTTCCATTAAAATATGAAAAATGAAAACCAGTATTTTTCAATAAAAAAAATCAATAACTAATATGACTTTCAAAAATTCCACGATTTTGTCTAAGTGAAACTCAAGCTTGAAAAATCAATTTAAAGAAAATGCAAGCAACTAGCTTCAACTGATATATCAAAAGGAAATTGAATAGGGACTGTTTTTTATTCCGAACGGAATTAAAAAAAGTGCTAATAAATTTAATTTTTTTTTTTTTGAGCTGATAATCACAGCTGACAATGCTCGGCAATAATTTAGTCTTAGAATTAAATGCTATTATACTACATAAATAAATAATATTTTTGTTTTTATTTAAAAAAAGTGTAATTAAATGAAGTTTCTTTTAATATTACCAATTATTCCCCATCAAAAATAAAACAAAATAGTTTTTTTTTCAAATCCAAAATGAATTTGTCACTTCTTATAACTTATTCGGTTTTTGTTTAAAAAATTGCAAAATAAAACTAAGAAATTTTTAATTTTAAGCCTAACTTATTTATTTATTTCCTGAAATTACAATTATTAGGTAAGGGAGAAAACATTGCGCTCAAATTCTTGTTACAAAATTTATTTCAATCTCTTACACAGAGTTTTTTTATTAAAATTCAAAGTGTTTATTCTTTAACGTTTGTGTAATAAATCATTGTGATCATTTTTCTTTTATTTTCTTTCATACGTCTTCAGCTTTAATGAGGCAATTCAAAATGAACAGAATCATTTCCAACAAAATAATATTACAGATACAAACATAAATATGTACGAGTATGTAATCTCTTCGACTTTATTTTGTTGTTTTGTTTATTTACAATTCACTCACATAATTATGGAACTTTGGTAATTTTTTTTTTCTTAATTATGTTATCCGTATAATTTGGATAATTTTTTTCTTCTTATTAAAATGAAAATCTCGTTAACTCAAAATGTTGTTATTTGCTTCATTAGGATTATGAAATACGTATGTAAGTTGGTTTGCAGTCATAAAAATGATGAATTGATGTTTGGCTTGGTTACTTTAACACAAGCTTTTCTTTCCATTTTATTAAGCATTTTAAGCTTGAAATTGCTAAGATAATTTATAGTAAAATTTTAGATATAGAAAGTACCCTACGCCCCTTTTTCTAATTTTCTGTAGTTCTTTTCAATTGCGGCCATTAAAATTAAAGGCTTTCACTGTTGATCTCTACTGAAAATTTGTTTCATTTATTACAAAACAAAATCTAACATATTTCTCTTGCTTGATTTAATTAAAGGTTTATTGAACAAGAGTTTTTTCATAAAAATATTTGTTTATTAAGCTTTTCATTATTATTTATGAACAATAATAATAATATAGGTAACGAAAAGTGTTTTCTTTTTTTTAATTTGAATGTATTATTAAAAAATACTTATTCTTAGGCGGATATGTAGCTAAAAGAAGAAAATAATTTTTTTAAAAATTCTGAACATTTGATATTAATCACATGACTTCTTGCAAATACAAAATATTTCCTTACCTAAAATTTTCCATTAATGAATTTTAATAAAACACTCAATAATCAAAAAGCTATAATAAATTTCCTTATATTCAATTAATCGTTAAACTATTTATGTGTATGTGTGTGTATTTTAATTTAAGACTGCTCATAGTTATTTTCTTGAATTAAATATAAAATTGTTTCTTTACAGCTTAATAACTCTAAATCTGTTAGTTTAGATGGTAATTTGTGTCAGTATTGGCAGCGTTGCCATTTTAGCCTTTTTAAGGCTAAATTTAGTCTCAAAATTTATGATTTAACTTCTAGCTTTTTTTCCTAGCCTTTTTTATTTTTCAAAATAGCCTTAAATGGCTTTTTTTGTGAAAATAAAAACAATCTTAGACTGAGACCACTTTAGCTAAATTAATATTTGATATGTAAATTGATAAATTGTTTGAACGATGGTAATTTCATAAGTAAAGAAAAGTATTTGGCTTCTATTTTGTAAAATAAAAATTTACTTTATTCCTAATTGATTAATTAATTGTTCCATTTAGTATTTAGTTATCTAAAACTGCCGTTTAGTAATGCTGAGGTTGCTCGCTTTTGAGTAAGACAAAGCAAACTAAATATCAGAATAGAAATCGCATTAAAAATCTAAAAATAAATTATTACTTGAAGGAATTTTAAATATTATTTTTTAAGATTGAAGTTGTAAAATAATTGAAATCGCTCAATAGTATTTAAATACTATAGAAGATTACGGAATGGGACACATATCATCTTAAAGCTAAGGTTGTCTAAGTTTATAATCCACTGACCAAGTACTCACTGCCCATTTTAAAGGAAAGGCTGTCTAATTTCGTAATCTATTACTCAATTACACAAAAGTTACTTTGAATTATTTAACAAAAATTTTTTTAATTTCCATTTTGGGTCATAAAATAAGAACTACGAACATTTCCGAAAACGTTAAATCACTTCCAGAAAGCTTAGAACCTACAGATTATTTAAAGCCGTGTGGAAAACGACATTGCTTTCTTTAGTTTTTGAGATTAAATGTTTTTTATGTTTTTTATAAAAATTATAATTAAGATTCTTAATGTAATAAAGAATTAAGAAAATTTTTAATTTTAAGCTGTAGCTTTTTAACTTTTTTCTAGCTTATTTTTCCGGCTTAATTTAACCTTTTCTATTGTTTTTTTTTTATTTTTAAATAAAGCTTAGTTTTTTCTAGCTCCTGGCAACGCTGAGTATTACATAAAAATTCATTAAAATTTGTTTTAATTAAGTTAATTTTTTAACAAAAACTATGTGTAGCAGAAGTACAACATGGCAGCAGTAACTTCAAATAATTTTAGTTGAATTCCTGTTAGCATATGAAAACTTTTAGAAAAATTGTTTTCTTTATTGTAGTAGTTATAAGCCAACTCTACATTTTTCTTAAGTAGTTTGAGTATATCCCTTGCAATTGGAAACTTTACATGGCAACTTTTTATTCGTCCAAATCGGCCAGTGCCGATCAAATGAGATAAATTAGCAAACATTGCTAGTTAGCAAACTAATCAGCTGCTGACCTGTTAGACAAATTTGTTATCAATCTGCTACAACTATTTTAATCGGCAAATAAACTTTTGCTAAATTTTTACATTTATTTTAAGTTTATATTGCAGATATGCAACACAGCAACGTAAAGGGTTAAGTTATACTAAATAATAAAAAAAAAATTTAATCTAAAAAATAAATAATAAACTTAATGTAACAACCTTTTTTTTATAATATTTTTATTCTTAACAACATATTGAATTATTTGGAATTTTAAAGTTTAACAAAATTTAATCTTTATGAAAATGCATTATATTCTCATGGAAAATTCCTTAACTTTAAACAAATTTTTCGCAGATTCTAGAGATTGAAAATAATTAACACTTTCATGTCATGGCGATAATTGTAATACATATTTTTGTTTAAGTTTTTCACATGGTTTTACCACCACAATACTACTTAAAACAGAATTCATATTTACGTACTTTCAACATCAATGATGACGCCAATATTATTAAAAGATCATGTAGATGCACAGCTCATATGTGTTATATTTGAAAGAGGTATCAGTTCACTTTTTTTTCAATTGAGCCCCAGCATTCTTTTTAGTTAAATAGTGTTTTTAGGGTACTAAAAATACCGCGAACTCATTATTTTTTTCAAGTGGACTGTTTAAGTCTTTAATATATAAGAGTTCATATGTAGGTAAAAATAATAATAGTATAATTAATAGTGAATATTGTTCTTAGTTAATGAGTAGCTAACATGATACTATGAGAGCTTAAAGATCCTGTTCGATAAAGTTAATTTTCTAATACTAGAAATTTGTTCATTTATCCCCTGAATTTTGTCATTGATTCAGTTTAAAATTTTTTATTTATAAACCAATGAGTATTGGAAATGCAATATTTCATTAATTCAATGAAATATTCATTTATTTAATGGAATAATTTCAGTAATTCATTGAAAATATTTCTTAATTCACATAGTTTGTGAAATATATCATTGAATAAATGAAAAGAATATGCGTCACTGCTCTGTGTTTCATGTAAAATTAAAACGAGTGGAATTATAAAAATATTCGGAAACTAGCTGTTCTGAATTTCACATATTTTCTAATTAAATTTTGACAATTTTATTAAATGAAATAAAACGAAAAAAAAAATCGGAAGTGGAATACAGAACAGCACTGATGATGAAATTTTTTCATTTGATATGAATTAAAATTAAGCATTTTAATTAAACAAATTATCATAGTAAGTTAATTTTTTAGTAAATGAATAAATATTTTTTTAATATATATTATAAAACAAGTATAGGATAGGCGAAGTTGACATCCACACACAAAGCGTTAACCGTTGAGCCAAGAATGGGTTAAACATACGGAGCACATAGGCAATCCTATAAAACAGAGACAGAGAGAATTCAATATCACACATAGAATGACACACATAATAAATTACATATTAGGGGGGAGATAGAAGAAAGAAACTCATCCGGAATGGGATCCTACACAAGTGTTAAGATTTTGTTTTTATTATTTCTTCATTCGTATGCGAAAAATGTAAATATAAGCGTTAGAAAATTTTATAAAAATTATAAAATTATAATTTCTATCCGCATTTTTAATATAATGTTTCCATGCTATCACACTTTTTCATTTGATTTAAATTTTAGACAAGACATTTTACTCAGTATTACAGTGTGAAATCCCCCTCAGTTATTTGCTTAAATTAATGAGGCAACAAAATTTTTAAATTTTAAATTTCACTTAAAGACAACAAAATTATATACAATTTATTTTTGTTAGAAAATAAAAACCTCATTGTTTTACACATGTAAATAAATAACATTTAAGAGAAACATTATTTTTACAACAAATTGAATTCCTAAAATAATTGTATCCAAATTAATTTGTTTCTTTCTTACGTTTGCTTTTTTTTTTAATTTTTTTCAACATTTCTCCTTGCAGACACTCAATTGTGGACAACTTATTTAAAGATTTTATACGGTTTCATAGATCAAGCTGATACTATTGCAACAATTTCTTATACTGTTGCTGCTTTAACAGATGCTGTTGATTGTTGTTTTTTTAAAGAGATAAAAACAACCGCCGCTAATAATTGTAATGATTGGTAAATGGAATAACGGCATTTTAAAAGAAATTAAGAGGAAACAATATTAAAGTAAGTTTTTCTTCATTCTCTCTTGAACTTAAAATTTTCTGTGTGTTTTTCTATTTATGAACGTTTTCAAATTGCTGCATTTCTTTGGTTTGTCTACGATTTGTATCTTAAAAAATTGTTGTTAAATTGTGTACAGTGGGACGGACTGGTATTTTAGAAAAAATGCCAAGCGAAAATCCAAATTATTTTATATTTTTTTAAACTTTATGTTTTGGGCTGGGCAGATTGACAGCAATGTTTTTTCTTATACCCAAAATATATTGATTCTGGTGTAAATCAAAATCCATATTTAATATTTTAATTAGAATTTTTTTTTTTTTTTTGTTTACATTTTAACCACAGTATGTTGAAACAACTTAATTACAATAATTTCCTCGTCATACGCATGCATGTCCATTAAAAGAGAAAAGCAAAAAGCAACAAAAATTCAAATTAACCTAGTTTTCTTTTTCCCATTATTTACAGCTTCTTATACATAGGAATAGCATATATATTTGGAAGATTCAATGCACGTCATTATAAGTGAAACCAACTCTTCAGCAACTCTTTCTTCTAAAACCCTACTACTTCCCTCATCTTTATTTCTATCAACTCCCAGAAAGATTTTTAATTTTTTACACTACAACTTGGAAGCGTCATGTCAGAACCAGTCAGCAATGATGTTAGCACAGAATCATTATGTACCGTTATAGAAACAAGCAGTAATGAATATTTATCAAACAAACTTAAAGATCCGCTTAAAAGTATTTCATTGGAATCATTAGATGGTAACAAGCGCAATTCATTTAACGAATTGCAGACCACAAACCTTAAAAGTAACGGCTGTCTACGCCATAGTTCACTAGATGAAGGCTGTGATACAGATGCCACAGATCGTTCATTTTATACCACTGAAGAGGAAGACGCTGGTAGAGAGATAAAAACGAAATTGAAAAAATCGGTATCATTTGATCCAAACGATGAGAAGATTACAAAGTTTATTACAGGTGAACCAATTGTTGATCAACATAATCCTTTTAAAACTAACGGCTATTTAAGTAACGGCAGCATCAAGAGGAAGGAAAAGAAAACTCCACCGCCTGTACCGGCTAAACGTTCTACGTTAAGTGTACGAAAAACTGTTACACAACAACTGAGAGAACGTGAACGTGAGAAGGAAAAAGAAAGAGAACGTTTAAAGAACGAGGTCAACAATCGCAAAAGTATTGGTATAAATAAATCACCTTCGGATGAATTTGTTACCACGGAAGAAGTCTTAAAGCAATCGAAATATGTTAAAACGTACATAAAAAATCCGGATCCATATTTTGTATACGACCCTACAGTATTAGCAAAAATTAAATTTGAAGAATTAAAAGAACTAGCTTTAAAGAAGCCACCAAAGAAGTTACAGCAGCCAACGAGAGATCAGCGTGACCGACTAAAAGATTTTAAAAATCGACAAAACGAAACAAAACCTAGACTACCGTTAGCATTTAAAAAATGCTCAAAGCCCAACTATCCAGAATTGTCTGATCTAAAAATAAAAACAGGCACTGATCTCGAAGACAGTCTTTACAATCCCTTGGAAGTAACCAAGAATGCGAAGAAGTTTGATGAAAGAGTCAAGAAATTGCACATTTCATCAGATGATGATTTAGATGAAATAGAAGAACCTTTAACTAAAAGTGAATCCAGTGATGACAATAATATTATGAGTCAAGGTAAAACAAACAACGAAAACGTAAAAAAGATGCCCCAAAGCGAAGTAGTTAGTTCAAGTCGAGAACCTTCTCCTCCAGCTCCAGGCACATTTACCAATACCATTAAATCAAAAGAATTTCAAGAATATCTTGATAAAAAAGGTTTAACGTTAATACCAAAAAAAATACCTAACGGTGCTCAAAATATGTACGCCAAGCCACAACCTGCAGCTGTGAAACAGATCAGCTTTAAAGCTGAACCAGAACATATAAATTTCTCCCAAGGCCAAGATTCTATAGATGCAGTGGAAAATAATCGCAAGCCTTCAGTTTTCCAAAGACTATTGGCCAATAGTATATTTGCCTCAAGAAGAAAAACCACACCTAAAGAACCACAGCCAAATCCCAAATCTGTGTACAATAGCAACAAACCAAACAATAATCAAGAAAATGGTTCTGTCAAGCCTATCAAGAGAGTGGTTTTGGAACGTCAGAGTTTCCATGGACGACCTAAAGCAGGAAATCTATTAAGCCCTGCCGAGGCCTTAGAACTTAAACAACAAATGGAAAGATCCCGCAAAAGCTACGCGAGTGGAGATAATCTTTCGGTTTCAATTTCGAGTGCTTTAACAGATGCTGAAAACAATGAAAATTATGGTTCTGCTTCTGCAAACCAAACAACTAATAAACCCCACAACCCTACACTTACGCCAGCCTTTAAACGCAGAGAACTACAAGTTAAAACTATAGCAAAACCTCCTCGGCGCACACTTTCAAGAGAACGCATGAATAAATATGATAGTAATTACAAGACGGTACTAAACGAAAGACCGACTTTAGTAAACAATAATTTATATACTTTGCCCAGAGAGAATCTTCAAAAGAATGACACCAATTTTCGACGTTCTTTGGAGCGACAAAGTATGATACCCAAAAGAACATCCCAAACTACCGATAAGCAACAACTATTTCCGCGCTCTTCTTCCATGGATCGCAATGAAATACTGAAAAGAAATGCTGTACGTGTGCAGCAACAAAGATCTAACAGTGTAACAGGAGATACTTTATTAGCACCTACAGCCATCAGTATTCGAACTAAAGAAAATCTAAGAGAAACCTCATTTCCAGTTAAAGAGGGCCCCACTATGACATCCACACCTATTAGGGAAGGCACATTGAATAGACAAAATGAAACTAAAACGATTTCACCCATATCCTCCATACCGAAAAAGGCATCACACTTAGGGGTGTACGTAGACCAGCAAGAATGGGAAAAGTTAAGGGCCATCAAAGAGAAAACGGATAAAGAATTATATTTAAAGGTAATGCAGCAGCAATTAAAATTAGAGAGACAACAGCAACAGCAGGAACAGCAACAGAAACAGCAGGAACAAAATCAACAAACTGAAAGTCAAACTCAAACGACAGATAAACAATTGGAAAATATTTATGAACATTTACCAGGAGGTTGTTCCCAAGTACGTTTGGTATCTCAAAATGATGGCAACTTTTCTAGGGGTTCTCCTCAACGCAACACTTTTTCAGGTATTTTACGTTCCAATAATAGACAAGTAAAAATCATAGACGGCAAACCCATTGTTGCCCCTGAAAACTTACAAACTGCACAACAAAATATACAAAATACACCTACACGCTGTCACAGTGTTTTGGATGACATGACCTTGAACCATGCTAATATAAAACGAGGCTATGAAAGTGAAACTCCAGAAACTCCGGTGGTGCTACGAAAAAAACAAGATGATATTTCACAGTCTACTCGGCGTATTGGTGGACTTTTGACAAGAGAGGAAATACTACAGAAAATCAAAGAGTTTTGTCGTAAGTCTCTAAATAAAACACCCACAAACCAAACAAATCCACCACTACAATCCATTTATGAAAAGCAGCAAACCGATCTCTCACCAGTTTCATATGTATCTGTGGAAACACATCAAAGGCCAGTTTCCAGACTGTATGCAGCTCCTCAGGTACCACAACGCATGCATAGCTTACCAATAGCCACAGGGAGTGGACATTTTGTTCCTATTACTCAAGAAATTGTTACCGATCCGAATACAAATTCACCCATTTATGCTCATGTAGTGAAACGGGGTAGCCTACAATCAAATCCATCTGAGCTATATGAAATTCCTACTCGCACCGTTTTAGCCGCAACTCAGCCAACTCAATATTTGGTGCGTAGAAAGCCTGAGCTAAAACCTGTTTACATTAGACAAGGAACTTTACAAAGACCCGAAAGTGCCTTTTCCCCAGCACCTACCCAATATATTCTTGTAGATAGTGAAAAATTGCAACCAGCACAAATTATTACAACGTATCCACAAAACGAATTGTATGCCCAACCTCAATACATAAGACCACATCAGCTGCAAAATATACCCGGTACTTCCTATGGTTACATAACGGTAAGAGAACCGGTTACACACCAGCCAGTTGTACAAACAAATCACCTGCAGCAACATCAAATTATACGTCCCCGTTTGCACGACGGCCGTAGTACTCCATTGATACTTGATCGTAGTTCAAGTCAACAAGTGAGTCAAATTTATTGGACACCACAGCATCAGAGACTACAACATACACAGCAGGCTGGACTACTAACAGATCAAATTAGTCCACGTTACGCTCTCAAGCAGTCTTATGTGATGTCAAGTCAACAACAACAGCAATCACAAAATCGTGCTACACCAACGATTGTGATGCTACAACAAACACAACAACCGTTATTGCAGCTAAATAGTAACAACATTCCAACTCAACGTCAGTATTCACCCATTATAATGGAAACTATACCAACACAACAACAACAGCAACATACACAGTTTCAATTATTACAAAAACATAATAAACCGCAAATACAAGAAATAAGTACGTCTAGCACAGTACGAAGGCAGAGTCCCGCATTTGATTGGGAGAGTGGCTCAGAGGCAGGTGAAGTGCAAAGAATAATGGAAAAGCAACAACAAAATGGTGAGTTAAAACGTACAACACTGTTCAGGATTTTAAGGCTGAAAATGGCACGTTTGTTTGGCAACACTAGAAAATAATTTAGATTTTACTAATACTTAGAATATAAAAATTAACTAAAAAAAGAAAAAAAAGTACAAGTGATGTATTCGGCTAAGCCGAATTTTATATACCCTCCATCATTAAAGGAGCAACTAAAATGTTTTATGCAAAAAAAGTTTACTTTTTCCTTGAGAAATTTTGTTTTTTGGTTTCTTTGAAGTTAAATTAATTTTAACTTGAAAGAGAACAGCAGTGCCAGGGACAAGAATTTGATTTCGTAAAAAAGTATTCTTGTGACTTTTCAGAAACAACAAAATATTTACAAACGAAGTGGTTTTCAGACAATTTTTTAGTAAATGCTGAAAAGTGAATCTCTTCTTCATTATTTACTCCATTAAAATTTGTTTGAGCAGCATAAAGCGCTGGCTTGAGACAAATTGCGTTCATTTTTCTTTATAATTTTTATACTCTAAGAAACAAAGAAATTGCAAACGCTTTTTCAATTAATAAAATTCAATTGTATGATGAACTTCTCCGAAATACTCAAAGGAAAGTCGTATTTTACATTTATTTAATACATAGCCATCTACGAATTCCAACGCATGGAATAAGGGCCCAGGCAAGACCGGGCTAACAATAAATAAACTTGATTCATATATTTAATAGAAACATGTTACATCAAAGAAAATAAGTAACAAAGAATGAATTTTGGCACTTTTTAAATTTTTTATTTTTATTTTTTATAGAATCGCGATCGAAAATATAATTCACTTTGGTATTTGGAATCTCTGAGCACCATAAGATTTTAGCTTTTTTTTTTTTTATTTATATAATACGTGTTTATTTAGTGTGGCCATCTGTCGGCCATCAATTAGAATCTCAAGATTATATTTTTAACCATCTACTATTCGAGGCAGCTTTCACCCTGTGGCATTAATATATCTGAGTAGATCCGCTAACACTATCTTTGATATCCCAGGTAGATCGTTCATAAAACGAGCACCCAGAATTTGTGTCTTGAAGGCAGAAGAGCTGGCATTAGAAGAAAAAGTGAAGTCGTGGCACCCGGCGCCTGTGGGTTAGACCCAGCCTATTGATTTTTGTACTTCAACGACTAGTTATCACAGCCATCAGTCTGTAAATATCCATATTATTCTTTTTCAACAGCTAAGCGGAGCGTTTCCTGTTATAGCAAAGTCATATTTAACCAGCAACCTTGCAGGTTTTCAGACCCTATCATCTGCTAACCATTTTCTCTTGATAATATTCAACAATCCCTTTTCTGAGGTCTATTTTTGCCGCAGTGACCAGGTGACTTGTTCTCGCTCCTTATTCTAATTCTAATAATTGACATAGAAGCCGCCTTAACCAATTTATCCGCCTGCTCATTGAATGAAACAACTGTGCTTAAGATTTCATAACAATAATACGTCAGCCTGATATCCCAGAATTTAAAACAAATTTCAAGATTGGTTAACTAGAGCAGAAGATGAAATGCTATTAGAGACACTTGACTATCTACGAAGATGTCTATTATTCCCCTTATACCTTTATCGTACAGAGCCTCTCATGCCTTCCTGATAGCCAGTACATAACAGACTTATTTAAGTACGTTACAAGCAAAACAAAAGAAAATCTATGCTGTAGGGTATATAAAAAACGCGAAAATAATATTTAAATTTTAACAAATAACACAAGTGCTATGTTTAGTGTTAAGTTTAATTAAAATTAACTGAAACTAATATACTAATAACGATTTTTTAATAAATTAAACTATTAAAACACTGACTAAAAATAAATAAAGCATGTTTAATATCCACTTAATACACCAAATACTATGTACTCGGAATAGAAATGGAAAAAAGTTTTAAAGCCAAATTCATAAACATTAGCTTGTGATCGATGTCGAATGCCGTATTATGACCTTTTGCGTATTCAATATTTTCAATAGCACAGATAAATATGTGCTTTCTTTTGAAAAAATTTTTAATTATTTAAAAAAAATGCTTTTATAAATTTATTTTTTTTTCTTTTTGTGCGAAGCTAAATCCCAAAATACTAGTTTATGTGAAACTAAGAAAAGGCACTGGTATTGACAGCACTTAGTGGCATTTATTGGTGTAGCTTACAAAATGATATGATTCATTTAAGTCAATTCAGATGGCAGATCATGAATCACGCTCTAAATTTGTGATATTAAAAAAAGATCGTTTAAGGAAAAACCGATTTGTTGGCGCAATTCACTCAATAACTTCATTATTATGGTTCAGAGATGATGAAGCGATTTATTCTCTTATTCTCCAATTATTTACAGGGTGGGTCAAAAGTTACGCATTCTTATAAAAATTTAATAACTCCTTTGTTTATTATTATTTATTTTAAATTTCATATTTTATTCTTTAAACCGTGTGACACCACCATTTAACGACCGAGCATTTAAAAGTTAACGAAAAAAAATTATTAAATTTGTACACGCACTCGAGACCTTTGACCCACCTTGCAGCATGGCAATACCTTTATAAGAAAAACTTTTAGGTACTTTAAAATAAATTAATAAGACATAAGCTATTTTTCCATATTGCCACATACACTTCGCGACATCAATCAAATTGTGAAAAAATAAAAAAATTACGTGTACCCGGAAGATTAAGTTAGGAGTACGCTCTTGCACTTTTTAAAGCCGAAATATTTAATTTTCTCATAATGAATGACATTCTTTTTTCTCTTGTTAAGGTGAAGAAATTTTTTTCCTTCTTTTCTAAGCTTATGGTAGGCCAGTAATTTTTCTTTTCCCATTTTCCGGGAAGTTTCTATAAAATTTTCTGTCTTGCAAACGAATTTACAATAATTACAAACATACAAGTATAGCATGTACACACAAAAACGTTTGCAGTATATATAGAAAATATGGTTCCTAATAACGAGCGTTCTTTCGGTTATCCATTATAATCCGAGTACACTGTGCTTATAGGTTTTTGTTTCCTTCCAAATTTACTAATAGAATGTTATAGATATAAAACTTTTTAATACATTGTTGTCTGACTTTTAATAAAGTTTTGATAAAAATATAACAAATAATAAAAAAAAATTGTTTTTTTATTTTTAATATTTAAACTAACAGGTTTTTCTTACTAACTAAATTTGCATCTCTGATGAATATGTAAAGCAGGTTCTAGTATTCACTAATAATCTATTACATTTATTTACACATTTTTTGATGCTACAGCATCCATACTTCTTATTCACAAGCCATTAATTATATTGTTATTTCACTGACATATAGGGTGCTACAAAATCCACAACAGTTACAGTTGAGACAAAAACCATAACGGGTTTTTGTATATTGCCACAAATATTTTTACTATTTTTATAATTTTTTTAAGGCATTTGCATGCACATCAGTGTTGTCAAATTGTTTTTTGAAAATCTTAAAATTTCTGAGCAATAAGATAATAAAATAAATTTGAAAAGTTTTTGATATAAACGAAAAATAGTAAAGTTTTACAAAATAAAAAATTATTTTAAACAAATATTTAAAAACTATTGTTAGGTATACAAAGTTACAAAAAATTTTTATTTGAGAAGAAAAACTCAACTTTTATTTTAATTTTTATTAAACAAATTTGGGTGTGATGAATGAGCAGAAAAAATGTGCATAAAAAGTATTGTAAGTTCGGTCGATTAGATATGTGTTTCTTCAAACTCGCCGAAAATTCCATAATTCTAAACTTTTTAGAGCAAGGCGAATTCATATAAGGTAAAATCATGAAGCGTCTCTGTTTTTAAAATTTTATTAATTAGTCCGACCATATAAATATATAAATTTTGACAAGTCAAGAAAAAACATTGAAGCGCACAGCTGCTTTCTTATTATTACCCATGGTGAAATTATATAGGTGTAAATCAATTTTGACAATTCGTGTTAAAACAGCCTAATGCATACACCTGTAAAATTTCACAGATTTAACAAGGTACTGACAGTACCTTGCTATCTTTAGTAAACGTCAAAATTTTATTTTATACTCATACATACATATAAAGTCTAAGTGAATGAGTGCATTACATTGATTTTTTCTCTTTTAGTAGAACATGTGTTTGACACATAGGAGAAAAGAGACTTTTGTTGCTTTTGCAGTTTTATGTTGCATTTTTTTCGCTACCTTGTATAATTCTGCCATGGGTATCACCTTATATGAATACACCTTGTTCTAGAGGCCATTGTTACAGAAGACGGAGCTGCCGTATTAAATTGGTAATTCACGCTTAAAAGTATTTTTACAATTAATGCATATTATAGAAAATTGATCGACTTTTTTTTGAAAATTACAAACTAATAAAATATAAAAAATTATCCAATTTTTAAGTAGATAAACTTTTTAGCACGTTTTATCTCAAAAAAAATTTTGCACACAGCTGTTTTACCCAATTGTAAAACGTATTAACATTTCGTTTTCATATTATGGTTCTATTGTCTTGTAAAAAATAATAGGATAATGAATTTTTTGTTTGTAAAAAAAAGAATTAAAAAATTAGAAAATGTATATAAAAAATGTGTTTGTTTTGTAATATAATATTAGTAATGTATGTACCAAAAAACTAATATGTACTTTACGCTCTCATCTCTATTACACAAAAGCATTCTCTCCAAGGTAAAACAAATAAAGCTGGCATTGCCATGGCTAAAAAGTGTAGAGTTTCATTCATTATAAGCAAAAAGTCAAAACAAAAACACAATCACTTTTATTATTTTAGTTTGTTTGCGCATTTAGTGGAGAAACAAGAAAAAATGGAAGGAAAACAAGCAAAACTTTAATATTATATATTTTATTAAGAAATAAATTGTGCTGTGACTGTTTTATTTAGTTACTTTGTTTGTTTGAAGATAATTTTTTATAAAAATTATATTCACAGGTATAATATTTTGCGCAATAAAGAAAAGTAGCAAACAGTGTGTTTGTGTGTGCATGGAATGCAAAAATACTAAAGAAATAAAGATTTTATTTAATAAAAAAAGAGAAACGACATTAATTTGATTTGCTTTTAAACAAAAACAAGTTTTAATTAATTGTAAAAAATAACAAAATTGTGCAAAAGTACAAATATATTTTAGTAAGCTGTATGTAACAAGAAATAATTTATTATATTTGGCGAATGCTGTTTGCGTAAGTTGTGTGCAAATATTTTCAAAGATAACTTTATCAGTTTTATGTTGCTGTTGTTGGTTGTTAAATAGAAAAATAGATAGTTATTATTATTTTCTTTACTAATTTTAATTGAATGAAATTATATTTGTGTGTAGCCATTAATATAAAGGGTGACTCAGAATGGAGATATGGTTTATATTTTTTATATAGGTGGGATACGTGTGTAATTCCATTTTTGTCCAATATGGCCAATAATGTACCCAGGGGAGCATTTTTAACAAAATCTAATTTTCCTACTCTGCAGCTATATTTATACATATCTGAAATACATAGATACATTATAAATCTCTTGGAAGACCTTTTTCTAGCATTAAAGACTTGAACTTTTCATTTCTAATTTTTTTTTAGTTTATTTTTATTTTTTCATTTTTAGCATTCTTGTCGATACAATAATTATTACTTTTAAATAACCATCGTAAGGTGAGACTTGTAGTAGACCCCTTGGACTACCATACCTTTATAGTGGGATACGTGTGCAATTCCATTTTTGTCCAAAATGACCAGTGGTACTGTAGAGAAATTTTCGAAAATTGCAAAAAATGATTTTTTTCAAAGTCAGTTTTCTTGAATACCAAAATTATTTCAGAAATGTGACTAAGCATGACTTGTAGTGGACCCCTTGGACTACAACACGTATATAGTGGGATACGTGTGTAATTCAATTTTTGTCCAATATGGCCAATAATGTACCCAAGGGAGCATTTTTAACAAAATCGAATTTTCCTACTCTGCGGCTATATTTATAAATACATATCTGAAATACATAGATACATTATAAATCTCTTGGAAGACCTTTTTGCATATTTTTTTTTGTTAATCCTTGCCCCCAGCTCCTTGTTTTCTCCTCCTGAATATTTCACTACTCTCTGTTAAGTGCTTTACAGGGCTCTGTAAATTGCAAATTTAGCTATGTTAATTTCTACGGTTTTTGTCTTTGCTAAAATTTCATATTTAAATACGTATTTATCTTCACACACATTGTTCTATCTACTGCAGGGCTGGGTGGTTTTTCACAGATAAAATAACAGTCAAATGTGCAAAACTGTTCACACAGATTGAGACACCACAATTGTATATTTTACTTGTTGACATAGCTTTTTGATGGGCAATAGGCCATATCGTGTGTTTGAGAAACAGTGTTTATTATTAATTTCCATCAGAGTTTGCCAAGAAACGAAACGAAACAAATTTAAACGTTTCGTTTTGTAGTTTTTCAGATAATTATTAGGGAAAACTACAAAACGAAACGTTTGCATTCGTTTTGTTTCGTTTCTTTGCGAACTCAGATTTCGATACGTTGATCGATTGTGTAAGTTTATAATTTTAAAATAAAAAAATTTTCCTATAAAGAATTCAATCATAAAACGTATATGGTTTTATTTGCAGATACCGGTTTGACTGCCATTCAGTTTCAAAAATAACTTTATATACAATTTTAATAATAATGATATTTATTTTTTGCTTTTTAAAGGTTTTCAACCAGGTCATATGCAGTTAAGAAGCATTAACTCGCTCAGAAAAAAATATAACATAAAAATAAATTTCAAATTACTATAATAAAATATAATTTTACATAAAATAAAATAAATAATATTTTTTAGCGAAATTTTGTATATTTTCTTATTATTTTTATTTTTCGGCTGGCGTTGACTGTGTAAAAATTCAGCCAAAAAAACTATTTATCGTGACCATAATAATGTTTAGTTGCTTCCAATGCAGAATCAATTTTAGCAGAAAACAAACCATATCTCTTCTTTAGGACTTTTATATGAAAATTATAAAGAAAATTATATTGATTTCCATTTAATCCTAAATGTATTTATTTTATTTTTAATATAAAAAAATATATTTTTGAATTCGGGAAATTTTAAAAACCCTATATTTTTTTAGTTAAAATGCCTACATTCTGTTGACATTGTTATTTATTTTAAGCGCATTGGCACTATGACAATTTATTAAATAGTCTATTAATAAATAAAAAACATTTATTATGCACACATTAAGACATAATTAGATATTTTGGCAAATGTATTTATTTACATGCAAGCAGAATCATGTGCTTTTGTTAAAAAATTAATATAAATATAAATATAAGCTTAAAAGTTCATGAATTTTATGAATTCCGTATTCATTCAAATACTTGTTTATTAGTTTTACTTAGTTTAAAAAAGAAATTTACTCCAACTTTTTGGAAAACTAGGATAATTGCTATTTTTTGTTAAACAACCTTCCTGCCATGCTAGACTTAAGAATTGTTTTATTATTTATTCTTTTTCTTTTTAACTTCCTAATATTAAAAACTCAACATCATCTTTTTTTGTCCACAATTTCTGTATTTTAGTTTCAATATTGATGGAATAATTAGTTATTTTCAAGCGATTTGTTCAAAAACAAAGATTTTAAAATTATTCCTTCAAAAATAGTGCAACATTTACTATAATTATACATTATTTCGCTTCTAAATAATTATTGCTTAAATTATTCATGTCCATATAACGACAAATGCTTCAACAAATGAAAACTCATAAGTACTTGTTTTTAAGAACACATAATAATTCTCATGTTTTATGAATATATTTGTTATACATGTGGGTGCTGCTCTAGTCAAATCCCGTATGTAATTTTTCGGTTTTTAACAAAAACAATTTTACTTCACAAAATTTGTTAATAAATTGCACTTGCAATTAAAATCTAAATATACCACGCTCTCAATAAATGTGTATACTTACGAGTACATACCTATATAACCAGTTAATTTTTGTGATGCTACAAAGAAGTGCTAGAGTAGGGTATCATACTTGTCATATGCCTTATTTGTCTTTGTTTTCTTTCTTTTATTATTTTCTTCTGAAATTCTTTGTGTGTGTGTCTGCTTAATCTAAAGATGTTTATGAGGACGTGTTGTCAAAAATTCAAATCAAATGAAAAAGTATAATAGTTTGAAGATAGGATAGGAATTTAACAGTCGCATGGCTTCCCTCATTTTTAGAAAATTTTCTAAACGTTTATACTTAAATTTTTTTGAATACCAACAAAGAAATAACAAAACAGCTGACAAAATCCAAGGCATATTGTAGTGTAAAATCATCATAAGATTTTTCGATGATCCCATCAAATACCATTTGATTTTGCTCTATCCAAATCTTTTAAAAATCTTAATACTTGCTTTACAGTGTAAAACCCCTTTAAACAATATTATTTTGGTTTGATTAATAACGTTAAAAAAAATTTCTTTTTATATATGATGCCCTAGGTAATGAAAGCAGGTCCAAATTTGATCATTACAGGGACACAGCATATGTTCTACTGCCTTTTTATCTTCATAAAATAATCTGCAGATATTGTTTCGAACTAGCGCCTATAGCTACATTGATTTCTGTTTGAATAATTTTACTTTGAAAAATACGATTAACAATTTTAAAAATCATATTCTTCTGTCAGTGCTTGACGAGTTTTTGTTCAAGATATAATTTTTGGCTTTTAACTTTTGTTTAAAAACAAATTTAGTTAAACCGATTTCGTTTAAGGTACATGGAAAATAAACGAATACTTAAACTAAATACTCTTGATTATTAAAATTAAAAATTTTAAATAAATTGGGCCCTAATCATAGTCACACTGAAGTAGGTATCTTTTTGAAAACGACTTTAATTTCATATAATTCTTATGAACAAAAGTCAGCTCTTAATAAAAGACTACTTTTTTGTGACTATGATTATGGCCAATTATTAATAAATGAATTTATTTCAATTAAAATGGCTATTTTGTTAAGCTTGAGGTCTTATTTTTCAAAAATTTATTTTTATATCGATATTTCGCTCCAATTTTTGTAGCTTCTTCAGGATATAATTATAAATATTAAAACAAATAATTATAAAAAAGAAATCGAAAACTAAATTTAAAAATTTTTCGAATTTTGTTTTGTTGTTTTGCCTTCTATTTTCATAAAAAACTCCTTTCGACATCATTTTACATAATAAAAAACGTTTAATGACTATCAAAAGTATTTATAAGTGAACTATTCCTTTTTATTTTTTGACGCCACTGTTCTTTAGTATGCCTATCATATCGTTGGCGTAAATTAGGTATAATATAGGTCCAAGCTTAGATCCTTGAAGAACCCCGATATTTGTTGCGGTCTCGTTACTATTTTTATTATTAATCTTGACTTTATAAGTCCTATTTTCCAAGTAACTTTGGAACCAATCCAAACAACTTCCCCTTATTCCAATATTTCTAATAATTTTTCGTGTGAAAGAGTATCAAAAGCTTTGCTGAAATCTATAAACAGAGCTAAACAGTGTTTATTTTCTTCTAGGCACTTACTCACATAGCTTGAAAAATATCCCAATAATTTATTTATATTTTTATTTTTATATTTATAATTATATCCTGAAGAAGCTACAAAAATTGGAGCGAAATATCGATATAAAAATAAATTTTTGAAAAATAAGACCTCAAGCTTAACAAAATAGCCATTTTAATTAAAAAGAAAAAGGTCAAATAAAACTTACTAATGAATTTATTTCTTAAAAACAAGTAGTAAAAATTGCTATATTGTGGAAAAAGAAAACATTTCGAAACTGCCATTTTCCGTTCCATTGTCCTGATTGAATGCAACAGAATTTCTTTTCCAAGGTTACCTGTTTTTCTTGTATACAAGTTTTTTTTTGTGTTTTTATGGTCTGAAATACAAGGTAAATGTATTTATTTTCCTTTATTAGTAGGAATTTTGCAAATTAAGCGGAACATGATGGATATTTGTAAGCAAGAGTAGGTATTTAGTAAGCGACTATCTGTATCTTTATACTCTAGTGCTATACACATATCTGTTCATACATCTCAGCCCTCTTTGTTCCTACAATTCTGAGGTTTTTTGTGTAAAGAGAGAATCAAAAAATCTATCTTTACAGATTCCTCTTTCTCTCTCTCTAATATATACATTTTGACTAAAATGAGTAGCCTATTTTCTAAGGCAGCCTGTGAGTTTTAAATAAATTTGTATGTATCTTTAAAGCGGAATAAAAGGCGTCAAAATTAATATGCTGGAACAAAGAATCTGTAACTTACCTACAACAAAATTTAAAAATTTTGTACCTGTTATTGCATCTGTTATGAAAGGAACTAATATATTGCTTTACCTGGACATACGATACATACATACATTCTCTAAATTTTGATTTATATTATCAATTTTGGACTTAAATGACTTTAACTTAGATAAATTGATGTCAGAGTTGTATTTAAAGAAATCCTTCTCAGCTGTTTTTTTATAATTTGGTTCACTGCAAAATAATTCAAAACTTTTTTCCAAATTTTGTAAACAAATTAAATTTCTTAACTTTTCAAATTCTCTATAAATATAAGTGAAATTAAACAAAAAATATGTGTAGTAGAATATTAATGTCTTTTATTCATCCTACAATCTTTAATCACATGATGATAATATTTCTTTCTTAGGTATTTTATTATACATATCGCTCATTTACTTGAGGAAAGCTTTTTTAAGTTTGAAATTTGCTGGCACTTTTAAAGAAACTTATTTAACTTATTAGCCTAAAAATTAAATTTTTTGATATATAACACTATTGAAGTAACTGAGCGATATGTACTTAGTATGTTTATACATTTGAAATAATTTTAATTTAACAACAAATATGTTTTTCAAATGTAAAACGTGATAATTATGAAACGTCATACATTTCTTTCTTTTTGTTCTTTGTGGGATCCCTAAACGCAACAAGCGAATGTGAAACAAAAAGAGCATTATATTTTCCTTCTTTCAAAATTGTATTTTTAAAAAGCATACATTCACATTTCAGGCCCAGTAGCGAAACAACGTCTAAGAAAACAACAAGGTACACAATTTTTACATTTTATTTATTTTCCGAATACAATTATAACGTGCGCTCAAGGAAACAAAGAAAATTGTTAAATACAGGAAAAAAATTTATTTATTTTACTTTTACGATTTGAATTACATTTTACAAAGTACAGCAAAAGCATATAAAATTTATTAGTGATAATATATATTCAATATAGTTTTTCTTAAAATTTATTAGGGAATGTAATTATAGGTGCTTATTGTTTCCTTACAGACTTAAAATATCTACATTTAGATTTGACAAAACCCCAACAATTACAACAAAATGGATAAAGGACAGGATTTTGATGAGGAGCTAAGTAAACTAGAAAATTTAGTATCATCAGTCTCACCGCCAACCATAACTACACCTGCTAATACTACTACTACTCTTACTACTACAACTTGTGCTGCTGATGATGATGATGTTAGTATCGAGTCTAGTGATAATTTTGAGACTTGGACTTGGCTTAATGACAAAGAAAAGTGTAACACATTATCAGATAATTTAGAAAATGCGAATGAAAAGCGCCTGGAGATTGTACAAGACAGCGATGACAATGAAATAAACCACAGCGAAGACGAAATTAAAATAGTTCAAGAGTAAGTTTTTCTTTGCCTTTCATTTAAATAACATAAAATTATTTCTAAATATTTTTTTTTTTAAATTTCATTTTACAGTTCTCAAAATATCAGTGAAGATTTCTCGGATGGGATTTCAATTATCAGTGAAAGTGAAAGAAGTATGGGTCGTATATCGCCTCATACTTATTTTAGAGATAATTTGCATGACTTGAATATGAGACTTTCTTTTAGTGAACACATGGATAATACAATTTTAAGCCAAATGAGAGAAGAAACGGAAAATAACATTGAACCTTTGCTGTTAAAAACCGACCAAGAGCCAACATTAGAGCAACAGTTAAGACAAAGACATGCAGTTTCAACAGAAAGCGTAGTAACAGCTGTATCAAAAGCTGTGGCAGATGAGCATGCTTTAAGTAAAATCGAGTACACTAGTGCTAATATTAATGATGGTGTGTCCTTTTTAAAATGTGCTTTATATGTACTTGTGAGCCTGTTCGTGTTAACTTTTATAGTTCAACTAGATAAGCCCATCTGGCAGACAATGCAGATAGGTGAAAAATATCCTTCTATGGTAGAGTTGGAGCAAAAATTCAATAATATGGAGTTGAAAAATAATTTAATGAGAGCTGAAATTGATTTACTTAATAAACAAGTTAAATATTTGTCTTTAATCAGCGATGCCCAGAAAGCTAAATCTAGTAAATACAATGATTATAAACAAGGTAAAACTTTTAAGGCATGGCCTGGTAATGGAGACAATCTCAAATCGGTTGATATTACCAAACAAGACATGAGAAAACCTTATAAATGTCCTGATGGTTCTTTTGTAGAAATTGCCAATATGTGTATAGAACAAACATCAGTTAATGGACCATCGTCTATTGTAGATCAAATTGGGCAAATGGTAGAAGAAATCAAACAACAATCTGAAATTTTTAAAACCTTCGAACAGGTTGCTGAAGAATTGCATAATATTCAGGACGATGAAAAAGTTCATGAAATTCCTAAACACAATAAATATGACAAGGCTGAAATGGAATATAAACAGAAACATAATGCTAAAGATGAATACCATAAACACAAGAAAGAAGAATATGCTAAAGAACGTTTCAACAAAAAACATTATGACACTTTAAAGCAAGATTCAAAGGAAAATCATGGTAGACATGAATATAATAAACACAGTAAAGAAGATCATTCTAAAGAACGTTTCAACAAAAAACATTTCGATGATTCAAGAGAAAATTCTGAGGAAAAACAGTCTAAAGAAAATTATAATAAAAAAAAACCTGAACAAAAACAGAACGCCGCTAATAACTGGCGCTATAATCTTGCTAAAGGTCGAGAAATGAAGCGTCGTGAAGATAAACAATCTGTAGTATATGGAGAAAACAAATATTCCACCAATTTTTAATAAAATTCAGTATCTTTTCTCCTATTCCTCTCTTTCTGTGTTTCTGCATGGTAGATACAAAATTACAAAATGGTGTCTTGTTGGCTGTGTTGAATTTTGAAAGGTACATACAGGGTTTTCTATATACAACTTTTTGAATATACATACATACAAATTTACATAATTACTTACATATTTAAGTTGATTTATTTCAGTTTATGTGCTTAAATATACTTTGTGACTTGAAGTTTTTTTTGATGATTTTTTTTCAGAGACTTTGTTTTAATATAATTAATTGACTAAAGCCGTAATAATTAAAAACGAATACTATAAATTTTTTAGTTGTAATAAAATCTATAGATATTGTATAAATTTTTATTTTTTCTATTTAAAATTATGATCCTCATGACTGCTGATTGCTATTGCAAAATTGCTTAATTATTAATTTAAAATGATTATAAATTAATTAATTATTAAAAAATTAAAGACTTTTAAATATTTTAAAATCATTAACAATTTTTTTGAAAATGATTTTGTAACCAATTCAAATTAAAAATAAAATTTACATAAATAAATTCAAGCATTTTTGAAATTTATTATTTTTTAGTTCTCTGAAAGCAGTCAAAAACTATATCTTTCAAGTCCATGTCGTTAATTTGCGGAAACTAATAATTATGCAAATTTTAATGCAAAAATATATTAAGTTGTGTTTTTAAATTAATTAAAAAATATAGATTAATGTAATAAATATACTTTATAATAAAACAAAACATGCATGCATGTCATGCTTCAGCACTAGTTAAAAAATGGTCAAAGTTGCAGTTTGTTTTTTCATTTTCCCTATCCTAACCCCAAAATATCATCAGCACTAGTTCACAGCACTTTAATTAAAGAGCCCCTCACAGACTTTTCCTTATTTCAGCAATTTTATCTTGATAAACCAGAATTGTTAGTTCTTCTAACTAATTAATTTTAATTTCAATAAAAAATATTTTCTTATTTAACTTTTTTTTTATAATCACATTTAATTTTAAGCTTGTATGTATAATTGACGAAAATATTGCGCCTGTTTTTATGTGTAATTATTATTGTATTTTTGTATCTCTACTTTTGTTAATAATTTGTGTTTCTTTGTTTTATAAAAACATTACTTTGAAAGTTTAGTTGTTGAAAAAAGAAAAATTAATAAAGTTTTCAAATAGCCCACTTCCATATTTATAATGTATTAGTGTTAGTTTTAAAATAGAATAGTACTAATTTAAATCCTATTTGTAAATTAAATTATAAATAATAATGAAGCAACAATAAACGAAACAAATTAAAAATTTAAAAAAAAGTGGTAAATTTTTTTTATTTTGACCATTGTTGCCAGAGTACACTTCTAACAATATAAATTGGTAGTATGTAACCGTGATTTTCATTAAAAATTTCTAGTTGTAAGTGTGAAAATCAAATGCATAACCATGCCAATTATGAATATTCCCAAGGATTTTTTTCCCTGGGACAATTTTGATTTTTGGGAGAAAATTCCTTGCTATGTTAAAAATGGAAGAAATTTTGATTCGAACATGATATCCAGCAAAATGTGTTTATCCATATGTATAGTTATGTTCGGCTGATACCAGCAGGGTTCTTTACTTTTGGTAAAAAAAAAAAAATAATAGTAGACTTCAGGCGCTAGTTTTGGCAGCACAACAATTTTACGAATCGAATAGTATTTCGATGACGAGTACGCAAATCATCTAATACGATATCTATCGTAATTTTTTTTTGAAATTGTAATAGATTTTTACACAAATGTTTGTCAAATACAACTAATTGAAAAAAACTGTAGTATGCTTTTAGGTAAAAATTCAGCAAAAAGAATTCTTGATAATATATATTTAGGGTAAAGATATTATTTATAACAATTTTTATTTATTTATTTATTTATTAATTCTCTTGAATTATAATTATAAATTATAAAGTAAGAGGCCTTCAGCTCAAAACAATTTTTAATAAATTGTCATCTTTGAATCAGAAGAAGAAGATATCAGAAAAACTCCATTGTTTATAAATATTATTAAAAATTCTTTTTGTACAATTGTTGCCTAAATTTATTTGTTAATTTTATTTGATCTTTTTCTTTTAAATAATATGACTAATTTATTAAGCTTGAGGTCTTATTTTTAAAAAATTTATTTTTATATCGATATTTCGCTCCAATTTCTGTAGCTTCTTCTCAGGATATAATTATTTATTATTTATATTTAGCTGAGGCTATTAATTTTTTTTTGTTTGTACCATTAAATTAGAAAACAAATTTCTTGGCAGGTTTCAGCTGCTATTTTAATATTAATATTTTAAATAAACATCGTAAACTTACAGTCAGCTGCTGTTTTTCAATTCCATAATTTTGCAAAATAAAGTTTTCATTTTAAATTTCTTTTATTTACTTTTTATTTTAATTTTCTATACGAGTACAACAACGTTTACAGTACGCTATGTAGGTAATTTATAATTTAAGTTGCTTACACACGAAATGTTTTTTAAGTTTCAAGTTCACTTGTTTTCTTTATGTCTGTCAAAATTTTTTTACTTTACAGAAGGTTTATAATTTTTCATCAAAAGCATACTTGAAAGCACTTTCAAGTATAAAATATTACACATGTGTGTTTTTCAAATATGCTTATGCGACTGACATAGAACCTTTATTTATTCTAATTAAAACAAGTTTTAGGTCAAATGTTTTTTACACATGGTAAAAGTTAACATATACAGTTTAAAAAACATCTCATCTTAATTGAAACTTCATGAAATATTTTTACTTAAAACTATGATTTCAAAATTTGTTTGCACTTGGAAAAGTATATTAAAATTTTGTATAAATTTGTATTAAGCCAATATTGAAAATTTCAAAAAATATTTCAATTTACTTAAACATAAAATGGGAGGGAATAATAATAAGTCACATATTTTACAATAATTTTCTTAATTAATTTAAACTTAATAAATAAAGTCTATGTACGAGTATGTATGTTTTATATGCTAAAGAAAACTGAACTGAAAAATTAAATTAAAGAGAGAATTTTTTTTGGTGCATCCGTAGTTATTCTTATAAAAAAATGTATTTGCTTATTACAGAACTTTAAATACTGGTTTTTACACAAATATTTAAAAAAAGGAAGTTAACAAAAAAAAAAAATTTGTTTTACAATTTATTTAAGAGTGAAAGAAAAATGAAGGCAAACTGTCTAATAAAACAAATTTAGTAAGTTAAAGGAGATTTTGATTGAACTAGATTTTTATGTACTACAGAAACAGCTTAAAATAAAAATTATAAGAAGCACCAATTGTGTAATCGAAAAAGTAATAATTATAATAAATTAATAAAAAAAATTCTACATTCTTAAAAACGTCCATAATGAGTATTAATTTATTTGTTAATTGTTTAATCTAATGTTATATGGGGATTTGTATAAGTAAAACCTAGGAACTGTTTCTGATCCATAGATTGTAATATATCCTTATCTATTGGTGTTAGACGTACACGCTCTCTGGTAAATACACGATCAAAATATTGTGTATCCAAAGGATGTTTCTGAAAATTTAAATTAAAAACACACAAAATAAATAGGTGAATAAATAATTCAGTAAAAAAGATCGAAATTTCCAATTGAAATTTTTTTTATGTATTTTTGTTATTTTTAATTTAATAAAAATACTCACCACTTGTGGTCTAAATGGTGGTTCAATTTGCCTCTTTTCCAAGAGATTCCAATCTATTGGTCTAAAGAATATGTGTTCCACAATATCACCAGCTGGACTATACTGAGATCCCACTCTTTTAGTATAATCTTTTTCCAAAAGCTAAAAATTAGAAACAAAATACGTAGGGTTATTATGATAAGTTATTAATAATTAAAGTTGGGATTTTGTGGGACAGTTAACCAGTCTGAGCGCTCTAATTTTAAGTAAAGATAACTGGTTATATTAGTGCATAACAATATAATAGAAAATTTTTTTAATTTTGAACAAAAAAAAAAAAAAAAAAAGAGCTGGTACTCTGATAAAGTTTAGCTCAATAATCAGAATAAGCAGAGTTGTCAAATTAGTGCTTTTTACACCGGTTTTAGTGACTTTAAATTTCTAGGTAAGTTGCTTTTTTCATTATTTTTTAAACGCCTTCTTTCTTTGTTTCCATCTTTTTTGAATATATCTATTTTATTATTTCTTATTTTATCAAAATATTAATCTTTATTTGTGTTTAATTCCAGAAATTGTGTTGGTTTTTAAATTTATTCTTTTACTCATGATATTCTCATGAGTTATTTATTCAGTACTGAAGGGTATAGCATATCTGTATGGACCATTTCATCAGACTCTACTCTGAATCCTCAATAGATTACTCCCAACGTAAAAGAATAAATTTAAAAACCAACATAATTTCTGGAATTAAGTACAAATAAAGATTAATATTTTGTTAAGCTTTTAAATTTTAAATAAAAATTATTACATTTCTTATTTTATTTTACTAACTTACCCCTTTTAATATGCTTGTCGCTTCTGCTGATATATAAACAGGGAACCATGGCAACTCATTGCATATAGACCAAAATAATTCATCTTCATCACAACCACTAAATGGTGATTGACCAATAAGCATTTCATATAACAAAACACCAAAGGACCACCAGTCAACATTTTGATTATATTTATCGCCCTAAAATGAAAACAAATGCAACATCGTTTTATTATAAATATGTAATATTTTATAGATTTTCTAACTCACTTTAATAATTTCCGGCGCCATGTAATCAGGTGTACCACAAAAACTATCCGCTGTTTTATCTAAATAGATTTGTAATTTACACATACCAAAATCAGCTATACGTACATGACCCTCATAGTCTAATAAAACGTTATCCAATTTGAGATCTCTGTTTAATAAATTTAACAAAAAATAGATTTTAATATTTCTCATTGAAAATATGTAATGTATATGTAAGCACCTGTATATAATGCCCTTTTTATGTAAAAATTTAAGACCTGAAACAATTTCTGCACCATAAAAACGTGCCCGTTCTTCTGTGAAACGACCGCTTTCTTGTATATGAAACATTAAATCGCCTCCATTAAGGTATTCCATTACAAAGAATAAGTGGCTCTGAAATAAAAATAAATAAAATTATTTTGTGAGAGAGAATTTAAAAAATGTTTAATTTTCCATAGTGAAATTTTAAATAAAATAAAAGAATTGTGTAGAAAGACCTGGTGGATAATGATTTATCGTATAAAAACAAGTTAAATTCGGCTGGGCTTAGTGTTATATACCCTTCGCTGTAGTAGCCAAATGTTTACATTTTTATTTAATTTTAAACAAAATATTATAAAAAAGATTTTCAATGAAAAGTCATTGATTAAAATAATTTTCTTTGAATATTTTTTTGTTAATATGCAATTATACGATGAAATAAGCATTCAAATGTTTAGGCAGGAATTTTTTAAGACTGGAAAAAAATCCACTGAAGATGCAGAGTAGCTTCTGACGAAACAGCTGTATGAATTTGCTTTCTCTTTTAGTACTAATTTTAGTAATTAAAAATTTTTCATAAGAATACATTTTGCATACCAACATAAATTAGATTAAGTTTATTTTTTTTATTAATTTTAGAATAAACAATTAATATCAGATAAAGAAAGTCTAATTAAAGACATCCACAAAAATTTTGTGTAAGCAATAACTAAATTTCTGTAATTACTTAATTACAAAAAAAAAAAAAAAACAACTTCAAAAGAGATATCCAATAAGAGTGCAAAAGAGAAGAGAAGAATAAAAATAGAATATATAGTTTTCAATATTAAAATATTTTGGTTGGAAAATTTAGTTATTTATTCATTTCAATTCTTACTGAGTTTTTTGTTTAAATATTTGAATCTTTTTGTAAGTATTGATAAATAATTCTTATTTAGTCAATTGCTTTTACAATATAAAGGTTCTAATATTTGCAAGAAACGTTGGGAGTAATCTACTGAGGAATCAGAGTAGCGTCTGATGAAATGGTCCATATAGATTATACTGAATAAATAACTCATGAGAATATCATGAGTAATAGAATAAATTTAAAAACCAACACAATTTTCTTTAATTAATCACAAATAAAGATTAATATTTTGGTAAATTCAATTTAATTAAAAATTTTTGTAATATTTTTCAAGTCAAATATTTATGTAATTTCAGATAAAGGAATTCAGACTAAAACTAAAATATAATATAAAAATTTCTGCATTTAAAAGACACACATACACGTGAAAATAAGACTAATTGCCTGGTATACGCTCACACACATTATGAACATGCATATTTTTTTTTCGTTAATAAGAGTGTATGCACATACATTATTCATATGACTATTTTTAAAATTTCCATAAAAATAAAAAACAGAAATTAATGAAAAATCAAAAAAAAAAAAAAAAGATCGGTTGTATTATTGATTTTCTCTGTCATATATTGACCGAGGTTTTGATTTTTTTTGCACACACATTACAACTGTCATTTCTGATAAAATTGTATACCACGTTTATTCATTTTGTATTTAAGGCAAAAAACGAGTGGTTTTTCACTCATAGCTACACCATTTATGAATCGATTTGCCTGCATTTCAATAGCAACCTGAAGACAGCAATAACTGACAGATTAGTATGCTAAACTCTTCTGTAGGTTTTTTGGCGACTTCAGAAAAGTGATTTCAATGACTACACGGACAGACTGACAATTAAACATCATTTAATTGACTCTGTTATTTATAAGAATTTAGAATATGTATACTTTATAGGGTGCCACATATATTTTATAAAAATTACAAACAGAATCACAAGCTTATACACTTCCTTTTTTCTTACAGTGAAAGGCTTAAAAAGGATTGCATATGAAATTCTATAAAAAGGCATTTTAGTTTAAACAGAAAATCGTCTAGTTTAGGTTAGGTTGCACAGAAACACCAAAGAAAAATATGGAGGACGGCTCATGTGGCTCTTTTGTGATACTTGTAAAAGAGGAAAAAGAAAGAAAAAATAGCGATAACATCAAAGAGAGGAAGGACACAAATAAGAGTGAAAAATAGACGAGAGGATAATAAAAACAAATTCCTAAACTGTTACTGTATATAAAGCCTGATAGCCCATCGATTCCTGCAGTCTATAGCACAGAAAAGCGAGGAATTCTGCGAAATTCAAATCTAATGAAATTTTAATAAAAATTCTTTTTTTAAGCTTTCAGTTTCTAAAAAATTCAAATTAAAATTAATGTTTAAAAGAGTGCAAATAATTCTAATGAAAATTTATTATCTGTGAGATGTTTAAATTTATGTTTTAAAAATATTAAACAAATCTTTTGAGAATGTATCTTTAGGCTTGTGACACTTGGCCTTCTATATCTTTAATACGAGCACATTACAGCAAGCATCTGGCTTTTTTATGGTGCTTCCTTGCCATACAAATGTTCAACCTTCAAGTGGAATTAGTGTTCAATCATATTTGGTGTTTTAAGCTTGAACTTCTTAGACTTTGTTTGCTATTGAAAAATCCTTCTTTTTATGCATTGGCTAGTCAAGTACACCTGTATAATCGAAAATTATTTTTATACAAACGCTATCATTTAAAAGTGTTAAATATGTCAATGTAAGAAATAAATGTGTAAAACATAATTTGCAATAAAACAATATAAATAAATAAATAAAACAACAAATAAAAAAATATACACATGTAATGCATTTTATGTAAAAGATACAAATTGCTATTGTTTTAGTTTTGTTTAGTATACAAATTCGATGTAAAAAACTTTAGTTCTGGTTTTATATTTAAAAAACAAAAACATTTTTAAACAATATGTGATCATGGTATTTAAAAATACTGCATACGCCATTAGTAAGTGGCCTGTTTTGTTGGGGTGGGCGGGTCTGCAATTATCAACAAACCCAGCAAATTGTATAAATCTCTAATTTATTAAAGGGTACTGTACTTTTTCAAAGAAAATTATAAATAATTGCAAAAGAATGAAATAAAATGTTTCTATAACATTTTTATGAAGAATGACGTTTTAGGAAATATTTACTGTGACAAAAACTAATGAAAATTTTCGACACTTTAACTAACACAGATAGTTAAAGCTATTATCAAAAATCAAAAGTTTCTAAATTTTCTGTATGTATTGGTTGGTGTTAATAAAACATTTTTCAGTCACCTCAAACATCTTTGCCTGTCAACTAAGTAATTTAGTTTCTTTTATTCCTGTTATTAGATTTTAAAAATTCTTTCACCACTTTGAAGGTACATTATCAGCGCTACGGCTACATTTACGTCCATTATTCAATGACTTAACAAAGAAATCTAAAAATTAAAATTCTATTTTATATATTCTAAGATTGGACACGTTTACTTTTATGCAGGTCAGTTAGCAATCTTA